>JAWJWE010000044.1:631223-1262447 GCA_037055365.1 Polyplax serrata
ACCGTGTCTTGGTTTTGCCGTCATGGCGGACGTTCGATTTTATTCCTCTTTGAGGTAGTTGGGAGTTTTCATTTGAATCGTCGATGAAATGCCCATTTCGTTGACTTGAGACCGTTTCCATATCTGACATGTGCCATTCCACGAATGTTGGCTGTATGATAAAATTTTTAACGGGTCGTTGTCACGTTCCGTAGACTTCCATAAAACCATGTAACATGTGTATTGAAATAAAATTTCAGGCATTCCTTGGTTTTTGAAATGCCACAATTTTCAACGTTCTCACACATCGCATCTCTCTTGGTAATATACTTTTTCGATACACGCACATTTTGATTGGTTTGGATTTTGTCCCAGCTTGGATGTGCGCATTTACTCTCTGATATGGCCAGCAAAATAGCAGCGGCTGCTACCGTTCGGGCCGTTAAATTCAAGAGGCCGATTCCTTCCAGAGCAGCATTGGTGTTGGTAAGTTACGAGACCTGTAAGGAAAATATGTCACATTTTTTATGACATTTAAACAATTACAATACGGACTGGGTTAAAAATAATTCAGGGTACGATAACAACCAGCTATTGTAATAGTTATGAGGAATACTACGATGTTTGACGTAATGCCCTCATTCATCTCATGCAACAAACCTTGGTTATAAAACAGTACTTAAAATTGTGCAAACTGTTTGTTTTTACAGACACCATCGGCTGTTAAGAAAATTAAGGAAATCCTGCAAGGCAAAACCGAGTTTGTAAGTACTTTTCATTTAATTAAAATTTGAAACAAAATTTTGAAGTTGACTCTTAAAATATTTCTTTACAATTTAGATTGGACTGAAAGTAGGAGTCCGTCAAAGAGGCTGTAATGGACTAAGTTATACTTTGGACTATGCAAGTGAAAAGGGGAATTTAGATGAAGAAGTGGTACAAGATGGAGTTAGAGTTTTTATTGATAGAAAAGCACAGTTAACCTTAATAGGAACAGAAATGGATTATATCAAAGACAAACTTAGTGAAGAATTTGTTTTTAATAATCCAAATATTAAAGGAACTTGTGGCTGTGGAGAAAGTTTTTCAATGTAATTATATTAATTAGTCACTCATTTCATGTATAGATAGTTATATACATTAGAATAGAAATTTGACAGCTAATATATTTTTATTGCCATTTATGCTACCTGTACAATTTATGGCACAAATCCTGCAATCCTAATCAAAAACAATAAAAACTCCATAATGTTGCATTGGGTTAAGCATTTAATGAACAATGAAAAAAAATTTAATTGTAATATTTGGTAATGAAATGGTTCATAGTCACTTATACTGTTATATTTTTTTAAGTTTATACACAAAATACAAATAAGAAAGCTTCAAATTACTAATTGTAATGTGGGCAACAATTATTTTTCTTTTTCTTTTAAAATCATCCTTGCACAGTCTGTTATGGTAATTTTGATTGCTGGTTTAATGTACTCATTTGCAAAATGTTGCCCATAGGAATGCCTGTAGGTCCATTTCCTACCAAATTCTCATGAACTAGTTTTTTCCTTCTGCTTCTTTGCCTTGAGGAGTCACCATTTCGTGAGAAACCTGGATCACACTGTGGAGTACTTTTGAAATGTGAAGCAGTTGTGTGCCTATCCAAATACCTTAAAATTTTAGAAATGGAATAATAATAAAACAATAAAATTATAAAATCAACAAAATCAATTATTTAATCCTTACCTAGTTGAACCAAATGATAAATTAGTTACATTATAAATTGTAACATCATGATGCCTATGAGCAGGAATTTGAGGTGGCTGCAAGTCGTACTGTGAGATTTGTTCCTGCTTTAAGTATTTCAATGCAAGGGAATTTATTTTCAGACTCACATCTGATGGTGAGTAAGTATCTTTACCACAAATTTTTAATGGTTCACAAGGATATCTGTATATTAAAAAAGAAAATTTACCTCAGTAAACTTTCTACTAATGGTTAGAGTGACATTGTTTCATGTAAAGTTAAAAAGAATTTGAATAAAATAATGGTATACAGTGTTACACCAAATGCTCATGATTGTAAAACTGAAAGAATAACATAAAATCTGGTGAAATTCAAACATAACAAACCAACCTCTTTTGAAAATGATCTGGTCCTTGATTCAAAGCATGAGGTGGAATATTTTCCCTTTGAAGAACTCCCCAAGCTTGATAAGATTGAATGGAATCAATATTTTGTTTTTCACAATTTTTGTCATTTAATACATTAGCTGAAACTGCTGTGCCCTGTTCCTTCTCTGCTGCATTTTGAATGATGCCCTTGACCTGAGACTGAAAACATGCTCTTATAAAATTTGTCATGTTCTTAGAGTTCCTACCAATAGGTTGCCAAGAGTTTAATAACCTACCATAACATTGTTATAAAATGTGTATCCCAATGAATCTGTATTTATTCTAGGTGGAGGATAAGCACTTCTAACTGTTCCTACCTCACTCTCACTATCCCTGAAATTTTAAGGTTCATGATCATTTTGTTCATTTTAACCACTCTGACCTGCAAAGTTTGACATACTCTGAAGAATAGTGAAAATCCTGCATATCAAGGTGGATGGAACTCTGTGGTGTAGGTACTTGTTCATTAATAACAGGAAGATCTGTTGAATGTAAACTTAATGTTCTATCCCTTTCTTGACAGCTAGCAGTAGTCTCAAACACATCCTAAAAACATACTTGAAGTATTAACACAATAGGGCTTTAGGTTTTTAATAATTAAAATCAATATAAAGTATACAAACCCTTATATAACTTCTCTCTTTTTTCTCAGTTTCTTTAGTTGTTTTCTGATTGTGGTCTACCTGATATTCAGCACTGGTATTTGTACCACAATTAACCATTTGAATGTCTGTGTTTGTACCAATAGAACAAGTGTTTTTCTTTGCCTGACAGTTTAATTTTTTTATTTCTTGCATATATTTAAATTCAACTTCTTCCTGAGACTTAATTAAATCTCTCACCCATTGCTCTTGTTTTTCTTTTAATGTCTGCAACATTTCAATTTCTTGGTCCCTTGCTAGAGCAGATTCTATAAGTTTCTCAATTTTCTTTTCTTTTGACTCTTGTGATATTAACAATTGCTCTATTTGTTTGTCCTTCACTGCTTGAAGTTTAAGAATTTTATCAATTTGTTTCTGTAGGACATCTATTTGTTTATTTTGTTCAGTTATAATGTTATAGAGATTTTTAGAATTTTCAAATCCTTTTCCTAAATAACAATCACTGTAATCATTCATTTCAAATTTTACACTGCTTTGTACCGCAGACGTGTCCTTAAATTTCGTCTGATTCAAATCCTCGTCAAGTGCTTGAAAATTATTTAAAGAACTATTTGATGAAAACAAGTCATCGCGATTTGGAATTTTCGGAAATGTCTTTGGCTGTAGGGGCTTCCTTGGTTCCTCTATTTGACCATATAAAATTTCATTTTTCCTTTTTTCAGTTTCGGATGATGAATACTTGTCGTTAATTGGACAACTATTTTCGACTGTCAATCTTCCTATATCTACTTTTTCTATTCCACTCATATACTTCCATCTCCAAGCGTTATATGTTTGGAATTCTGTACCAGAGAAGGAATCATTTTTTCTATCACTTTGACTGTTTGAATTATCTGACGATATTAAGGACACCTCTGGAACAGTTGGTTTGATAATGCTCTGAAAATATACAATAAAGTTAATTGCAAAGAAACCATTTATTGTGTAACGCTTTTTGGTTATGTCTCCGTTGCGGAATGCTTAATTTTTACCTCACAAAAAGGCACCGGCGTCGGATGCACCCTTGGTTTCTCATCAGCAGAATCCATTTGTTATCTTTATATATTATTTATTCCGAAAGACAGAGGATTTATACATTACAAAAAATAACTAGCGATGTAGAATTTCCCGCGCATTTCTTCCCTTTTCAGAGAGTGTCGGAGAGCCACATCTGTGCCTTAGCGCGCAACAAGGAGCCTTAATCCAAAGCAGCCCGAAAACTATTTGCAACTTTCTGTAATTCTCCATTTTCAAGTAAAATGGATACATTTCGGTACATATTGGTAAAGTTAAAATGCAAAACTTCAATTACACCTAATGAAATTACTTTTCTGAACTCCACTGGTTTAATTCAAAATAAAATGCTTTTTTGTTCAAGCGCTTGTACTCAATACCGGCCCAATGCTCCCCAATTCTAATTGTATATTATTTTTCACTTTCAACGCCATAGTAATTAATGGAATAAACATATTTATCTTGCAAGACTAATAATATAAGTTAATGGGAATTTTTTAAATGGTGATAATTTTAAAACTTATTCATCAAACATTAAAAATTTCACATTACGTTCATTTGAAGTTTTATTTTATTTATTCCATTACAAAATCCATTTTCTAAACTTATCAAAATCAGATATCCAAGCCTTTAAGTTGAAATAAAATACAAGAGTGGACTTTTATGACTGGTTATTTATAAATCATAAGTAAAATGGTATACTAAAAATGTACAGAAGCAAGTACTAACCATAAGGTCAAACTATTATTTGGGAAATAAACACAAGCATTGCTCATTAATGTTTTCTGAATTCAAGTTATAAATAATTATTTTATGAATGAATCAGTTGTATGCAACAGAAACTGCTTTGTGGTTCCTCTACATCAGCCTTTTTTAGGTTCTTCAGGGAGATTTATCACCTTCCCAAATTTGTGTACATGTGTTTCCTTTATATTTATATATAGGTTTGCTTCTTGTTATTACAACACATTACACAGATTTTTTTTTCAACAAAACAGCATAAAAAATTAACAGTACATGGAATTACAAAGTTTTATTTTTAATACCAAAACATTGGAATGGTGGTACCACATTTCATATTAAAATGGATTTTAATTGTATTTAATAAATACTTTGGCAATGATAACAGAATATATTTGTAAAAACTTACTTAGTACTTTTATGAAAATAATATTTAATAAATATTTTGTTACATGGTCCCATTTTGTACTTAAATGGAACTACAACAGTCTCTTTTGATAATGTCATTTATTTCCTACATATAACCTCATCAAATTCTTATATTGGAAATTTACTTTTTTTTGTATATTTTGTTATTCAATGTTCAATAAATGCTTGCAATTGTTTAGCCATCAATTCAATTTATTATCATTGATGAATGAACCCATGACCTAAGGATCCCTATAATCAGGATTTTGCATCACTGAACTGGAATCCTCTTGCTTTCAGGTCAGCCTTAGCTTCCTCAATTTGCTGAAAGAAATTGCTTAAAATGAGTTCACCGAAACAAAGTTTTCGTGATAAATAAAATAAATAAAAGGAATGTTACTTCTTTTAACTCCAAAGCCGCCTCTTTACAGTCGTTGAACGTATATATCCTCCAGAGTATGATAAGGGCAGAAAAAACCTAAATAAATAGAAGAGAAATTGTGTATTTAAATTCTCGTGGTACTGTGTCAGGTGAGTTTTGCCACTTTGGTTTTATAAACGGTTATTTCCCTTCTAGGTGGCAGAAACTCAACAGACTCTCAAATTGACTTACGCCAAAAAGAAAAATGGCACCAAAAGGAAGATACAAAAGGAAGGTCTGATGTTCGTCGAGAAAACGATGATTGATTTTTCGTGTGACCAAAGCTAGCCAAATACTTAGGAATAGTACTCCGTAAAATAACCACTTCAGCATTCGAGTCATTTTGAATGACAACGAGTCGAACGTTGCGCGGCGGCGTTGCCGTTTCCCTGAATTATTCAACTTGGATTTGACATATTTTGACATGGCAAATGGAGAGATTTTGTACCGCAAAATCCGACCGCAACGAAAATAGCTTTGAGAAGTCGGAGGAATTCAACATGGCCGAGTCTTAGTGTTGGTGTGGTGAAAATTCCCTCAACTTATGGCGTTAAAATAATCCGAACGAAGTCGGGTATGTCGTTCTTGCCATTCACATTCAGTAGTTAGCCGTTCCGTTACGTCGTTTCTCTCGTTTTTCTTAAAATTAGTCAGTTATATTACAAGTTTTTCTAGTCGCGAAATTTAGTGTTGTCGTCGTAATGGAAAGCACGGAGTACGAAACGATTCGCAATACCACACTGTTATTCTTCTTCGAACGGCTTTTGGACAAAGGAGGCCCGAGAACTTTACACGACTTGAGCTGTCAGTTCGGAGCAAAAGGATTCACCAAGGAGATGAGACAAATTGCTGGCGGATCTCAATCGGGACTGAAGAAATTCCTTTCCCAGTACCCGAGTTTGTTCTCATTCGACGGCGATTTTGTGTACGTAAACGCCTTCACAACATTACAGTCGACAAATTCGAAGGACCCCAACAAAAGTACTCGGGACTACGCCAAAGAAGCCGTTGATTATTTTCGGGAAAAATTACTTCAGTATGGGGCAGGAACAGAGGTACCCATAAAATCGTTATTGGGTCATAGGTCCCAGGCGAGCCCGGAGGTTCGTCATATGTCCGGTCAACGTATTAAAGAATTTAGAGCATTTTTGGGCAGATTTCCGGACATGTTTGTCTTGAGAGAAGATAATGTGATATTAAAGGAATTTGAAAATTCTGAGGCTCAACCATTTCATGAAATTGAACAAACTCAGGTTGATCCAAAAATCACTGCAAATTTAATTGATTTCTTTTTTCATTATATTGAAATCAAGGGACCATTATTGGTTGAGCAACTGTTTCAGAATGTAACAACAAACTTTCCAGAAGAGTCTTGGAGTTGCATCTTCAAGACTCCCCAAGATTTGGCTACATTTTTAAAAATGTACTCAGATTCTTTCCATGTGCAATCAAATTTAGTTACTCTGGTGAATCCATTAAAAAAGCCTGTACAGAATATCTCAACTGGAGATGATGTATCATACCAAAAAAGTAGTGATGAGACTAATAATAACATTAAACCTAAATTTTTGCCATCTGAGCTTCCTCAGTTATATGAAAATAATAATCACACTGATGCTCTCTCATCTCCAAGAACTGGAAATGTGACACCACCTTCACTCCAAAATCAAACTCTGAAGCAGAGGATTAATTCATTGCTCATGAAAACATTAGCTGATAATTCAGAGAAGGATAAAAATTTAGTGCAAAATTTAAACAATCACAACAGTTCAACAGTGACGGATCAGTGGAAAAATAAAGTTTTGTCAGTAACAAGAGTGGTTAATACTATAAAAGAAAGTAATCAAATAATTGATGATCTATTTGCAAAAGCCAAAGAGGGGTCTGATGTGGCAGTATCAGTAGACTGTGAGGGAGTTAATTTGGGTTCCAAAGGCAAAATAACTCTTATTCAAATTGGAACAATGAATGGTCAAGTTTACATATTTGATTTAGTGACTTGCTCAAATTTATTTGAGAAAGGTGGATTGGCACAGTTATTTGCTTCTGATCAAATTGTTAAGGTAAGTTCATTATTAAAATTAAATTCTATGGTTGAATTAACATGTCCATTACAAAAACTAATAGCACCACATAAAAATCCTGTGCACTAAAAACATTAACATCAAAATTAAAATTTTGATTTGAAGAGCCAATAAATACAATTTTATTGTCTGATGCACTTCTACCGATTCATACGGGTTCACTTAACTGAAAACTTGACTGCAATTGTTGCACTTTATGATTATGTAACAATTTTCAACAGTGGCTGCTTATTTCTTGTCAATAAAAATGAATTTGTAATTTTAATTTCCTTAATTCTATCCATTAATTCTATGGTTTCACAAAAAAGTGCCACTTCATTATCACAATCAAAAATTCTTAATTTTTCATGTTCATTAATAGTTTAAGTTTATAATTAGTGTTGAAATAACATGTTGTTAGAGTGCAAGACAATGAAGAGTTCAATCAAGCAAAACTGATCCACCCATAAAGCTAATAAATTTAATATTTTTGAAATGTTGACACCAAAAAAGTTCACATTTCAATTGAATAGAAAGTCTGTCAATTCTGCCCATTTTCTAATTTACAAATTTATTTTGCAAATTTTTAATACACTAACATTTTCAATTGTTCGGCCTGCACCTTCAATAGGTTTGTGATTGATTCTTGTTTTGTTTCCCTTTCCTTCGCGTAAAA
Source organism: Polyplax serrata (assembly GCA_037055365.1). NCBI lineage: Eukaryota > Metazoa > Arthropoda > Insecta > Psocodea > Polyplacidae > Polyplax > Polyplax serrata. Next base: position 639,332 of record JAWJWE010000044.1, read on the forward strand.
CTAAATGTTTAAGAAAGTAAATGTTTCGCATACTTTATAATATCGGCCTCGAGCTCGTAACCTGTAATTTAATAAAAACGTGGTACAACCAGTTTGAAAAAATGAATAATTTTCATTTCGGCCGGTTGTACTTAGTTCATTCCGTGAGTGTAATTTAGACTTGCAGGAAAAATAAAACTTTATAAATAAAACTCGTCGACGGCTTTCATAAGGCATTAAAATACTTGTATCTTTTTTAACAAGATTTCCCTTGTTGTCTGTATTTCGCCAATATGGAAACATTGTTCTTTCAATATGTAATATGCGGACGAAAAGAACATTCTGGATGAAGACCATTAGTCTTGATTGTTAGTATTACTGGTGTGATATAGGATTAGACTTTGCCCAATTGAATAATAAGGATTCTTTTCATTGTTATCAGTCTCTTAATCAAAGCAAGCATTAATAGTTTAAAATTGTTAAAATTACAGTAATGTTTAAAACCACTGCTGAGTTTGGTATAGTGAAAATCAGTCAGAAAATCAGTGAATCAGAATATCAGAAAAAGTAATATTTCCCTTTTATTGTATTGCTAGAATGATTCGCTTTTAATGGTATTAAGAATTATTTTAAGTCAATGACAATTTATACATCCCTAGAGATTATTGAACCAAAGTTCATGTTGCTAAAAATGTTGCTACAATTTAAAGTTTTAAATTTAATCTCGTTTACAGATACAACGATACTTGAAATGTTCCACATATTCTATTGTGTGTGCATTTATACAAGTGTACATACGCTTTAAAACAATCTGTTATTAAATTCCGATCCACATTTACCGTTTCGATCAATTTATCGTATGCATTTACCGTAAGCATTTTACTCACGTTGCTTTGCGAACGTGGAGGTACTTAATTAACATTACGTAGTATACACGTTGCCGAAAGAAGTCACAAATGACGTATTTCAGAAGTGGCGTCCGTTCCTATGCGTTTTGAGACTGTGGTTGCGATTCTATTGAGTAAAGGAGTAGTTGTCCACTTAAATTATTAAGTTATTTATTTGGCGTTGATCGCCAATGGCAGGACTGAGGTTCAATCATAGTTAATAAGTAATAAATGTACGGCTTTAATAGGTTCCTTTTGGTTTCTAGTACCACAATTAGGTAATAGAAAACAATAGTAGATCGCTGAAATGGTTTGGCGGTGTAACGATTTGGAAGAACCTATTAACACCCCTTGCCTGGTTCACAGAGAATGAAACTTCTCTTGTGTGCAACCCTTGAGAATAGTTCCAGTTACAGAGTTTCATTGCTTAAATTTAGAGACTCATCGACTAGAAAATAGGAGAAAGCCAAGTCCGGTAAAAACGATGGTCGATTGATGGCCATAAAAGGAGTAAAACCAAAATTGTACGGTAGATCCGATCTGTTCTTGAATTGAGACGGAGAATGGGTTGAATAGGTTGGGAAAACGGAAAAAGGACTCGAACATTTTTGTGGCGAAGCGATAGGGCTTTACTTATTCATCAGTCTGGAAAGGTAAAGGCAAATTGATTCCTCGGTAGCAAATAATCAAATTGATGAAGTGTCCTGGAATGCGCAGGAATCCCCTTTCTATATTGCATCGCAACAGGAAAAAGGATTTTTTATCTGACCTTTCTTTCTCCCGTTTCGAAGGATGGATGAAAATCACAGAGAGGTAAAAAAGGCATGAGAGTGTCTTGCAATGCAAGTAAAATGTCAGAGCAGCTTAACAAAAATGAAATGTCAGAGTAACCGGGTCTATATCAGCTAGCATTGTAAATTTCTTCGAGTGGGTACGCAGTGGAATCCATTTGACTTTTCTTATACCTTATTTTTCCGAAGTGAGAAATTTTAAGATGGGAAAGACCTGTGCCGGAGTATTAAATTCAATTTGGAGAGAAGAATTCTGAAATATTTCCGTGGTAAGATTTATTTCCTTAGGGCCCTCTAGGGGCCCCTAAAGGTCGCTTTGTCATCCCGGTTTTCTTCTCCTTTCTGGATGACAACCCATTTCGCCTTTAACATTTTTATGTGGAAATGAACACGTCCACCAAAAACGCGTTATTGCAAATACCAAAACGGGAGTCACATTACTCGAAGGGACAAAAGCAATAAAATTTACGATCGGAAGGACCTGTGGCACTGCTGTAACCACCAAAAGTTTAGGGAAAATATCGGTAGTGAAATTCTGGCGAAGGTAGACATTGTTTTCTTTTTGTCGAAAAGTAAGCTAGGAAATTCATGTCGAGTTCATTGTCTGGTTTTAATCGAACCGAAGTACCGAAAACGAGTTCAGTTAGGGTTTCTCGGTGTGTCGTATGCATTTGAAAGTACAATTGTAGGTACCTTATAATTAGACCTCACGGAAAAACTATCTAAAATAGATTAGAGTTTTGGTTTTTAGAATTTTGACTCTGGTTGGTCGGAAATATCGTTTCCGTACACTCTGATAATGGTGATGTGCACACCAAAGTGACGAGAGGTAACGATATGTTATCAGGAATTTATTGGGGGGATTTAGGTGCTACTAATGCATATTTTTATGTTTTTGTAAGGTAAGGCATCAAAGTAGGTGGGAAAACTCAAATAAAACTTTTGGATTTGTTTCAGTGTTGTCTTCTCCTGTCTCATGTCCCTTTGCTTTAGTTTTCATTAGTTATATATGTATAAACACATACACATAGGAGGAGTTGAATTACCATGCCGTGGCATTTAGTGTCTGTCTGAACCTAAATGAGCTCACCTTGTTGTCTCGAGCTGTAAGCAAATATTAAAATAGAAGGACATAAATGCAATCACATGATTTAGGGAAAGAACACAAAGGTCAAACATCACATTCCTTGATTCATTTACGTAATTAAACTCGGGTTTTTATTTACCAAACAGACGGTCGGTCATTAGATTCTAAAGAAGGAATCGTTGGCTGAAAGATTCTGTCAATCAACTGAAAGCGGAAACTTGTCGAGAGAAAGTCGTAAAAAAGTGCAATGTGAAGGGAATACCGGAAACGTAACATTAAGCAACATAAAATATTTACAAAAGGTTTTACCTCTGTATTTTATATCGAACGTCGGAGCGTTCATGTGCCGCCTGAGACGTCGTCTGCTCTACCCGGGGTGGTTCGCCGAGCATTGTTTATGCTACCAATTTTCTTAACTCGTATCATACTTTAAACGGATATCGATTTTCCCCTGACAACGAGTGGCGGTAGGTGGGCCAGAAAGACTTCTTGGGGCTTCTTCATAACCTCTTAAAAACCTTAAATTAACCAGTTGTTTCTGCCATTCTTCAAAATTGTTATTTCCACTCTTCTTCCTGCGGTTCGTCATGTCCCTTAACCGAGAAAGGCACTTTAGCTTTCTACATTATCTGCACGAGCATCGAACTCATTTAAAACGAGAAACCGATTTCTACATAATGCACAACCATCGCCACCAGTGCACTGTATTACCGTTGTAATTTTTACAGTACAAAATACAGGCAGATGCAACATGCATTAACAGATTCTTAAATTGACAGAATAAAATCGTAATGACTAATAATGATAAGAACTCAGAGTCAATTTGGGACATCCCTTCCATGTGATGGTATCAGGGTGTAAACTCCAGTTTGAGGTGCCTTTGAATATCGGACATCTTTTGTAAGTTCAAATAAATAGTAAGAAACAAATTCCAAAGATTATTATTACTATCTGACATTGAACTTTAAGTAGATATCATCACAACCGTTTTTGATTTGGTGGTTAGGAAAAAAATTGACATGGTTGAAGAGCGTTGAGGAGCATTTGATTGAACCACAACAAAGCAGTGTAATATTGCAATTCCCACGATGCGAAAGATCTGTACATTTTTAAAGTTTTTCTGCTTAAAATCGTCTTTCGTTAAAAAAAAATACTAATTGCTACTAGATATATAACTTGATAATATTTGATATTTTATTGTTGCATACAAATTTAACAATTTGTTTGAAATCACTGCGCATAGATGCCGTCCAGTTTTCTCTGGCATGTTTCTCTTTCAGTTCAAACCTTTTGGAACGAAATTTATGGATTTGAGGTGTTGAAAGAAAAAGTGTTACATTAACTAGGTGTAAAATTTGTGAACATGACCGTGATCATCAGGCTGCAGAAACCACTAAATTCGTCAAGGTTTAATTCATTTGACGTTTTCGGTGTTGCGTTTTTTTATTTTTCCAAAACTTTACTGAGTTTACTTCCTGTGGTTTTCGTGTTGTTGAATTTAGAAAAAAAAGGTTTGTTACAAAGGACAGAAATTTAAATGGGTGTCAAATACTAAAAGTTTGTCACAAATCAATGATTCAAATGATATCCCCTCTCATTCCGTAGCAAAGGAATTGAAGTCTCACGGAAAAGCTGTGGCAGCAGGTTCCCCGTCACGACCCGGATCGCATTTCTGATTGATCGCACATTACAAATCGCTTATTTACCATACAGCTGGTTCAGAATGCTTAAATACATGTCCATTGAGGCGTAAACGGAACAATTAAGTTGTAATAGAAAACCATTTTCTGTTTTTAGGTGACTCACGATTGTCGAAACGATGCCAGCACAATTTACTTTCAATTCGGGACGATTCTGCGGAACGTTTTCGACACGCAGTCGGCTCATGCGGTCATAGAAATGCAAGAAATGGGAAAACCCGTTCACAAGATGAAAGACGTGAGCTTGAACACGCTGTACAAAACCTACAACCTTCCGATAAACCCCATGAAGGAATACTTCAAAAACCTTTACAAGAAAGACCAGAAAATCTGGGGAAGGCGACCGCTTTCACGGGAAATGATCATCTACGCTGCAGCTGACGTTGTTTGTTTAGTGCCACATTTGTACACTCTAATGCTCAAGTAAGTGGTGGTACTTTTTGCTTATTAATAATACAAACAATGGCCCAGGCATTTTCACTTGCCACATTGCGTCGGACGTCTTGTACAACTCATTTTACTAATAGATGAAATTAACTTGACTAATTTTGAGCCTTCGTCCTTCATTATTACGTGAAAAACCTTGAATACGGGTAAGGCGTAGTCGTCGTGAGGACAATAAAAGGAGCAGGTGCCGTACGGAAATTTGTAAAATTTCTTTAATATGCTTTTACCTGGTCACACCTGAAGCTAACTTCTTAAATTATGTTAATTAATTCCGTATAGTAACTACATAAAATAAGTTTTTGTTTTATGAAAATATTACAAACTGAAAAAAGGTCAACAGAGATGAATCGCAATAATTATACTAATGTTATTAAGAGTTGTTTATTCCTGTCATCGCAACGCGTTAACAGTACAGAATAGTATTCTAATGATGCAACTTTTCATTTCAGAATTATTAAACCGGAACATAAGAAATTATTAGATGAATTATGCGAAGAGCAGATTTATTTACATATCAAACCCGACGAGGTGAAGCTCCGAAAAAATCAAAGGAAAGTCGAAACCGAAGTTAAAGACCTCAAAATAAAATTATCCAATCAGCAATTGAAGCAAATAGTTTTAAGCAATCGGGAAATTCGTCTCCTCAAGTAAGTCAACCTCATTAGGTTATTTATGGATATTTAATTGTTTAGTCTTTGACTGTCTAGTTGCATTAATACAAAAATTCGTTTTTCTGCACCAGGTACATTGACTTGACGGAGAAGGAAAAAGAGAAACTTCGGGGCTCGTACAAAGTAGCAAAGAAATTAGAACAATTGGAAAATGCCGGATCCAAGGACAACAATAATAAATCCTCGGATTCCGATAGCGATTTAGAAGAATATCCGAGTTTGGATTCACTCCATAGCGGAAAGATTTCACCGATGTCTGGTAAGTCTCTTTGATGAGGTTCCCACAGCCGTACAACCTCTGTCAATAAGTTTAACTTCAATCCAAATTTATTTCAGGAGAAATGGTTGCCTTGAGAAGTCCTGCTTCCGCCTCGGAGCCCGTCAGCCTAACGGAATCGATGCAGATGGTCGATGAAATATTGTCGGACACCCAAATGGATCGACTCGATAAAATAAAAAGACTGGAGGAAATTCTGTCGGCTGCCACGTCGGACATTCAGCACACCTACGATGACTCGGCCAATGTTGGAAAAAGCCAAAAATCTCAGAAAACTTGCACGTGCAACTGTCACGTGGACCACGGCGAGGTGGACGGTAAAAGTGAAACGAAAAGCGATTCAGACGTGGCGTGTCAGACTTTGTCAACCGGGGACATTGTCATAACGAAAATTTGGTTCACCGAAGAAGAGAAGGAACGGGAAAAGATGTTGGCGTTTTCGCTGAAAATGAACAATTCCTAGGAGGTTTGGTGAAAGCAGTCATAAGCCATTTTTGAACACCTAATAATATTAATTGAACGTAGTAAGGGTAATTTTCCTGGAATGGAGATAGTAATTGAAAAATAAGAATAGCAATATTATTTCGTTTCCTTTGTTAAACGGGAACCATTTGCCTAATTTGCCTTTTTGTGAAGTTTTTTGCTTGAACTTGACTTGTGCAATAGAAAACGTATTTCCTTTGACCCCTGTAAAATTTTTGCATTATGTACATTTGTATACTTATATAGATGTATAAATATGCGTATACATATAGATTTATACTCAACACGAATTTTATTTATTGCTGTGAATACTACTATGTGTCTTCTTAACTATTTAATGACTGGTTTTTAAATTGCTTCAACACATTCTGTTGTTTTTGTGTTTGCGCTTGAATATGCACAATCACAAATTGAGAAGGCCTTTTTACCTACGCTGATAGATAGTTTAATCATGTAATCAAATTTTTTTATAATGTTAAGAACCTATTCGTAAAATTTGTAAAACGTTTTCTTCTTACATGTAAAGTTAACTAGACTTCCCACATGCGATGTACACATTTTGAACTTGCTTTTCTGATCTGTATGTGGTCTATAGATTCTGTTACTCGTTTAATTCGCTTCATTGATGACTCTATTAAGAATGATGTGTTGAACTATTGACGACGAAAACAAGACATTATTGATATATTTATATGTAAACAGAGAATTAAAGAGTTCTGAAAATTAACCTTCATTTTAACTAAGTCTTCCAACCGTTGTATTTTTCTATGTATAAACTCACATGTGTAGGAATTGTAGTGGAGTTTTTAAAAACCTGGTTTTATAATAGTGAACTTGTTTTTACAAGGTATTCACAGTGCAACATAAATTTTAACATGGTATGCATATCACTAGTTGTTTAATTAGTCGCTCATGTTTTGTGCAGAGTTTGAATCGGTTCCGACGTATGATTCGTTGTTACTTTGAATTTTTATTACCATGTTATTATAATACAATCGAACTTGTTAATCAGGAATTAAATACGTATTCTGTACTGGTATTGTATTGAAATTATTTATTATTCAATATGGGTGAACTATTCAATATTTTCCGCCGAAAGGCGTTAACAGAGTTAACACATCGAAGTTGCGGAACTTCGAAAGCAATCTATTTTTCTCCTCGTAATTTTTTAAAATAATTTATTAATTTTATTCGTTTTTGTTGTACAAGACAATTCTCTTAACACAGTCTTAGGGAATCTTAATATATTTTTTAATGGATCGTACAAAAAAATACTTCAATTCACATACAGAAGTTGTGACGCGTAAAAAAATTTAATTTCTCCGAGAGGTGGTGGTACTAAGTTATTTTACTGGTTAAAATAATATTCTTATTACTGAAGTTACGATTATTAATGAAGAATTTGTTTTAATTTTCTTCGGAAACGTGTCGGTCAATGGAGTTTTTCGTTGGTTTGTAACAAAGACAAATCGATTTGAAAGAACTAAAATTGTTTACGCTAATTGAATTTTTTAAACTGTGAACAAATGTTTCCGTTTTGATTTTATCATGTTCTACAATTACGTACCATAAAGAATTATGTAATAAATTATAGAGTCTTTTTTCATTCTTATTGAAATCCTCTCAGTGGGACTGTGGCGTTAAAGAAACGTCATGGTTACATCATGTGAGTTTGATTCTTATGCCTTTAACCCTTTTGTGATGGACTTCTTTTTTATTCAGTACTCAACAATGAATGTTTTTACTTGTCATTATAGACTTACCTGAAAACAGTTTAAGACTAAATCTTTGGTGAATGAATTGCACGATTCAATACAACTGCGGCGAGGTTTGAATCGTTGTCTTTCATCAATTTCTTGACTCGTACCAATACTACAATTGGACTATATAGACTCACACCAAGTTCCTGAATCTTACGACATTGCTTTTCCAGACTGTGAACCAAAAGAAGTGAAGTCACATAATCTAGCCTAGGATTTTAAGACAGCTACTGCTAATGTTCGATGTCTGTGTGCGACCGAATTTTTCATGATTTAGCAGCATGCGTTTAAGAAAACTTAAAGGAAAATTTAAGAACATTAAAATTTCAATATAAATCGGTGTCACTAGTTTTTGATAAATTAAATATAAATGGTAGTAGAATCATATGCTTTATATGTTTAAGGGACTATCACTTCGATTTGTACATGGCACGTAATAATTTTTTGTGACAGCCCTCGCATTTAAGTTCATTAAAGAGAAACTTGTTGAATTTCTTATTTTTATTATTTTCAATCACAATTAATTTTAGTAATTGCGCGTGAGTTTTTTTACCGGCATGAGACGTAAAGTCACGGTTACCGTCGTCTGCTTCCACTTTATAAGTTTGAAATTTAATAAGTTTCACAATAATTTGTTGTGTTGTCTCATTTGAATTGACTCGAAAATTAACATGACAATGAAAATCTGAAAGCTTTCCGTCTACAACAATTTCAAGAGTAAGTAAAAAGTCAGTAAAACGGACGGATGATTGGTGGTAAATGTATTTCATACCAAAACATGAGCGTGATCTTGTTTACATGCTGGATGCGATGATTTGTTTTATTATTTACCCATTTAATTTTGTAGTTAAATGTTGTTTTATATGTTTTCTTAAATCTTTATCATAACTGTAAATTAATAATTTAAAGTCACGACGTATATCTCCTTAACACATCACAAAAATTCTTAGTAATATTGTGGCTTTCATTGTTTCAGATTTATAACTAAATTGTAACTATTCAGAATGGCTTTGCTTTTGAAATATTTCAAGTGGCCGGCTCCTAGAAGGTTGCAATTAATTAGCGGCAGCGACAAAACACTGATCAAGCATTCAAAATCTATTGTGTTAAAACACAGAAGCATAACTTACAATGCTAATAAACCAGCCACAAAAGGAAAAATTAATAATGTTCAGTCAAATAGTATGGTTGCATATAATGTTGGAGATAAAATTAGTGGATTTGTTGTTACAGAAGTGGAGAAAATTCCAGAATTTCAATTAACCGCTATCAAATTAATTCATAAGGCAACAGGGGGTGAATACCTTCACATCGACAAGGACGATAGCAACAATGCATTCTCTGTGATATTTAGAACAACACCAACAAATTCAACTGGATTACCTCACATATTAGAACACACAACACTATGTGGGAGTCAGAGATTTCCATGCAGGGATCCATTTTTTAAAATGTTGAATCGTTCACTTGCCACATTCATGAATGCCATGACAGCTCCAGATTACACAATGTATCCATTTTCAACTCAGAATTTAAAGGACTATGAAAATTTAATGTCAGTTTATTTGGATGCAGTTTTTCATCCAATGCTGAACAAATCTGATTTTAACCAAGAAGGATGGCGATTGGAGCATGTGAATCCAGAGGATCCAACATCTCCAATTATAATCAAAGGAGTTGTTTATAATGAGATGAAAGGTGTTTTTGCAGATAACCAAAACATATTTGAGTATGCCCTCCTGAGAAATATTCTTCCCTCAAACACATATGGTGTTTGCTCAGGTGGTGATCCAATGGAAATACCATCTTTGACCCATGAAGATTTAAAAAATTTTCATAAAAATTACTACTCACCTTTGAATGCAAAATATTATTCATATGGTAACTTTCCATTAGAGTCACATTTGAAAACCCTTAGTGAACAATACCTTGAAAAGAATAACTTGAAAGCAACAGACAAAGTATCGACCGTTGTTCCTTCTGAAAAAAGATGGTCAAAGCCGATGAGGAAGCACATAACCTGCAGAGTTGATCCATTGGCTGCTGACCAAAACAAACAGTCATGTGTAACCATTAGTGTCCTTTGCTGCAGCATCACAGATGTTGAGGAATGTCTGTTACTGAAGGTTTTAGCAGACTTACTGGTCAGTGGGCCAAATTCAAGTTTTTACAAAACTCTAATAGAACCAAATATTGGAGCAGGTTTCAGTCCCGTGACAGGCTACGAAAGTCAAACGAGGGATACTTTCTTCACTGTAGGTTTACAAGGAGTCTCCGACAAGGATTTCGACAAAATAATTCAGATTTATGACGAGACCGTCGATGCCGTCATCAGGGATGGTTTCGATAAGAAAAATTTAGAAGCCATTTTACACTCAATAGAATTGAATTTAAAACATCAGTCGTCCAATTTTGGATTGGGTCTGTTGTTCAGCGTGACACCCATATGGAATCACGAGGGCGATATCATTAATTATTTGAAAATTGAAACTCATATTGAGAAATTGAAGAAAAACATCGATGAGGATCCTATGTATTTGCAGAACACCGTTAAAAAATATTTGAAAGACAATAAGCACAAGTTGATTTTAACAATGTCACCGGACGTTGACTACGATCACAAGGAAAAGGAAAAAGAACAAGAACTAATTGACAGAAAGGTGAAAAATTTGAGCGAAGCAGATAAAAAACAAATTTTCGAAGAAGGTTTAAAGTTGTTGGCGCTACAGAAGAAGGATGATAAGTCGTGTCTGCCAACCCTTAGAGTAAGCGACCTGAGAAAAGACGTTGAGCCCGTCCAAATGCACGAAGAAAAGGTGGAAAATGTTAGTTTTCATGTGATACCTCAACCCACGAATGGCATAACTTATTTTAGAGGTCTGATGACTCTCGGTGACTTACCAGAGGATATGAAACCTTTCTTGCCACTGTTCGCCACGGTGTCGACCAAAATGGGGACCAAGAAGCGCAATTACAAGGAATTCGATCAGCTTTCGACTTTAAAAACAGGAGGGCTAAGTTTGGGCACTCATTTTAGGGACGATACGAAAAATCTCGAACACGTTGAAGAAAGTCTATCGATCAGCTCTTATTGCTTGAATAGAAATTTGAATTTCATGTTCGAACTCTGGCAAGAGATTTTCGAAGACATGGAACTGTCGGACGTGAAAAGATTCGAAACTTTGGTTAAAGCCCAGGCTGCTTCTCTGGTCAACGGCGTCACTGACATGGGTCACCACTATGCCGTCCTTTCGGCGGCCAGCTTGGTGTCCGGATCTAGTCTCAAGAAGGAGAGAAGTTCGGGTCTTACTTATGTGAATTTTATGAAGGCCATTGCTCAGAGTAATCTGAGTGATGTTCTTTCGACAATGGCCCAAATTAAAGACAAGGTCATGACCCGGAGTCGACTGCGATGTTCTCTGAATGTTGTTGAGGGTACACAAAGCCAAGTACTTGAACAAGCGGCAAATTTTATAAAAAACACGCAAGGACCACCTGCTGAAGTTTTCGCTATGGAAAATGTCAAACTCTCAAATCCTTCCACGAATGGAATCTTCCATGTCTTACCTATTCCAGTGAGTTACACGGGAAAAAGTGTCACAACCGTTCCTTATGAACATGAAGACTGTTCGGCTATAGGTGTGCTAGCCCGGTTGATGACAATGAAATACTTACACCCAGAAATACGAGAAAAAGGTGGAGCTTACGGAGGTGGCGTTAATTTGTCAGCTTCCGGTTTATTAAATTTCTTCTCCTATAGAGATCCAAATCCGGTCAATTCACATGCCGTTTATGACGAAGCACTCGCGTGGCTGAAACGCGGGGATTTCACTCAGGAGGATGTTGACGAAGCTAAGTTGGGTCTGTTTCAATCCATCGATGCACCCACTCCTCCCGGAAACAAAGGTATGAGGTGGTTCCTGCACGGTATTACAGATGAATCACTACAAAGGCATAGACTAAGGATAATGCAAGTGACTAAAGATAAAATTATAGAGGTTGGAGACAAGTATTTGGGAAGTGCAAATAAGAATTTGGTGGGTAGGGCCACCATAGGACCGGAAAATAAGGCTCTAACTGAGGACACAGAACACAAATGGACTGTAATTAAACAGAGTTAGAGTGTATTAATTAAATTTCACTTCTTTATTCTGAAAGTTTGTTCTTACTGAATAAAGTAGGATGTATCTGTTATATAAGTGTTTATCAAAAAGTTATATATTTAAAATATAAAATAAAAATTATGTTGATTATGTTTGAAATTCACTGATACAAGTGAAGCAGTTATCAACTCTGTTCACTTTCTATTTCACCAATTTCCAATTTCCTTTTCTTCACATAGTGATTAATTTTATTCTCTAGAGTTTCTGTAAAAGAGATGATGTGATTATTAGACTTGGTGTTTGTTTTAGTGATTGGGTTGAACTTAAAATAAGCAAAATAATATGTGTATAATTACCACATTTCATTCTGGTGAGTAAGGGTTTGTAGATCTTTGATTTAACACCTTCAGTAAGTGATTCTGCTTGTTTTTCTATAACAGATGAACACATTTGTAGTTTTTCTAAGTCATTAATAACATGTTTTATCATTGTACTCCTGCAAGAGCAAAAAGAAAAATCTGAACTAGAATAGGTAACTTGAAATTATTGAAAATCAGTCATGTCTATTCAGTTGATGGCTTGTATTGATTTGAGGTACCTACTTAATTGTGTCATTGCTCCATTGACTCTGAAGGAGTTCTATAATCTTGATTAGGTTTTCGTCATCTACTTTCCAATTTATTGATATAGGTTCATAACTAACATCATATAAATTGAGTGGCAGATGACTTGCCAATGAGTATTGAGGCTTTGTAGGATTTTCCGTAACATTCAATAATTTGTTAACTACATCAGGTGACTCCTTTCCTTGTCCAACTAATAACAAAATGCTCATAAAGCACCTGATTTGATGCCACAAGAAACCTCTTCCTGTGATAACAAACTCAAACATTTGATAGCCTGTGTTTGTGAACAAAATTACATTAACTTATAAGCCAGATGTTAAAAAATGAACACTTTATTTTTGATATTTATACCTGACTGATCTTGTGAAGATAAGCTTTCTTTAATTTCAACTGCTTTGATCTCCCTTTCAAATTCAACCACACCATTACCTACATCCATTTTACAAAAGTTTCTAAAATCATGTGTTCCAATTATATAACCTGCAGCTTCTTGCATTGCCTGAAAAATTCATAATGACATTTGGCAGGGTAAACTTTTTTACAAATATTAGTAACAGTCTGAAACACACAGACCTTTATGTTCAGGTCCCCTTTTGGAAAGAAGTACTTGTAAGTTCTTTGTGAGCAATCAAATCTTGCACTAACATTTTGACCAACAGGAGCCCATGCATAACATCTAATGTTATCAGGAAGTATTCTGTTCAGCATTTTGCAATATGGAAATTCTTCATTTACATTATTTTCATTTGGATCTGATAATTTACTCCTTATGTCTAGAATTAATTCCACAACAAATTAGAACTTTCATAAATGGTGCCAATCTAATTATTTCACAATATGTATACATACCTATGGATATAACTTGGCAAAAAGCACTGACTCCCTTGTCTGTTCTACCACATCTGTGGTAATTGCTTGTTTCCCTACTTTGAATTAAACAACATTTTTCTAAAGCTTGAAATAAGAAATACTCTATAGTATTATTAGTATCTTCTTGTGTAACAAAGCCTTGATAGTCCCAACCAAAGTAATAGAATTTGAGAAAAATGTGCCTTGTAGAAACCCTGAAGGATAAGAAAGATTGCTCTTGTAAGACTAATTGTCAATGATAGTACATTTTCTATAGTGAAAAGGTTAAGGAAAGTCAGGTGTTCTCAAGTTTGAAATACAAAAGCATTTTGTACTTGCTGAAATCAAAGTTTTTTGGTTTGCCACATTCTTTTGCTGAATTGATATTCCTTTTCTGTATAATGCTTTGAAGTTGCAAATTATGGGCTTCTAACTGCAAAATTTTTTCAACCAATTCCTACAATGAAGGTGTTATGGCTTTATTTTATAAGTATTATTATTTTATTAAATAATACTTAATTTTTGAATGAATTCTTAGAATGTAAACCTCTTGCGATAGCTGTTTCAAATCCTCTCTTGTTAGGGTTCGTTTGTCCTTTTTGCGTTTCGTCACAAAAATCTTCTTTTCTGGCTCGTTCATTGTGGGAAATTTACAAAACAAATAAATAAGTTTGCAAAATGCGACAGCGATTCTCTAATTCCTGTTTACGTTAATATTTACTGTGAGTTTAAACGGCAGCAAATATCTGGCATTCCTACCGAAATATGGGGTAAAAGTTCGCAGTGAATGGTAGCAAAAACCAATTGAAAAGAAGTTATTTTGTTTTTTTCTATAATGTAGAACGAAAGTAAACACAAAACCCAGTCTAATCGAGTGACGATTGGAAGTTTTGCGTTACATTTAGACACTGCATGAAAAGGTATCTATTTCGAAAGGTTCAATCATGGATTAATCCGAACCTAAAGGGTAATTTGAGTTTTCCAAATTTTTTCTCTTATTATTGGTTATTTTTTTGACTAGAAAAACAAAATGGCCACTATTTCTTTGGGCAAGTCTTCTTGCACCCGAAGTGGCTAGATTGTGAGACAGATTTAATCGCTCCATCGCTTCTGTTTTTATTTCCATACCAACTTTCATTGACCCATTTGGTTTTGGAACGCTCAGTTTCGCTTTGGATAGGTTAATTGATTGTGGGTGTAAACAGTGCGTACAATCAGAATGGTTGAACATGTTTATTGACGAATCTGTGAAGAACATTTCTTTAACGAAAACTTTTGAATTCTACAGAATTTTCTGAAGAATATAATATTAAAGATACCAAAAGAATAGGGTAAACTTTGTATTGAGCAGTCGTTTTATGCCGTACCAACGGCAGTTTCCCAATTGTACAGTATCCATCACCAAGGGAGGGTGTGCCATGTATTTCTTGTTATTAACATAAGAGTACGTCTCTTGTATTACATTATATCAAAAAAGAAAATGTAAATTACTTTAGCTGAAAAAAATCAATATTTTATTATTACATTACCACTGCAATTGAAATTGTAATAAGAATGCATTGGTATTACTTCAATTTTTTAAGGTCTTTTACACTTACAAAACTTTCTTTGTTTGGTTTGGTCCCTTTATTTGATTTAGAAGATTCATTTGAATCAGTAGAACCAGTTTGAATTATTATTCAGTTATTGTATCCGTATTTACTCTTGTTTAAGTTTCCAAAATTGAGGATGGAACCTTGACTATGGTATTGTACATTACATTTAACTTTTACCATAATGTAATTTCTGATAAAAGTAACATTTTTCTGTTTTTTTAGGAATGGAGCTAAATTATTGGAATTGGTTGCATTTAACCATACCATAGAAAATGTCCCCATCTGATAAAATTATGGCAGGAACCAATTCCACAAGTGGAGATGGGCAAGGCCAAAAAGGGTCAAAGTCCACATCTGGAATGAGTTCAGGATCTACATCTGATGATACTGTACCTGGCACGATTTCAAGCATTCCTTTGATCACTGCCAGTCTACCCACCTTAAAGTGTTCTATAAATTATCAAATGAAGGCTTTTGATCCAGGAGAAGAAAGCAGTAATGAAAGACTGACAAATAATCATTGTGGAAATTCAGTGTTAGCAGGCAAAAGCAGTTGCAGTAGCATGTTAAAAAATGGAAGTAGGAATTACAAAGCTGGTTCAAAAATCAATAAGTTGGCAGATATGTTGGCTAAAAGATCTCAAAATCTTGTTGAAACAACTCAAAGTGGTTCATCAGATGCAGTGTCAGATACCTCAATAACATCTGAAATACAAAACACAGTTTCATTAAACAATATTAGTGATATAGGAAGCTTTGAAAAAACTTTGAATAATCCCATTGGTTTTGATAAGACTGCTAATGGTAAAGAATTAGATGTATTTAGGAAAAGTCGTCGGAAATCAGTACCAAATCAGAGTTGTAATTTGAATCAGTTACACATCCAGTCAATATCAAAATCTTGCTTGGATTTCTCAAAACTGTTTTTGATGGAAGATGTTAAACCCGAAATTAATGCCTTAGGAGAATCATTGGATAAGCTCCAGACTGATGAAAGTACAAAAAGGAAATCTATTAGGAAGAATTTAAAAAATGTAGAATTGACGCAAATTTTACCGGAGAAAAAAAGAAGGTTTTCAACGCGTAACGAAAATCATAGTAATAAAATTAATGAAAAAATGCCAGAGGAAGACACAGAAGGAAATGGGGCAGCTGCCGGAAATGATAAAAATTCAAGTAAACCCAACGAAACCTCAGTCAGGTTGGGTGTCAGTCCTGTTCGTGGTGTTAGTGGTACACATTCAAGAAGGGAAAGCAGATGGAGGCAGAAGGGGGTCAAAAGGCTGGTGGAAACATCTACTCAAACAGCAGACATAGAATTCATAACTGTTGTTAAGCCAAATCACGAAGAGGTCGATGTGACAATGACAGAAAAGGAAGGCAAACCTTCTACGACTGCCAGCGAGTGTTTCGGTTGCTCGCAAAATTTCGCCGTTGATCGAGAGACAAAGAGTCAGAAGAACAGTAAATCACAAATCAAGTGCCAACATTGTTCAAGGAAATTTCCTTCCGTGGACGAATTGAAGTCGCATTACATTAAGAAGCATCCCGAAATACGCGTGAGCTGCATAAAGTGCGACGCGTCTTCAGCATTGACGGGAGAAAAAACGCACCCACAAAATAGGGGAGGTAATTTAGAAGTGAAATCAGACGAACCGAGTCGAACGCATTCGGTGGAAGAAACCGTGTTTCAGGAAAAAAGAAGAGAAGAGAAACAGGTGGATAGATCTATGGGTAAACAAACTCCATGTAAAGCGGATTTGAAAGTCGATGTGTCATTTGACAGTAGCAAAAAGTCATCCATTTCGCCTCGAAGTGTGCAAAAGTGTTCTCCAAAAGAAATAAAAACGGAAGAGCAACTCCTCGAGATGGAAATGCTTTTCTACAGCCATTTGAGCGGAAACATCCGGGAGAATCTGACAAATCATCTTGATGGCAAAATAGACAAAAACGGATGTCCAACAAGTACCGACAAGTTAATTCCTCCTTCTGAGTCTGCTCTGCCGAAACAGAAAGGAGTTAATTTGTTGTCTGTTGTCACGTACAATTCTGGTTCTCCAGACACGCAAACAACCCGGGCACCGTCCCCCTACAAGACTAGGAGCAAAACTCCAAATCCGTTACCTCCGACAGCCAAAAAGTTTAAGAAATTGCCCAATTGGCAGCAAAAGTTCTGGGAGAAATACAACTTTCCTACCAATTATCGCTACGAACACAGGTTCTGGGACAAGAATTACCTAAACACCGAGAAATCAGCGCTTTACTTAAAGGACTTGTCTTGTTTGGATATAAAAACCCAGCTGACATTAAAAGAGAACGTTAAGAAATTAGAAAATGTGAAATTGATAGAGGAGCAAATGAAACCTTTGGACACACTCAAATTTCCAGATTATTTGGCGTTGATTCCTAAGATTGAGAATGATGTCGTAGAACACAAATTAGACTTCTCCGAAAGTCAGTTGACTGGAAAGGGGAAAAAGACGAATCGCAAAGAAAAGGAAGATTTAAAGAGGGCCGTAAAATCATCAGAGTTACCAAATGCGAAGACACGGAGAGACACAAATGCGGAGTCCAAAAGGCAAACGGAAAGAGTAGAAGCAGGAAAAATGATGACAAGACGTCAGAATTCTGTTGAACAGACAAGGGAAAATGCAGATGAAAATAACAGAAGAAGAAAAGGAAGCTTGGATTTAAGTTGTAACCAGAAAATGGTTTTAAGGAGGCAAACAAGTGCAGATGGTCTACAGAAGAACAACAACACTGATAAGGTAGACAAATTATTTGATGTCGGCTCGATGAGTGCCAGTACTAGTTCAGAGACCGCATTACCGTCGCCTACAGGTGAGTATTTTTTTATTGCTACTTTACCAACTAAATTTTGGGTTTGCACAGAAAAATAGAATTAAATCGTTTTATTCTTACAGACACGACAGAAATAAGTGGCGAATGGGTTAAACCGAGAAGCTATTTGTGCGGTACTTGCTGCACCAAGTTTACTAACCTCTGGGACCTAGAGGACCACAAATGGGTCAGTCATCCGAACGTTTGGTGCACTCATTACGAATTTGAGGACGAAAAGATAGACAAACTTTTTCAAGAGAGTCAAATAGATGGAAAAGATGTTGAATTGAATGAAATGTCCGCGGTGAAGCTGGCAGATTTGTACAAAAGATATTTATTACCCCATGGATCCTTAAAGACTGCAAAACTAGTCCCAGCTACAAATTTTCCTGAGAAGTGCACAAAGTGCAAGAAGAATTGCTCGAATTCGTCGGAAATGCATAAACACATGTTGGATTGCGGTGGCGACACAACCTGGTTTCTGACAATGTACTCATCACCTATGACAATGAAGAGAAAATGGCGTCCGTTCGGAAGCAGACGGCGGAAACTAGGAAGACGAGATCTGAAACGGAATATAACAAACTCCGCAAACCTTAGGCCATACCATTATCACAATAGAATTCGAACGAAACCGGGGGATGTCGAGAGCATTCAGAAAATGCTAGCCAACTTACCCGAGAAACGTGCCAGACGAGCCATAAATTTTGATGAAATAAAGACACGTAGTCAAGCAACTATTCATAGTGTAAGTATATAATTTTGTTATTAGATAATTGGTTTTTCCTAGGGAAACTGACATATTAATGTTGCGATTTTATTTAATAATTTTAGAACCGACTTTTACGGAAAAGATTCAAGTCATCGTTCGCCAACAACTTTCTCAAGTTAAAGACCCTTAAGCAAACGCGACCATTAAAGCCAGTGAAAAAGGAAGGAAGTTCCAAGTCCACCACCGACACGAGTTCGGATAGCACACCTGTTGGTTCTCCTAAACGCAGGAATAAGTTAAAAGAAAATTTACAAGTATTGAAACGAGACGGCACCGACGACAGTTTCACTGAAAGTTCAAGTGACTGCGTCATCACCACTAAGGGAAAGGATCAAACGAAAAAGAATGAATTTGTTTTTCCGTCGACCCACCAGAAAAAAGACGGAAAGAAAAACAACAAAAAGAAAAACCAAGAAGGGGAAACTGTCAAGGCTGATAAACCACTCACAAGAAGTAATAGTTCATTAAGTATATCTTACCATGATAAAAATAGGAAAAAAGCAGCAGAACCTAAAGTGCAAGAAGTTTCAGTAAACACTTTGAATTTGGGACTCAAAGAGGAAAAAGAAGTTCTTAAAACGAGTAAAAAGTCAAAGAAGGTAACCAATGAGAATACAACTGGAATTCGAGAAAGTGAAGTAGTCGCTACCGAAGCAGCACAGAAGGCAACCAAAGGTAAAAAAGATAATACGAAGAAATCAAGTAAAAACATTAAGGTGATAGATGCAGTTCCTGTAAATTCCGAAAATGAAGCAAACGAAGTATTGAGTACCCAAAATAACATAGTATTGAGACTGAGACACAGCACTAAGGAGAAGACTGATTTAGTAAAAAGAATGCAGAAAAAATTAAAGAATTCTAAAAGAATCTTAGAAATGAAGGAAACCAAGAAGTGTCAAAATGAAAACAGACGGTCACAAAGACTGAAATCCTTACGTGTCGATAGCACAGGTGAAATGACGGGAAATTTCGTCGTCGACGAAGAAATATTCGGAGTGAATAACTCTACAGAGGAAACAAAGCAGGAAAAAAGCATAAAAGCGAAAAAGTCAACTGTGCAAGGAGAGGAAACGAGAAGTCCTCAAACAGAGAATAGTGTAATAGTGAGCCACGTAAAAGAGGAAGATGATTTACCTGCAATCGAAACAGCAGTTCGCAGATCTTCCAGGTCAGTTCCGGGTCGGAAATCAGTGGAGGAAAATTCAGATAAAATTTGCCAAAATGGAATTACCAAAAACAGTCTTTCTAGGAATTCAAAAAACTTGCTTGAGACAACGGGGGAGTCCAATGCCATTGAAAATTCGTTGAACAAAAAGTTACAACGCACGCAGTCACATGATAAAGGGTTGAAATCTCCGGAAAAGAAACCAAATCTCCTGAACCTGCAGGAAGTTTCACCGACTTCAAGCAGAGATCGCTTTCAGAGTCTCCGATCTGGGCGTAGTAGAGAGAAATTAATCGATCTCGAACCAGAAAAATCGAGCGACAGCAGCAGGAATACCGATCTTGAGGAAATGCCAATATTAGCCAAAGTTGAACCGATACCGGGGAAATTTCTCAGAAAGAGAGAGCAAGATATACCGATTTTAATGCCAGTTGTAGATGAAGCACAGAACAAGCAAGGAACGAGTATTGGGAAGCGGAACATAAATGCAGATGACGAGGCGAATGGGGTCAGCTTTGAAATCGTGAAGAGACTAAGGAAAACTTCGAAAGAAGTGGCTCCCCTTAAAATCATTAAGAAAATTGATAATGCATCTGGCGATGGCAATTCTGTTGTGTCAATTTGCAAGAAAGAGAAAAGTAATTCCTGTGACTCTTTCCTACCTGGTCCATCCGAAAGTGGAACCGGCAAGAGGAATCTGGTCAAGAAGGAATCGTTTCAGTTGCCCGAAAGTAAACGGTACAAAAGTTCCAGTTCCATCAATAAATATTTTTTAGGAATTAATCCGTGTGAAATAGATAAAGGGAGAAGAACAGACAACGATGAAAGTGGCTCCGACAGCGAGCCTTTAATAACATTCGTGCACCATTCTTATAAATCGAGCGGAAGTTCAATTAATTCACATTCGAGGAAAGATCAAGAAGTTACCACTAAACAGACGGAGGGGGAGACGACCAAGAAACCATTCGGGGAATCTTCGGGGGGTAATGAAGAGATTAAAGAAGAATCTAAGGAGATTCTTACAACCTACTTTAGAAATAAGTACCTCACCGGTTGATGTTATTACAGCAGTAGTTACTGGTGCGGGAAAGAAAAAGGTTAAACGGAATTCAAAGAAAAAAGGGAAAGAAACATCACGGTATAGTGAAAGTGAAGAAACGAAAAATAATGGACATAATGATGAGGAAGAAAATATGAGGGTAGAAGCAGAGAAACCTGTAACGAAGGTTACAGTGTCTCCCACTCAATCGAATGTAACAGATAACCTCGAAGCCAAGACAGATCTGCAATCTGACAAGATGGAGTGCCCGATGGATGGCAAAACCGAAATGATACATCACGAAAGAAGAAGCAGAAGAATCAGCAAAGAAATAAAAACGACTAGTGATTTCGTTATTGATGACCCTTTGATTCTGGTTGATGAATTATGGAGTGATCTGGATTCTGATTCGGACTGTACAAAGAAACGGACTAAGAAATCTAGGAAGAAAGTTGCGAGGAAAAAATTCTCTGATGATAAGAAGATTTCCGATGTCAACTTAGAAGAGTTGCTGAGAAATTTCGGGGAGAAGAAGCCCAAAGTACACGAGGTGAAAATTCGTGTCAAGATACGAAGGAAAACGAGTTCCGGTGTTGATGTTCGGAAAACACTGGAAAATCGCGTGGAACACAAGTCTTACAGGCGTCTTTCACTAAAGTTATTTCGATTCAACAGAGTTTTGAAGAATTTTGGACGTCGTGGTGCCAGGTTGTCAGAAGTCAAAAGGTTTATTCGAGGGCAGCGGGAAAAGATGGAATCGAATGAACTCGAAGGAACGAATTTGCCGGATTTGCCATTTCTGGCAGCAGAGATCAAAGAAAATCCGGTTCAAGTCATTCAGTGCGGCTCTCAAAAATCTAAATCTGCCAAAAAAGGGCCTAAATTACTGGAGCCAAAGCCCCGAATCGAGAATAATCTTCATTTTAAGATTTCGTTACCTTTGGAAAGTCTAAGCAACATGGCCGTGTTCAATAATAATCATCTGACTGAATTAGACGTAGAGAAACAGACCACGCAACTGGCAGATACGCATAACATTGATAAACTAAATGATGCGAGAGAAATGGTACCAGAAAAACAGCAGTCACCTGTCCCGGAAGAACCTGCGGACACTTCAGACAGCAAAGGAAAAGTTAAACGTTCTGAGATGATTGATAAAATATTTTATTGTGAGATTTGTCAAACTTATTACTATTCATCATCTCAATTGAAAACACACAAACTGTCGAATCGTCACAAGCTAAAAGAATCGGAATTCCAGCACGATAAGCTGTTGGAAGGAAAAGAACCCGTTAACATTGACAACAACCCAACGGTTGATAAAGATAACGTAGAAGAATGTGACGGCTTTGGACAAGAACCTGCCCTTAAAGATCCCGTTTGTGAGCTGGAGGCTGAGAAAGTACCATCCCCCGAAAGGATGAATGACGACACCCTTGAGATGCCTGTCCTGGAAGGGCCCTTCATTGAGAATCCTCTGGCTCGAATGGGGATGGAAAGCACCGAGTCAGTCCGCCCTGAGCCTGAGCCACAGCAGTCTGATGGTTTCGGATTTACTCCCGAGAGCTTAAAGGACATTCAACGTGCCATAGGTTGTACAGACGAAGAAATGTTGATTTTGACACTTTTGGGTGAAAACACACCAGCCCTTGAAAGTCATATTTTGGATTTGGATAGTTGCAAGTCAACTTCAACGAAGACAAACACTGCGGCATCCGAAAAAGTAAAGTCGGAGGGTGGGAAATCCAACGGACTTCTAAAAGTTGACTTGAAGCAGCGGATGACCTCTGCCCTTGCATGTTTAGTCAATAAAGCTGTAATAAATCTGGTGCAAAAATACGAAAGCGTTGCAAAATCGTCGGTCAATCCGGAGGCTGTGTCTCTACTTGGCAAATTGTCGAATTTAACAAAGAAGAAAAACATTTTAAACGTGGACGAATTGCTTAAAAAACCAAACGACGGGGAAACATCGGTCAATACTTACAAAGAAGTGGAGAAAAAGGAACCACCAGTCTCATACAAATACCAGTGCACAATATGTGGCAGCCGTTTTGAAAAGGCTTCGACAAGGGAATGTCACATAAGTCGAACTCACAAAGGAAAAGCAAAGAAAGTGGACGAAGTGCCTACAGGTCAAGCATCCGCCGAAGAGGACTGGAACGACTACTGGAATTACGACACAGGAGATGTTTCGTTAGGTAGCAACTCACAGTTTTGGTGTTCGGGTAAGTCTAAAACCATTTATGTAACTAATTTATTCATTAAAAACATAACTTATTGTAATTTTTTAAAACTTCAGATTGCGGAATTAATTTTGTTTCACCACAAGAAGTTCTTGAGCATCAGAAACTGGAACATCAACCTGGAATTAAAGACGCAAACGCAGTGAAAGAAGCCGGACCACTTCAATCGTCGACCATAGGATCAAGCGACGAAATAATCGAGGGAAAGAAAACGAAGAGACGACCCAAAGCATTTTCATCGGAAGAATTGGATCAACAGCGAATCATAGCAAATAATGAGCTGAGGAAACTGGATAGAAAGTACGCGAATAAGAACAAGACCAATAAGATAAAATGGGGAATGGATGCCTTGAGATTCACGGTGCAGAAAGAAAACAAAAGTCAAGTGGCACAGGAAGAGAAAAAAGAGGTAGAAGTCGAAAAAGTTGAGCCCGAAGTGAAGAACATTGACTTGGTTCCGAAATTAAACTTCACGAGAACTAGCAACATACCCGAATTTAAAGTGATCCAGAAAAATTCTTTAAAAAATAGATTTCAAAAAATTATAGACAACAAATTGAAGCGTAAGAGCAGTCGTCAACATCAACAAGAAAACGAAACGGAGGAAGTAGAAACAGAAGTGATGTTGGTGCCAGTGGTCGTTAAGAAAAAGAAAAGTAAGAAACAGAAAGCCACCAAGTCCACAAGCAAAAGCGAAGGAGAAAAGAATTTGGATGTGTATGATTTTAACGAGTCCGAATCTGAGGAGGAACCCGTTACCTTGTCACATATCAAGAAACCAATGGCGGTGTCGACAAAACTGAAATTGGTTAAGGTTAAAGAAGGACCGTCCAAGAATAAGGCCGACTCGACCACCAAAGATTTGGTTCCGGATGATTACGATTCCGAAGACAGCTTGCCTTTGTCGATAGTAAAAAAATTCAAGCCCGGCGAAGAGGACGATGAAAAAGATGAGAAAACGTCAGAGGATAGCGTTGAAAAATCAGAAGGAATCCTGGAGCAGGTGGAATATTTGATTGAGCAACTCGAGAACGAAACTGCTTCTGTTGAAAACAAGGGTGACGTAAAAGAGGTTGAGAATAAGGTTGTCGGGGGCGAAGCCGAAAATCTCACGCTGGAAGACTACAAAAAAGAAGAGAAGTTGACAGAAGAATCCGCCGATATGCCCAGAGAGAATCTTTCTCTTAGTTTAGGAAACCCTCTCTTGGAAATACAAAATTTTGAGTTGACCAAGGAGAAAACTACTGGCGAAGAAGTCGATGCTGGTTCGAATAGTTCAGAAATGATGGGCAGAAATGTGGAAGAACCGGAGTGCAGTCAAAGCACCTACGACGACGAGGATAGCATGCCTTTGGTGCTGATGTCGAAGAAAGCGGAAGAAGTTAATTTTAACAAAGATGAAAAGAAAATTGGTGAAAATACAATGGATGTGTCTACATCAGCGAGTGAAGACACACATTTGTTCTCTAAAAAGGATGCGAAAACTGAACATGTGACCAATTACTCGTCACCGTCTGATTCGCGGATGATACCCGAAGAGGAGAACGCAAGGTCTCCTTTCCCTGTAGAAGACGAAAAGAACGAAAGTAAACCTTTTGAGACTCTCAATGGAAACGTAATTTATTGTCGGAATGAATCCATAAGCACCATAGAGAGCGAGTACAGCGACGATGGATTGATTGACTCCAACTACAACACATTTACTAAAGAAGAAACGGATAAAAGCTACGTTAATGAAGTAACCGAGAAGGAAGATGTGGTGATTGTATGTTCCAAAGGAGAGGGACGCACATCGAATAACAGTAAAGGAAGTAAAAAGAGCTTGAAACCCGGACAGAGGAAAAAGAAAGAAAACTTCAAGAACATAAGAAAGAAGAAGAAGAGGTTTCCACTGTTATGTGCCACCATTGAAGACAACAGTTTCAGAAAAGCAGATAAATCGAATTTCAATAAAGAAGTCATCGTCAGAAAAATCTGGAACCGGCAGAAGTTGATTGGTGATAACGCCTTCGGGGAGGATTCACTTTCAGGCAGCACCAATGCTTTGGAGAGCATGCAGGGTAACGAGGAGTCACAGACCGGCATAGACAAAGAAATCATCGTCAATAAAATCTGGAGTAGGAAAAAAGTGGACTACGAAAGCGAGTTCTTGGAGAAATCCGACGAAGTGTTTGAGGATTTGAAAATCAACAAGACAGAGGTGTCCGACGAAGTTGTCATAAAATGTGGCCCCAAACCCATCGCATCGCCCAAGAGACGAAAGAGTAAAGGTTCTACAAGTGAGTCATCAAAGGAAACCATAATGCGTAAAATCTGGAGCGGAAAATGCATGTTTCAAACGAAAGCCGCTCTGAAGACGTACGAATCGGACATGCTGTCGAACTGCAAGGAGAACGAAATGTCGCAGGACAAAGCAAAGCCAAAGAAGAGAGGACGTCCGTCGGGATTCTCAACGACGAAACGAGTAAAGTTGGACGAGATAGATAAAAACGACGAAGACGATTTGGACAGTTTGTTGGAGGAGATAGAAAGAGAGCAATTGGAAAAGGCCATAAGACTGGAATTTTTACAACTGCGAAGAAGCGAGAAAGGAAATGTGGAAATATTAAAGGAGGGCACGGCACCAACGATGGGATTATTCACAGAAACGAGTCTCAAGTACCAGAAAGACGTGAGCGAGAAGAAGAAGAAACGGATCAAGAAAAACGTAAGGCATCCGAGACAGAGTCTGCTGAAAAGGAAGAAATTCATAAAGAAACCGTTGCGAAGGTTTCTGCCGGCGGAAGGAAAAAACGTAGAGGAGAAAGCAAATCCCGAAGGGAACGTTGAGTCACGAGAGTGTTTTGTAGACAAACAAGGAGAGATGTTCAGTCCCGAGTCGAAGGTGAAAAATAGAAAGCACAAGAAAAACAAACATAGACACAAACATCACCACCACAAGCACAAGCACAAAAAGTCGAGGCACCACAAATGTTTGGTCAGCAAGCACAAAAGCAAACACAAGAGTGACGTGTCAGTAGGTGACGGTAACGCGGAGGTGAAGGCGAGTTCCTTCACCCTGTTGGAGAAGATCTGTCAGGAGATACCAGATCAGATGGATCACTCAATCATCAGGTCAGATGAAATGGAGTTTCCATTCGAGAGGAAAGCCTGCGACGAGGCAAAGGTCAAGGAGAGGCACCAGGAGGACAACGTATACGATTTTGCAGAAGAAGGCTCGGATCTGTCGGTGGATGATTTCAAGTCCAGAAATTGAATCGAACTCCATCTTTAAAAAGGTCAGACATTTTGTTTTTGGAAGCAGAAGCTGCGATGCTTGTGCTCGCGAGTCTTCGACGGTTGGGGTAGAAAGGTACGCAGACGAGTCGATTTGTCTGTCGGAAGATCGATCGATGGATCTCTAATCCTGAAAGTTTATCATCGACTATTAATTTCAATAATCTCGATAGCGAATTTATCAATCAATAATTGGAAACACAAATATCGGATTGATATAATCGTAACGGAAGTTAACTAAAAACTAGTTTGTGATTTCATGTCTTTTACAACGTCTTTAAAACTATTTTTACTTTTTTTTAAAAAACACTTTTTCTGCTGTCTTCAATCGAATGTTACCAAAGGAAAAATTAACTTGTACTTTCCGACATCCGACAGGAGTTTGATGTTGTCGCGAACGTACGCATATTTGTGATGTTTAGTGTTTTAAACGGACGTTCGATATATATAGTTCTAGTACACACAAGACAAACACACATACACACATTTACACATACCCAAACACACAGGCATACGCACCCGCGTGTGAAAATCGTAATTTTAGTTTTATATTCTTTTTGAAATGGGTCAAGGGGTCGTCTCCACATTTCCCGCAAGAGATCAGAGACCCTGATGACCGGTGATGGTCTGCATCACGTGCAAGTACCAGCTACCACACACATTAACTAGACGTGTATAAGAGTGTATATTGGTGATAATTTTTGTCTTTGTTCACCGTTAGTTAGCTAATAGAAGAATAGGAAAGGTTGGACGGATTTGAATTTGCGGTCTCTCCGGATATCCGGCAGAAAGGCCAACGGTTGGTGGGCAGACGAGGGACACGTTTGTTAGATTCAATGTTAACCGATTTCGTGTTTTTTTTTTATATATATATATATTAAGCTGCCACGGGAGTACTTTTAAGGGCCGTCACTCGAATATCTACCGATTCTTTCCAGAAAGTTCGAAACTCTTCCGGCTCTTGTAGTGTATTTTTCACCGGATAAACTATTCTAGTTAGTAGGTTAACGTATCAGTCCCGTCGTCGGTACTTTTTCTCTACGTGTAACAGGTGTTGGCGTCTACGGATTGTTTGTTACCAGAAGTGACGAAGGAGACATTTTTCGGGGCCTGGCCACCACGTACCTGTCGTCCATACCTCGGCGGGTTTCTCTCTTTAGTCGCCTCGATGCATTTCGATCTCATTTAAATGAAATTTTAAAGTTTATATTTAAAAAAGCTGTAATAATAATAGTAATACTAATTAATAATAGTAATATTAATAATGATTGATTGATTGATTATTATTAAGTGTTTTGTCGTTCAGGAAGGGATTGTATATAACTATAAATAGAAGAAAACGATTAATTATGTAAGGCGTAATAGAGAGAAAAAAAACAAACAGATTTAGTAAATATAAAGGTAAACACATTTCTAAGCGAGCGTGCTCTTTAGTGATTATCTTTGTAAGTTATGTATAAACAGAATTCATAAAAAAAGTATCATAACGGTAATTACTAAAGAATTTTAATATTTCTTTTCGGTATAGCAGAAAGAATTTATATATAAATAACTACCTATATATATATTATATATATCATAAATACTTGAGAAACACCCTGAGTAACCATGAGTGGACACTTATTAAGAAGAGAACAATTGAGAAATTATGTGAAGAATTTTGCAGAGTGTGTGTGCTTCTATTGGGAATATGACAAATGTAAAGAAAAAAAAGTTACACATGTTTAAAGAGAAACTCGTGTTTGAATTTCGAGCGGCGCAAATATTGAAAATTAAAATATACTGTAACAAAATACTTGTCGCATTTTAAATTTCTCTTAATGTAATTAACCAAAAAAGTAAGAAAGTAATTTGGTGTACTTTAAACGAAATATAAGACAAAGGTATTATGTACATGAAGTTGTTTATTTTATTTACCACTTTCTAAAACTCGTAGTTTCATGCCAAAGAAGAGATCTGGTTTAAAACCGTAAGAAGAGGAATTTCTTCTCTATTGTAGTTTGGTACTTCTGGCATGTCAAACTGATTTCTTGGTTTTCGAATGATCTGTCAGAAGAGCATTAGGTGATCATTAGGTGATCAGTTGGCGATCATTAGGTGATCAATAGGAAATATTAATTGACTATTGGTAAGTTGGTGTGATGGTGACGAAAGGTGACGAGGTCTCCTCAGCGTCAGCAGCATTCCGAAAAACTTGCTTACTTTTTGGTCATCACCTGCCAGTTATCTTCCGTTGTACCAATGAATTTCATACTCAGACACGTCCAACATCACGCGTTTTCTGAAAACCAAGACCTTCATATATTCATTATCTGTTGCTCATTTTCTGTTTAGACTCCTCCACCATTTTATGAAGTAGAGGTAAGTACCCGCCGTCTCAGGAGACCTTTGTTCTTCCACATCATGTGTTGTAAGAGAACGCAATTTCCCTATACTATAATAACTTGGTTTTGGCTATTCATCATTATTAGCGACTTGAAAGTCAGCCATAAATTTACAATTTTTGCGTTCGACCGATTCCAACTGGTTAAAATCAATCAAGTGAATATTTTTCCACTTACTTTTGACCCATTACAGCGTAAATTACTTTACGGTTCCTTACTACCCGGTGGGGAGTACCAAGGTTTCTTCCAAGTCTATCTCTTTTACTTATGAGCCATTTCATATTTCGTCTTAACACTCATGTAATTACAATTAACGCAAGAGTTTCCTGGTTCTTAAGGAAGTCAGACTGTGCGCGGGATACGATGGATCCTGAATCTTCTACATCTACATCTTCAAGGAGAGGCGACGCACGTGCAATAATTCTCTTATATATATATATAAACTATAACACAACTTAGTTTTATTAGTATAAGTATTATATGAAAGCTGATTTAACCAGAATTAATTTCGCTGCAATAGGTTAAATAAACGAAATGCACATTTTATCGGTAACATTAACAACTTATTTATTTTATAAAATATAAGTTTATAAATAACAGAAGCAGAAGGAATGTATTAGTCGGAAACAAAGGCAAAATTAAAATTTTAAAGCTTCGACAATGAAAATGCCAACTGCGGTAACAGATTATGTGGTTGATTTGTAAACAGTTTGTTGCTCAACGTAAACAGGTGGTTGGTCTGTAACCATCGGTATTTAACCAAAAGTTCAAGTATTTTACATCTTATGTTTACAAAACTGCCAGTTCGTTACCGTAATTTAATAAATACAACAAGAAGTTTTATTTTGCATTCGAAATGCGTTCCAGTATAGACAAAAACTCGATCACATGCGATCTGATATGCGATTCCACAGTGTGTTCCGCTTTTTTTTCCGAAAGTCACACTTCGAACAAACTTCTCTTGAGTTCGTATACAGCCCGTTGCATGTGAGTGGGGCACATTCAACTTATTAAAAATAAAATACCGCGACAAAACACCGTTACTTGACATCAACGAGGTCACTTAATTGATTGTAATACATGGTAACCAGTATATACTTATCATAACACAGAAATTACAGAAAAGTTTGAATTTCTTACTGAAATTCCGTTTTCCCCTAAAAAGCCAAAATGGTTAGCACACGGTAAAAAGCACTAGGAGTGTCATACGAAGACTTATTAATAAAGAATACTTATTTAAATGTATAATGAGGAACACATTATTAAAATTTCATTCATTGGTTTCTCGTAATTCGGTTCCGTTCTCGAGTAAATAGAAGCTTATTTAACATTGAGTCTCCGCCATTTTGGTAAAGTAAAGGGTTAGAGTAATAAAAATTACTGGCGGCAATTAACACCTAATAATGCTAAGAAAAAATTATATAGATTTTGGTACATTAACTAAATTCGGCGGGGTAGTCACTATGTATGAAGTTACTCTTCAACGTAAATAGTTTTTAGCACTTTAACAATTAAAGTCGGTTTGTACAAGTAGAACAAGAGTTTCACTTACATAAAAAATTTGTATATGTATATAAACAAACACAATTCAAGCCTTCGTTTTTTTTTCTTCATATTTTGGTCTCTTCGTCAATCGTATTTGGTATTTTACATTATTTCAATATCAAATATGATAAGGCACCGATTCTAGAGTGTGTGTGTGTGTCTGAATTTTTACCCTACTTTTATTTAAATACTCAACAACAGGCACATTCTCTGCTTCGTGCTCATCAAAAGAATAAATTAGGTTAAACTCTGAGAAGCAATTCCTACCATATACAATAAATTATTGGCTTTCACCACGTTTCTCCAAGCAATGGTTGTTTCCTCCTCTAATAAACGTAAGTATAAAATGAATTCGGTATTAAGTTCGATATACGCGCTATTTTATAAATAGTTATTTTACTTTACAGCGAAACAATGCCAGAGCCTCACCTTTCCACTTAATTTCAAGTTAGTTTTTTTTTTATCAAGTCAACTTTTCAACAATTCAACGGTACACTAGATTATATTGCAATATTGACGATTAGTATTCTCCGTTCTGCGACACTACACGATCCGCAAGCATAAAATCATTTTCTAAAATTAAAATTATAACGCGACATGGTAATTCACAACAAGCTGTAAACTATCACAATTGTTTTTACAAAAAATAATTAAATAAGGCTTAATAAAATCTAAGTTATTCGTGGATAACCACTACTGATCATTTCGTGTAATGGGACAGAAACTTTCATTCTGGTTCACTTGACTAAAGGGTTTATACCAATACAAATAAAACAAGTATTAATACGATAGTTTCGGTATCCTACAACACTGCGAGTTCAGTGGAAAACTTCCAGTGGGAATGTTAACAACTAAGTGAGAATTTCTGTTGCGAAATAGGTGATGGATACTTGGGCAGGGTAAACACCACCGCAGGTTACATTTCAAACCAAAACATTCCAGTTTTCACAACCTATGCGACCCACGACCTGTGAGTTGTGAGGGATAAAATAAGGCACGTGAAAGTATTACATACATAATGGTGAACCATTAAATTAGAGTATAGATCAGAAGACTAGTTTTAATAAAATGTCTACGCGACGCCCTGTTAACGGCGCTTAACTGACCAAGTAAACCAAAATATCTCCTTTTCCTTTTATGTAAACCTGTCCCCGGGGTTCCAAATTGTATTTCCCTGAGAGAATGCTCGTGCAGGAATGAGGCACTTGAATTCGACCGTCGACTCCGCAGGAGTCCATCCGACTGGCCACGTTTACAGCATCACCCCAAATGTCGTAAAAGAGTTTGCTACTTCCTATCACTCCGGCGGTTACTTCACCGATGTTGAACCCGACCCGTAGCACCAGATTGAATCCCAGGAGATCGCTGTTGAAGACATCCACCACTCTGTACATTTCCATGGCGAAATTCATGAGCTCGTAGATGTGATCCCATTCGGTTGTGTTCTCCTTCCTCAGAGCCGGATTGAGTCCGCTGGCTGCCATAAAAGTGCTTCCTATGGTCTTGATCTTGTCGACGTTTTTGAATTTCTCCATGTTGAGTAACTCGTCGAAGTCGGATATCAGCTCGTTGAGGACTCTCAGGTACTCCTTTCCACCTGAGTAGCTTTCGTCGTAGAGTTTGTTGAAATTCACTAGGCTGGCAAACATAATGCCGACGTTCGAGTGGTTCTCGCAGTATTTGGCACGGTTCTTGAGTTCGATACTCACATGTTTGGGTATTATGTTTTCCAACAGCCAATCCGCTTGATTTTTCATGTTCTGAACTCTCATCTTGTCCCGACTCGACTCCGTGTTGCAATAATAGCTCAATCTATAACTTATTTCGAACTGCCTGTTGAGTAACACCACAAGAAATATAATTACGAATATATCGAGAACGGTTTCGGAGAAATACGCCATGAGTACGTGGTGGTTTATGTTTTGCAGAACATTGTTTAACCAGACCTCCTTGCTCATCGTCGACATTGTTTCATTCAAATTCTTTACAAAATTAATGCCGTCGTCTGTCGCATAATAAAGCGAGTCCGAATCCGTTCCGTTCCAGTAATACACGTCTAGGAATTGAACGCCTAAATTGTAGTAATTAGTCAGATCGAACACGTCACCTGAGAGGTGATTTAAAATGTTCTTCAACTGCTGGGAACAGAAAAAAGCATTTCCTTCGACGTATTGCATCTTATTTAAGAAAATGTTTCTTTGTATAAATTGACTAATGAAAATGACGGATAAATTACTTGTGTTGCCGTACTGGCAATTCGGCTTTCCGAACAACATCAGGTAAATGAGACCCGTGATCAAAGCCAGAAAGCTTTTCATGAAAAAATTAAGTTGGGCGAAATTACAAAAGTGTAGCAACCCGATGAGAATGAGTAACGTGTAGTAATGGTCCCGAAGTTCCACGTTTAATATCAACTTCTTATTCTCCTCGGAGGAGAGGAAGTCAAAGGTGAAACTCTTTTCCAGAGTGTTTTGTTCTCGCTGAACGTAGTGGCACACCAAATTTGTCAGGATTACAACTGTTGGAAGACTGACCAGCAAACCTCCGAAGATGTGCCAAGGATACCACTTGGAGAACAAATTGAATATTCTCTTTCCGAAGAATTTATTCTTTTCGGTTATTTTATTGCTGGCCGTCTTTGTCAAATGAACCAGGCAAAGTATCAGGGCGACTGATTCGAGTAGAAGAGCCGCCGTTGAAATCCAAATGAAATAACGTGTGGGTTCGTGGAGAACGTAGAGTGATATGGTGATGCAGGTGAGTATGAGACCAGAGACGAAGATATCGAAATAAGTGTTAAACCTGTTTATAAAAGAAATATAAAATAAATGAAGCGAGGACTGTTCAAAGCGTTTCCATCTGCCAATGATTCGAAAAAGTTCACGAGTATCCCGAGGAAGGACGAACATTCAGAACGGTTACACTTATATTCCAGTCAGGCTACCTTATAACCTGAATGGTATCAAATTCAAAGTAAAAATGTGCTACTCGTTTGTACCTTGAAGTCGACAGAGTTGTCGGAGAGTCTCCTTTTTTCTCATGAATTTTATGAGCATTTGCACGGTATTCCTTTTCAGTCTTTTTGTCGTTGAAAAACAGAGTGAACTGATCCAGAGGAACTTTCACAATGTAACTGTTTTGAGAAATATCATTTATGCATTTGATTAACTGCAAATCCGATTGCTTTCTCAATGAATACAGTCCTAGGTTTAAATTTTCGGGATTTGTTTTTTTGACACCTTCGTTTTCTGATTCTGAAAAAAAACAAGAAAAACGTTTCATCAGATTCACCAATTTTCAGAACAAGTGAAGCGCATAAGAAGAACTGACCAGAATCAAGGGGTGCCAATGTCGACCGACTCGTGTTGTAGTAGCTGCCAATTTTTTTGGCGACTTCGTCTCCCTTATTTACTCCATTCAACAAATATATCTGGAAATTTATAACTGCTACTGTCAATACTGTACTCAACTGACTGTAAAAACTACAAAAATGGACTTCAGCTTACTTGCTGTTGTATACTACTTCTCCTATTGCTATTTCGATTTACAGGACTTCGGTTGTTGACCGAAGGACAAAGGCTTATTTCCTCTTCATTTCTCAAGTCTCGCCTAAGGGGAACGTCTACTTTAGAAATCGACGCTTTGCTAATTGAAACGTCGCCCTAGCAAATGAAATTGAGTTTTTTTTCATTAAGTTGCAAGAGTCCAGGCAAGAATTCATTTCACACGTTCCACCGCAGCATTTTTAAAAATTATTAACAATCTGAGACTGACCTGTTGAAGCACCAAATTCCTTTGACTTGGATGCTTCGACCTAGGCGACATTTCAGAGGAGGAATTGTTTCTTAGCTTTGAGAAAGAAAACCATTGAGAATAGTTAAGTTTTTCCAGAGATCCAGTTAATGTACGACTTGAGCCTAATACATTTGGAAGTGAAGTGAATTTTAACCTGAAATCAGTTTTTAACAATTTACAAGTTCTTAAATCCTCAAGCAAAATAGTCTAAACCGTATATAAAAGAACAAGTGATGGGTCACTTCACGAACTCTGGATGGTTTACCTGGCTTCGGTAATCAGACTCAGGTAATGACTTCTTTTAGATGGGGAATGACTGAAATTAATACTTTTTCTGTTTCTGTTAAAATGTGCTTGTTGCTGTGGATCTACAGCTCTGGGTTCTTGTGTGACAACCGATGTTCTGCTCTTAATCAAGTATGTTTTTGTCCCTGAAACATTTAAACCTATATGTAATTTGCTTAATAAAATATGCCTAATAAGACCCTCTTGGCGATGGTACTGTTACTTTTAGGTTAATTACGTTCTTACCTTGAAGATCTTCATAGTTTTCTAGAACGTAAGTATCTTGTAGAAACTTGGCCGTGCTCTCAGATATGTGAACTCTTCCAGGCTGTCCCGTCGATTCTAATTTGTTTGCAAATGTTACGTCGTTAGACCAAACATCAAACTTAAATCGACGAGTTCCGACGATTCCGCATAGGACAGTACCCGTGTGCACACCCACTCTCATATTCACGTCCTCTCCCCGATCAATGTCGAATTCTTGAATTGCATCAATCATATCTGGACATGAAGAAAATGCTGCACAAATCTATTGTTGGAAGGTGTAACACAAGTTTTCTGAGGTGGATGATTTACTAACCAAGGCCCATTTCCACGCAGCAACTCGCGTGATCAGGTCGAGGTTCTGGACAACCCGAAACGCAGTAGTAACAATCGCCCAAAGTGGAAATCTTTTCACAGCCATTTGCAAGGCAAAGATCGTCGAATCGTTCAAACAAGTCGTTGAGAATGTCCACAATTTCCTCAGCCGTTTTATTCGAACTCATTCGGGTAAAGCCAACAATGTCGGCAAACAATATGCTGACATTATCCATTCGATTCATGTTGAAAGGCCGAAACAGAGAACTGAAATAGATAAGTTAAATGGTTACAAGACAGGTTAGAAAAACAAGGAAAACAAATATTATAAAGTTAGGTACCCGAAGTCTTCGTGATTCGATGGTCTCGGATTTTCTCCTCGTTCTCCACCCAGAAGCCAGCCAGCAACTTTGGGGGGCATCACGCTGTGAATTATTTTCTCCTTCAATCTTTTCTCCATTTCCAATTGTTTTTGAACGAGTAACCGTTGACCCACCTGAAATCATATATCACATTTACATTTTTATATTTAGATGTTAAAAATCGTTTAAAAACTTATTGTGACTCATTAAAATTGTAGCACCTCACGGAGTGACTTTTGTTGAGTTACCAATATTTTCATTTTACCTTCATAAATGTTCCACGGACTCTTACGTGAGTCATAACTAAAATATGAAATCCGATGACATGAACGCATACTTGACACAAAACTCTTACGACGAACCTAAAAGCATCGTTACATGTTTTGTAGTACTCAACTTTGCACAATTCAATTTTATTAACAGCATAAATCCTCCATAAGATTCTTACCCATAATAAAAGACAACTAAATGCTTTTGAGTTGTCAAAATAATAGTCTCAAAAGCTATTGAGAAGGAAAGACAGATTATTAGGGATATGTATGGTTGAAGAGGAAATACTGTATATATGGTCAAAATGATACAGCAAGTCAAGGTGAAATATGAAACCATGGCTGTACCACTTGCAATTGTAAACACAAGTGAAGTAAATACAAGGTGTAAGGCTGTTACTATTCCAAAGATAGAATCATGAGATCTGTATATATCTTTATAACTAAGGAAAAGAATCCAGGTAGAGAAGAGGAACAATTGTGCAAAAATTATATACTCAAATCTGATTGTTTCTGGATTTGGTTGACACAACAGGAATATCAGCCATGCTGCAGAAATGATCATCATGTAAATTAGGGCAAATCTAGAAAGAAAAAATACCATTTAGAAAATATTACAAATACTATTAATCCAAACATATTTCAAACCTTGCTATTAATTAATACCCAAGCAGTATTGGTCCCTGATTACAAAAGTATATTATAGCTTATAATTTTACTATATATTGCACTAGACAATAAAATAAGAACTAAAGTACCTGAATCTTTTTGTGTATTGCTTTAAAGAACTAATTTTAAATTGCTTTTCTAGAACATCTGAGTCGAAACAAGGTATCATCCATGAGTGTGGAGCAGCTCTCTCAAATGGTACTGGTAAGCATCCACAGCTCCTACTAGAATTGTTCTGTGCCAGGTAGTTTTGAATGTAAGGAGCCAAACTTATCTAAAAAAATAACAGGAACCTTGATTACTTGTGTGTGATCCAGTTTTTCTGTTTATAATAGATAAATATTTTTTTCTTTCATTATACCCATGAATTTTACAATGTTAAAGATTTTTACTGTAACTTATTGAAGTAGTAATCCATTCAATTTAATTAAAGAGAAATTTTAAAGGCCAACATTTACTTTCTGAATTGAGGTTGAAATACCATTCACTGACAATTCAGTCCTATCAAAGTAAAGATTTGTAGAGGAAATACATACTTGAATTTCATCTTCAGAATCTCCTTCACCGGCGCTGATCGGAACGGATGCTGAATTAATATCATAAGTTGGTGAATCTCCAAAATCATTCATTTTATCTGTCATGCTGAAAAACGTCACAAAAAATGAAAAAAATTTCTCGCCGCAGAGAGCGTAAGACCGAAAATATCACTTTTGTTGCTTCAACCATTATTCCTCATGGCATTTATTTTTAATTGTAAACACAAAACATCAAATTTACAATGGGAAACTGACAAAGTTGCTAAGAATTGAGAAGTAAAAGTACAATTTGAAATCTAAAGATTTCTTACCTTACATACCCAATTGTGAAGAAGTAACGATCATTTCGTTAACAGCTGACAAATCCTCGAAATTAAAGAAGCGATTTGCGTCAGATATTGTTAGGGATCATGGTGGGAAAATTAATTATTTTGAGAACTAACTAAAGCAAATTAAAAAGAAAATTGTTGTGGAACCCATAACCACTGGTATTACCAACATAACAGTACTTGAGAGTAACAAAAGCGCGGGGATTTTTCCCAGTATTCAAATTAACTGTTTAAATAATTTAATAAATCAATTATCAGAATTTTTCCCGTTGTGTATGTTTTACATGTTATAGAAGACAATCAAAAGTACGACCAACAATTTATTCCGACAACATTGTATTCAATTAAAAATAATCACCTAATGTATTTATTAAGCACAGTAAATAAATATATCTGTATATATTGTATATACTGTATATATTACAATTCGTAAATTATTTGTTTTTTTATAATAATTACTTGAAGTGATTTTGGAATGAAGAACTACATAAGTTTTTTTTGCAATGCAGCAATTCTGAGGGAATCAGGTCGGTTACATGAGGAAAATTTCTTGAAACTGTCAATTCATGAAAAAACTTACCACAAAATTTTTAAGCGCATTTATTTTTCCTTCAAAAATTTTCACTGATGCACATTTAAAAAAAATTTGTTTTTCAATAAAATTTGAAATGCAATCTAGAGTAAACTTGCAAATTTTTGTTTTTTATTTACCAACAATTATCATGTCACTTGGATTTAGAAAAAAAAATTATGGTCGACGACTATTGGGTGAAATATTATATTAAAATATAAACACAGACAATATTTGCCAAGAATGTCAACAAATTATCTAATGTAAAGAATTGAGTGTGGGATAATTGGAGTAAGACCTTGAAACAAAAGCATAATAAATTGATGTAATGATGTAACACCTTGAAATTGTGGGATTCACATTGTTAAGTAAATCTGGAAAAATCCCATAATTTTCTCTAAGTGACTGAGTAGAAATATATTTTTGCAGGTCATGATTGTTTTTTTGTATAAGTCATGACTCCTGATGTGACACCTTCAACTTTTTTTTGTTCTGAATATCTGCTAAAGTTTGTTCAATTGACCTTTGATCTCTCTTATTTTCAGCAGGAACTGAAAAGAATAATTAATTATATTTCTAAATTGTGTAAAACAAAGAAACATAAAATGAAATAAAAAACACTGAATTATTAGCATTATGTTTTAAAAAGTCAATCCTTCTTACCAAAACCATACTGTTTGTTCATTTGAGTTTTTTGGGCAGCATCTTTTGCAGCTGCCGTACCTATTAGATGAGTGTATTTATCCATGTAATTTGAGTTTGGTTGAAATTTTTGTTTTTTATGTCTTTCCTCATGCTCCTTCTCTTCTAATTCCTTCTGTTGAGTGAAAATATATAAAAAAAATTATTGTAATTCATCAAATTATGTAAAAGTGTTACAAACAATCACATCACTTTTAAAATAAATCAATAAAGCAAGAATATTCAATAAAGAATAAACAAACTGGTTATACCTCTTGAGCTAATTGTTTGGCCTTTTGAGGATCCCATTCTTCTCCTCGTTTTAAGGCTGCTAACTCTTCTTCTGAAGGTGTGAATTCTTTTTTGTATATAATTATCCTACGATCCACATCTTCTTCTCCAATTGTGAAGGAAGCCACACCTGCTACTTCTGCAGCTTCATGACTGACAATTACATAAAATTGTTGTTATTCTGCATTCCTCTATGATATAATTTTACAAACAAGTATGACTGCTTACATTAAACTTCTAAAAATTTTCTCTGCTGGTTCAAATTCATATTTTCTTGCTGCAGCATCCTGTATGAACTCTGTTAGTTTTTTTTCTATATCTTCCCTATATTTCTGTAGCATTTGCTTCTGCTCCCTTTGTTGCTTCTGAAATTGTTCTTTCTGCTCTAAATGCATACAAAAATGTTAACTGTGGAAATTAATGAACATGAGCATTTGACAAAATTGTAAAATTTCACATTACTTTTTCGAAGTTGGATTTGTTTCTCCGAGCATGACGGAGGTTTGTCCATCGCATTTAATATAGACCCCAACAAATCCATTATTGCCGGTTCTGAACACTACTTTATTTTATCAACTTCTTATGTAAACAAAATACCAATAAAATTATTGTTCTTACACTCAAGCAGAAGTTACATTTGCCGCGTTTTGCTGTCAGATATTTTGCTGTGGTTCGTTTGTTTTCATATTCAAATTGGTGCTAAATTTGGTAAATAAATTAAATGAACCACCATAATTTAATTAATATTTAATATAGCGAACAATCGATTGAATTTATGAAAAAGTTTGAAATTGTACGAAAGTTTCTGTCTTGCGCTTTTGTGTCGACATAACATGTGGCGATACCAGTATGAATGTAAAACTAATTTAAAAATAAATTATCCTACTTCACCAACTTAAGCAACCGATTAAGTAAAAAATGGATCTCTTTGATCAAGCAGACTCATTAATAGAAATTCAGCGCGATAAATTGAATTATGCTTCTATTTTAAATGCAGAAGTTGTTAATGTGAACACAAACCAACAGCTGAAAAGGATTGAAATAAGCCCTCAGGAAGAAATTAAAGAGTCATTGGCTGATGTGCAAGAGAAAAAGTCAAAACAGAAAATAAGGAAGAGGAATCCAGAAAATTGGAAGCAGAATGTCAGAAAGCGAAATAAAAACAAAGGCAACTAGTTGTTATACATCTTAAATGTACCCGACATAGGGATCTTTTATTTATTGATTTAATTCCCCTTTTAGGTTTGGAATATATAAAAGTGAATGGTAAAGTGTGTGAAAAGAAGAAATTAGGACCACCTTGCAGTTGCAAAGAAAAATGTTATTTAAAAATTGGTGTAGCTGCTTGTGAAAAAATTTTCCAAAATTTTTGGAAATTAGGTGATCATACTTTGCAAAATGCCTATATAGGTAAGTATTTTTCTTCCTCTTCAGAGTAACCTTGTAGTTGAACCTACAAATGTTTTCATTATTTAATTTTTAGCTGGTTGTGTTAGAATATTTCTGCCAAAGCACTGCTACAAAAAAGATGGTATTCCTAGCAGAAGGTTTTTCAGTAGAAATTTCCATGTAACAGTTAATGGTGTAGACACAGAAGTATGTAAACAAGCATTTTTAAACATGCATGGAGTGAGTAATGGAAGACTGGACAGACTGTTAAAAAAGAAACAAGAGATTGGAAACACAGGATTTGATGCCAGAGGAAGGCACAACAATAAAGTGAATAAAATACCTCTGGAGAAAATTCAGCTGGTTAGAAAACATATCGATTCAGTGAGGCAAAAGGCAGGATACACAGGAAAAAGAAAACCTAAAAAAGTGGAATTGCTACCTGGAGTTTTGAACATTCGCACCATGTATCGTTCATATAAGGAAGAAATGTTATTAAAAGGTCTTGAACCTGTTTGTGAATACAGGTACAGAAAAATATTTCACACAGACTACCATTTGGAGTTTGGTAAAATGACTGCAGCAAATGAGGCAATACCTAATTGTAAAAATTTGCAAGCAACACGACAAATGCAAGAAACAATGACATATTTACCTCAGTGTTACCTACCAGAGAGGAAAATCTGCCTGCAAAGTAGCAATTTTAGGAAATTAGAAACCTCACCAAGTGTAACATTAAAAGACTTGAATTTATGTGCTCAGATAAATGTTGGTCCAAATAATAATAAGGATATTTTATCACATCAGCAATTGGGTGTTCAAATCACAAAAGACTTCCAATTAAAACCTGTAGAATCCACTTTGCACCCAGTGGCCCAAGACATATTCAGACTTGACTGTCCAAGCACTTATAGTGCAGCTCCACAGAATTGGACATTTACAAATCCAACATGATTATCTCTTTATGTGTACATATGAATTTAAATGCCTTTGAGAAACAGGAATAGTAATGTTTCAACTAATAAAAAGAATACAGCAACACTACAAGTGTGTTAAACTTTTTTTGAAACTTTGTAAAGTGTAATAAAATGTTAGTTTCCCACAATACAATTTGCCAATTTTATATACCCAAAATTGTATTGTGAAACAGGTGCAATATGTTTTCACAATTGGTGTTATTTATTTAAAATTTTATTTTTAAAAAATATTTCCACAATTATATTGACAGTATTATAAGGCTTATTTTACACCAGCAAATTAGTTCAATAGAATTTTACAATCCATTTTTATTCTGATGTTATTAACTTTGCATAAACTTTCACAAGGCATTCATTATTTATTCAAACGACTCAACCGTGTTTTAGTTCTTCTATATTGATTTCACAAAGTTCAGATTTTTTAAACAACTCAACAGACACTGACTTAAAGGAATAGAATTTCTGGTTTTTTTTTTTTATGAAAAGTTGCATATTTACATATGACAATGAGAGTTGTTCTTAATCGGTTTCTCTTTAATTGTAAAAGTACTAAAAACGTGAATGTATCACAATCAAGTGTACACAGCATCCAAAACAGCACATAAGCACAAGAAGAAAATGAGACAGAAAACGCCTTGAAGTAAATGAACACAGAGAACAACTTGGAGCCAGGTACAACGTACGTCGGTTGTATTCAACTCTTTATTGAATGTGCAGTTGTAAGTAAAATCCTCAGGGGGAATTAATCCGGACCTGATGTCCGACGACACCATGATAATAAGAGCTACAGAGCAGACTATGAAAAACATTCCATCTATGAGCATGAACAAAGCTCTTGCGAGCCAGGAAATTTGATCTATGAAAATCCAGGAGAGGAGACACGCACCCAAAGACATTGTACCCAGGTAATTGGCCAAAATCAATCCGATTGTGGCATTGTGGTTGAACTTGTAAAA
This sequence comes from Polyplax serrata, assembly GCA_037055365.1. Lineage (NCBI taxonomy): Eukaryota > Metazoa > Arthropoda > Insecta > Psocodea > Polyplacidae > Polyplax > Polyplax serrata. The sequence continues at coordinate 681,541 of JAWJWE010000044.1, forward strand.
ATCGTTCCAAAATTTTCCACAACTCACGCCGAGGAAGATCAAAAAAACGGGAAAGCTCACCAGCAGAACTTGGAATTCTTTGTAGTCCAATAAATTTCCAAGCGTTTCCCGACGTGCCGTTTGCATTTTTTACGGGAACTTTCTTAACTTTGTTGAGATTTTCCCCAAAAATCGCCTGTACACGTATTATTTTGTTGCACCACCATCGTTCATTTTGTTTGGATTATTTTTTCTCCGCCATCTTACCCAGGTTCGTTTGCTTATCGAGCTACGCCGACAGACAACGCATAGCTTTTATAATTATTTACATTATGTCGTAAGTATTGTTTTTTTTTTGTCTTTGTTCATCGGCATTTTCCTGAATAGCGAAAACTCGGTAAAAAATGGCGCCGTACAAGGAAGATAACCTGACAATTCGAGCGTTGTGCAAGAAACCCGTCTTCGCGGTTCGATTGTCATTTTTAATATTACTCACAATATTCAGTTTGTGGAATACGATTAACATGAAATGGCCCAGGTATTGCAAAATGCAAACTTGGGCTTTTTTCAACAATATTGGGGCGATTTTAGCGTTGATCGTTATCGAAGCGACGACTCTCATCACATGGATCGTTTTCGAAAATGCCAACTGGATGTTTTTTTTCATAGTTTATACCGCTACTTCTTTTCTGCTGTTATTAAGCGCAGTGGTGTATTTCATCGATGAAGACAATTCGTGCGATCTACCGAACACTGTAGTAGACATCGTCAACGAATCAATCATGTTCTTCTTCAGCATCTTTTACTTAGGACTGGCTATCACTGCCATTGTCATGGGAAGAAAGTTTTGCGACTGACGGATTGACTACTGCAGGACAAGAGTCGCTGTGAAGTGACTCCGTAATGTAATAATTTGCTGCAGGTTTTGAAATAACACCGCTGCTCACCGAAGATCGACCATAAAGGGTTTCCACTTATGGTACCCGTTCATATGGATGCAGAGAAAAGGACTTATGTAAAAAATTAAACCGTCACTTACTACCATGTTTTATTTATATTAAAATAATGGATACCAATGATCTATTAAAAATTTAAAAAAACTTCGCTTTAAGTTACGAAATTCATTATACGAGTGCCGTAATATGAATTAAGTTTTTAGCATTCATGTACCTCGCGTAGAAAACTCAGAATATTACAGAACATTTCCCAAGCACGTGCACTTTAACGTTTTTCATAAAAAATGTCTTGAAACATTTTGAATTTTGTTTTAGTGTACGTTTTACAACGGATATCGGAGTCCATTCTTTTTAATTTTTATCATGTTGGCATCGTAAATAATGATGGCCGTAAAATAGTTTGTTCGTTCAATAATTTAGGTGTAGATTATTTTTTTTTAATAATAAAATATTGATGCAAGTCGGAAAACGATTTAAAAAAAAATAAAGTCCAATTTCGATCGAGTGTAATTCCAAGAAGGTATTAACTATTTTCGAATAATTTAAACGCTTACGGATAGTTCAACTCTTGTTGGAATTCCTACGTAAACGTCCACTTGTTATCAGTCACACTCCAATAGTAGTCTCCGTATTTGAATTCGAGTTGGATTCGAGTTGGGGAAACGAAATGAAAAAACTGTTTTACTTATCATCTTGATGAAATGCACCTCTTTGTGTATACACATTCCTTACATGAAGAGAGTTCAAGGTTCTCTTCCAAGTTAATTTTTTCCCCAATTTTTTTTATACTTCTCAGATAGGATTATTCCTACAGAAAAGTGTTTCAAGTAAAATATACATGGAACAGGGATTGAGAGTGAAACCTGATGAGAGGAAAAATAAATTTGATGAAATGTCACTTTATAGAAATTGAGTTTCCCCAGTGATAAGTCAGATAAGTCTTGAGAGAAAAAAAATTTGGTTTTCAAGTGGTACTAAAAAGTGCTTGTTTACCTTGCATGGTTCAAGTAAGCATGATGTCTCTGTCATTGGTGTTGCCATGACTAGTGAAATGTTTACAAATTAACCAATTGGTGGCAAATGTTTACCATGAAGGACTACAATGCAGGAACAAAAACTTTACCAATACTAAAAATAGGTAGCAGGCTATTGACAATTAGAATTTTGACAAAACAAAACATGCACAATTTGTATTATATTTATGTGAATATATATGTATTACAAATACCAATAAATCTGCAAAAGAATACAGACATCAGAATTATGTTAAATTAACATAATGGCAAATGATCTAAATGAAGCAGAAAAGTGAAGTTTTTTGCCTGTTTCAATCTCTTTCCCACCTGTTCCATACTTTGTGTTTCCTCTGGTGGTTTTTTTGCATTTTTACATTGAGTCCTGATTTGACCCTGGAGGAACTTGCGCCGCGACAGCTTTCCCATTAGAGGAAAATAGAGCTAACTGATGTGAGCAAGAAACCATTCTTAAGGGTAGCAAATCTATTTGAAATATTGAAAATATTTCTTTGTAATTTCAGATTTTAAGCTGGTTATAAGCTGATGTCGAGCATGTGTGGCAAGCAGGGGAGGGTAAGTAGTCTGATGTTTATTTTCAAATTTATTCCTCATTGTAATGTCATAAAGGAATTGCAAACAGAAATACGAAAGCAAAAGATGAATTCTTTTGGAGTTCTCTTGTTAAAATTTGCATCACAACTTGTTGCACCCAAGTAAATTGATGATTTGTACAGAAAGATATAAGGGTTGTTGAGCCTGAATTATAATAATAGTTGAGTCATGTACATTTTATGTTTCAGTTTAAAATTTGAATCTAACATTATTAGTGTGACCTGTGTCTGGCAAAACCAGAGTTGTTTTTTATTAAATTGATAGTGCAGTAATGAGACAGACTCATGGGGCAGAAGGTATGCTGTTTATTTACACATAGAAAATTGAAGAAAAAATTATGAGTGAAGAATTACAGGCACCAGTTAGCAATTATCCTTGCGGTAGGTTGAAACCCATCTGTTGTGTGAAAACACACAAGGTAATAAATGATGTCAGGTCGTTCGTTTCTTCTCTTCTCTTCACATCCAAGTCCCGCACCATGAGAAATTTTGCAGTGAAATCTTGAGAAAATTCCATTCGAAAGCTCTGCCATCGTTTCCGGTTAGATCATTCTATTTCTAAATCGAAAATACACACGAGCTCGTGCATTATCGCTGGCTCGTCTGGCCATCTTCTACCGTGATAAAACATAACATTGATAAATGAGACCATTTAAAATGCATTTTGTTTGCAGTCTTTTTAGTTTAAATTTCGTTGTAAATTTAGTCGGGTTAAAGCTGTTTGCCGCACTTCTCGTGGAAATTTTTCAACTAGACCAAAGTTTTCTCCGGGTTTCTCTGACGATTTGTCCAACGCGAAAATAAGTTTCTTCGGTTGCCATTGGTAACGTCGTTATAGAGAAATTAATAGATTTAGTCGGACGCGGTCTATTCACACAGGTTACAAAGGTACGGACACATGTACACGCGTGGAAAAATTCGTTGTTGAAAAAGTTTCTCATTGAAATAAAAATAATAAAAAAATACGGAGTGGTTGTATGTAGTTACTCACGTCGTCGAATGAGGTTATACTGTTACTAGTGTATTGAGTGATTGATCTTGTGATTTTTCAAATATTGGACGATTTATACATATACACATATACATACATATATATTTCAGGTAAGATTGGTTTTGTAGAAATTAGATTTACAGGTATGGAAAAATCCCATTTGGAAGGTCGCTAATATTCGAGTAAATCGTTTGACGCTAAATCGATTACTTCTTCCTGTCATAGTCTTCACGGTTGGAGGATATCCCGAGGAACTCGAAGTTTTTAATACATTTACTCGGATGCAAAGGAGTGCGGGAAATGTTAGTTAATCGGTGGTCGGAACTTTGAGATGGCCGCCGTTGGAAATTGGCCAAAATATCTTTTTTGGTCGTCCCGTCGATGGACGGATAGAGAGAAATAAGCAGGACAATAAATCAAAGGATGAAAAATCATCGACACATATCATCTGCATATCTTTTCTTGAGCCGTGGGTGCGAGGATATTGTTGAATGTTACACTAATGGGGTAATAATATTTGGTCGTTTCGTGTGACACATTAATTAACCCTGTTGCTTGATTAGACTGCGGTTGACTCCTCTTTGAAAATTCGAGTGGGAACATCCAGCAGAAGGCCACCAGATGAGGTACAGAACCATAAAATAGTGGCACTTTGGGCGAAACTACGTTGAATCGCTGTAAAAGCGTATGAACCGTTTTGTTTTATTGTAATGCAACAGGTTATGAGGAATTCTTATTAAATGGGAGTTTTGCTATACCGCGGGTAATAAAAACGAGAATAAAAGGGATAAATCCATTTGATTTGGTTTGAGGGTTTGAGTTTTGCATTTGTTTTATGGTTGTATATATGAATTGTGAATTTTAATCGAGCGAATTCCCTTTTTTTTCTGTTCCCGATGTGCGATCTTATAGGACATCTTTAGGGAAGAAAAAACATTGTTGTTACTTACAAATTATGATAAATCCAATTCGCATTTGATTAATATGAATGTATTACGATATAGAAAACCGATTCGACCATAGATGTTCACATTTATATTATTATACAAGTAAATTTCACCGTCCGGTTTTACAATAATTTGTTAAGAAATTACCCGGTTGCCTGCTGAACATGACCATTTAACAATCATTCATCTTAATTGGTTTAAAAGGAAAGTTTCCTTCGGGGAAGATAGTGCAGATAAGCAAAGTGCCCTTAAAGGCATTGACACAAAGTGGTGAAACGGCTAAGGGAATACCTGAATCTACTTGGAAGTGACCTGGAAAAGGTTGGAAGTGAACTTCTGTCTTTCAGTTCGAAAGAAAAGTCGTCGACATATATATTTGTCGCAATTTTTCACTTTGTGCCCACGTCTTATTTTATTCAAATGTACTTAATTGTTAATACCACCCAGAAGAGTAATTGTTTAGGCCGCGTTTTCGTGTTTCGGTTACTTTTCCGTTTTGCCTTTCTTTACGTGATACTTTTACATTTTTTCATCTTTTCCCCTGGCTAAATAGCCCTTCACAGAAACAAAACAGACGGCAAATAAAGTTAAAATGACTTCATTACCTCTCACAGAGCAGTGGCAATAATAAAAGAAATATATGTTTTCACGTGACCTTAGAACTAACTGGCACGGGCCTTAGAGCTCTAAAATTTTTCTTCTATTTCTCATGAACTTGTTGGCTGTAAACCGGGGTGGAGCCGGTAAATATGTTTATTGACACAACGGCATATTAAAAGAAAAAACCAATTCAACCTTCCGCCTTGATGGAAAACAATACTAAAAACTTTATAAATGGACTCTGTGCCGGGCCCCCGGAGTTGGGGACTATTGGAGAAAGTTAACATTTGCCGGACTAATCACCGAAATGTTTTTTGACGTGCTTTTAACGTGTTATGTCGAATATATGCATAGAATGAATGATGGGTTGTATAGGATACGCTGAAAAGTGCAATTTCGCAACATTTTTTCCACTTTGGGCTTGTTTTCGGACTGCTTTCATTTTCAGCAAATGCTTTTTATTCGAACACTTGAAATCCCACATAGGAATCTGTCACAACTTTAAAAAATATGCGACGCCTTAGGTTGTCTTTGTTGGCTTTTTGATTAACCTAACTTCACAAGGAATATTTTATTTCATTCTAAAGAGAAGCCTTTAAAGCTCAAGAATCACGTCTGACCTGCCTAATGACTTTCCATTGTTAAGATTTCTTAAAGAAAATTATTCCTGCAGGTATTTAATGAGATTTTTGATGTTAGACTCTTACCAGAGTCGTCTCATTGCAATGTAACAGGAATATAATAATTATAATATTTTTTCATCGATTCTCAGCCAGCTCAGGGCCAGGCAGTTCCACAAGCCATCCCCAACTTCTTTACTGTCCAGGAGATCTTCATTTTCCCGTTCTGTTCGAGTCCAGGCTAAACAATATATCACCTGACTACATTTAAGTAGGTGACAATTGACCGTGACAATTTTCAATTGTACTCAGTTTTTTCTATCTAGTGAGATCTTTTCCAGGGGGAAGAGGTTAACATATTTACTCGGTTCCATGTAACTCAATTCTGACTCAGAAATTCTATTCTGTCATCACTTGAGAAAAGAGAATTACATATTGCTAAAAGGCGCCTTTTCCTTGGCGAAAATTAGTTTTATTGTGCAGTATGGATGTGTTGAATCGTTTACGCTGAATAATTTCTGAATTGTATGTACGTTTTTGTGATCTGTAAAGCAGTTCGAACAATTCGAGTTGTGAAACAGACATGAACAGGGCTGTTAATGAATAAAATGTGACATTCCATTCTCGTAACAGTAAAAATAATTTTAATAACGATAACTTATACATGTATATATAATTTATATATATAATATTATTAGAAGTCGTAGTAATCTGATTAGAAGTATTATCTGTAGGTATATATTACTATACACTTAGAAGTAACTCATTAATTAACATTCACTTTTAAAGTCATGCTAACGTTAATATTAAAATTTATGGAAGGTTAAGATTCTATGAACTTGGGTTCCTTAACTTATCCTTTCGTGCATGTGTAAAATTTCTTTTTTTACTCCAAACAAAATCCGAATAAAAACGAGTGAAAAAGAGGAAAAGTGAGTTGTGCGCATCAAGCGGGTTTGCGTTAACACCGAAGCCACGAAATATTATGTTTTGTTATTAATTAAAAGTTTACCATGGTGTCCCACGGTGGTATGGCAAACCGTTTTCACCTGTCTCAACCACGACCACCAAGACCTCACACACAAAAACACATTTCGCCACGACTCATCTTATTGGCTGGTAATCCATGACCTATTTTAACGTCTAAACGATTTGAGGCATTTCTTTAAGGTACAAATGCATGATTGACAATGAAAAGTCATTGGGTACACTACCGAACGTATGGTTTTTCGTGTGATTCAATAGAATTTTGTTAACTCGTCCAGTGCGCATCGTCGCCAAGGTTTCCCCGTGTTTGCTTGCTTCGGGTCGTTTTCGAAAGTCAGAAAAGAGATTGTTAATAGTTCTCGTTATGGAAAAATATTCGATGATAAATATCAAGAAGGAGAATAAGGAAAAAATCGAAACGATAAACTTTCAAATAATTTTATCAAAATAAAATTCAATTTCAATATTATCAATCATTTTGATAATATATTTCATTGGAATTGTGGCGCGGTTTTTAGATTTCGATCAAAGCGGGCCCTTGTTAAGCCCGTCAAATTGTGGGTGCGGTACAACAAATTTTTAATTTTTACGTTTCTGCCCATGGTTTCCCACGAGATAGTATGTATGTGTGTGAGTGTGTGTTCCGTGATGTTCAGTACACCACCAGTTCCTGGTTTTCATCGATATAGATGCTTCCGTAGCAGTGAGGTGATCGATTACCACGAATTACACAAGTACACGCACTCGTTTTCATCTTATTTGATCTAATTTTGGGTCGTGAGAAAAACATCAAGTCAAACTGCGAAATTAAGGCAAACATTTTTGTGTGTGCAAATAGTTTGAGGTCGTTAGACAAATTAGACTACGCCTACGAAGGAATCGATACTTAAGAAAGGATGCACTGGAAAGTAGGAAGTCAAGCAGAATTAGAGTGAACGTCGCGGATATTATTTAACGAGAATTATATGTTCAGTTGTTTGGGGAAGATGTAAGTGGTTCAACATTCAAATTTTTAAACCAGGCACCAGTCTCGGTATGAAAATTGGAGATTAATTTAAACCTTTTGGTAAGCAAAAATACAAACTTGTAGATCATTTGTTTACTTCTAAGCATGTGCGTAATAAGTTTAATTCCATTCGCGGTGTAGTTTCCACTTTCCACAACTGAACTGAAGTAACAACTGAAGTAAATCCGTTACTGTTTTATAAAACCCAAAAAAGGTCAAATGTGGCCGGTGTATGTAGAACCCCCTGACTGTTTATTTTTCTTTATCATTTACTCTATTTACTTAATTCCGAGGTCTGGGCTTAAAAAGATGGTTATGTAAGTTATAGTTATGTGTAAGTTGTAGTTTACGTTAAATCATTTCAATGTGCATTAAATTCAATGGTAAGCGCCTTTAAGAAGAGATAATTCTGGCGATCAATGATCTCTTCGGCTTATCAATCAATGCTTTTTTAATTGTGGATTTCGTTGCCGTGATTCTTCCATAATCGGCATTTAGTATTTTTTTTATTATTCTTACAGAAAACGATTTTTCATCAGTAGAAGAGATGGGAAAATTTCGTACGTGTGCGTACGATGAATTAAATTTTATTTAATATCTGTGTCACGCCGTTGGCAAAAAAATGGGTAAACATTGCAAGATCACGACACAAAGAGTCAGCTTGATGTGACCACACTGACATGTTACCTTTTTATTTGAAAAATCTGCACTTCAAAGTTAATAGAAAAAAATCAATAAAACTGATGGTCTTTGCTTATAAAAATGTGACGATTCTTTTAGACCGTTACAAAACGCAGTATCCATTCTGACATTTTTGATCAATTAGAGGATCACTGGTTTTGGGTGATCGAATTTTTAAAAACTGAGAATTGCGATCGCGAGGAAATATTCTTTGAGGTGTTGGTGTCACACAAGAAAATCTGTGTATGGAAACATCTGAGCTGTGGAAGACTTAAATTCTGTGTCCGTGACAATTTCGTATTTCAATCAAAGTGCGAATGAAAGCAAACCGTGAGGGTGAAAAAGTCAAAGAAAATTAAATTGACATTCTTCGCTGCAGATAAGGAGGTCTCTGGGAAAGCGGTGAGAAATTTTCCAGCAACAACAGCAGACCATTGAATTTCATTCGTCGCGGCTTTTGAAAATTTTCGTTGAGTTTTGTTTTATGTGCATGAAGTTTAACCGTAGTTGACCCTAACGACCCACAGGCTGTCAGTTACCTCAATTTTTCGTGGTTATTTGTTTTTCAAAACGTAGCCAAGTTGTGATGTAGATTTTTTGAAGTTATGAAAAACCTGTTAATGCCTGAATTTTAAGGTGAGAAGTACACTGATACATTATTTCTTTAAAAAAAAATGAATATCGGAAATGTTATATAAATTATAAAAATGAAAAATCTGATATCAGGTTAACATTAGTTGGGGTATCAGTTGATATGGATATGCTTCTGAGCGATCAAGATAACATCTCAAGGTTCCCATCATTGAGAACTTTGTAGGTCCTTAGTTGGTCACGATAAATACGGAAGTCTGATGCGTAAGTGGATTATTCGATTATTTGAACTATTCGTGAATTAATGTATATATATATACTACTTCGGGCTTCTTAATTGCTTATTAGTTTATACTCAGATGACATTTCATTAGATTTAAAAATTTGTTGAATAGGACGGGGAATAAAAGTCAACATTTATGCCTGGTGCGTGTATAAAACTGCCTCTGGGGATATTTGTCCAGAGTAACCTCCATCAAGCGACATCAGGTGTGAAGGAAACATTTCGGCCTCAGGTTTTAGTGAGCTGTCACAAAAGATAAACTTGCAAACAAATATCAAATAAATCTCTATTGCCTCGTGCCACGGCCTCATACCCGTCACCAAATCCGAAGTACTTCTACATTGCCAAATGATGAGGTGTCGACCTTTCTGGTCTTTAACCGTTGACACCTTTTAGTACCGAAATGGCGAAATAATTTTCTCTCATGCTTACAGTCTTATAAGGTGAGACAACTATCCCAGACTTTGAGTTCGACTGGTAATCAAATCATTTTTTTAGATTTGGTTGTGTTGGTGATGGGTAACAATAAGATGACAAAAGCTTAACCCCAAAATAAAATGTTCTTAGATTCGATACCAAACGCCGTGGGTTATGATCAAAATATTCTAATTTATAATTCTGTTTCACATTTAACAAAGGACAGTCTGTAGCACAGCAATATAGATATTCAATTCATGGTATTCAAATTGTGACTCCTTCCTATATTTTAAAATGTTTTTGTTCATTAATATCAATAACACATCAAATATGTTGTTGTGAGGACAAATTATTGCAGTGAACTGTATGAGATGGTTCCAGTGACGGTCGTAAGCAGTTTCATGGATTGGTTTGAAGAACGCAATACCAATCGATTAAGAAGTGTAAATGTTTTTTTACACTCCAGACCGCATGTATAATTTGTTGGGTATGTTATGCAGGTGTTTGTACGTCATCGGTGATTCTATTTGGCAAATATCATGGTCACTTGAATATATTTTTATCAGCTCGGTCTCACCTTTTTTTTATCACCTAACGAACGACCTCGTGCAAGCCACTGACAGCCCGTATTCATTTTCATGCTCATGAATCGAAATGATGTATAATTGTTTTTGGTGGATGATTGATTGTCGGTCTTTTTAAATAAGCCGTGCATCATTAAATTTTCGCGAGCGTAAATGCCAAGCTCGCGAATTAAGCTTTTTCGCTTTGCTTTCCTCCCCGAAGAAAAAGCACCGTGTTTTTATCGTCTTAAGTAATTTCCCAATGGTTTCGTTGTAAGCAGAACCTCCGGGAAATTTTACGAAATTAGGCTCGTATTTTATTTGACGAAGCACCAATCAATTGAAATCCTTTTCTCTACTTCTCATGTTCGGGTAATATTTTGGTGAAGGTTAAATGCGTTTTAACCTTGCTTAGAACGACAATAAAATTTCTTTTGCATTGAAAAAATTACTGGTGGGTTGATTACAGTTTGTGAATTGCCACAACAAGATGATGAGGTCCGATGCTAAGGTGTAATCTGAAATTTACATTTGCAGAAAGTAGTACACTAATTGCTGACCTAGTGGTAGTATCAATGTTCTTCAATAGATATGCTCGAACAATTTTAGACAATAAACAGTATTGGAAATATTTTGCAGATTTCTTGTTCACACGAGTCCCGTATAGTTGATACCTGGAACATTTATATAATGTTGTAGACACAAAATTTGTAGTTCAACTAGAAATTTGTAGAAAGAAGAGCACCCGAGTTGAAATCAATTACTAATTATCCCGCTGAAAGTGAAAGACCGAAGACCTAGACAAGGATAATCTAAGAATTTCACGATGGAAAACCGTATTGATCGGTCACGACTATTTCAATTTATATTTCCACTCTCCTTTTGACTACCGGAATAATCTTATTATTCAGGGCATTCTTCGCGTAGAAAATTTTAAAGTAAAACTGGCAAATTTTTCAATGGAAAAAATCTCCGATGGTAGAATTATTCAGTCAATCCTTTTCTGCATCCGTCAGAGTGATTTATTCACTTGTAATCGTGTACAAGAAATCTGTCAACTTCCCTTGTAATTCTCCGAGTTAATTGCCAATTTCTTCAAAACTATTCGTTGATAAAACTCAGAACAGAAGAACGAACCAAATTTCTAACTACCGTGGAGTAATCGTCATGAAAATAATTATAAGTTATTGTATATTTTGTCTTAGGAAACTTTGAAAACAAACACATAAGGTTTCTTATTGGTTGTCTTCGCAACGGTGTAGTTAATTTGCTTGGATGTATATGACGGCAAGGAGGCCGAGCATAGTAGAAAATTAGTGAGCAAATGAAGGACTGAATGTTTGAAATAATTTTTTTTAAATAATTAAATTCTAATTATTCATTGTACACATAATAGAGAGATGCAAACAAAACTCTAGTTGGACTAGTTAGATTTCCAATTCGTATTCTTCTATAGATTCCTAATAAATAAACTATCAATTTATGTATATCAATTTTCTAATACTAAATAGTTATTAAGGAGACTGTGACTTTATTCAGATTAAAGGTACCGAAGTCAAATTAAAGTCTCAAGGATGATGTAAATTTTCAGAGGTTACTAATCGTATTCTACCAATTATTCTAAAAATTAATTATTCGCTTTTGAAGGAGAATGTAAAAAGGAGAATCACTTCGACTGGATTATTTACCTTTAGGAGCTTTTCTCTGTGTGTTGAATTGGAAGAATTGCCGTCTGAAATAAGCACTAGACGGTATGGTAGGGATTTCAATTTACATTTTAGTCTGTGATTGTAGCATACACATACACACATGTATTCATACTTAATTATCTTCAGCGTGAGTGTTGTTTGATGGAACTGTTGGGAGTTTCAAATACTCCTTCAAGTACGTGTTTAATGCTTGTGATACATACCGTAAAACGCTCGTACACATGCTAATTTTTCTTGTGGATCTTACGAAACAGTACCGAGAGGAGAGTCATCATTGTTTTACGCTTCCACTAAGCCTCGGGCAAAAAATCGTTTATCTCATTAAAAAAGGTGGTCCTAAATCGATTTAGTCTGAGGCGAGGAACAAATTGAATCAGGAATCCACTAATTTCATTGAACATCTCTTTCAGAAGTTTTCGCAATTCAATGGGGGTTTACGAGATAGAAAAAACAAATATCGTAAAAGCAAATGGATCAATTCTAAAAAAGGTTAATCAACGCTTTCGCTCTATTGTGTCTAAGAAAGAAGAATGCAGCGTTTGTTTTTTTTCCCCCAAAAGGTGTTCTTCTTCCGCTGGCCTTTGTTTCTTGACTCTGATAGAAGTTAGGTTCACGAGAATTTACGTCTTGTGAGTTATACAGACCGGCAACGTATAAAATTGAGATTGTACACATTCATGGAACTCCACATTCCACGTATTTCAATCTTCATTTCTCGTTGTAATTATTCGGATTCATCCTCTTGATTCATTCCTCGTTAATTTAGTTTTTAATTGAGGATATTTCACTTTGACGAAAGTATTAAACGTTATATAATGAAGTTAATTAGTAACAAATAAATAATCAGAAGTCTTTGAATAAAAATTCTACCGGAGTTCAGGGAAAAATTGCTGTACCGAGGGACACGAAGGCTTTGGCCAGAAATGAATAAAAATGTCAGACAACTGCAGTGTTTCAGAGGAACTTAATTTTCCTTTAATTCAAGTGCCAAGAGTGCTAAATCAGTGCGAAATTTTTCACTCTCCAAAAGGCGGGGCTGGGGAGGGGTATGGGAGAGGACGCTATTTCTATTAAATGACATTAGTATTCTGCCTACTTTTCTGCTCGGTAAAGTTTTATAGATTAAAGAGAACGTTTTTTGACTTTAAATTCTGAGACTATTACTTCGAGTCTTCCACAGCTATAGTGTGTTATTGAATAATTGATGGTCAGGAGATAAACCTCGGTAAGTGAAGTCTGAATTAGATTAGAATAAATGAGTGCTGAACTATCACTTCCTGAACGTAACTTTTGATGTATGTTTTATTAATTTAGTTGTATCGCTATCCGAATCGCCGGCCATTTTACTGATTCGGTGCTTGTTAATAGCTTTATGAAGCGCATCTGCATATTATTATATATATTGTGTAGGAGATAATTAGGTACTGAAGTACTGCCGGGAGTTGGAACACTGATCCTCGTCTCGGTAACGATTACCAGAAAATAAGTTTAAGTAAAGTTAAATTAGTCGGTCTTGGGCAAGTGAAGAATTTCTTTTGCTAAATAATTTCTATACAAACCTCTCTGTACACGACTTGTCACTTTAAACTTATCTGTTTAATTACCACATCGTATTACCAATAGAAAAATAAATATTTACAAACTACGCTGTGTCATTTTGTTACTGAAACAAAATTTAACTAGTTTGAGGGTTACGTTATTGGTAAAGTTTATGTTTAGTGACAGACGACTACGATGGTGTGTCACTTGAGAGGGGGAAAACACATTTCAGATTCCGTGTTGTGTTTTGCGAAAGCATTGAGTGGTGGGCATCTCGACGAAGTGAATTGTACGGTTCGGTATTTCAAATCGCAGTGGAAAATGTGCCGGACTTGAAACTCCGAAACCAAGTACGTAATGAGTAATGGAGATGAATGGAAAAATTTAACTGGAGAGAATGAAAAATGTTTAAGGCAGTTTGCTATTACAATAAATTAAATCTTTAGAATTGTTTTCACGGAAAACTCAAGAGTAATACCCTCAAATATGTTATTGTCAAAACGACAAATTGCCATGTGAAAGAAGATGATGTTTCGCGCTGACATAAAATTTCAGAAAAAGAGAGTGAACGAAGTATCAAATATGATGTGACAACCAATTCATGTATACAGATAAGTACTAGATTGAAAAGAGTGGTTTTCTCCTGGGTGGAGTTACTTTCGGGGTGAAGAACAAGAGTGCCAAAACGCAGACTGAAAATAACAGAGAGAGTAATTGACTTTAAAGGGTTCATTTCCTGTCGTTTTCGTCCGGGATTATCGCGGGCAAATTTTAGAGATTGTCAGTGTCTTAAGGTGATTTAGAAGATCGTCTGTTGGTCCTAGAAAAGGAGAAGTCGAATCGGAGGAATCTTGTGAATTTTACACGAGTCGATGGAAATCCACTAACGAATTTGACGGGTTTTCTATTCAGTAGCGAATCCAGAAGATTTGTGCTCGGAAATGCTTGGACTTTATTATTATAACGGATTCCCTCTTCCAAGGTACTGGAATAGTACGAAAAGGAAACGCACGTCATAAGGGGGACTTTATGTTGCATTTATTTTTGGTGTTGCCGTGTGCGTCAGAGAAACTAAAGCCGGGGAGGTATTAATAACACGAATGATAAGTGCAATGCTTTTTGGCTTTTCTCTTACTATTTTTAAATTGTTTGAAAACTTGAAATTGTATAATTTGTAATTTAGAAATATTCAGAGTTGTTGTTGGTAGTTTTCAGTCAATTGTTCAATTACCTCATACCATTGTATTGCACCAAATATATATTTGAGGAGCATCTCTCGTAATAAATGAGGTGAGAATTGTGGTGCACCATCCACCAAGGTACGCAAATGTGGCAAGAGCAGTACGCCAGGAATTTTAATATAAAAGACCGTTTTAATTGGAAATTATTGGTCGTTCTGTGGAACCCACCGGAGTGATTGCCTGATGTGCCATTTCACATTGATTTTTGGCGGAATTAAAATGTGCTTCGAGAGCCGAATCGAATTCGGTCTGGTTTCCAAATATTTGTTTTATCAACTTAAAATCGTATATATTCTTCCTTTTTTAAATTCGAATTCAATTTTTCCAACCCATTCCCTATGGTTTCCTGTATTGGAAATTAAATTTAACTTTAAATTAAAGTTTGAAGTTGGCAAGTTTAAATTGCTTGCACTCTGATGTTTCCCTTTTCATTCTTATTTTGCCACGTTTCGATTGTTTTATTTATTTAAAAAAAGGATCAATATACTAAGTCGGTAGGGTCTGGGAAACGAGTGAACTTTAATATGTTAGCTAACTCGCTTCGGAACGTTTTGCTTTTAATGAATAGGACCGCAGTTTCTGTTGTAGTGCTCCTGTGATGGAATAGTTTTGGGCCTTGTCTTGAAGAAGAATGGACGATCGTTACACATTGGAACTATTTGATGGAATTTTTAAGCAGTTTGTTGGAAGTGTTCTAATAACAATCAATGAAATGAAAGTATTTATTCCTAAAAGTTTAGGTACAGACCTAGACGAAGGGTCGTGTTGTGTACTTTTTTTTTACATTTTTTTGATGATTCGATACGATTTAT
This sequence comes from Polyplax serrata, assembly GCA_037055365.1. Classification (NCBI taxonomy): domain Eukaryota; kingdom Metazoa; phylum Arthropoda; class Insecta; order Psocodea; family Polyplacidae; genus Polyplax; species Polyplax serrata. Next base: position 697,090 of record JAWJWE010000044.1, read on the forward strand.
TTTATGTGATTAGAGGTAATGGTTCACAGTTCACAACCTTCTTGTGCGTAGGTCACGTTCATATATATATATATATATATATATATTGAATTTCAAGAAAGTGTGAGTATGTGCCGTCCAAATATTAATTTTATCGGAATCTCAAACGATTTGTTTACTTTGTTACTTTTCTTTTCTTTGCAGAGCGCACGGTTCTAGCTCGAACAAATATCTTTATTGCGTGTAAATTTTAGTTTGTAAATTTTGCTACAATTTGATCTCGTTTGGTCGAATTCAATTAATTCGATCATGTCACACAAAGAAGGATCTGCTAGATAATTATGATGTTTCGTCTTCTGGGTTACGAGTAAAGTGTAGCATAAAAAATGGCTTTTATATTTGTACGGCTCAAGTTGATTTAAGAAACTGCGGACATTTTGAAATCCAATAGAACATCATGGGCAAGCAACTTGTGATCAGCATCCGTGCAAGTGATTTATTGATATTGGTTAATTTCTTTGGTGTGATAACACAGTACCAAGTCCCTTCGAAGGTGATACACAAAGACTAATTGTCACGCTCGTTTTCCTTTCGTTAATGTTTGTTCTTTTCGCCGCAGTACATTGCGTGTGCTACATAATTTTGTTTGACTGCCAGATTAATGACCATGAATTATTACACGAAAAATGCTGTTGCAGACCCAGTCTGACATTTTTTCTTTTACCATCCGGTGTCCGATCTTTTCAAATGGAATGTCGGAAGCACAAATGACGAACATTTAACGCGAACGAATTAACCCACGTAAACGACAACAAGGAGATGTGATTCCCTTGCGAGTAACCAAGACGAAGGCTCGTTTGGGGGACAAGCATAATCGTCCAAATCATATAGTCATCAATGGTAATTCAAATGAAAACCACAAAGGCTTCAAAGTCAATTAAAAGAGGAAACTCATTACCCAGTTTTGTGTTTGTCGAGCATATCGAAGCAGATCCTTTTGCAAACTAATCAGGGTAAATTGCCCTGCTCTGGTAAGTTCCTACCAAAGAGTGGCGACCAAGATAGAAATCCTTAATTGAATTGAAAAACAAAGTTAACGGACCAGTAAGTAGGCAACGGGATGAAGACATATATAGAAAATATGAAAAAGGAGAAAAGTCAATTACCACTGCAGAATGCTTTTAATTAACTCCAATTTACTCGACTCCCGTCATCTTTTTCGAAAGGCCAACGTTTCTGTATAATTCCGATTTTGAAACCAGTCGTTTTTATGTATATCTTTTCCTGACTGTTGGCTTTTTGTGGAACTGCCGAATAATGTGAAAAGTGTAGGTTAACTCTGCGATGTCGTACGAGAATGGACAAAAAGGGTCCAGACAATTCCGTTGTCATTCTTTTTTACAGAGTTCTTAACCTATTCAAGTTATTCAATAACTGCGGTTCTCGTGCACCACTAACATTTATAATAAAAACAATTACCTAGACTTGATTTTTATTGTTACTTGATTTTGTCTTAAACGGTTCCGGTGTCATTAGGAATGTTTTTGTCGTTACTTAAAGATAACCTGCTTTCGAGTATCCACCATTTTTGGTAAGAATTAACTATAATCATTTTCAACTTAGTATGCCTGCAACGCGCACCAGCTTTTTCTTTTTTAATTTTCCTCGTCCTCCAGTCAAAGCTTTGTCTGCATTGTGTCTGTTCTTCGAACCTCTGGATGTATTGTATTTTTTCCCTGTAAAAATTGGTTTGTAAATTTGAATAAATATTTAATAATCTAAGATCCATTTTGAGGTCAACTTCCTGTTTGTATTCTGTCGTTTTCCCTGCCTGATCCAATATTTAGTTTATTTATTCATTCGTTTTGCCGTACTTCCGGTCTGAGCGGTCCATTTTAATCCAATCTTTCATTCCTTGTTTTATTATTGGATTACAAAAATTTCATCTAACGTTAGAGTTTTTCTTCCTCGTGGACTTCTTTACGACGCGAGAACACAATTTTGTGTTGCAGGCATTTTGACTTCTTGTGTTGACATAAATTTTTCAGCATCATTTGTGTTATTAAAAACTAAAGGGAGGAGTGCTGAGACGGTAGTACCTGAGTGGACCTGGCTCCCGATTAACCTGACCCTTTGACACGCTCAATGTTTTCTTATTTTACGTGGAGTTTCTTCCCCGAAGATGACTAGGAATGAGTGGAAATAACTTTTAAATTTTAATTTCCTTTTGAATCTCGTCGTCTTACAACTTTAGAGTTTGTACAGTCAATCAAACTTTCCGAGAACGGCTCAACGGAGAGAAGATGTGTTTTTTTAACTTCCATCATCTTCCCCTTGAACGCATTAGAAGGGACAAATTACCCGAGTTTTAACTCGGCTAGAAGTAGAGGCCTTGGAACCTGAGGTGACGCCCGTGCACCTAACTTTTGAAGGGAATCGTTTTTCTGAAAAATGAATGTGACATCGCTACTCAGCACTAGTTTGTTTTTCTAACTTATTGGATTGTTAAAAACAAATCATTAGCTGTCTGCGAGAAATGCAATAGTTCACCTTTATTCTTTTACATTAACTGTGATTTATGTCTCACTCGGATGGTTCGTTGTTTTGCATTTTCTAAAAGCACTCATAACTCGACTTAGTTTCAAGTCGGAAAATATTTGACACGAGTCTTGCGTCGTATTTGTACTCGGAGAAAATTTCACTCGCTCTGCCACGAGTTCGACGAACACTGTACGCTCGCTATTGAACCGTTTTCTGTTAATATATCGCTGCGTTAATGTTGCTTGAACGCGAACCACTTTGAGCCCGAACTTAATCACCGCAAAGCTCATCATCGTTATTCTGAAAGTAAACGATCTTAACCTCTTGTTATTGCTGTGGGGAGTGTATATTTTAAAGGTAATAATACCGCGTACCTTAACGATCAATTTCACAGTTGCGAAGTTTCCGAAAGAGAAACGTCTGAAAAAAGAAGAATACTCTTTCGAAGTGACAATTTCGTTCTGTTACTCTGAGCATTCATCCGGGTACGTAAATGAGGTTTCCCGGTAAATTGAATGAGAAAAATCCGGGGAAACGTTCGCACTTCTCCTGCTTATTTCCCTATATAACTTTAATTTTAAAAAGTGCCAGGCTCATCGAGTTGTCACCGAATCATACGTTCTCCGTAATGGATAATAAGGATTCGTTTCAGCTATCTTGTTTCGTATATACATTGCTCTATATATATCTGAATTTTCTCTTTTTTGTTTTTCAATCAAATCATGCGAATCTGTAATTTGATTCGCAATTGGGTACCTTCAAAACTCTTCAAAAAAACGAATTATCGGGGGAAAAAGCGAAAAAGGCAAGTTTCGAAGGAAGGCTAAAATCTAAAGGAAAAATAATAAAAAGCTCGGGGGAGGAAGTTTCAATCGTATGGGAAGACACACGGGTAAAACCGTACGAAGTTAATTTCAAAATTTATTTATTTTTTGTTTGATTATTAAATAAGTCTTGGCTCTTGTATTATTATTATTATTTACTCAGCGAAGTATTTCTAATAGAAGAAGGATTTCCAATTTTGTTTACCGATGGAAAGGGCGCGCGACTGAATTTACACAAAGATAAAACAGAATGTTTTAGGTGGTTAACAGTTAACTTGTTGAAAACATATACAAACATAAGATATTGAAAACGGAGGGTGAATTGTGGTGCCAATTGAGGGTAGAAGTTGACATTTTCTGAAGCCATTAGGTTGAAACGAAAGTATTTTGGGTAAATCGACCCAATCACCGCCACTTTAGCGCCGTACTTTGATTAATTTACAATCGGGTGGAATTATTTATAAATAATTACATATATGTAAGTGTATAGTTAATTTACTGTTAGGTAACTGCACTAACCTGGATTGCACCCCCACGCCGTTTCAGTCTACCTCTTTATTTCGCTCCGTATTCTAATCGAACATTCGGAGGTCGCGTTACCTATCACCTAATTTTACGCTTACATTCGGTTTTTACATTTTTGTAGTTCGAGAAATCTTAGTTTGAACAAGGTCTCTTCCCGGGTACAAATTTTGATTAGGTAGTTGCTGTGTCGGTAATGACGTAACCGTGTCATTAAACACATGCACTACAGTATATGTATACGTTGTGTACATTGTACTTTGTCGAGTTCTGGGAATACTCTATCAATATCAACCTGTAATTAATTTTCCTTCGGTATTGATTATTGATTTTTTAAATTCTAACAAGCATTTTATGAATAAGTAGCACTAAAAGTAAAATTACAACCCTTGGAGTTCTTGTTCACAAAGACCTGAGAGCCGTCTTATATTGAGAACGTTGTTAATCTTCAATTTTAATGGCGGAGTGAAATGAACGGTACATCGAAATGAAGCGACGTACTTATTTGATCGATTCTGGGTGATTGAAGAAACTTTCACATTATTTAGATTAGAACTCGAAATTATTTATATTATCCCACTACTTACAGTTATTTATTTAGTTTCAACCTTGCTATATTAAATTGTATTCTTTTGGGCATATAATTGCCTAGTACATGGATTTTGGTATTTTATTACGTACCGATTGCTTTACTTATAACGCTACAATAAATTTGGGTAACTGTGATTAGCTCGTGTGTAGTGTCATCCTATTAAAGGACCCTATGTTTTCGTCGACCTAAATAATGAAATCGCATACAGAAGATTAGTACGCCCAAACCGGTTTTATTGATATTAATGGGTCATACGAGTCAGACATGTAGTCATGCCCTTGGCCACCAATAGAATCAATACACAAAAACAGAATATGACATAGACGAATCGAGACTGAGTCGAACTAATTTGATGGTCAAATGTTTCGCCGTTATTTTAACTTAATTAACAATGAAGGGAAATTACTATAAGTGGAACTCTGTTCGTGTCGTGTGTAGTGAGGAAAAAGCTCAAACTTAAAATGTAATACATAAATAAGTCACATATCGAGAAATAATTTAGAAAACCAGGCTAGAAGGTTTTGTCACCAGGGAAGGCAAAAACGCAGAAGGTTCTGCCATTAGTTAAACTTTAATTGTTTGGAACGAAGTTGTAGAGTTAAACGTGTCTTCTTATTTTGGCAAGGCCCGTTCCTTTTCACTTCTCTTCCAGAATTTGTTTTAGAAAAGCGCAGGAAAGCTTTGTAATTTTAAAAAGGACGTGTCCCGTTTTTTTACTTTGACTTTTCGACTCTGCTCTTCCTTCCTGAGCGTAATAAATAAAGTTTAGAAAGCTTGAAAAGTTGGGAGTTTTAATATTCCATTTTTCGTCAGAGAGTGACACGTATTGGTTGCTCGTATTTATTAAATTTCATTATGGCAGGGAAACTTTGAAATGTGTATGTATTCCACGGATTAGCTGCTGAAATTAATGATGCGGATTTCCTTAGGAAAGTAACTAAAATAAGTTGTGCACCAACTGCTTCTGCCTTTTCCCTCATTATGTCGCACTCATTTCTTCATATTTTATGGAGGGTCAAATGGCTCGGGTGTGCTTCTTGGACATAAAACTTCTTAATGCGACCTTAGAAAGAAAGTACATCTTCCCCGTATGAGTAACATATTAATTTGAACTAGTAAGTTTTCATCCAGAGTCAGGTTTGTTTCTGTTTCAATGTAAAACGATGTATAATTTGCATTGTCAAGCAGTGTTTGGCTCGTTCACAAGAAAAAGGTAAAGACCCTAAGTTACTATATTTGAAATTATTAGAAGTTGACCTGAAAATAACTAATTCGGTGTATAATCGCCTCCACGAGTGCAGATCTAATTGAAGAATCATTTCCTTGGCTCAATATTAGGCACCATGGCTAAGGTAGGAGGAAACGTATTTGCTAAATAAAATTTTAAGTGTTTCAACATGGCGTTTCTCGTAAATTTATGTAGTTGCAGTTAAGTAACCTTATTCCGCTTTATTCAGGGGCGAAGACACCACATCGAATCAGGCATATATTACGCGTTACTTAGGCATTCATAGATTTTTTTAGAGACGGACGTGTCTTTCACACCTCCAAAATTCATTGTTTCATTCTGGGAATGACAATTTAAAATTTTATAACACAGGGATACGGATCTGTTCGTCTTTTTCATGTCCGGAAACCCTGTCAAGTAGACTCTCAAATAACAAACTATTGTTGTTTTACAGCTCCTGCTGGAAGGCACATTGCGGGTTTTGGTTATTTCTTTTCATGTGAAACAATGTGATACTTTGCAAAAGGATAGAGGAAATGGGAACTTCGTTTGAGAGTTGCCGTGTTCTTCAAGAGGAATGGAATGTGATTTCCGTTAAATTATTCTTCAGGTCCGGCAGTGACTTCGTCGCATAATTTTACATAGAGTTAAACAAATCAAGTGAATTTTGAATTAGCACCGAGTGGACTTTTTCAACCTTTGCACGCGCTGTTTTCGTCTCTCTCTCTCTCTCTCTGTCTCCCACCAATCGCGAGATGAAAATTAAAGAGACATCGCAGACCTTATTCAAAAAGGTGATTTGATACTTTAATAGGAAAGTGGCCCACGATTGTCGGCCTCATGAATCCGGAGAATTCGTTGAATTTGCTTCGCGAAAGAAGAAATGCTAAACGACGTACATGTTGCATAATGTGCTTGAGCAAATCCTTTCTTTTCAAGAAAACCTATAAAGGTTTTTGTAATTTGACTACTGATTAAAGAATTTTCATATTTAAAGGAGAAAAAGAGATACTTAAAGGCGAAAAATGGCTGGCCGTGAGAGACACGAGTCGAGGGGGTGTGTGTAAAAAGGTTCACCCATAAAAAAACTAAGTGCTGCAAGTTAAGATGGCACCAGGTGACTAGTGACGGGGGCAGTTTTAATTTGTTGAAATAGAGCACAATGAAGTGATATATTTTAAGTAGGTAGGATGAGAATGTAAAAGGAAGTCGACTGCTGAAGAGATTGCTCCCATAAGGATGTGCAAAAATCGGAAACATTAATATTTGGGATCATTTGAGATGTTTCCAGGTGAATGAGAAAGTATAGGAAGTGGCCAGTGATACATCGGGAACGTTATTTGTCAATCGCTAAACCGTTTTCGCATTAATCGGCGTCAAATTTCGTGACTTTCACGAATACGAATACAAAGTAATGGTTAATACCAAACAGATTTCTAAAATTGATACATTAAAATTAATTCTGCCACTGATGCAGCCCTGACACGTTTCTTCTCGTGCTGCTCACTAAACGACTGTAGGTCGAGTCAGAAGTAGTTTTATTCTCTTCATTGTGCGTTTTCCCGACGCCTTAGATACACATGTTTTTATTCCATTTCCACACGTATGCAGAAACATTTATATATACGTGAATCTAATTCAAATTCAAATCTTAAGCCATTCCCAGTGACGTAAGGTTGCCAAGGTGATTTTCCCCGTTTTACACTTAACAGGAAGGCCTCCGGATACCCCGCGAAATGTCTTATTGCTCTCACAAATAGACTTAATTTCGGACAGTTTTTCTTTTGCGTTTTTCATTACGTTTCCAATGACCAGGTTTCCCATTGGAAATTACAAGCAAACAAATTTATTTTTACCTTACGTATGTGTGTGTGTGTGTGGGGGGGGCGATCAAATGGAAACCGGAAGTGACGTTTTAAAATACGTTTGTCAACCGGTTTGTCGCAAGAGCGGATATCATCGATGCCAGAGGATTTTGCTTTGCTCAATCGGGCATAATTTTGCTCCGGTGCATCCGAACTGGGCTCTTGGGTCACCCCAAATCTCACCGGTCATCATCCTACCCTGAGATTTCTTGGTCGGGGGTCGGATGATGCGAGGCAACCGTGTCATCGGAGACTCCTTTGGGTGTTCGCCGGACCAGAAATGACAAGAAATTTGTCTTATTTGACGTTTGCCTCGTGAATTTTTTTTTTTGCTTCGAAAAGTAAACGCTTCGAAAATGAGTTTATACCTTTCCTAATGAAGAACGCGAAAACAAAATTAACAAGGTAACCACCCGGGGTAAACAGTAAATATTTATACAAATATTTTTCACGTTCGCAAATATTAAAATTCTAAAAAAAGCATTAAATGTTTTTAGCCGTGCGAAGAAATCTTACCCGGTAATCATGAACTCTGTAAATTTTCTGTTTATTTCGTTTCTACTACTCGCACCTGTCGATTATTTCGGAGAGTGCGGGGTGAAAGTGATTTACGGCGAAAAGGGTAAGGTTAAGAGACGTACACTCTGTAATGGTTGTCACTAAAAGTAATGGTTTTCTCACTTGCAAAAAAAAGGAAAAGAAAAAGCGTTATGCAAGCGAGGAATCGTCATTATTGACAGTTTTTCCCGTAACTAGTGTTACTTGTCCCGAGATACTCAAATTTTGCCTAGACAAAGTCTTTGTTTATCGTTAAAGCTACCGATCACGACCTTCGGAAAAGCTCCGATAATATTTCGAGCACTTTTTACAAGAGCTGTCACGAGTATCCACGTTCGAAGGAGGTTTCCCAGGTGAAGGTGCGCTACGAGCCGACCCAGGAGGAAAATTGTCTGAAGGAGAAAAAATTAAAGGAAAAGGATGAAAGAGAATGTCAGAATGAATTAGGCGGTAAGAAAGATGAAATTTCGAAATGGAGGGAAGAACTGTACGAGAAAACGAAAAATCGTGAGATGAAGAAGACTTGCAAGCCCACGGAGGAGAAGGTCAAAATCGATTCGACTGAGGACAAATTCAACTGCCATTCGCAGTCTACAAAAGGACAAATTTTGTGTGCGGAATGTGACAAATGCGAGATACAAATCAAATCAAACGGAGAGGGTGTCATGTTAAAATGTCAACAGTGTCACCAGGTAGCCTCCGATGAGATCGTTTTCCCATCGGGAAACAATCAGAAAATTGTCAAACTTCCATGATAGATAATGTCAGCGCATTTCGATTAAAAAGGTTTTTGCAAATCGTTGTTCCTGTCACTTTATTTATTAGGTCAGTTCGAAGGAGTGTCCCCGTAGATGTGGCGTTCAACCAGCTGCAAACGTCCGCCTCGTGTGTGTGTGTGCAGATCGTGCAAGTTGTGCACCTGGCTAGAAAACAGGTCTCTGTATATCGAACACAGATAGTGACTTTCCTGTCGTGATAACACTCCACCAAGACTCGTTACATTCACATTAACTAACTTTTCTGTATATAATTTTCCCAATTGACCTGCGTCGTTTTTCTCAATTCATTCATGACATTCCTCATCCTTGACAATTTCAGAACGTCAGAAAAGCTCCTGCCGGTACTTTTGCTTTCTTCATAAAATTAGTCGGGGTACGTAATCGATGAAATTCATTCTTTATGTGTGGTTTATTTGTTTGCTTGTTTATGCGACCGGTTCCATCATCTATTATTAGTCTCAGTGAACGTGATTGAGATTAAATTCATATGTTTTTATACGACTATATTAATCGTAGACGAGTAGTAGAGAAAAGTTTTTTTTAATCGAATCCTGCTTGCTTGAACTAGAAAAAAAAACATTGAATTAAATAGTTTTGATTAATTCACGGTTACATTTAATTCAGCACGGTTAGTAATAACCGCGGTTCATATTTTTTTAGGTCTCGTGGGATGAACGGTCGTCCTTCGTTGACGGTACCTGCCTTCTCTACTTTCATTTTATAGTTTCGTACCGATTTTTATGGTCTGAAGTTGTGAAAAATCAAACGAAACTTTCCATTAAACTTTACGAATTGACTCGATGGCGAATTCCCGCCTGGTTCGTCGGTATTTTGTCATCGTGTTTTGTCCTCTCATTCGTGCACTGCAATAGTTATCGATTTAGTTCTTCGGTAGTTGAGTACTTTGGTTTCTCATTAATGGCTTAGTAATGCATAAATAATTACGCAAAATTTGGGTTTACATTTGATAGAGTGTTTTCCTCCCTTTTCTCCCATGATCTGACTGATCGACTTAAGTGGGTCACGTTTGAATACGGAAAATTTTTTTCTCGTGCATTACACTGCCACTGTGATATTTTGTGATGAAATAAAGTTGTGAAAGCCCCAATCTTGTAGGGTGTAAATTTATCACGGTAAATTGCTTGATTGGAGTTGCATAGGTGATGGTGCACCGGTGAACGTTTCACTTTGTTATGTCAGTCAAGTCTCATGTATTTTACACTTTGGGGATTAAAACAACTCAATAATTTGTAAGAAAAACGGAACGAATCTTCTATGCATATATTGTGCTACTATTTATGTTTTTAAAAGTTCCTTAAAAGCAAGTTCTCAGCAAGCACACAAGTTCTCTGGGCGTGTTACGAAAGTGCTTACTGAACAACCGTAGTTGGAATGACATTTACATTGGACTTGATGACAAAGGCAACACCTGGTCGTATAGAAGTGCAGCACCCCTGCTTTTTTTTGGTAAAAATGTTCACTCATTTTTCATCCCCGTCAGACGCTGCCCGACAGTTTTCCCGTAGTCATCTTAAATGAACCATGTATAAAAGGAAACCCCCAAGGTGAAGAAGATTGTTAATTGCAGTTTGGGAAAATTAAAATGCAGCATTTCGTATACACTTACAACTACCTTAATTGAAATACGCAGGAGCAGGTACAGACTTTTACTCGTGACAAATTCAGCCCGTTACAAAATTCTTCCGACTTACCATACCAAATCTATTCTTAAGAATTTAATTTATTTTCTTTTACAACTGTCATTTTTGGGTTATTAATTAAATTTCGTCTAAATTATTAGGGTATATTTCGATTGAATTTGGGAAGTATTGCATGCCATCTGTTACCTGTCTATCTACCTGTATGCCTGTCTCATCCTTAAATCTCGTTTGTATTTAATTTTATGTAACTCGCTTTAAATAATTTAAAGTACTCACGAATTACTCAAATAACTACAGCGGTTTGAAGGTTTCCATTTCGATCCGCTCCACATTTCAGAAGACTTTGAATATTAAATGATTTATTCTTTAGGCATTTTAAGATAATATTAGTTACCGTTGATTAGCCCCTGTGCGGGAACAATCATTGAAAAAATTTAATTAAGGGTAATTTGAAGTTTATTTTTACGTTAAAGTCGGAGGTTTTAAATTTTCATTGGATTTCACACCTGGAAAAGTCGAATGCATGATGCTCGGTAGGATAATTATGTGCATCCGTTTTGACATATGAAAAATTTTTTTTTGTATTTCAACGATGACTTGTAATCACATTATTTGGATGTAGGTCCTGAGCTGTCAATAATATTTAGTGAAATTTCAATTTCGAGAAGAAACTTTCGAAAAGCAGAATTACGTGTGTTACACGCAGTCGTTTTTATACTGCTAAGGGAATTGTTCTGCCGGTTAATACTCCTGTCCGCTCAATTCGCTTAATTGCTTGTGCACCAGCCTGCATACTCGTCTAAATTAAATATTTTGTTACAACATAAAAGATAAAATATATAACTTGAAAGTTACAGTAATCCAGGATGTTCCTTATTGTCTACACTCTTCTTCGTGAAGACAACATGTTAGATATTATTATATTAAACAAGATAGTTACATCACCCCAATAAGGTAATGGGTAACAAACAATATTAGAGAATATTAAATATTAAGGGAAAGGGAAAGAGTGGTGGATAAATACAAGTACAATGTATTGAAAATTACTGATGTTACAATAACAAGAGGCTTTAAAAGATAATTATTACATCGTTTGGTAGGGTCTTAGAATCTGAGAAAGTGATTTATTAATATAAATAATGAGATGATATCAGTTGATACGCAAATCTGAAAACAATCATTTTGCTACAGGAAATATATGAAATAATATCGTTTTATTTTACAAATTCAAGCATAACTTTTGTCTGTGATAAACACAGGTAATCTTACATGCGCAATAAGAGTTTTCTGCTTGTTTTTTGTCACCAAAGAAAGATAAATTGCAACTCTGCAGGACACCTTGAATAATATAAAATGAACGCGTACGGGGGTGCAGCAATCAAAAGGTTTAATGTAAAAGAACCATAAAGGCGAGAGGAATTTAATTTAAAGCTTTTTTGTCCCTCAAACGTGTTTTCTCCGGCAGAAACATGCGGGCAGAACGCCACATAAGGTAACTCGTATTAAAAATGCATGAAAAGGAAACATGTTGCATAACCAATCACCCTGTTTTACATCATCGTTGATTAAGTATCAAGTGGGAGTGTAAACTGAAACCAAAATCGAAAGAAAAATTAAAGACTGGAACGAACCTCTCTCCGGCTTTCGGTGAACTCTTTTGCAAATTTGATAACCCATGTGGGGTACCTGCCGTAGATACCTGACACTCAGGATGAAACAAAACTGATGTGTTGAAACTTGAAAGGTCTCGAAGTTTAGACTCCTACTTACACTTCTCTGGCTTATTTTTCCAATGATCATCTCCCGCTGTGGCAGACGTAAGAGTTCAACAGAAATTTTCACCGTAAGGCTTGTTAGGTGTAATGCAAGACAGGTAGACTGAAAGAATTTAATTAAACATTTTTTCCAGGAAGATGTGCTAATTACACAGATTATTCGTAATCGTTTTTCATGTAATTTATTCCTTAATAGGCTATGTTATGTGATTACGGGGTGAGCAAGCTTAAAAATAAGAATTGGAACTCGCAGTTTAAATTTTTCATATTTTAGTTTTTAGCTTTTAATGAGGAGTACATATACATGGTGTGTGGCCCTTGATGAACTGTAAATTAAGCTTCTTTCACATTTAAGTCTCAGGGAAAACGACCTGAAAAAATCATAACGAGTGAACGGATGTCATTGTACCCTGGAGATTCAACAGCAGTCCTACAAACGTTACGTATAGATATATATATATGTATTAATATATATATGTATTAATATATATGTATATATATTAAGAGTAATTACTTTGTATTGACGCTCCACTTGAAATAATCCGTGTAGCGCAATTCATATTGGTTGTAACGCACGAGAACGCAACTTAAGGGCAATTTAGAGTCATATAAATTACCGTAGACACTTGAAATCGTTTTGAATTACCAAGTTCAAGTAGTTGGACGACAAGGAGAGCGTTAAATGTTGATAAAGTGAGATATCTAAGGCTCGGTAGCGGAACTGCCCTGATAGGCCAGATCGAAGGGGCTACAAGTAGAGCAGACAGCAGCTCAACTTGATAACTCGTAACACTAGTAATGGGTAGTAATGTACACACTGTGGTACCAGTAGAAGTAATCTGCAATACTGGCAGTCAATGCATTGATTGGTAGTATTTTTTAAGTGGTGAAATTTAATAATACGTAATGTATTATTTCTCATAATTAGTTGAGCGTAAACTCAGCTTTACTTATCACATACCTCTGAGGTGAAGTGCATTTAATACTTGTCAAGTGTCGCAAGTCTGGAGAATCACGGTATTGTTGTTCTCGTAGTGAAACATAAGAAAATGCCGGCAGGAAGAACGTGAGTTGGAAGTATTATCAAGTATTTAACGTTGTGCTCGAATTATTCACACCAGTTTTGTGAAATATGCATAACCTGAAGAATTTGGGTTGTGTGCCGTAAATACACCGCAACGGATATTACCTTGAGATTAATATATTTATATATATATAAACATATACATATATTTAGAAATTGACGGAATGAAGTTGTGCTTAATGTATGTTTGTGTATGTGTGTGAGTGTGTGTATGTTCGTCAATGATATGTGCCGGAAATGAGAACACTACCTGGGACGGCGATTTGGTGAAAACTTCGAGAGGGTTTAGTGATTTTACTTCGGTATAAATCAAAGGCAATCTAAAGGAAACCGGATTCTCACTGGAGACCGGGACTCGGTAACTCCTTGTAGTTCCCAAAGGAAAAAACGGAGTGGTGAAATATCGTTCGAAAGAGCGGCAGATTCATTAAAAACCCGCCGTCATTTTGTCCGGAATGACGTTCACCTGAATTTAAATCTAATTTCTCTAAAAAATTCTGGAATATGGAACATTTATTACGTCACCCAACAAAAGAGAAAGAGTTCTGAGTTGACAAACAGGTTTCATACCACAACACGACAATATATTCTTCCGTATTTCTGCAGTTTTTTTCCAAAATTTGGAAGTGAAAAATGATACGACTTACACGGGAGAAGAGCAGACATATGTTTTTATGTAATTGGTATTGTTCGTGAATTATGTATGCGGCATGGAAGTATAGGTTCTACCATATTCATCTTTGTATGATCGTAATTGATTTTCTGCTTTGTGCATTTCTTAAATTGGATAAGAAGAGTTTCGTCTTTGACGTTTAATTTACAGTCAATTAAACTCCGTATTGTTTTCTGTACGATTGCACTCCCTCCTCCTAATACTGTTGAAATATATATATGTACGTATACGTATCCCCCAAACTTTCCGGGTATTGTTTCGTACAAGTAAAGGAAATCGATTTCACACGTAAATTTTTGAGCTTGAGAGGTTAGAAGGTAAAGCACGTCAAGTGCGTTTTTCATTTCTTCAGGATTTGCTTGAGCTGAGTTGTAACAAATTTATTATGCTGGAAATCGTGTTCGATTTCTAAATAATTAATAGCACTTGGAAAACTTTTCTCGTTCTTTGTATTCTCATAGAGAAGGATTCATTAGAGTGGATCGACATTGAGTTGAAATATCATTTCAATAATTGTTCCATTTTCCTTAACCCCGTCCGAGCATTAAATTTGAATGGAACACGAAACAAATAGATTTTTGTTCCGCTGACTACCAGGGACTGCACCTTGAAATATTTAGAACCTATTAGAAATGTCAATTGTTATTGTGTTATTAGTGAAGTACAGTGGCTAGCAATAATTTATGGAAATAGACAAGTGGAGTGTTTTTCTTCAGATTATACTTGTAAGGAGTATTACCGGATTGTATTGTTTAAAAAAATGAATTAGCCGCTACGACATTCATTAACGGTGTCAAAATTATGTTCAAAATTATAATTAGATCTAAGATGCAGTAGCCCGTCATGTATCCACTTTCAGGCCAATATTGTTTTAGTAGAAAACTTATGTATGAGAAAGTTCTTCATTTTATTTATAATTTTTGGTGACTTACGTTGTTTGGAGTATTTCGGGAAATAGTTAGTCTGTTGACAAAATATGTAGTTTTCTGGTAGAGCTACCGTGAAATAAACCTCCGGATTCATTCGTTTTCCAACATCGGGAAAGACTTTGTTGAGTTCTTTTTCTGGAGCATTTATAGGAACACCTTGTCCCTTGAAACTATTTTTCTCCAATGGTTGATGGTTCTTGTTTTACCAGAAATCTTTTTATTTTGCTTAAAATGGAAAAATAATATTGTGATTGCACAGTTCCACTTCGGATTTTAACTTATTCTCAAGTAGGTTTTCATTTTAATTTTAATTTTGTATGTAGAAAAGTTTATGCGGTTCTGTTATTGGAATTAATTTTTTTTCCTTTGCTTTGACAAGTGTTTAATTTAGTATATTATGCAGGGCCCATATCCTCTTAGTGCTTGAATAATGTTTTTGTAAAGTATCGTTTCATTTTGGCGGTTTAATTCACCCGAAAGTTCTCAAAGTTTACTGAACTGTTGTGTTCATTTTAAGACATTTTTCTCTTATGCAAAAAATCAGAAGTTGTACGTTTCAATTCAGAGTTTTTTTGAATGCTCTTGCACATGCCTGTCAAAGGATTTATTCTGAAAACAGGCAGTTTAATATAAATTTGGTCATAACGCTTGTTGTTTCCTAAGGCATCGAGAAGTTTGATCAAACCGGGTTTCGCAATTAATTTAATCTTGTCGGATGCTGCAGAACGCGTGTTACTCTTTCGAAGCTTTTCTCGTATGCTCTCAATTAATGGTGACATAAATTTGCGTGTTGGATTCCGACTGCAGATGGTTTCGCTGAATGTCAGGTTTAACGTCCTTTGTTTCTCGCTTACAAATAGCTGCATTTTCATTCTCGACCATCCCTCGAAAGAGACCGGTCACTCGTTTGCCTGTCGTCTATCGATTTGACGGAAGTGACAAGAAAGTAGGGCTTTCCCCTAGGAGGCTGTCAGGTCGGCACCTTCAAGTGGAAGCATCGAAAAGGGATGATGCATGAGCAAATGTCGAAGGAAACGCCTTTCTTCTTTTACATTTAGGCAACTTGGACAAACAAGTCAATTCGTGATCACATCGATTTCAATTTGACGTCATTCCCGCAAACATTATTCGGTCAAGTATAACGGGAAAAGCGATCGATCTTTTGTGCTCGTAGGGAGGTGGATGGATGGATGGATGGGATGGGTTTGCAACTTCCTTCTAAAAGAAAAGAAGAACTGGGGGAAGAAGACGAAAAAAGAATGGAGGAGAAGAATAAGAACAGAAGAGGAGAAATCCTTTTCTTGCCACCCATCACCTTATCTGCCTTCGCCTTTACCACATTTCTATCCGGTCTATTCATCTATGTTGTGTCTGGAAAAAAGAACTAACTCTAAGGGATGTATCTCAATATTTTTATCTTCCCTCTGTTCTGTCGGGGTGGCGGGCCCCTCACCCGGAATGCTTTTTTCTAGGTTTTTCTTTGGGAGAAGGGCGGGTTTGAACTACTTGGAACCAATTAAATTACAATCGATTTTCTTTATTGTTCAGTTCAAATGGTTGTTTACCATTTGCTCTCTCAATTATTATTAACCCCTGACCTGCAACTTTCGACTGCCCTATTTTTTTTTATTATGTTTTATTTTCTTAAAGATCTTCACAAGTAGAAAATGAAAAGTGTTGGAATGTTGGACAGTGGTTTCTTCTACGGAACGATTTCTGATTTGATGTGGGTTTGATGTAAACTTCCTTTAGTTGTCAGTAAGAGTAAATATTTCGGAGTTTATTTATTGTTTCCATTAGTTAGCTACTTTGAGAATATTTCGGTTTCGTTTTGTTCTACTATTTCGCGTCCATTGTTTTTGGGAACAATTAGCATTCGACTGCTTATCTATGTTAAACATAAGCCTCTTAAAGTTTTGTGTACAAAATCATTTTGTCAAGTGCTTTCCCCGGCCTAACTCCCATTTGTTTGTATTTAAGGGTACACTACATGTACGATATGTGGTTGTGGGACACGGTACTCTAGTTCTCGATTTCTGTGAGGTAATTTTTACAGTGTCCATGAGGTAATTGGCAGTATTTTTCAAGAGACGAGATAAGATAAGGATAAGAGAGAGAGAGGGAGAGAAAAGAGAAGAGACCTTAATAGGTGAAATTCACCAATAAATTAAATCCAATGTAACGTATTGAACTTACTATTCAAAAATTAGTCGTTTTTTGTCATGTTCGGGTACTTTCCCCTGAACCCGGGGAAATACAAAAAAATACCTAAAGCCAACGTCTCTCCCGATCCAATTTTTGAATGGATCGAATTGATGATGATGATGGTGTAGATGTGCTATTAACAGAAGTGGGAGACAAACGGACATTAGTTCTCCTAAGCCTGTGGCCTGGTTGTCCATTTGGTTCATAGAGTTTAACAAATTAGTTCGTTAAAGTTGTTCATCGAAGTTTGTCCATTCATTCTCGTTGTGAGCAAGTCGTGGGCAAATTGCATCCGTCGAATAGTCCAAAACCATAAATTCCGAGATGAGAGAAAAAAATCACCAATAGAAGACCGAAAGCAGAAGACATGAGACCCGCTCTCGGGGATGTATTCGCTTAAATTAACAGATAAATTAGTTGGGCACTCTTGGGAGTGCGAAACGTCACTCGTGGCAAATGAGTACGGTTTCAAAACGGAAAATTTTGGAGCGAGAAAAAAGGAGGAAACGAGCCAAATGATAAAAATAACGAAGGAACGGAGTAGAGAAAAAACTTAACTGCAGCAATGTGAACAGGTGGTTGACGTATAAAAACAAATCATCGATTATTAAATTTGTAACGTAAAATTTTATGCAATGAAAGTAGCGTGCATTCACCGGGAGATGTTCCAGAGTTGTTTATTTTTTTACAAAGTAAATTTTTTCAAATTCACAATACTCGAAAAACCACAGTTGCGTGTTGTGTGGCTTATAACAGAAACGCAGCGATGCTTGGAGCCTCGGGCTTTTGCCCTTGTTGAATTCCGTCGGTGCTTTTTGTATTTATTAATTGAGTAATACCTCTCTTGAACGTGCCCTCTCCTTCCGTTCAATAACCTATTAACATAGGTTCGAATGTTAAGTTTTTGGGAGGGAGAGAGAGAGCTTTGTGGGCTGACGAACTTGTTTTTTTTTTTTAAATTTCAATGCTTGCAACCTTTTCCCGCGATCCCCTTTGACTGAAAAACGCAAGTATTGATTTTATTTTACGATCGTGTTGCTTTGAGTTCATTTAAAAGCTTTATGCTTGTAACCGGCTTTCTGAAAGCGCGCACACACACACACACCGTTCGTTTGAAGCTCTAAGCTTTCAGTGTTCGTTCACTTTCACTTTGATCACATGTTTTTTGGGCCAGTTTTGATACAGAATAAGCGAAAATGTTGGCGTCGGAGGTGGTGGCGGCAAGTTGTTCCTACCATTACGTACAATCTGTCATACAGATCAGCAGGAATTATGTACTTTATAGTGTCCGTGCGTGAAAATTGGTCGTTTCGGATCGGAATATAAAAATTCAAAGAGTTGAGACCGGGCGAACGTTCCAGTTGGGGTTTAATTACTTTTTTTTTGGTATATTACACCGCGGAGGGAAGAATTGGAGTTCAAATAATAAGGAAAGTACTTTTTTTCAAACAAGCGTTCGGTTATAATCAATTATTACGCCGTGATAATTTCATTCCGATTTGAGAAATACGAGAAAAAACTTTGGGCGCTGAATAAAATGGGATCTTGTGGTGAGAATGTGACCGGAAGACGTGAGAGGAATCCTCAAGGAAGGAAGGAAGGTAGAGAAAGTCTCAGGGTGACCTCAGAAACTTGGCTCAGACGATTCGAATTTACCAATTTTTGTTAGATGAAAGTACCAAACTATCGAAAACTATTAAGCGCTTAGAGTTATTGATTGATAGAAGAATCAAAATTAAAAACTGTAAATGAACCCTACTCTATTCCTTTTATTTTATTTTTTCGATTATATGCAGCTTTTTAATAAGGAAAGGGGAGCAATAAGTGTTTTCTCAAGTAAATTTTCACTCTGCGAAAATGCAATTGTGTCACCGATCGTCCAAAAGGATTTTACAACGTCATAATTTCTCAATGGCGTACATCGTCTTAGCTGTCTCAAATTAGGTCACCGTGAATGACCGATGTTTGGTATTTAGTTTAATTCGATTAGGTGAACGCTGCACTTCGTCAATGATTTGGTTTACCATGGTGTCACCTCAACCGTTCCCGTTTCGTCATATTCACAGGAAGAAACCTGATTTTATCTGCTCATTTACGTCAGCGTTCAATAAAAATATAAGTGCGCTTTGATTTGGGGTTACGATTATGTGCCTGTCATTAAACGGTAATTGATAAACTGAGATTTTTCCATCCGATTAGAAAGATACGAAGCCACAGGTGGGCCTGAATATCGAATAAGTATTGCTACTGGCGATTCTCAGGGCCTCACCTGAGGAGAGAGAGTGAGAGAGAGAGATGAGGTAACGAACCACACCGAGGGGATTTATTAAGATTCAGCAAGTGAAACGCAAATGGAAATCCGAATTTTATAATCGAGGATTTCGTATCATTTGTCGCTTAACCTAACCACTTGAATTGATTGATCTTTAAGCGTTATCCCATGGCATTAAACCGTAATTTGAGGCTGTAAAGTGCTTATATTAAAATTTCAAATTGATTCACCTTGTCTTCTGGCCTAGTGGTGAGCTTAAGTTCACGAGGGAAGCGAGTGGCCAGCACAAGCTGCAACTGTCGGTGGAAACTTTTTTTCTGGTTCGTTTCTGTCGGTTTTGTCCATTTCCACCCCGCTGAGAGTTTCACCAGATAAATTGAATTTTATTTGAAAATCGTAAATACCCTCTTATTGTTGTTGTCGTCGTCGTCGTCGTCGTCGTACGTACTGATGAATTTTCGCGGTGAAGAAACAAATGGAATTTGCCCACGGTCGAAAGGTCGCTGCCGTCTGCTTTCTCCTCTTGGAAAAAAGCCGGGGAGTGAAAGTGAAATGAAAAATAAAAGGCAGGAGGGCTAGAGAAAGGGCACCGTGGAATGAAGGCAACGCTTCTTCGAGGGTGGATAAAAAGGCAAAAATTGAGTGTAACGCTAAAGCGGGGTCATAAAGTACCTGGAAAATTACTTATCATATCTTAGCTTTTCCTGTGAAAAATTTATGATCTCATCCTTCTAGTCTGAAAGCTTCATAACTTTCAGGGTTTTTCGCGGCCCGACCGTTGTAAAAACGTTAAACCACAAACTGAAAATGTATATCGTCACCGGAGTGACACGTGTTACTCAACGAATAGTTATATACATTTTGGGGCAATAATAATGTTTAAGACGAGGCAGAGCCAGTAATGATATAAAAAGAGCTTACTTTTAGATTGTACCACTTCTCTTACTTTTCCCGCCCTTTTGCCGGTGTTGTCTACACACAACACACTTCCCTGTCTTTTATTACACAGTGATACATAATTCGAGAGCAAGTGTATTTTTCCCACAAATTATTTACGTGCACATGATTTAAAGTTTTTGGAATGAAAGTCGGGTAACGACACTCGATGGAGAAGTAGATTAGAAATTTTATGAGGCGAAGGAGTCTTAATGTTGTGATTCTTTTTTGTTAGAGCATGTACATTTGTAATAATAAATCGTACGGTTAAGTATTTTTTAATAATGTACGTTGGTAATAGTTATTGGTATAAATTGAGTACAAATTTCAACTGGGCAAAAGCCACGTGCCGGTAAAATTTATTTATTTAAGAAAACGGTATTTTGCTATCGATTCTTGAGCAATTTCGATCAATTGAAATTTTTTTATTTTTTAAAGTTATGATAAATGAGAAGTGGCTATTCCGAGAGCTACAACTAGTGATCGCAGAGCGAGTACTATATATAAATATAAAGGTAACGGCTTGTTCAGTTTTCGGTTTACTGGTTGATTTAATATCGCACTTGCCGCGGGCATTCCCACCTGAAAACTAGAAAATTTTTCACACTTTGAAAATAACTCAAAAACTTTATATTCAATTGATGATTCCCAATTGAATTGGAACGGTCGCCGCATTCGGGCAATTTTAATTTTTCAGACCGATTTTTACGGTTCTCATTGCCGCGTCGTCGGAAGTTGACAAAATATATATTTCACGTGACGTCAATGTGAGAAGAAATAATTTGATAGTTTCACATTTTTGCGACGCATGAAAGACACGTTTGATTTGCGACAAAGAATACAACTGAGTTTCTGAACTTTGTACCCTAATAATTTACTAGTCGGTGCGTAGTACAGGTGTCATGTTTTTGTACACCTTTGTACGCTCTGGCGCGTAGAATAAGAACTCCAACGACGAAGTGGAGTCTTATGATACACGAGCACGGCCATTGAAATCTTATCTTACACGAATTAAACGTATATAATTGTAATCGTCGACTCGTGGTTCCTCATTTGTAGCATCTTTCTTATTTTGTTAAATAATCTATTTAAATTAACACACATTAATCTTTAATAAGTTGCTCGTCGCAATTGAGAGGTAAGTCCGACTTGTGCGTACAGGTGTTGTTTAATAAGGCGACAAAAATAAAATTGTATTTTTGAGGGCCATTAGGAAGTGGAATTTGACAAAGAACTATCATCTATTTCTAACGATCCGTCGTTAGAAATGGATACAAATTCTTGTCTGTTTAAGAAAGTAACGAGAAATTGAGGTTCGGTTAAATCAAAAACCATGAAACCAGGGAAGGGAAGGAAGCCAGCAAAAACTGGACTTCGTTTCATTTTTATTCAAATGGATTTCGAATATATAACGATAAGGTAAAATACACAACAGGAAGAGAAATTGCTAATTAAAAGTTTTGATTGCTGACTTACTTGCTTTCTCCATGTTCAACGGCAACTATTGACATATCCAACAGTCAGTGATAAATTGCCAATGTCGCTTAAGGGTAGACCACCATTCCCATCCCGAACCCGCCCTCTGATTTGGTTTATCGACTTTGCCGGCATTGAATTTGGGGTGCCGGGCGGCAGCGAAAAAGTGCAATTTTCCCCCTACATACCGAGCAGTTGAATGCATGCCTGAACGAATTTTCTTTTGTTTGTTCCAAAAATGGTTACCGCGGTACATACACCTTTGGGTATTCATAGATCACTCCTGATCAGCTTTGATCATTTGTGCTCTACTCACTGCTTATAACTTTTAATTATGTCTCACATCCCTTCGTCGTTCGAAATTTAACTTGGGACTTCTTCCTGTTGTAGGCCGCTGTCATTCCCGTAATTATCTGTAAACGAGACTTCCTAGGAAAGATTTTGTCTTTTATAGTAGCAAGGGTAGGTCGCGGTCCAGAGAATTACTGAAACCGAATTTATGTCGAGGGTAGCAATGATCATGGATGAATTGGATTGTTAGTCTTCCTTATGGAACGTGAGCTCTTGTTTTTGTCGGAATGAAGTGTACCTGAAAGGTTTTAATCCTTCACAACCTGAATCGCCCAGTGAAATTATTATTTTTTCTGGTATTGAAACGTGCAATGGTTTTCCCTACACGACAGCAAGAATTGTATAATTTTCTGCCTTTCAGCAACCAACTCAATTTTTTTTCCTCCGAAACGTCTCATTATTCACTTTACAATACATTTTATATATTTCGTTATAAAATGTTTACTTTTTTAATACAAATTTTATCGGTCGTATCTTTTATATAAACCTTTTATTATTGCACCCGCGCTGGATGCATCTGCTTCGTTTTCTTTTTTATGTTCACACACCAGGCCGTAACGTTGCCTGTTTGTTTTCTGTATCGAAATTTGATGTTTTGTATTGTTCTCCTCGGTTTTACGAATCGTCGGTTACTATTTGTGCACAAATCATCAGATGATTCGTCGAGTCACCAATCGATTCCGATGGTTCATAACAATATTGCGAATTGAAATTAATTACCCGAAGAGTGATGAACGACATCGTAATAATGTTCAATTTCTTCTGCTTGCAGAACACCACAACTCAATGAGAACGGATATCCAATGAAACCTTCCGCATCAATAATGCTAAGGACCGAATGATGGGCGTCTCAAATGGAGAAATCAACCAAATTGGGAGAGGAGGATGGAACGGAAAATGTCACTCTTCGGGAGGGCAAAACAGTAATGGAGGAACCTCAGAAGAAGAAGAAGTTGGTGTTTTTTGAAGTGGATAGTTGTAACAATGGTCAGGACGGGTACGAAGTGCCCAACTTCAAAATTAAAGGTGAGTTAAAAAACTGTTGCACGCATCACATGTGTTGACCACCAGAAGACTTTTCTTTACAACTATAATTTCGTCATTTTATACGGCAGGAGAAGCCAATGAATTGCTTTCGGTCCGGTCATTTGATGTGATTACTTAGTTGCTTCATAAACTTTAGAGCTATGAAAAATTGAAATTTGAACTCTAAAACGTTCCCAAATGTGTTATTTTGGCTTTTGAGAGCTCACGAAAACGTTATTAAAGGCATGCAAGGAATACAGAAAGGCTCAGACCGTTCACCGAGTGTTGCCTGAGAAAAGTCTGAGAACCTCTTTTGCCTTTTGTTAAGTTCAAGCCCATTGGCGGTATTTCTCATTACGGTACTCCACTGACATTAGTCAGCTCAAGGCAGTCAACTTGTTGAGCACAAACGAAAGGGTAAAACGAGAGAGCGAAAATAGTTCGCGGTGCTCCTTAGTTTAGCATGCATGTGTTTTTTTTCTCCTTTTCTGGATGCGAAAACAAAAAATATTTACAGAAAGGTGAAGTGAGAAGACTCCGTTTCCATTGCTTCTTCCCAGAACCAATTTTAAGAGCATGTGAAAGGAGATAATTCAGAAAGGATTTGCCACTCGAATTTGAATTAACTCTTATTCTGTGTTATTTACAACTAAAGAAGTGAGGAAAACATTTACTTGAGCAAGTTCCCTTTAACCTAAAGATATTGCTAGGCAGAGGAGACTCTTCGTGTTTAACTTTCTTCTGCAGCAGGGCTTTCCTCAACCTGTTTTTCATTTTTTTCATCAACCCACGCGTTCTTCTTCGTTTCCTTTCTGGTTTGGTAGATTCGATTTACTATCGTCATGCTGCATTACCTTCTGTATATATTTACCTGTGTAGGCTTGTTAATGATGTTTTGCGCTTCAGAGCGAGTTTCCCAGGTGCAGTTCTCTTGCACCTGAGTAAATTTCATCGAGGCTTAAGTTCACTCACTTATAATTTAATAAAAGTAGGAATTTAATTGGATTTAAATATATTAAAATCTTAAAAAAATTAATTAGTTTAAAACAGGAATGTGAGACAAGTACTTGTTTCAGTTTTTTTACGAAAGGTTAAACGTATGTATCAGATAGCACTTTTAAAAAAATTGATCAGGTGCTCTTAAGGGTAAATGGTACATTGTTTTGTGTACGGGTATTTTTTTTTATTTGTACATGAGGTTTTTTGTTATTATTTAATTGTATATTTAAAAAATATTTAATAATTTGTACAATATAAATGAACCTCTCGTGATTGATTATTGCCATTGACTCAAGTATATTAACTCTCTATTACCACCTGATCCTTCACACGTATCTGTATATCACATAGAGAACACATTGCATTTCAAAATAAAAATATCTAGAGACCAAATTTTTTTTCCTGTAATGGTGTAAAAAAAATTTAAATTTTTACAGAGTTCTTACGCACCACTAGTCAGGGTTGTAACGGTGGTAATGCCAGCAGTAGCAATGGGTTAACACGGGGACCAGAAAAACTCCAAAGCTCTCCCAAGTCATGTCAGTTTCCTGTGGTCTCTGGAGGAGTCAGCAGAATCATGTGTGACGAGTTTGGAATCGATTTAATAGAACTCCAAAATAGGTCAGTGAAAATAGGTGAAGGTAAACGTATGTATAGCACAGCCGGTGTCGGAGTACCTGTAACACGGAACTCGTTTTGACAATTTCAGAATATTGGAATTAGAAAAACAATTGAAAAATGAAAATTTAGGACTGCCGCCCATATTTAGCGATCTCAAATCACAGGTAGAGAATTTTCGCAACAAACTAGAAACCGCAGAGTGTTGCAAGAGAGCAGAACTTCAGAAAGAACCTTTTAGCCAACGTTTTCAGTATCGGCGAACGAGCAGCGAGAGAGGCAGGAAGATCAGAGACAAATTCCTCAACATATGGTGAGTGAATTTCCTTTATTCCTCTGGGACTCTTATCCTTTTTTGCGAACTCGCTGGAGAATCGGCTGGAGAATCAGAATCCAAGACAAACGACCGTCACACCTCGAAGCAGGCAATAACTCCAATGAGTTCCTACACCTTCCATTCGGTTAATATTTTGTATTGAAGGTTGATTGCGACCGTGGGTAAATGAAAGTTGAGATACGCGCGCGTTTAGAATTGATAATAAACCTCTAATGACAATATTAATAAATGAAGGAAATGTTTACGGAATTCAAGATGAGACCGACATTCTTGGTGCCTTTCTTTGATGTTAAATTAACATGAAATTCGACTTTTGTGATGAATTAATTTCGTTCCGTTGTGCTCTCAAAAGAGGACTTTAAGTTTTCATCAAATGCAGTCCGAATTATTTGACAAAGTTCAATGGTTCAATCGCCTTATAATTGACGAGGACGTTTAAGTATAGCAAAGAAATGCCAATCAGATTAGTGGCATAGGGTCGGCTCAGAGTCGCCACTACCAACAATAAGAAAACATGTAGAGAATTACTCGTAATTCGTAATGATAGAAAAATTCTATGACAAATTTCATGTCGTGTACATCTACTCAAGTGACTCATGTTTGAAATGGGTGCTGGTAATTTGGGCGAAATTCATCGGCGAATTGTGTAGATTACACTTTGGATCCTTGGTCCTCGTCAATCTACACGGTGTCTAAGAAGGAAAATTGAAGTTGAACATCGGTGCCATCAATAGAATCTGATTCACTTGACTTGTACAATGTACACAAGTTTAATAAACTCGGAGTTTGTCGGAAAAAATTACCGCTTTTCCTAACGCAATTCATTGAATACGCAACAGTGTAATAAATTATTAACCGAAAAATAAGGGGAACGATCAATAAATTCTTCCGTATTCGGTCACAGAATGATCACAGAAATCCCTGTAAGAGTGCGAAGATACAACAGGAGACGGTTACTCTTCCGCACAGGAACACTTGTTGGAGTCGTTGTTTTTTTTTTTACAGAGGAAGGAATGATGAAAAATGGACAAGGGCTGCCATTGCATCATTTCCTCTGAAAATATCGAATAATAGAAATGAGTCGGAAAGGCATCGACCCGAAAGACATCTGGACAAGTGGCTTTGACTTCGTGTATTCTTTTTCTTTTTTCCTTTTTTGTGTTTTGTTAGGAACCGCGAACCCGTTCGTTGTCCACACTTGGTTAACCTTTGAAGGTGGCGTGAAGGTGTCTCAAATGAATTCGTCCGCTAAATCAAAATTTCACTGTTGGCAATAAATATTAAATGAAGAAATTCCGTCTACCGGTTTGTTCCTTTTGCTTAAAACGGAAAGGTTCCCGGAATTATCCGCGGACTAACTGAATGCGGTGAAGGTTGCCGGCGGATGAAAGGCTCGAGCTTAATGATGATGATAGTGTGAGGTTATGTAGGTTAGGTCTGAGGGAAATCCGCGATACTTAACCCTTGATTACTTGAGGCCTATAAACCAGGTTAATCTGCTTTTACTGTTACTTTCTCCGGCGTCGCGGTGCCTTTTTCCCCCGTATTATTAATCCCTTGCCCTAATTAATATATTAATTGTACATTAATACATTAATAATTTAGCATCTAATGAGTGAGAAGGTTGTCGTATTGAAATCCGGAAATCTGTTTAGGATTTTTTTTGTGCCCCTTCACAATAACTCGTTCGCTTTTGAAAACAAATCCGATAGTTCCGTTCCTCCATTGTAACAATTGCTCTCGCTTTATTGAATTTCATGTACATAAGTTGAGCAGATCAAACATCTTTCTCTTCGGAATTGAATGAGTGAAATTCATCCATTCGGTTCCGGGGATAAAAACCTTGGGAATATGGAGAAAAAAGGAAAGGTTTTGAAAAAGGATTTGAAGGATTTCGTAACCGGATATACTTTATCATTTAAGCTACCTTGGTTCAATATTATTCCAAACTTTTTGTGATGTTCGAGGGGGGGGCACACTAACCAAAATGTCACTTTCATCTCTAGATTTTCAAGTCTTCCATTTCCGGATTTGTTGTACTTCACTTTAACATTTTCGTTCCTAGTTTCTGAAGAGTGAATTTTAAATTTCGTGGCCTTGTTATCAGTCCCCAGAGTTTGTTTGTCGTACCTAGGATCACCGCGAGTATTTTATTTATTTATTTGTTTACTTTAATAATTATTAGTTTCCTGAAGTGACTGGACAATAACCCCCCGATAAGTGAGATTTTCGGTGGGTTATGCAAAATTAATGCAGCACTCAAGAAGGTAGACAACTGTGCTTAGGTACTGTATGGTTTTTTGTCTCCTTTTCTACTGTCTCGGCTGTTTTCTGTACTCCTGTACAGGAGGGAGACGTATACTATTTTTTTTGTATATTATGTATGATTTCTCCTGACCTTGACAATCATTTGTGAAGAGATGCTTTAATGTTTAACTTTAGGTTGACGTCGTAATATAGAAAGCATAAGGAAATTTGAAGTGGAATTGCCTCTGTTCGAGAAAATCCGATAATAAATTAATAAGGTGATAATTACTACAAGTAGGTGGAGTTTATTATTCAACAGTGATTGTTAATATTTGTGCCATGGCAATTAAAATACTTTTTTCTACGTCTCTCCAACAACTCAAAAGTTACTACACTGCCGAGGCTCTTTTAATATATATAAACGTGTGACTCACGTCAAGAACAAAGTATTCATGTACTTATATACATATAATGTCGTTTCGATGATGTATTTTCCGTTGGAGAGGAGGATGTATTTTTTTCCTTGAGTTCTCACGAACATCGAAAATGTGTAGAGCTTTTAACTTTACGAAAATTAATGTACCATTAAATGACTCGGAGCACAATGTCTTGCCCTCGTCTTTGGTATTGTTATGAGAGCAGCGACGTAGAAGTGATTTTAAGCCTTAAAAATACTACGAAAAAGAAGAATAATGAAAGGGAGAAAACTTGAAAATGGTTGTAAGTATTCTGCGGGAATGTTTTTGAAGTTAACTAACCATGGTTTTTACTCACGCGAAGAAGACTCTTTTGAAATAAGAAAAATTTCTATATAAAAAACTAATAACGAAAGTGTCACGACGGCAATGTGCGAAATTTTTGAGGTCGTAAAAACTGCAAAGAAACTCTTGTGAACGTACTTGTTGTCATTGTACTTTAATAAATGTGTACATTAATGTACATTATGTTCGTACTCGATCGGCGCAATGAATTTTACATTCAAATTTAAAAGTCCTGTAACGATTTATTTTGACGTTACCTCTCTTGGAGTAGTTTTAGTTGTAGTTTACCGTGCATAATGATCTCTGCCAGTTTTACCAAGAAAATATTTATGGCGACCACAATTCTCGGAAGAATCTCTCCGTTAAATAAAATGAAATCTCAATTTGAAATTTTAAAGTAGAATTTCAAGTATGTGCACCGGGAGAGATGTGGTTTTTTGTGTTCTCTCACCGAAAACCGATTGAATCAGATTCAGGACCGGGCCGATAGTTGAGAGTTCAATCGAAATTTGGATATTTGCTGCGGGTCGGGATTGTCCTGTCTCAAATCCAAGGAACAATATACGAAAATCGATGGAAAGGACTCGCATTTCTCCTTGTGGAAAAGGATTGCAAATAGCCATCATTCAAATGTGATAATTTAATATCGTCAAATTCTACACTAATACTTTTTTGTTTATTAGTATGCAAAATGGTGGAAAATTTGAATAAATTCTCGA
Source organism: Polyplax serrata (assembly GCA_037055365.1). Taxonomy (NCBI): domain Eukaryota; kingdom Metazoa; phylum Arthropoda; class Insecta; order Psocodea; family Polyplacidae; genus Polyplax; species Polyplax serrata. Next base: position 726,047 of record JAWJWE010000044.1, read on the forward strand.
GAAACTCTCAATTTAATGACTTCCCCGATATTAAAATTCTCGAGTTTTTCCAGCTCGACGAAGTGAAGCGAAAGTGGGGCAGAAAATGAGAAAAAGACGATGTCCCTCGACACTTTGTTGCTTTTGTCGTTGTCAAAATGACTAAAACCCATCCGAACAATCAAATAAATACTCATCGCCGAACGTTGGTGTTGAACGCCGACGAAAACGTGATCTTCCCTTTGTGAACTCTCTGTTTTTCTTCGATATTTCAGCGAAAAGGAAATCAGCAAGTCGACCATAGACTGGCTGAAACAGCCTTCTTTCGATTCATCACAGTACGACGACGAGGAAATCCTCCTCTTCATCCAGCACATGTTCCTCGAGTTGGGTTTGATCACGAAATTTGACATTCGACTGCCCGTTCTCCGGAATTTCCTTTACGAAGTATACAAAAATTATAACGAGGTTCCATTTCATAATTTTCGGCACTGTTTTTGCGTCGCTCAGATGGTGAGTAAACATACACATTTATTTGTAGTTTGGATTATTGACTCTTGGCACCACTACCGAAGTATCCGTCAATAAAGCTAAGTATTACCTAAAAGTACTACACTAGTATAAGTATTTCGGATACTAAGAGAGAGCTTTCCTACGATTCCGCTCGATGAAACAAACATAAAGGGCAGTGACATTTGTTTTTACCACCTTTGGACACGTGGGTTGATTTATTAAGCCGAATTATCGTAGAATTCGTTTTGTAGGATAACAACCACTTCTTTGGACTCGTCAGTGATTGCTAAATAATTTATTCGTCCTTGATGTAGTGTCAATGTGAAGGTACAAAGAGCTATAAAGTATCAAAATATGTACAACTGTTATGTATTATTGCTATCACCTCTCTCTAGTGCTAATCGATTGTCACTGACCTTGTCTCTTAATAATTTTAAATTGTACACTTCCAGCAATTCTTGTTTGTAAGTTGTACATCTCCGTTTGCACGGTACATATGTATGTAATTTAATTATGTACGACAATTTATTGCTCATCCGTTTATTAATCATCGGTGCACCCGAGGAATTTCATTCTTTTTTTTTTTTGACAGCTTAATTGGTTCTATTGTAAAGTTTGAAACTGGCGAATCGCTTAAACGTGGCTAATTTGCGAATGAATGAGTGAAACGTTTAATCGTTTGCACCCGGTGAAAGCAACAGATAGCACAGGCTGTAGTCGGAGAAAGTGGGGAATACACGTTAATTAAAATATTTCACCCGTAAAACCGCACAATTACGTGTTTATTAACGTCTGTTCCCAGAAGCAATGAATTCAAGTTGAAATAATCCAAGTTATTCGCGTATGTTGTTTCCCGTACGGTTTTTGCTGCGGTCAACATCCTGCAAACTTATTGAATAAACAATGCGTGTGTCGCGGTCTCGATGATTTATTAATTCTTAATTCTTAATTCGAGACCTTTTTTTATTTTCATTTTCATAAAAGCGACACTCGTCCGATTCGAATCGGTATAATTCGTGAAAATTTATAGTTCGAAATTAAATTTATTTACCCGAGATGTTACTAACTTGACTTGCGCGCGTATATTTGTGTGCCGGGTAAATCCGAGACCGAATCCGTAATTAATTAATTAATTAATGGGATCAAGTTTAATAGATTGAAACGGTGCAACGATTATCCCCGAATTGAGTAATTTCATTGCCCATTTGGCTTTTGTTACACTCTGCGTAACTTACTTACCGGAAACGATCATCGGAACCGATTAAGCTTATATTATAATTAAACGATGACATTTTGGAAAAGCCCTCCTCCGACTCCGGGATGGGGGATGTACTGAAGATGTACCGAAACGAGGTAAGTGAGAGAAAGTAGGGGCACAAACAGGGCTGCAGTGAATTTTGCTAAAAGCAAACGATTGTTTTGTTTTTTTTTTTTTGCTCGCGCGATGATGAGCGAGTGTAAATGTCTGCCGTGGTCCTCTTTTGACACGACACAGACCCAGAAGTAGAAGAATTTCTTATCAATTTGATTCTATTTGTTTGTAGATGTACGTGATGATTTGGTCGGTGGACATTCCGAACAAAATGGGAGATCTCGACACTCTCATACTTTTGACGGCTTGCATTTGCCACGATCTCGATCACCCCGGTTACAACAATATATATCAGATCAATGCCAGAACCGAGCTCGCTCTTCTCTACAATGATATTTCCCCGTTGGAGAACCATCATTGTTCTGTCGCTTTTAGGATTTTGGAGAATCCGGATTGCAATATATTCGCATCGCTGGACAAAGAAACTTTCAAGTGAGATTGCTTTTCTTTCCTAGCCGTCCCCCCCTCCCTATCCCCCGTTTTTTTTTTTTCATTTCCCTTTGCCTTTGACACGGCACCATTGTGTTGTGGAGTCTTTCTCAAATTGCCAGAGGTATCGTTTTTGCCATGCCAGAAATCCGTGTAAAAGAGTTACCGTAACTTAAAGTTAAAATAAAACCTATATAACGAGTTGAAAGCTTTCGAAAAGAGGAAGGAAAAATAATCGAACTCTGGGCCACTCATCCCACGTATACAAGGCGTAGATCCTACCTGTTAGTTTTCTGAAACCTGGGCACGTTGATTTTTCTCTTCTGCATCGTTTTGAACGGGGTTGACGTAACATTTACATAATTCTCTCGGTGAGGATTTAAAAAAAGAGTGGGAAAATTTACTTCTTGTAATAAAAGAATTATCCAAGAGGCTTCATCAATCGAATGTCAGCTTCGAACGCTGTAGGGATTTCCCCACACTTACGAAATTAATTTACTTCAAGAGCGAATGCTGCCTATTAGTCCCGAGTAATGGCGAATTATTCGCATTTAATTACACCTCACGGACATGGAATTGTCTCGGGTGTTGTCACTAATTCGAATCAGAAATTCACAGGCATGAACCTTTTTTTTTAGATTCGTCGTGTTATGCTCGGTTAATCGTACTCGGAGTACTCGAGCTGCTACTGACCGAGCGTAAAAAAGAAAACACACGAAACAAACTTACTTTTTAAGTGATTTTTCATCGGTTAACTTAATTTTAAATTGCGGTCTTTTGCAACATCAGTTACGAAAGTTTTTGAAGTCAACCCTAAAAGGTCTAAATTTGTAAAAAAAAAAACCGGTTTAAAATTTTTAATCTTCTTTCCTGTTGACGTGTCGCCTGCCGTGACACACCATCCTGTGGACCTTGCCCCAATTAACAGTAATTAATTCCGTCATCGTAATTCCTATTAAAAAATATAGACCATTTCATCGAAGAGTTGATTTTTACTTTCAGAGAAATTCGGGAGGGTATCATTCGATGCATTCTGGCCACGGACATGGCGAGACACAACGAAATTTTGACTCAGTTCAAAGATGTCATTTCGGAATTTGATTTCTCCAACAAGGCACATAAAAATTTGCTCTCGATGATCCTTATAAAGGTGGCCGACATTTCGAATGAGGCGAGGCCTATGAATGTGGCCGAACCCTGGCTGGACAGACTGCTGACGGTACGTACGAGTGACAAAAAAAGTGTCAACTGACGAAGAAATTGTAGGTTTGCTTTCGTTCGAGTTGTACGAGTTGCATTTGAGTACTAACCAGCTTGAACTACACCAGCAGACTACACCCTAGTTGTTGGATAGTTGTAGGAAAGACTTACGCTTCTATTATTACATCTGGACAATAACTTCTTGGGTTGCCATTTATTTCAGGAATTTTTCAAACAAAGTGACGCGGAGAAGCAAGAAGGTTTACCGGTGACGCCATTTATGGATCGGGACAAAATTACAAAACCATCGTCGCAGTGTAGTTTTATAGGATTTGTTCTGCTTCCGCTTTTTGAAGCCTTGGGAGAGTTGCTGCCGCAATTACACGTAAGGCAACGTTGGAATTATTCTCAATATATTGATAAACTCGAAGAAAGATTTATTCTGTTTAGTTCATAGTTTTATATGGTAACTAGAGTGAGAGGGAGAGAGAGAGAGATGACTGCGGATGGTGGCCGCCATTTGTAGTTACATGTTTCATGAAATTTTCTTCTATTGTTTGACTTTTTGGATTTACGAACTACAATGCTCTTTGTTTTGTACAATTTAGAATTTACAATGTATTTGATATCTGTTTTAGGATTTAATAATAGCGCCTGCCAAATTCGCTCTTGAACACTACAGAAGGTTGAACGAAGCCGCCAAGGACGAGAGGATGAGGAGAAAATCCGTGGCCGAAGGAACGAACTTGGAGAATTACGACTACCCGGAAAATTCGGGGATGGTCAAGTCTGGAAGTGGTCACAGTGTTCGAAGCAGAAGAAGCTTTTGTAATTCGTGTACAATACAGGTCGGAAAATCTGATTCTGTTTCTGAGCAAAATTCTGTCGCATAAAAATTATCTGTCCTGTATGTCCAACACCATCTACATTAGTCCTCTCACTTTTGTTTAGACTCGTCAAAGAAGCAGATCGTCCGAGGACTTCGAGCCCGACACATCACCTCCACTCTCCCCGGGAGCCTTCTCAAATCTTTTGGAAGATTTGGAAAACGTTGACGAACAGGAAGAACTAGATGAAGAAGATCTTGAGGAGGAGACCGTCACGGAGGTTGAAGTGTCGGAGAAAACTCTAAAATTTAAAATATCCACTGAGGGAACGTCCACAAGTTGTCCTGGTAGGAAGAGTTGTCCAGGCAATTGGCCAGGTAACACAGTGTCCTACCTGTGGGGATGATTATTTATAGATACATGAATTAGTTTCTTATTTTAAGCAAACTGTCTCGCTTATTCCCACTGTTGTTTTTAATTCAAAGGTAGCAGGAAAGGAAGTCGAGAGAGAAATCAGTATTTTGAAAACGAATTGGATTGGTCTAGGGATGAAGATGGTAAATTCCTTAAGAGGAGTACAACTTCGGACACGATGAGTTCGAGCAAGGGAAGCTCCGACTCTGAGAAAGTGTACATGGATAAAACTAGTCGAAAAGGAAGCGGCGGCTCCGATCGGGGTGACGAAAAGTGCAAGTCGACAAGGCAGAAGGACTACGGAAAGTCAAAGACGAGTTGTTACGGGAACAAGTACGAGTACCGGAGGAAGTCGTTGGCCGTGGTCGAAAGGCCGCGAACGAGGGAGACAGGAATGCGAAGAAGCAGCATTTCACATGACAAAACCATGAGAGGACCGCTGTCGACTCGGATACCCACGAAAGTGGTCAATCCAGTTAAGGAAAGCGAGCAGCAGCACCAGCACCAACACCAGCACCAGCAGAAGAAGAAGGAATTGGAGGAGTCAATTTTGGACAAACTAGAGAACGGTGAATGTGAGAGCCGATGTTCCAGAGAATTCGAAACTTCTTGTTGGGGTCTTCAGAACCTCAAAAAAGGATCGACACTCAATCAGGACCCGGTGACTTCGAGTAACGTATTCGTTAATTCGAAAAGGAAAAGCATTGGTTCGGAGAAATCAAAGTCGGAGGATAATTTGACGATCATGACGTCCGAAATGGACGATCGGAACATGTTAGTAAACAATTTGAACGTGTCGAAAACGGAGGAGAGCATAGAAAAGCAATTGAGCGGAGGAATCGAAAGGAAAAAGAAAATCGACAGCACGGGTCACCTGTCGATTCTGTCCCGGTTGAAACACCTGCGAGAGAAGATGACCTTCGGAAGAGAATCGGAAAACAGTTCGGAGGTTAACAGTCCGAATCAAATGGGACCAAATTTCAGGGAGAAAACGGGTAAATCTAACTGTGACAATCAAAACCCTTCCAAAGAGTGCGAGGACGATTTCGAGAGATCGCGAACGCTTCCGAAGGCGCGAAAACCCAATCGGACTACATCCGGTCGAATGAAGAAGGGCTGGAGGGCGCTCATCAGGAAATCAGAGGGAAACTCGTCCTCTTCCCTGGATGTTCCACCGTCTCCGGGTAGTCCCAGTCCGGTGCGAGCAAGTCCTCGGAGGAAGTCGTCGACGGAAGACGCGAAGCCGGCCAGAACGAAATTCGGAGAGACGAGCAGCAGCGGGAGCCTCGGAGAGAAGAAGAAATCTTTGGTTTGGTTGCCGAGTCCGAAGAAGTCGGGACTTTTGGGTCTCATCGGGAGCCGGAGTCAGGAGGAGGAAAACTCGAGCGGACGACACAACTTCCTGAACAACCTGACCTCCAGTTTCCGGAAAAAGGGAAGTAAAAACGACGAAGAAAATGGTGCTAGTTCTTCCAGTTCTTTGCAAGATGGCTCTAAACCAAATTAGCATTATTTCAATTGTTGGTAGACTTAGCTAGATTTCATATATGTGATATTTTTATATTAATAATGTTTTATTTAACTATTTTATGTACAGAATATTCTTGACACTTTTTAATAACTAATTATTATTATTACTATTGTTTTTTTCTACTTCTTGTCATCGCTGCATCACCACCACGTAACCATCACCGTTGCATCTGCCGCTGGTACTAACTCAACTGCAACTATTTCTACTATTTATGTTTTTTTTCCTCATGCTATGGTAACGGCAGGACCGGTTTATCTACCTTCTCTTTATCTGTCTCTGTACCTTGTCTTTGTCCGACTCTAACTTTGCTTGCTTACTCAGTATCATTCCCTTCGAGTACTTTGGGTAAGACGTGGCTGGAACTAAAAGAGAATTTTTAATTCTGCTGCTCCTATTACTACTACAACTACTACTGTTGCTACTACTACTACTACTACTACTACTACTACTAATAATAATAATAATAATAATAATAATAATATTAATATTAATAATAACGAACGCTTTAAAGCATTACATCACAGGGAATCTGGTTGTTTGGTCTCGTATAATTTCCGCCATATTTTCTTGCACCATCCACGTGCCATCACGGGACGGGAACGACTCCTTGAAAAGAACAAAATAGTGTTGGAGATAAACTCGAGAAAAGGATCAGATGTTTTTTGTGTACATCCAATTGTAGTTGGTAAACTTCAGTTAGAACTAGTTTTATTACATCACTGGGTAATTTCTAAAAGAGTTTCTCTCGGGCTATCGAAAACAAATTTTCCTTTTCTTCAATCGTAACGGTTCCATTCTTTTCGATTAACAAAAATTGGACCCGGTGCAGTTTGGAATTTGAACGACACGAAAAAACGGTGACGATCGCCATTTTGTCAACTGGTTGATCGGTCAAACTTACTGTCGAAAGTGACGAGTGAGCTGGTGCACTCTAGCACTACTAATAGTTACGGGTCGTGAACGGTAAAAACTCTCTGAAATTGTTCACGAACTCGAGAACTCGCCTTTCAATTAAATGATCCAAACTTTTAAATTTTGTGTCGTAATTAAAAGTATCAATTGGTAACGGAAAACTTAACTACAACTCGTGCCACGGCGACATAACTCGAAGCGATTCGATTTCAATTGAATTTAGGCATTTCGCTGACCGTTTCACATCGATTGTTGTCTGTTTAACGTGCAACTTTCATTTCGGTTGCATTCTACTTCTTAACAATTGTAGTTCTCACTTACTATTACAGTTGGATTGCACATAAACAAACTGCGATGCCAGTTGACAAATTCAACACAGCACCGACACTTTTTATTTTTTACATCGGGCGGCTGGGGAGCGAGAACTCTGACGGTCGATCAGGTTGAACTTGGCCACGAAATCAAGGGAATTCCCCCGGATGGCAGACAAACTTTGGGTTTCGGAAAGAAAAAGTTACCTGGAATGACCGTTAAGAGCATAAGTTTTTAATATTGAACTCGAGGTTTTGATTATATTGAGGTTAGGAAAAGAGTGGCTTATGTTGAGAGTAAAAGTTCGTTATATACGTTTTCAAACCGGTGTGTCGTCACGTTCTTACTACACAATTTCTATTAGGACATAGTTGAAACCTAGGGGTTTCGGAAACACCCGTTTTGCACACCTGTTTCTTTTGGTCGTGACACCAAGTCCTACCCCGGTGATATTTCTACCTTTTGTGCAATACACCGTTACCCGTACTTTTTGAAAACACGCATTATAAACATAATTACACAGAATCTTGCTAGGAACAAACACCGTACAATTACTCGGATGACATTCCGCACGCTACCAAGGTGTGGAGTCCCAGTGAACCTTCTCCCCCAAAAAAAATAAACAGAACCATAACTTTCGTCCTATCTCCTTGAAACAACCCCCCACACAGACACACACACACACACACACATTAAATTAAATTGAAACTCGTAATGCAACGTCCTGTTGCAGAAGTTGGGTTTTAGTTTTCGAAAATCAATCGACTTTGTCTTATGTAAGAAAAACTTTATTTTTTTCTCGTTCAAATTGTAAACGTGTAAAATAAATTGAAACGCTTTAAAAATAATATTTTTTTTTTGTAAAAACAAATATACATAAAGTAGTATTTTATTTCGTAAATTCATGTGAAAAAGCGAGAAACTCATATGAGATAATGTTATTTACATAATGGGAAAATGTAAAAATCTTGCTTAGAGTGCCATAAATATTTTTATTTTGTTATTCTATTTTTAATTTTTTTATTACTATTAAAATAAACTTATATATATATATATATATTTTTATATGATGTAGAGATGTCACGCGCGAAGTCGAGTTGTTGTCGAGTCAATATGTACATGTTAAGTATAAACATAGATGCTTTCCGTGCCATCACTACCCTCAAGTGGACCGGAGGAAGTAGGAAAAGTACCCGGTTAATAAATTGATTTATTACTTATTTTTTATTGAGCGATTACCAACACTCTGAGATTTTCTATAAGAAAAGGGGTTTCCTTACTCGGGACACGTCACTTCCCGGTGCCCAAAGACAAGGAAGGGTCGTGGAGGAGTTGACTTGTACTCGGTACGCGTGTTATTCCATCTGCGTATTCCCGTAAAAGAAGATATTTAATAATAAGAGGTTCTCGGAACTCGAGTACCTCATTAAGTTCGTTGTCGGAGCGAGTCATTACGAGTGAAGTTTTTCGTCGTACAACACACACTTAAAATCGTATACAGTAAACCGAAACTAGTGGAAGTCATACGTAAAAAATCAATCGGTGACGCAGCGTACGAGTTCGAACGCGTACTTTCTGCTTTTTTTACTCGCTTAAACGGCTCCGCATACGTAAATTTATTTACATACAAGTGTTACATAACAAGATAGGCGATGATGCATTTATGTACATTTCAGAATATTCACCGAAACATCACACACACACACACACACACACACGCACGCACTGCCATATTCTTATTCCTCAAAACAGATGTTACTTAACACGACGTCAACGTCCGTTACATAAAGTTAATAACCCACTATTTTTTTCGGTAACTCTCTTCTCCTTCTCGACAGTTCACCTCTTGTCTCGATTGCCTTTCAAAACTATAATCCATATCACAAGTGAATTTTCTTTTTAATAATAAAAATTTTGTTATTTCGTAAGCTCTGTTATGATGGGTGTAACTTGATATTTTTAGCAGCAAACGAAAATGTGCAAAAATAAATTTAAGTATATATATATATAAATATATATACATATAGTTGGAAGATGCAAAAATTTTTTTGTATAAAATATATGCATAAGATTCGATTTGTAATACTTTGTTTCTTTTTTTATTTGTCTCACTGACTCAAACGGGTTTTGGTTTGTTTTTGACGTTCGTTTCGTTCCCTCAGGACTAAAAAAAAGGAGGGATGGCCTCGTTGGGAAGTTGAGAGCCCGCGCTCTGAGTACATACATATACATAAATGTATATAAATATATACATAAGATTGTTCTTCATTAAATGTTAAATTTTAAAAGTTTTTGTACGTTGTGTGTTGAGAGTTGTGCGCTCCAGTTAGAGCCAGGCCTAAGGAATGTACAAATACTTTATTAAAATACAAAAAATAATAGATACATAAATTTTTGTACAAAATATACAGAGGAATTTATTTGATGTTTTGTTATTATTTGCTGTTGAGAGTTGAAATGAAGGAGCACCTTTCCACTTCCCCAGGTCCCCCCTTCACTTTAGCCTCGCTTATTAAACTTATTTATTTGTTATGGTACATAATAATAAAAAGGGGGACAAAGTTCCGTTTCGATTTGGTCAACGAGAACGAGGGGCGATGGTAAGGGGTTCCTAAGCGGTTTTGTCGAAGACACTTGTTGATGACATCAACCATCAACCTGATGGTCAAAGTGTTTGATCCTTTTCATAAATCTAACATGACTCGATCGCGGAGTCGAACGTCTCCCAACGTGGCCTTCGTCGGTTTGTCAATTGCCGGGAGTGTCATTTTCACTCTCTGACAGATGTAGAGTTGATCCCGAGAACGCAACGAATCATACATTAATTATTCTTATTCAAGACAACGAGTCCGTGTTGTGTTTGTCTGATTATTGTTTTGCTTTTTCTGAGGATTTTTATGTAATGCGTCAGGTGTGCGAGGTGGTCGGGTCGTTTTAACACGAGTCACTTACCAATCTAAACGACAATTACTGCCCTACGATGCAGACATATTGTGTCAAGTCTCAACAAATACAGTCCTTGTATTTATTTAATTTCTCCACGTCATCTTCGTCATTTGGGATGTCGAAAGCTTTTACACAACGGCAGGGAGAATCAAATCATCAGACGGTTCACGACTCTGCTGCGAAGTTCGAAATCAGGAACAATACTCCACGGAAGTCAAATCTAAACAATTTAACTATAAATAAGATGATAGATAACAAGTGAAAAGTCACAGATAATCAGACGTGACAATCGAGAAGAGAATGCCAAAAACGGGACAACACAATAACAAGAGAAAGAGAACAATTTGAGTTTGGTTGGCATAGTCACCCCGTACGATGGGGTCAATACACCCGTTGTGGGGAGGGGAGGGGTTCAACCTACTAAAGCAAATGACCCCTTGTCAGTGATAAGAGTCATCGGTAGGAGGGGGTACGATCTCAAACCCCCCCACTATCCTGAGTGCGGCGTTTTCCTCGGGGAACAACGTGCGACGCGATCAGGAAGAGACAGGTAACAAGGACGCGTTGAACTCTCTACCTGAGACACGTCTCATTTCGGTTCGGGAATGGTTCGAGAACACTGAATAATAATTAATAACAAGAAAGGCAGAGGAAAGAAAAACAAACAAAACAAAAAGTCGAGGCTCGAACGCGGCCTACTTAGTCCGAGTCGACACAGCCGGAATTCGCAGGTTGGCAACGCCGGCGGCTCCGTCAACCGAACTATGGCGCAAAGCAGATGTCTTTTTTTGTTCAGAATCAGCACATTCTGCATTTGCACGTTGCCTTATCCTTATCATTTCAACTTGTAATAGCCAATTAATCGGGTGTCGTGTACAAATCGTCGTTTCCGATCGGCGATCGCTCAAAAACGATCTGAACGGTACGGAACGGTTTCGGAACGGTTTCTTCGGGCCGGGTACCAGTGAACGAGTCCTCCAGTTCCCGACCGAATCAGTTCCTGATAGTTTTGTCTGACTATTACCTGTGCTCGGGTGTTCGGTGAGCGCTGCATTGTGTGTGTGTCATGGTTTCCGTGCGTGCATTTTCCCGTGTGTTCGTACGATCTGTCTTTCTCGACATTGCCGATGTCACGTCTAAAAATAGATTCTTTTCTTAATTCCGTGTCTCAGTCTTAATTTGCCTACCTGATTTGGTTTATTAAAAAAATCCCACAGGAATCTGTGACGTTTTCCGTTGTTTTCTAGTGTTGTCTGGTGTTATCAAACGTCTGTCCGAATCGAAAGGAGAACGATTGTCAAAAGCGGTAAATAAAAATTCGTGACACGAAGCTCGGAAAATGTTTATTACTCGGTTTTATTTATTTTAATATGTTTAATTCGTTCGACCAGTTTGGATTTGTCTATTGAAACGTTTATTGTCAGGTGGACTCGGGAACAGCAGTCAAGTTCTGAAGTAAACAGACATATGGTAATTGAACTCTAATTGTTTTTCCGTTTACCTCATCGCCTGTTCTCTTTCTAATTGTTTAACCAAATTTCCGTAGCGAATTTTAGGTGATGAGAAATGACCGACCGCCCAAATTCCGTGTGATTTTACTGACCGTGAAGTGCTCTTGTGACGAGTCGACGGATCGCGTCGTGTGCGGTTTCTTTCCTTCCCACCTGTTCCCCCTGTTTTTTTTTTTTTTTAATAAAGAAAAGATTCCTCGAGAAAACTAGGGCACCGTAGGAAGGTGGTTGAACGAGCCAATCGATGAACCTGTGCCTCACCGATGGAGTTTCAATCGTCTCGAATTGTGCTTACTCGTATCAATCGAATCGAATCGATTCGAGGCGTTCGGGTGTCGGCCGGTCGACTCGACTCTAAACTAAAGGCAAAAGCGTCGAGGGAAAAATTTAACGGGTGGTAAAATGGTTTTCGCAACGAAGAACGCCGATCATCCGAAGAAGGAGAAGAAAAAGAAACGGAATTCGGGTAAAACGGGAAAAGGGAAACCGGAAACGTCGAAAGCGGAAGTGGCCCCGGCCCCGGTTCCGGCCCCGGCTCCGCCTCCGGTTTCTGCGGTCGCCAGGACCCAGGTGGACCCCGTCATTAAAAATCTTCTCCTTCAAAAGTCGAAAACTCTCATCGATTTCCGGCGGAAATCCAAACCGGAAACGCAGGACTCTTCCAGACTGGACTGGAATCAGCTCTCCTTCCGGAAGCGAATCAATCAGTTCATACAGAACTCGCCGTTGCTGAAGAGAGCGAGACAGCCGGCGGCGAGCCTGAAAAACGACCTGAACCGACTCTCGGATTCCCTCGAAAGTTTGAAGATCGACGAGAACCGCGTTCTCATCACGGATCTCTTCAGATCTCCGATCTCCGATCAAAAGAGGAAAATCTCGAGGAAGACATTTTCCAAGAGCTGCAACGAGTTCGATTTGGGTCGGACGTCGAGACAGGACTGGGAGGGAGGACAGGGACGTCCTGACCCCCAGGTGGGTCTGACCTGCTGGAAATGCACAAAGTCGGATAAAACGAACCTGCCGGAAATGAAAGGGGGAAGCCTCTGGAACCTTTCGGGACTCCCGGACAAAATGAACGCGAAAGTTATGAAAAGGTCGTCGAGCCTACAGCTGACTGCGAGACCTTGGTCTTGGATATCGGTGAGTTCTAATCCGAGTCTAATCTTTTCCATCCGCCTGCGTAATCTCGAATGGGAAAAGACATGACGTAGAGTCTTGTCAGCGGGTGTCAACGAAAAACAAAATGTCCAGGTTAAGTGTCAATCGGTAAATCAAGGAAAAACGTATATAGTATATTTTCATCAATAGCAGTAACATCTTGTTACCTGGACGTTGTACCTGGGAGTGCAACACGTCTTGTTATCTCCTAGGGTAGTTCCCTTAGTATGGTCGTCCTCAACCAGTGAGCCTCCCTACACTGCTCTCTCTTTTTGACTGCATGGCAAAATACTCATTGTTTAAGGGAAACACACATGATTATCTGCTGCATCTCACCAAGTTATCTATTCATTTTCTAATTGTCAAAAATACATAATTCGAGATACGTCGCCGGGACATGTTGAATCGAATCGTTTCAATGTTGAACTCACAAGAGGTCAACAAAAAGGAAACAACAATTACACTGTTTTGTGTTCAATGAAATTATCAATTTCAATTCGAGCTGATTGCTCATTCGATCGATTGTTCACACCAGAAATTCATAACTTTTTTTTTGGGGGGAGGAGGTCACTCCTCGACTGGAACGTTCGAGTTATGAAGATAAAGTTCGTGTCGGTGTCATCGATGAGATTGGTCAGGTCGATGTTCTTTGCCTCTTCTTTGGTACTCCACTCCATGGACTACACAGTAAATTAATGGTAATTTTTCTATCACACCCCTGCCTACAACCGAACTTTTTTTGGGGGTTTTAATTTTTTTGAAAGAAAATTAAAAATTTTACATAGAGGGAAACGGTTGAACCGGAGTTAATGTTTAGTGAAAGAAAAACTTTGGGTTTAACACGTCGAACTGAACGACCGTTGAACACTTCCCTACAAGTCGATTTACTACAAAAAACTATTTCCGTAAACAATAGTTAAAGTTTCTAAGTGAGTTAATAATTAATTAATAGTTAAGGGTATTGAGATATTACAACATGTTCTACATAAGAGTGTTAAACTATAAACTGACAGTACTGCTACACACTTAGTATGAATTATTAAGTCTAATTTTTAACTGAAGAACCTCGTTTCTAGGGGTCGTTGGATCCCAGAAAACCGTAACTAGTAACTATGTATCATTCGCGGACGCCAAACTGTGGGACAGCACCGTCCCCCGTGTCGGACTTAACTTCCAACATTCTCATCCATCATGTTTAATTTGTGGACGCAGGTGTGAAAATTGATGGCCACTTACATCAATTGAAAATTGATTTTAATCACGAGTCGGTTTTGCTTCCGAAAGCAGAAATTGAACGAGTCAGATGGGTGGCCACTCGTGCCAGGTGCTCCTTTTGCCGGAAGCAAAAAAAAAAGTGCCAAATTGAAATGAGTGGGCCGGGTACGGAAAGGAGCCATGAATTTTAAGTCGTCGTTGTTTGTCCTGCGTTTCAAGTGCGCCATTCTTTAAATTAGCATGAGACAAGAAATGGAGAGGGTGTGATTTCTTAAAACTTTCCCGAGACTCTCTTTTGAACTACTTTTATTTCGCTCTTATTTACCTCGGAATGACTAACCGAAAATGTTTTCTCGCATTGTGTTTTACCTGAACAGAACAACCGTTCCGTGTTCATCTTTGGAAGTAGCGCAATGAGGAAATGAGCAAAGTAGGACGAACCCTTGAAAAGAGGAAAAAAGAAAGGGACCCGGTTCAGCCAACATCTACGCGTCAAGTATACTATTTGTTAAGTCTACATTTGTTTAATTAAAGTAAAAATAATATTATTAAGGATACATTGATTTTATTAATGTATATTTATTAAAATAAATTTATTCTCGTTTACAAATCATTACACAAACATTGAGTAGATAAACGCAAAGAGTACAAAGATGGTCTGATTTTATACGTTCCGTACAATTACTACACTTACAGGTACAGTATTCCCTTCAAACGAAAAACTGTATGAGGAGTATTATGTAAGATATTGGATAAGACAGAACGACTTTAACCTTAGCTCGAGACATTAAATATTTATAAAGTACTTACTGCTTGATTATTAGAAATTTAACACAGTATGTGAGACAAGACATAGGCGCTACTCCTGTTATTTATTGAGTGCCACAGACTACGGTTTATGTATTTCCTGGTGCAAGTTTTCTCATTGAATTTTAAAATAATCTGCCAGAGACAAGAGGAAGATTGGTGAAATCGGAAAAGACAAAAACGATTTACGACATTTCAACGAAATATTTATGATATTTATTGCTGCATTGAAATTTCGTATATAGAAAACTTGAGATTTAAATTTTGAAACGAACGCGAAGGTCGCACGTTGTAGTCGTAGTGCCAAATAGTAATCAATCGTTGGAAAGTCGCAAGATAATGCTGACAAGGCTGACTGACTGACAACCTCTTTCTGGCGTTGACTAAAGATGAAAGTTTAAAGAAGGAAAGCAGAAGGAATGACACCGCTACAAAACTCCCGGGCATGTTGAAGTGGACATCGAGTACCCATTAATTACTAGGTGGTACTTGTATTGACACAACCGGCGATGACTACTAAAATAGAGTCTTATGTATTCGTTGAACTGCTTTATTAATAAGTGATCTCGAAACCCTGTCAGACAGTCTCTCTCTCTCTCTCTCTCTCTCTCTCTCTCTCTCTCTCTCTCTCTCTCTCTCTCTCTCTCTCTTCTCTCTCTCTCTCTCTCTCTCTCTCTCTCTCTCTCTCTCTCTCTCTCTCTCTCTCTCTCTCTCTCTCTCTCTCTCTCTCTCTCTCTCTCTCTCTCTCTCTCTCTTTCTCTCTCTCTTTCTCCGTGTGTACTTTTCCTTTCAAAGAGGATTTGTGTTGAACCGAACTTGTCCAACGGCCCGAGGATTATCAGACCCTTCGAGGAGACACACTGAGAGCCCCGTTTTTCACATCTCTTATCAAACCGAGACACCTGACCTTGCTCTTATCAAACAAGTGAAAAACACGTTTTTGATCTCAGAGATTGCTCGTTTCCTGGTCTCTTCTGGTTGAACGGAAAACACGAAAGACTCCGAACCATCACCTGCTTTCTCAGATTATGTATTATGTAATTTTTCAGGGTAGCTATCGCTTGAATCCGAGTGCGAAAACGGAAGAAGGAAAACGAAGGAAAATCTTGGAAGATGAATTTTGCTGTCGCTGTGGACTGCCTCTCTGCCTCTTCGAGGAGGACAACGCCGGATCCCGTGAGGTAAGAAAGACCCTCATTGTCTCTGTGGTGGTTAGGTCTAAGGTCTAAAACGCATAAGTAGCAAGTAAGTCTTTTGTCATACACATTGTTTACATCTCGAATGTTTATCGAATTATTGAAATGAACATGACGTTATTTAGGCGTAGTTTCAGGCACATTAGGCACATTCGTCAGGCGTCAGATGTTCTAAAAAATAATTTAGAATAAAATTCTTTTTATTTAACTGCCACATTTAACCGAACTTATGTATCCTGATGAGATCTAAAGAAATTATTTTCCACACTGCCTAAAATTTATAGTAAAACTCTTTATTTTTAGAGTGAAACTGGAGGATTAAAAAAAACTATCATAAATCGATATCGCCCTTATTATTTGTAAGGTTGAGGTTACTTAATAAAAATCAATTAACCCAGTACCGTTGTACGTTTCGTGTTAGATTATTGATTTTTGCCTAAATGAAATTATTTATTATTAACAATATTTGAACATGTCTTTCTGCAGTTCCCACCTCGTTGAATTTAATTCCAGTCTAAAATTATTTTAACTTGCAGACCGTAGAACGGATTTTTCGCGTTTTTCTCCATTAATTAATTGGTTTACTTAAACTACCCGAAACCTGCTTGGAAGTGGGTGATACTTTAAAGCTGTTCGTACCCATTAAAACACTCCGGGTTGTTCCGTTTTATTAGGAAGTTTTATTCCCTGACACATGTACAAGAGAATAAAATCGTTTTATTTGTCAGTGAATTCGATTGATTTTGTTACGGCGGCCATGATTTTTATTGCAAATAAGATCGTTCCCGCGTACCCGTTTTAATTTATTAGATTTCGAGCCAATCGTCACGGTTTCTTACCGTTTGCTGATTTTGTGTCTCGGATGGTTCCACGCAGAAACTTTCTACTTAAAAAAAAAAAAAAAGAAAGCAAGAGACAATTAAAACTCCTGGACAGTAGTATTGACAAAATCTACAAGGAAACCTTTTTTTTTGCACGTTAAAAGTTTTTTCTCTTTAGAGTTGCACCACTTAATAATAAAATGGCGGTTTTCAAAGTGGTGATTTTTTTTCTTCTTCTTATTCTTCGTCTTGTGAGGTTACAAAAAAAAACATAGAAAGGAAAGAATGAGAGTATGACATTCTTTCGTCGAAGGACAAAACGCAAAGTTGTGGGAGTGGAAAGGAAGGAATCCATTGGACCCATAAAGGAGAAAAGAATTGAGACAGCGTAGATAAATAAAAATCTCAGCTTTTGTTACGAGGGAAGAAGATAAAAAGCCCGGCAGGGAAGACGAAGAACAAAAAATATATATATATACACGACGAAGAAGTCGGTTTCTTAGAGAGAGAGAGACACTCTGTTGTGTTGGTCTGTTCTATCCACGACGGTTTCCGGACAATTAACTAACGCTAACTTTGTCGCATTTTAACTATAGCAATAAAGCACAGAGACATTGACAAATGCACACCTGGAGCTTTTCTAGAGGAGGAAAGAAGACAAAAAAGCTGTAA
Source organism: Polyplax serrata (assembly GCA_037055365.1). Lineage (NCBI taxonomy): Eukaryota > Metazoa > Arthropoda > Insecta > Psocodea > Polyplacidae > Polyplax > Polyplax serrata. The sequence goes on from JAWJWE010000044.1 coordinate 743,862, forward strand.
AAACTGACTTTTTCCAAGAGCTAAAACTTGTGCTTTCCGACTGCTCTCCCTCCAAAAAAAAAAGAATGATTGAATACCCCAATAAATTAATCGGTTGTGAAAGTTAGAAATTTATACACGTGTACTGTGACAGAAAATTAAATAGAGTTTTTATGTTGTTAATATTAAAAGTGCACCATCCTTCATCTCATCCGACTTGTAGTGTCGCACGCCACATACGCAATCAATCCTGTTTAAAATGTGTGGATGTGTAACTCGTTCAGAAGTACTTGACGCCACGGGATTGATGTTTTGCGGTGACTCCATCACCTCCGTCTACCTCATCGTACAGTATTTTGGGTGAAAAGCGTTTAAACTCCGCGGTAAAAATGTTAATGAAAAATATTCGGAAAAGTTTTGTTGAATTGATTGGGAACCCCTTCCTTTTATTTGCACCGTTCAAGGAGAATTCCTCGAACTCGGGTGTGTAGAGTGAGATTTGTTCTTATTTTCCCCGGATGACCGGCCGCTTGAATCAATCAGGACAAGTGGAACCTTAGTGGAGTTGGATAATATTGAGGAATAAGTGTTGACCTATCTCTTATCTTAAGTTGTACGTGGTTAATGTAAAATTTTAAACGATAAACAATACTGTAATATATGCTTTCTCGTTTCTAGATAGCGACTAACAGTATAAGTACATTAGTTGACCGAGGAGGTATACTAAACAGTAAGGAGTAAAAAAAAGCACGAATTTGATTTTTTAAAGTTGATACCCTCGCCCAGGATGGTACTCACACATCACTACCCTTATTACAGAATACATTACCTGTTATTAGTCTCTATTATTAGTAAAAAGTATTATTAGTTGTAGTCAAAGTAATAAGACAGGTAACTAGTAACATAATCGCCGTGCTTGTACTCCTCCTCTAAACCTTAATTTTGAATTTTTTTATTTTCAAATTTATTATACACATCTCACGTTTATTTAAAATTAATATATTAGTAGGGAAACGTAGGTCTGGGAATGGAGGTAGACGACGAATTTTGTGAAAAATTTTCTTACTGGAAAAAGTAAAATTTGAAGAGATGCTCTGTGTGTGCGCGTGTGTCTGAGTGTTATGTCTCGCAGGCAACGGATAAAAACCGATGGGAAGGCCCAAAGGAATTTAATAAAATACCTCACTGTAGCTTTCTAAATTTATGAATGTTGAAGTATAACTTTGTCGGGAATCTTAAGTACCTTTGGGAATTTTTATAAATTAGAAGAAAAGAAAACGAGATCGATTGTTACGTTTCCGGTGAAATTTATGAAGAGAAGAGGATTTCATTGAGGATTTTCACTCTTCGAGCAACCCAAATGTAAAGTGCAAAATATTATTTATCTACTGCTTGACGAGAACAGAAAAATACAAAAAATGTAAAACCCGTACACACAATCAGAAGTAAAATATTTAATATTTATATCCTATTGATTAATTTAGAAACATAAGATTTTATTAAATAAAAAACATAATAATTTAGAAAACGGATCAAACACTTGTAAGTAACCAAAAGTTTTTGCCAAGTACAATTGGCACCACATATATATCATGTTACTCTCCTACATAGTATCACACCTTTTATTTTGTTATGTAGTAAACGTATGGTGTGCATAAACATTTAATAGAACTGCACACTATTACTAATATGTATGTATTACTAATACTGTATGTACAACAATACAGTGCGTGTACACAAACGAAGAAATAATAACATTTAAGTTATTGAAAGAAGTAAACGTTGTAAGCCCAGAATGAGTTACTCTTCTCAGATACATAGGTGGACTCTCAAAAAAATGGCTGAGAACTGGTACATAAGTAGATGTCGGACAGTTCATAAAGAGAACACGAGTTTTACGTGAAAAAACAACAGAGTAAATATCTACAAGAAAATATTACAATAATCGACGGTGACGGGTTTTTAAAGTGTGAAAAATAAAATTTTATTAATATTTTAAATCAAGTAAAACTTAGTAATAAATGATAGATAAATCAAAAATTTTATTTTGCTTAGAGACCTACAAAATAATATAATAAAAAAAATTAATTGTAAATTTTAAACGTTATGTTTAACCGCAGATTTGGGAGCGAAGATGTCCACGAAGAGAAGTGACACCTCTGCGAAAGGTCGCGGACAAGGAAAAAGTTGAGAAAGGAAAGCTTTTACTTTATTATTTTTCGGGGATCTCGTTAAATATTCAAGCGAAGAAGATTTTTCACTTGTTGCCGTTGACTCCGATCGACTTTCTCCTATTTTTCTTGCCCTTTTTTCTTCGACTCACTTCCGGTTCAAGGGGGAAACGCTCCACCGATTTTCTTTCATCGCAGGCCAAAATCAATCGAGTCAGAGTTCGATGTGACGGAAGAAATCGGGAAGTTCGGTCAGAGAAAGAATTCCATTGTTTCTTTATTAACACCTGAGGTGTCTCACTCACACTTCCAGCCTATTAAGTTTTCTATTTTGTTTGCGACATTTGCGAAACAATAAGAGAGATTTATTTATTTAGTAGAAATGCCGAGCCGAGTTGAAAAGTCTCGACGTGGCGCGAGATGGGCCGCCTTTTGCTGGCGTTCATGGGATTTTTGCCCAATTCAAAGAAGGGAGAATTAAAATCGTCAATTATTTAATGGTCCACCCCTAAAACTTATTTACATAAAGTTGAGAATTTCTAAAAGAACTCGACTCAGTACCAAGTACCCCACCGAGCGAGTGACAGATCGTTGGTATTAAGAGACGGAATTCTCCACCCCTGAATGCCACCCTTAATTACTCCCGGGATGACTTTGGAAGTTTTTTTTGTCTTTTTTGGTTTGATTTTGTCAGGAAAACCACTGCGGGAGGCATTTGACGGGTTCAACAAAATGGCTGGTGATGACGTGAAATTAAAGTTCGTTTCGTACGGTCACCACTACGGGTACTACCCCCTGCGTGAGTATCAGAGGGTTGGTTGTTGTTGTCGTTTCTGTTTTTTTTCTTTCTGTACGTTCGGCCTTTGATTTTTGACTCGTTGAGTTTGTCCGGAGGGAGGGAGGGGGGCGAAATGGTCCTCGTTAAATTTGGGAATTTTCCTTTTCGAGGGAGGATCTCAGGTGACATCCAACTTTTTACGTCGCTTCTTTCCTTCCCGCCATTTCTAATTCCCTTGTTGAGTCGATTTCTTCTACTGTTTTCATTTCATCGTTTCCTTTTTAGTTTTTCCCCGGCCACGTCAAGAAGTCCGATCACCCTCAACCTCGCCGACCCTACACCAACCCATCCCGCCCTTAGAATACAATCCTGGAGACGTTCCAAGAATCAAGATCACCTTTTTGCTTGCGTAAATATTTTACTCCCTCGGCCTTTTTCCCGTTTCGTATTTGGAAAGCGTTCGCGACCCAATTTATTTCGACGGAGGAGTGGCACATCAAAGATGTTCAACCGTGAAAACCGGTTAATTGGATTTCAGGTGCAGGTTTGCGTGAAATCCTGTGAAAAGTCAAAATGGAGCCGAATGGAACGTGGCAATTTGAGTAATTTGACGAATTTTTTCGACCGAACAACCCCACCATCTACGGGCGCAGCCCCCGCGGCATTCCACCCCCTATGACACCACTTGATTTTTCATCTTTTCCTAACGACAAAAAAGTTTTCCCATTTTTCAATTTTCACATTTCTCGCCTTTTCCATTTTCTTCCTTTCGCCACAGACTCAAAGACTCCGTGGTAGTTTTTCCTCTTTTTTTTTTATTTTGCTGCGGTCAATTCGATTTCAATTCTGCCTATACGCGACGATGATTTCCCAAAAGATTTTTGTCTCACCTCATTCAAATCTGTTTTATTATTTTAAATTAATAAATAATTTTCTGATTGTGTGTGTGTGTGTGTGTGTGTGTGGCGTCATTAAATGGACAAAAAATAGGTTTTTATTTTTACTTTCCGTTGCATTGAAATCTCCTCCGGGGAGGGAAGAGACTCCGACAGTTTTAGTATTTAATTTATATTTATGTTCCGTGTGCCCATCAGGTGGAAATCTCATTGTTAGGGGCTTGGGAGGGGGAGGCGAGACACAAATAACAAGAATTCAAACTCTGACAATAAAAAGTGATTGGAAATGGAAACGGCGGCGCCTGCGGAAATTACGAGAAATTTAAAAAAAAAAGGAAACAAATTTAAAATTTTAACAGACGCGTGGATTTTTCCGTCGAGCCCGTGACGTTTGTTTGCCGCCTTTGCTGCGACGATGAATGTCATTTGCATGAATTACCAGTAGGTTCGATCTATTTATTTATACTTATGTATTCATAAACACGCGTGTACATGTGTTGCACGGGCGGGGGAGAGAAAACAACTTTCGTGCCATGCGTCCGAAGGAGTTTGCTTTTGTAAGAAAGCTCTCATCTTTCGAGTTATGAAACGACTTCCCGCGGAGCAACTTTCACAACTCGTCGTGTAACCTTATTGATTTTCAACGCATCACTCCCAGACGAACCGGTTAAAAAGCAATAATATACTTTCCGATGAAGCAGCTGTGAAAGCCGACTCGGAATGGAAATGAACTCGGGAAACGAGAGCCCGAGCCGGTTTCATAACTTTTCAGATAAGCAACGTGTGCGTGTCCTGTTTTTTCAGACCCGAGTTATGAAAACTTAACCTTTGGAAATGGTCACTTCTCCTCTGCATTAATCCAATTCAGAATATTTTTAGAATTTATCGATGGACATTCACTCTAAACACACTCCATAATAAATGCGTTACAGACGGCAAACACTATATACGAAAATACTATCGGACTCTATTCCGATTACACACAAAATGAGATGAGTAGGAGTGGCATAGCTTGGAAGTTACGAATACCTTCGAAAAATTCGTAAAAGCGAGGTATTTTTATTACAAGGCATTACGGTAGACAATTTCCAGTTGCTCTCCACGACATTGACTTCTTCCAACGACAACGAAGCAACACCTAACGAAAGAATACATTGATCCAACCAAGTTAAATACAAAGTAACAGCAAGATAACCGAATACCAGTGTACATTTTACTTTGTCTTTGTACTATTAAAAGTAAAAATAAATTACAGGGCCGAAGTATTCGCTATAATGAAGCTGTTGTTGACGCTCCAGTGCTTAACAACTTCATAGGATGATGTAGAATTCACTTATGTATTCAAAAATAATAAACAGATCAAAATACCCGTAATAATAAGTCAACTTGGTTATTGTCATTAACCTCCACTTCAAGGCACACAACTAGATAAAATAGTTGTACCATAGAGTACATGGTAGAGTAATAGAGTCCTAGTATTTTTTCGGTAGCTTAAACGCGCTGTCGATTCTCACGGGTAATTTTCTATTAATGAACATTTTCACCTCTAAACTTTTGCTACAGTTCAGTGCACCAATACATAAATACTAATATTTGCAAAATATATTTTATTCGGTGTTATGCAGTTCCGCGCATCGCACACCACAGGTTTTTCCAATGAAAATCGGATTTACCCTGCCCTGCGACTCGGTCCGGTGCGACTCTTTGAGGGCCGCAAAAATTTTTTTGCTCGGGTTAAACCGTTTGCACTTATTTTCCGACTTTGTTTTTTTTGTTGTTTTTGTTGCTGCTGCTGCTGCTGCTGCTTTTTTTTAAGGGGGTTTATGAAGCGAAGTCTTTGTGCCTTTGTGTTTATCGTCATCGTTCAAACGAAAAAAATCGTCATTGTTCCGTCATAATCCAATTGCAATTTAGAATTTCCCGGAAATGTTTTTCCACGTTATGCGTCACTCCCCTCCCGTACCCGCCTGCGCCACACACACACACCCGGGATTAAAAGAGTTTGATGGAAATTATGATTTTGTAAAAGCCTTCTTTTTAACTATGACAATGGTCGAAAGGAAAAAGTGCGATAATCCGGCGGATTAGTTTGCTCTCTCAGTGTCCGTGTGCGAGTCTTGTTGAGGAAACAATTGGACGTTGCCGGTCAAAAGTGTCAGGAAAGAACCGAAACGTATGACTAATTTTGCTGGGGTTCACAATCTGAAAAAAATTAATGAAGAACGCAACAGGTACTCCTATAGAAAGAAACATCTTTGTCTGAGTAGTTTAACTGTCGCTCCACTTCGTTACATTGAATGTTTTTAGTTCTGCACTTTTCGGCCCTGGTCACCACGCCTGCCACGAACAAGTGGACTTGTCTGAACAAGTTGTAAAAACGGACTTGGTGATATTCAAGCGTAACTCAGGTGTGTTGTACATGACAACTGAGTGGTACGTGAATGAGCAACTACGTCCTGCTCTCTCGGTACAGTACAACCGGGTGATATTGACAGGAGAGAACTGAGAGACACTAGGTAAACATTTGACTTGTGTGTACGTTATTTTGATCAGAGGGATGCCTGAAAGCTACCTGTTTTTCGGACGAACTTATCCAGGTAGGAGAAAAGTCAAAAAAGTCACGACGGGCTAATAAATTGCTGTGAGTTCACGACAGCAGGAACAGGAGCAAATGGATCCAAGTAGTAATTTAAAAACAGTAGCAACATGAAAAAAAAGAAGCGTTTTTGGTGAATGGAATTTTGCTATGGTTCACGGACCTTTAAGTCGATTCCATTCGCAAAAAAAAAAAAACAATTTCCGACTGGAAAGCAGAAAATTTTTTGTTCATTCCCGTCGTTGGTGTTCACTTTTTGACGTGCTGGCTACGATTTTAATAAAAAGCACGAGCACGACCGACATTTTCGTTCAGAATTCTCCATTTTACCCTTCACCCCCGCTCCGTCGTTCCCATTCCCGCCCTGCTTTTCTGAGTGTTTTTTATTTGCTGCCGTCAAACGAGTGTAAACAAATTTAAGCTATATAGAAGACATCCCTCGGTGGTCTCATTACGGATTTGACCGCACGTCCGGTTCCAAAGGATTGAATTTCTACGAACAGGAAGATGCCTTTTTTTCAAACTTTTCATAACTTCATTCACAACTACCGCTCTGGCTCTTTTAATTGTCACGTTACGTTTTCTTGTACTCATTAAGTCATGCAATTTTTGCGGTGCGCAGGAGTGGTGGTTACGACAACGATCTTTGTTTGCTACGTACTGAAAATTAATAAATGAGTAGGGCAATTGCACATATATAAATAATTCTTTTTATTTTATTTTGACTCGTAATAATTTTTAATACAGACTGAGTGTAACTAATCATAAGCCATGTGCCACAATTATAAATAAATTAATTAAAGAACAGATACAAGTAGATAAAAATAACAATAAATTGCTGAGTTTATATTAAGAGCGAGAGCGTAATACTACACATTAGATTTGTACTTCAGTTTACACTCAACAGTTTACACAGCAGTGCAACATTTATGTATTTTGCAGGAATTTTTACTTAGTACGTCACACATAATACATGTATTCTAGTGTGTTACGATACAGGTGAAGTGGGACGTCTCGAGAGCATTTCTTTTCCGTTAGTAAACGTGCCGTTGATATGCAAGGTTGCTATCCCAAGCAGAACGCAGAATTAGTTTTAGTATAAACTTATAAAATAGTATAAATAGTATAAATAGTATAAAATAGTATAAATTTAAAAATAACTATATGCGGGAAAACAGTACAAGCCCAGGAAATGATCCAAACTTAAAAAAAAATAGGAAAGAGGAGAGCAACTATTTGTTCTATCAAATGGGCGACCGGATCGTTACGAGAACAATTTATTAGATAATTCATTTGAATTTATTGGGCTTTTAAAATTATACAAAACACGGCCGAAAATAAATTCTTTCCAGGAGAAAAGGTTCGTACGACATATTTCCCAGACGGGTGTTGCGAATTATTTGTTGTTTTTTTTGTCTTTCAAATTTACCGCAGAATGGGAACGGATCGGATAGGAAAACTTAGTTCCAGTCACTGGGTAAGCCAGATAATTCCGCAACGGTCGAAAGTCGTTCGAAAGGGACGGAACATCAAAAGCATCGAGCTCTGAACAATAGCAAATATGAAAATCAATTCGGGTTTTCGAACGGGAAGTGGCAGTCATCGGGGCTGGAGGTGCCTGGAGATTTCCAGCCTTTTGGACGGCCATAAATTCAAAATGGCCGACACCAAAGCATGGATAATAACTCCCTGGAAGCATAATTCCTCCGTTGTACGTTCGACCATAAATCCGAGTCATAATTGTTGAGAAAAATCTGGGTCAATTTTACGCCATTGCCCACTTTTCTTCTCCAGGTTTTTTTTGTTTCGGGGGGCGGCGGCATTGTGTGCGGATGTTTTTCTAAATTTGAAAACCAAAATGAAACCAAGTTTTCCTGTTTCGATTGAAAAAAAAAGCTTTCGGACTTAATTTACTCTCGTGTGTGTGTGTGTGTGTGTGTATGCCCTTGTGAATCGTTTTTACATGCGGCATGACGTTTTTCTGTCGCAATTTACTGGAAAAATTACTGCGATTATTGGAAAATAATGGTATTAGACCGCGATGGGCCATACGCTGCTCTTGCCTTTTTCTGACACCCGCAGTCGAATTAACTCACCAATTTGTTGGATTCGTTTGACTTTGAAGTAATTGATACGTCGGAAATTTGACTTTCCGCGTCTTCAATGTTCATCACGTGAACATTCAATACTTTTTTAGAAGTTATTGATCGGTTGTGACAACGATACCAACAGCCATACTATGTGGCTATGGACTATGTGTTGTACTGATGATCCTGATCGTGGAGTACAATTGACAGACAGATAAAAGATCTGTTAAGTATCATTCCGATATTCTCTATTTTACTACCTAGTAAGGTGCTCCTGTGTAAAATGCCTTACACGCCCACTGTGAAAATCAATATAAGATTTTAACATAATACATAAATAAAAGTAACAAGTTACAAAATCCCTGTGGTAACAATATCCACACGTTGCCACGACTTAGAACTACAAATTGGATCAGTGTGACACCAGCAAAAACTCACTACTCAAACTCTACAATATCCACAGTACACCCATTCACGACATTTAACGTCCGCTAGCATTCTAAGAGATCACTGAGATCTTTGTCACGGAGTCTTAAGTAGAAACAACAGCTTTGAAACATGAGATCGCTCAAATAATACATAACTTACGTACATGGATGCAGACATCTCACCGAGTCGAAGAGCCGCATCCTCCACATCCCCAGGCAAGCTTCTAAGCCGATGAAACAAAAGTAAAATATTTAATTATTTTCTGATCGGAGCGATCTTGCGACGAGGGAAATTTCACTTTCTTCAAAGCATCTCCCCACAAGAGATTTTTCTATTTTAAGAGTCGGACAACGGACAACGGAGAAGTAAATCTCGATGGTAGAAATCCGGATGAGTTTAATAAAGGACGGCCTTGTCGTTTTCCCGGCAACTTTTAAATCTCTTTTATTACTTTTTGGTAAATCGTTTGTGTACACAAGGAAAAGAATTGTTAAGGGAAAAGAATTCACATCGACTTGTGCCATCCGGTAAAATCCTCCCGTCTTCATCTGGAAATAAATTTACGTAGAATTATGCTCCTTATTTGCGACATCAACCCGTCACTTATTAACATAATTACGGGTAACGGCACCTGTTAGAGTAATTTTTTTCGAATCGGCAACCTCGACCGAAAACCTTGGGAATTGTCCGCCATTTTTTCCATTCAGACGTGTACGAATTTAATTAGACCATCATTTGAAACGTAAATATTTACCTGTACCGTTTATGCAACTGATAAGTGTAATCATCCAACACGAATGTACGTGTGAATTTGTATCGCACTAAATTTGACTGTTTCTAACGTTTCTGGTTGTCTGTCGGCCATCTCGCGAGGCAACCTCAGACAGCACCCCGAAGGAAGCAAGTCGCTCTTGTTTCGGGACGTTCCAAATTGTTTTTATAAAAATATTATGCAAAGGAGAATTTATATTTAAACTAGTGCAATTTAAATTTTAAATATTATTAGTTTACAATGTAAAAAACTTTAAAATTCTTTTTTGGGAACGAAACTTTTTAGTTAATTTTTAATGTCACGTTCAATTTGATTTCATCGAAACTTCCAGAGAGTTGTCTCATATTTAATAAGGGCTTATTATTTTATTAATATGAATTCGTTTACTAAATCTATATCGATCGGAAAATACTGTTTTTTTTGGGGAGGGGGGGTGGTGACCGCTGACGACATTAACCGAAGTCGAACATGAATACTTTCGTATACAGCGAGTTATAATGCGAATCCCCAAATAGAACGTCATTCAGAGTTGTTTTATTTTAAATTAGACTTGCTCTCCTATTAGCTCAGTCATGCAAATGTCAATTTCTATTAAACGTGACTAGTCAAATTTCAAAGTGAGAGAAATTTGACTGTGGGCCGCGTCACGTCTCGTCTAGCGGACTCATACGGCCTCGGAACTGGTGAAACACCCGAATTTGGTGTGTGTGTGTGCAGGACACGGGAACATAAATGGAAATGAGAAAGAAGAACGGAGCATTCTGCCCAAGACGAATTGTTAAATAAAAATAAATAACACACGTGGAATCCTGATGTTACCACGAACCAACACATACAATTATTAGAAAAACTGTAAATCGTCCTCTAATAGAGTTACGTAAATAAGTGTAGTTTAAGTGGAAACAATTACGGGAACAAAAGGTGAACATACCGTTACACCATGTACAGCAGATATTTTAACAATCAGCACCAAACGTACGGTACTAAACCGATACATAATTTATGTATTACGTACAACACACAATTTACATAATTCGTTTAAAATTTCAAGTTTTAATATAATTAACTTTTAATATGTTTACATCGGTAAGTCGTCTCCGCGTGGCAATCGTCTCATTTTCAAACGGCGGAATTACATTAAATAATAATATAAGGAGATATAAGGTTAAATGAGAAGTCAACTTTATCTATGTATATATTCGTGGAATAGAAAGAGATCCGGCGTGTCAGAATCACAAATATTTGGCCATTTAAAAAAAGGAAAAGGTTAATTGACGGAAAGTAAATATTGTAGAGTGACAGAAGTAGAACATGTCAGATGTAGTTCTACGAATATTAAATACCGTATTTATAATATAATACTGAAAAATCCCACTAATGGTCAAACAGAATGACGATGAAATTAAGGGTTGAGGACGAGTAGGGGTTACGGAGAGGGGGGAAAAGAGCGATTTATTGGTTTCTGACTGATTGATTTAAGTTTTACTGTAGAAAGAAGAAGAAGAAGAAGAAGAGGAGGACGGTTGGTTGTTCGGTTCTGTCAGTTTTTTCAGATGGTCAGAGAGAAAGTAATCCTCCCCTAAGAATCCGAAAAGTCATTTAAAAAAACCGTGGGAAAGGGGTTGTTGGGAGTGGTTAGAAACCAAGTTGGAAAGTTGTCGAGTCGGAAAGTTGCCCGTTTTGCGTGAGTTTCATCTTTCCATTGGGAAATTCCTTTTTTTCCCGAGCTTTTCTGCTGTCGTGCCGGTTCAGTCAGTGACTGAAAGCCACGCAGAAAGCGACCAGCCGTGCACAACAGCAAAAGTTTCGACGTTTGTTTTGCCCGCGTTCACTGGTATCATCCGGTCACATCCGCGTTTTCCGGGTGGTTTTGCTGTCGGGGCCTGCTGACGGGTAGCCGACGACGTACCTGTTCTGTTGTTGGTTCTAGTTCGGGTAGTGGTGTCGTCGGAAGAAGAAGTTTGTTCTCCAACAAAGTTGACTTGTCTTCTCTTAGTTTGTTTTGTTTGTTTTTTTTTTTTGAAATGGAAATTTCATGTTGGGATTACCGTCGCGTTGAAGTTTCGACATTATGAAATATTTAGGTATTTAAACATTTAATTTTGTGCTAGTCCTTCACTTACCTCTCAAATTCTTACTATATATACATATAGTAGGTTTTCCCCTCACTTTTTACACGTTTTGGAACAGGACTGGACTCCGACTGTCGCTTTACACTTCGCAACGAGTGTCTTTCTCGTCGCCTCAAACCTTCACACACACACACAGTTGACACCTAAAAACACCTCATGTATTGCCGGTCGGGAAATTCCACCCTTAGAAAAAATACTTAGTGTTAATAATTTCTCAATATCAACCAGAAATTATAAATACGAGAGTTGTACTACTCGAATTGGTGCCTTGCACTGAAATGTTATTACGAATACTATTTAGTATGTGAGTTAAAGTTACGGTCTGTTGACGTGTGTCGCACTTGGTCGACTCACCCTCAACCCATTTATATAAAACTAGTAGAATTGTAAGGAAACCGTTGGAGAGTATAAGTGTCACCACCACACAGGCTGCACCAACACATGTCACAAGCACAAGTTAATAAACCACAAAATACATAACATTCGCAAAATAATTTATTGCACATTTAAATTACAATAAAATTCCTATATAATAAATTTTATTTATATTACGACGACAGTTAAAAAACTGTAACCGAACTTAATGATACATTAAAAGAATAATAAAATTGTAATTTAGCCCTTAAGAACATTCAAATGTAATTAAATAAATATACCTTGAACAAGTAACGAACTTCTTTCTGCACGAAAAGAACTTTTAGTTGCTTTTACTATTATTTTTTAAAAAATAAAAAGCAATCAATGAAATTTAATAAATTCGTTCAACTTAAAATAAAATCATTGCACAAATATACTTAATTTATGTAATTCTTCGACAAAAAAATAAAATGAACACTCGTTGCAGACGTTTAGTTTGTAAGTTCGGAGTGCACAACGTGGTCCTCGACTGGATAGGAAAAAAATTTAACTAAAAAAAAAATAATAATTAAGTTATGAAAAATAATTAAGCCGAAAAAACGAAGAAAATTGAAAACTTTTAATTTCGAACCGATTTAATTTTTATTATTTTAATTAAATAATTATTTCAGCCGAGCTCCGCCGTCGTCCGGATTTAATACGGATACATAATTTTTTATTATTGAAATAACGAAGTGATTTTATTATGAAAGGATCGAGAAAAAAAAAAACTGTCTGTGCAATTCCGACAACTCGGCTCTTCGATTTTATTAATTTAATTAATTAATTTTTTTATTAATGTTTAATTAGCGATATCCCCTCCGGTCTTCTGCTACATCAAATACATGGGTTTTTAATAAATTTATTAAGAGTCTAGAAGTTGAGCTCCTTACCCACATTTTTCTATTTATGGGATAGAGCCACGTTTATTAATCGTCGATCGGTATGCTTCTAATTTATTAATATCACGTTAATAAGACTTATTGATTTTGCTTAGGCAAAGTTTTTGTTGGAGTCTTTCTTTCGACAGTAGCAAGTCATGTTCCATGGTTATGTTCAGGAATTCAAACTTTCATTTAACTTCTGTGAGGTGTGTAATTTTATGTAAATATTTTGGGGATCCATAAGTGGAGTTACGGGCAAGGCGCATTGTCTTTCATAAGTTGCGACAACTCTGATGTGAAACGTCGAAAAATTAAAGAATTTAATAGAAAGGATCGGAGAGAGAGAGAGAGAGAGAGAGAGAGAGAGACAAGACGCAGTGAAAGGAAACAGTAGATTTGCCTTAGAGGCTTTCTAAGCCTTTTTAGGAGAGGTTTCTTATTTCCTTTTGTGGTCTCATTCTTCTACAAGAATTTATTGAAAACTTATTTTTTCCATTTCGCCAATTCTAGTACATAACCCTCTCGTCATCGACGCGACAAACACTTTCTTTCATTTATGTACACGTGTAGGGTATTAGTACGCTGCATTTTTTTGGCAAATGTCCTCCGGCGTAGTCCTCCGGCCACCACGGTGCCAAATCACCGCCGGATGCCAACAGAAAAACTCTAAACAACAGGACAATACGCCCACTGCCAAATTGAAATTTCTTATTAGTTCAAAAAACGTACGTCGTCTGCTTCCAACTAGTAGACCAGTCCAACGGTTTCCTTTGTGCTTCCTCTACACCAGATTTTTGCACATGCGACATCCTCTCAGGATTGCTTTAATGGATCGGATGGGACATGTCTACCTCTGCTTGACCGTAGTTTTCGATAGTTTCGGTGATGTTTTTCCGATAGTTTTCTCCCGTCACGTTCCGTGGGAGCGTTTAGGGGGTGCCCCGTAGAAAAACTACTTCCTGGGAAACCTCCAACGCTCTAATATAAATAATAACTTATCAGAGAAGTAAATTTTCGTAACAGTTTTTGTGTACCTGTCCCTGTGTCGATGTGAGTCCGTCCCTGTTGACTAAGTTATGTATTCTACTACATGTGAAGTTTTATCAACTGGGCGTATACCTAATTTTTATTACCAGTAACTGCCAACACGTTAAATACCAAGTTGCTCGTTAATAATATTACTTAAGAGGGTTTGTTGTGATACAAAAAGGCAAAACACAATTGTATTTTTACTTCTTCTTCTTCTTCTTCTCCTCACGAAGTTAATAAACCGCGAACTTTTTATCTGAGTGCCTCGTCTTCCACTCAACTCCACATTTTTACTTGTTGGAAGTGAGTTAGTGGAGAGAGAAGGATTCTTCCAATGTTGAAAAAGTCAACTTTAATAACTTCCATTATTTAATCGATTCGTACACGACGAAATGGAAAAAAAAAAAATTTTAATTGAATAACCGTTGAGTTTTGCTTCAACTCTCGACCGGAGTCCCGCCATATTTGTCTAGTCCTCCTCTTCCTCTTCTTGGACTTCTTCTTCGGTCTCGTCGCTTTTTACCACCGTCTTAGAACTTTCTATCTTCGTCCATCTTCCCGTGGAATCTTCTTTCTTTCTACCTGCTTCTCCCTCTGATTGATCACCCCCGCGAGCATCTTCTTCACTCCTTCTCCGCTAACCTTCCGGCGAATCGCTTATTATTCCTTTCGCAATTTTTCAAACCGACGCGGGTAACCCGCAAAAAGGTGAGGAGAATTCGACAGGAAGAAAAAGGTTTCCTCGATGGATAACAAACGGGTCGGCAAATTCCGCAGACGCGGTCGTTTCCTTTTTAAAACTTGTTTTCCTATCTGTCCGTTCGTCCGTCCGTCCGTTCGACCATTTGTTTCTCTTTCGCCTTAACCCCGGCCTGAATTTGTTTGATTTCCGGTTAGAACAAACAGCGGAAACGAGGTAGGAAAATAATTCCACACCCTGAGAATGA
Organism: Polyplax serrata; assembly: GCA_037055365.1. Classification (NCBI taxonomy): domain Eukaryota; kingdom Metazoa; phylum Arthropoda; class Insecta; order Psocodea; family Polyplacidae; genus Polyplax; species Polyplax serrata. Next base: position 758,958 of record JAWJWE010000044.1, read on the forward strand.
GCTCCTGTTGAGAAATTAAGACAAGCAGAAGAAAAAGAATTTTCAATTTATGGCTGGCCCGGGAGGAAGGGTTTGGTGTGTGTGTGTCCGGGTGGTGGTGAAACAGTGAAAAGAGCTTTCTCATGGAAAATAGTAAATATTTACAAAACGCGGTGTACCCCCGAGTTGTGCGTCTTTCGATCCCTCTAAATCACCTTCCATCATCTTCCTTCTATCTATTTGTTTGCTATGCATCCATCCGAGCGTGACTATTTACTCTATTTATGAAACATTCCGTGGACTCGTTTCTGTTTCGACGTGGTCCCTTCCAGAGGTTGGAAAATGGGAATTTAAAAAAAAAAAAACTTCTCTTAATGGCCTCCTGTCACATGCTTCTTCTGCTTCCTCTTCCATCTCTTGCCTACGTTGCCATCTTATTTAGACATTTTAAGGCTGTAATAGTATCATATTTTTTAAATATTTTTATATTAAGTATTGTGCAAATGTTTACAACTTCTCAGGGTAAACCAAATATTCGTCAAATTCCTTATAATTTAGTTTAGTGAGAAGTTTGTCGGGAAATTTGTGAAATTTTAATTCCTGGCGTTATATAGTACATTATGTATTCAATAAATTGTACTTGTTTGTAGTGTGGGATGCTATCAGAAAAAGACAAAAAATAACAACGAAACGAAAGGAAAGAGTACACAGGTACCAATAGTGAAAACATAAAAATTTTAATATTTTCCTGGAATAAAAATTATACGAGTAGTTGAGACGAGGAGTTCGTCTCCTTGCGTCATTCAATCAGTCATTCTGAGTTGGAATTTTTTATGAAAGTATTTTGGAATAATGGTAGACGTTGTAGTACGTATTAAGTGAATTCTACAATAAGAGTTTTACAATATTGTCTCGGGAAGGTTTGACGCTTCTCTGACTTCTCACTCGTCTCTGGTTGGAAAACCGAACTTCAACTCCGTTTTCTTCATCACGTTTACAGATTATCATAATTCTACACTTTTATTTCTTCTTCGGCTTTGTTTTGATTTATAGTCGAGATCGAGTTGGAACTTTGCCTGCTGAACAAAACTTGCTTTTCTTCGATGAATAATTTCGAGTGAGTGTTTTCACTCCCGTGAAAAAGTCACCCCTTTGGGGGTGACATAAAAAGCGTCTACGCCGTGCCGTGTAGATAACACGCCAGCTTAATACATGTACACGTACACGATTTTCATATATATATATATATATATAATATAGTTTCACAGGAACACACACCTGAAGTTATTACACATTATAAATCAATAAGACTGAAAACAATGACAAAATCTTTTGACAAAGTGATCGATCAACTTAAATATTTTATGGTTTAGCTTGGGGTGGGGCAAGGCTGGACGACCTGAGTGTACGCACAACTAAAATGTTATTTGTAGTCTGCACTTGTGCAACTGTGAAGTCATACTTTTTCTATTAATTCTATCTTTTATGAGTACTCAAAGGAAATGTTTCTAGTTCCCATTTCTAGCTTCTATTAAATTCCCCCTGATGTTTTTGAGTTTTTTAGTGATTTGACATCTTTCTCTCTCTCTCTCTCTCTCTCTGCATGTTATTTTTGTTTCAATATTCCTCCATCTTCATATGCATAATCCGTATAATCCGGTGCTACTTTGCTACTTTCTCTATTTTGCTTTCGCTACCGGGGAACTTTCATTTTAAAATTTTAATTCCGCGGTTTTTTATTCGGTTCCCGAACTATTTTGCGTTCCGGAAAACAATTCGATTTCACTTAAATCCGTGTGCACACCCGCTGTAGTTTCGGAAACTATCGAACTCAACTATTTCAATCCGGCCAAGAAACGATTTTCCGTTTCTGCTTTTTTTATTTTTTTTTCTTTTATTTCCATCCTCCTCGTCCTCCAATTCCTCTTCTTCTTCTTCTTGTTGTTCTTCTCAAATTGACTGATTCGTTACTCTGAAAATTATAGGTTGTGTCGTTGCACGAACTTATTATTAGACGCTATGCTTCTCTCTTCGAAAGGGAAAATCGATAGGAAAAAAGAAATGTGGGACAATGAGAGTGACTGGTCGGCGTGAAAACTGAAACGATTGACAAAGTCACCGTCGATGACTTTCTTTCTTTCATTTTTTTGAGGCGGGCGGGGTGGTACCTGGGTGAATTTTTCTTTTCACCACAGGCGAAGTCACACGAGAAGAGTAGAAAGTTTTGGAAGTATTTAAAAGCTGCGCGATTTCGAAATTTCTTACAAAGGTTTCAAATTTTAAGAAATAGGAATTATTACGTGGAAAGTGAAGACGTTGACAAAACCGAAAGATCGACGCTAACGAGAACTCGTTATTTTTCTATGACTGGAAAATGTCCTTAAAAACCAGGTTTTCTCGAACGACTCTCACCTTCTTCAATGGAAACCTCTTCCTTTGAATCCTACCTTATTTTCTATGAAATTTCACTGATCGTTTACATTTATTTATCGGAGGTTATGTAATTAATATTATTATGTACGGTTGCTCGAACGTAATAAAAACTCATTACACGGAAAATAGTTTAATTATATGTAGTTCTGTTGTACTGCGATCGAATGTCAAAACCGTAAGCTAACCGTACATTTATGTTTTGTGTAATAGAGTAACGAAAACCAGTAAATGTTCTAGTTTACTGTTAATCCAATTCACCACTCAAAATAAAACAAAATAGGAAAAGAACGATAGCAAATCCATTAAATTCTAATAAATCTACTTAAATGTCTATTACCGGGAGTTTATTCTGTCTCTCTGGTTTTGTCTAACTTTGTCTCATCCGCGAACGACTGGTAATTTGTTTAGCTTAATCTTTTCTATTTGTTTGCTTCCGAGATGTAGACAAAGCACTCCCGGAACGAGGACAAACGGACGTCGCATTGAGGCCCATAGAAAATGGGCTCGGGCTAATCCTCCTCTCGACTTTCAATGGAAACGTCAAATTTCCACGGGAGAAGACTCGAGCCGTGGCTGGTGCCGCGTCGCTTTTCCTCGGGTTCATCTTCCGTTACACCGAAAATAACTTATTTGTTGTGCCCGTCATTGTTTCATTCGACGAAGGTTTCGCTTCCCTGCATTGTTCGACCCCCGAATGATTTATTGAGACTCATCCTGTCACCGGAAATCGGAGAAAGGCTTTCCCAACCGGCATTTTTAAGTGACAAAACTAAAATTCTCCGACTCGGAGTAATTGGATTACTGGATTACAATATGAGCGAACAATTTATTATTCTCTTGTTGTTACAAAATACTCAGAGCTCGAGTGTCTCACTCGTACAACGCACAATGAGCGGTCTGCTGTTACCCGAGGAGAGGACAAGAGAAAAGAGTACTGGAGCCGTCTGAGTACTGGAAATTGTCACAGGTAGACATTTTACCTGTGAGCAAAACTGTTAGGGGTTTTTATCAAGTTCCTTCGGCTTGTGACGCCCGGCTCCCGCCAAACTATCCCACCCAAAACTATTGCACACCGGTCAGAAGGCAATTTATTTTCGGAGCGAATCCATAATTAATACGGAAAATATTTTATAATTTGTGGGATTTGTATATATCTGTATTGTTATGTTAATCCCTTAAGTAATTATTTCAGATTTTTCGGGCCTTTTAATACTCGAGTTAAAATCAAATTCAGTGAACTTTTAGGCTTCTTAGCCACCTGACTTTCGGGTGGATTAAAAATTCACTCTATAAATTAATTATACAACGACGTTGAATATTCATAATGTCTGGCTAAAGCAAATTTTTTATTTCCCACCATCTGCCGAGGGCTTCCATTACTTCATATTTCTTCTTTTCTGTTGCCATCTGCTCGCCTTCCTCTCTCTCTCTCTCTCTCTCCCATTCAGCAACCTTTCATCTCTGTATGAATTTCTCATTTTCTTCAAGTTGGCTTTTTCCTTACCCTGTAAATTTTGTTTGTCTTTTTTCGACTCCAAGAGACTTTCTCGGACTCACTGAGTTCTTATCTTTTCTTGGTGATGTTAACGTTACGAAATTTTTAATGATTTTTCTGTGATGTGCTTTATTACAAATACTAAAGGTTTAACTCATAACAATGCCGTTGTCAAGCGCTGGATTTTAGGACTTTAGATCTTCTTGTTGGTTTGTTAGGATGTACTAAAACATCACCCTAATTTCCCAGCCGAAAATACTGTTCGGTGTAATATTTTTTCCTTACGATTTACATACGATACAATACGATACGTACTATTGAATTTAAACGTCAACACATGGAGCCTGAGGGCCTGAATCTTTTGCTAATGATGCGATACTAAAACATATAATTTACCTAAAGAACTGGAACATTATGTATGTTTAAACGCATTTCATCTTTAGTTACCAACCTATTAGTGTACGGGTGAATAATTTTTACTAATTATAAGTTTTTCAGCCTTATTCACTCGAATTTATATTAGTTAACACATAACTCTATAAAGGATAATATTATGAACGTATTAACATATTATCACAATCAGTGGGCGCCTTTCAAATCTCCTGCCCTGCTCTGCTTTGTTTTCTACTTCTCTACGCGAACACTGAGTTACATAAAAGTACATAACAAAAGTTTTGTGATACGTAGTAAGCACTATAAAACATTTAACGGGACGTTATTATTTATGTGGCAATGTCACTCAGACCGCCATTGATTTATGTCAACTTTTATGTTTTCGAACGCGGTCCCAAACATAACTGAAAGCCCATAAAAGAGGTTCTCAGTGGTCGAAGTTTCGGTGAATTTAATTGAACTCTGGTTTGTCTCAGCTTAACCTTAACCCCCCCTGAGCCCCCCCAGTCAAGCTCACTGTGCTTGACACTTTCTCCCTCACCGGAAGAAAAATCCTGCAAAGCCCTGAGCTTTCAGAGTAAAATATAAAACGGTCATTTATTTCTCTTTTCTACCGGACCACCGGGAGGCCATGTAAACGAACCTAAAGGCTCCCTTGGGTTTAACATTTTTTTCTTTTTTTTTTTTTGCTTTCTCTAGACTGTCCGACAGCAAAACGGTCTCATTTATTAGCCGAGAAGTAAATTAGATAATTAAAGTATCCTCATCGATTTTAATTGAGCGATCGAGTGCTCGATCTGGGTGGAGTTGGCCACGGGGTTTGGCAAAAAAAAAGGAAAAAAATCAGGTCAGAACAATGTGGCCGCAGCGGGAGAGGAAAGAAGTCAGGTTAAATTTACTTTTACGACGAAACGAGCATTCCTTTCGTTTTCTGTCGTACTTCTTGGTCGAACACTAAAAGTGAAATAGGACAAAACACAGATTTGTAAAGGGAGGGAAAAGGATGGAAACTCGGAAAACTTCTATTGTATTATATTACTCTTACACATTACTGTTACATATTACGGTATTTTGTGCTACACCGTTGTACTTCCTTTGGAGATGTACAAATTCGAAGTTCCTGTTCTTCTTGTGTACTTCCAATTCGGAGAACCGAACTAAGTAACAGTTCTGCGGCCTTCGTGTTAGCCGATGCATTCGAGAGTAATAACAGTGTACTTATTTACATTAGTAATACTAACTCATTTCTTTGTGTACTGATATCTTATACTTTTATTCTTGGTATCTTCCTCACATTTTACTGGTATCTACTCCTCAAAGAGTATACTTAAACATCCAATAAGTAACTAAAATAAAAATGATAATAAATACAAGTTAGTTATGTTTTATAATTTAATTTTATGTACGGGGGGGCCTATGTTTAGGGGTAGTTGTGCATCTTCATTTCAACCCTCCTTCTTCTGTCATTCTGTTAACTCTCCTTGCTATTTGCACCGACTCAAAGTGAACATTCAGGTGGAACACGTGAGTAAGACATAATTAAAAGGTGGTAGTGTACAGTAGAATCCTTTTATTGTTCCAAGTAGAACTTTAGATTTGTGGAGGTAAAATCCATTGAATTGAAATCTCCGCGAACGAATTAAATGAGTTCGTCGAACGAAAAGACGAAAAATAAAAAATTTTCATGCGGAAATGAAGTGTTTTCCCGCTCCACAACATCACTCCTCTCGAGTGGTTTGATTTGTAGTTGTAATGTCGAAGGGACGAACGAAAGACGAACGACAGAGCGTGAACTTCTCTAAGGTTCGAGCGAAATTCAATCGGAAGTTCACGGTCAGACTTTGCCAAAAACATGGCGGACTTGTATTTCCGGACATTGAGCCGTGCCCTTTCCTCGAGCAGACACACAGACAAAAAAAAAACTGTTTCAAATGTCAAAAACTATTTAAATTAGTTGAGCATACAAATAATATTTCCCGTTAGTTGGCATTCGCCGAGGAAACGAGTTTTAAAAAATCCCAACAGCCATTCATGTCTAAAATTGCATTTCCACTCGTCGAAAATCCGGTAGAGAAAACGAGTTTCTGCATGTTCTGCGTTCAACATGTTCAATTTCTTTAAACCACGAAACTTAAATTGTTTCTTAAATTTTTTTAAAAAAGTTTCGTTGGGTTTCTGGTGGCGGAACCACTCCGGGCTGGCTACCCATTCCCGTTGGCAACGGAATTGCTCAGAAAATCACACCTTGCATTCAATCTGAATCATTCAATAGAACGTACTGTAGAACCCATAATATCATATTATAATAAACGATGCTTGATATTACTTTATATAAATATATATATATAATATAAATATTCAATTACAATAATCTGAAGAAAGTTACTCAAGCAAATTTTCACGTCACTTCTAATTTAAAAAAAAAACGCCTCATCGATCAGTTATGAAATTAAAACAAAATTTATCATGATCTCGTTGTGATGTGAAGTGTGACGTTTTGACAAATTAAATGGCCGACGAAAAGTTTTTGATAGTCGCTTTCCCCCCCTGCCAGAAAAGTCACAGCGAACATTCCATTAAGACGATTAAAGCTGCTGCTGCTGCTGCTGTTGCTGCTGTCTCGCAGATCTGCAGGGGAAACCTTTAAGTATCAATTTAAAAGAATCGCGGAGGCATTGCACCAGGCCGGGAGGGATTTTAGACTCCTTTCCTCAATGACGAGGATCAACGTCTTTTGCTAAATAGAAAATAAATACGTAAATAAACAGATAAATAAACCAGAGGGTTGTGTTTTCATAACTTTCATAATTAATTCCGCTCCGAATGAAAGTTGCGATTTCGTTTGGTCCGGCGAGCTTTACGAGTTTCTTGAGAAATTTCACAAGGCAAAATACACTTTCGTCTTATCTCTTATCAGACGATTTTATGTAGTTTTATGAATAATAGTTTAATAGATTTGCTGTTGCTGCAGAACTCGACTGTTTTGTTCTGATAGAAGAAACCGAAAGAGTGGGATAATTCACTCGGAGATCGGAGATCGTCGGCGATCTTTTCGGGAAAATGTCTGAGCACGTGAACATATTTACCGAGTGTTGCGGTTTTGTACCCGTCCGGCTGTATTTGTATTTTTCTCACTCGTGTCCGACAAATAAGAAACGAAAAAAATGCAAAACGCTCCGTCGTCTCGATTTTTCTCCGGAGTTAATGAAAGTGGAAGGAATCGAAGTGGAATTTCCGAACAAACCAACTGACTTGATGAATCGAATCCCACAGACTTCTTTAATTAATGTGTGTGTGTGTGTGTGTGTGTGTGTGTATGTCTGGTGAAAATGAAAATAGCAAAAGGAGAAATAGAGGAAAAGACTAGATAAAAACAATACAAAATAGAAAAAATAGGGAACATGTACGTAGTAACACTTTTTATGATAATCCAACCCCGTAGTCTGTACAGACATACGTACAATACGAGGACAAAACCGACTGCACTGCAGAAATTTCTTACACAGCTTTATTTTTAGGTGTGTGCCACATACATAAATTAATGTCTACCTATTTGTGGCAGAATTCATGTCGGCTTAAAGGGGAAAAAAATAGAAAAGAATTAATTTCTAGTCCAAGTTGAAATCCCAGAGCTGAGATTTTGGGCTCTCGGCACGCCAACACACGAACCCTGCCGGTTCACTTTTGTTTTCTTATCGACTGTTGTCTGACAATTCATCTTCGTTGTTCGCTAACACCACCACCACCCCCTCGACACCCCCTCACACGCCATCGAGTCATTATTCATCCAACACGGTGAAAACTAGACCAACCTACGAAACTAGAAGAGTCGAGCATTACGAACGAAGAAACCGAAGAAAGACGTTGACAATGGGCGAAAGAGGAGAAGACGACGAAATCGCCAATAGAAATAAATAAAAATTCAATGGGTCTGATCTTGCGAACTCAGATATTTTTTGTATGCAAACGCGACGAATACAAATACAAAACGGTAAAGGAGGTCGTTTCATCAGTGACGGCTGCAAAAGTAAAAGTTCGTAATAAAAACCCGCGGTGGTGCGTTCCCTCCGGACACCAACCGCAAGATCACAAGTAAAGATCGGGAGTCACGGAAAATGATCGAAACTACGGAACGATCGCACCCTCGCAAATCAATTTAAATATTTCTGATTTTTACGAGAAAAAATTTAAAAGAAAGAACAAATTTAATCTTCAGAATTACAGTCAAACTTCACAGATTTTGAGAGAGAGAGAGAGAAGTTCGAGATCTAATAGGCAGATCAGTACAGATCACGTCGTGATTAATGACAAAACGATGAGGTGAATCTCCGTGTGTGCTCCTCCTAAGTTTTCAAAGGTTGTATTCGTATATAATGAACATAATAATATAATGTGTAACGTACGATGATAAATTGATCGATCGCACAGGAATGAAATAACAAAATTTTATATTATGTTTATACTGAAATTTTATTTAGCCGTGAAACTAAGATCACATTCGTTTCGATTCAACAGGATTTGATTACAGTCAATTCCGTGTAATATCTCCTCGGTGATTCCAAACGGAAGAATAATGGTAGGAATTTACACGTCACAACAAGAGTTCGGGAAAGGGTGAAACATTTCACGTTCTTCCCCCGAGGGGTTTCTATAATATTATATTTTCGGGGGTAGAACAAAATGGAAGCGGAGAAAAACCACTTGAGATCGAACTGTCGTTCGACCCGTACCGAAAAATACATATATTTCGCCTTTAAAAAAACCGTTACGCAAAACTCTTGAATTTTGCTATTTTTCATAGAAATTTTCATCGTCTCGCTGTGGACGCCATTAATTTGCAGTCACCTTTGCGAATGAATAAGTTATTTAGCAGGTAACATTAGAGTAAAAGGTCAGTCCATTCTATACGGAGTGTCTGTGTGTCTGTGTGCTGTAGCGAAACGTTTCACTTTTGGGGGTACGCAAAATAGAAACACTTACTTCCAGGTGCAGATCAATCAATCAATTAATCGGTATCGATTTGATAATTCTCGGAATAATTAAAAACAAGAGAGAAACCACAACACTCCGGTCACATTGGTCTGTCGCCGCAATTTCTCAACTGCAGCAACACTTTTTTGAGGGACTTGGGCTTGGGCGACGGAGGAGGAGGAGGTTCATGGTTAAACAAACAGGTTGATGAGAAGTAAACAAGGTGTTTGTGTTCTCTCACAAATGAAACGAGATTTTTTTTTTACCCCAGCACCACCACCAGAACGCCACTCAACTTCCTCTCCATCTCTTGAAAGCGCCGGGTGCAAAGTCGAGCTTTTCGTGGGACGAGATAAATTTCGTCCGCGTTGAGAGTGATGTTGAAGTGATGTTCAAATTAAGGTTCACGTTTCGCATAAGTAAGTTAAATTTTCCAACAGGTGTACCAGTAATAAATTACGAGTGTGCGTTTTCACAATTTATCTTTAACATCACAATTTCAGCGTTTAACCAGGGACATTAAGCGAATGGCTTCTCATAGAAAAAGTAGAAAATAGAGAGAGGAGAGAGAGAGAAGAATTGTATGGAATCGGGTCTTCTCTTTAGGATGTGAAATTTATTTTCTTACCGGATATTTAAAAAATCATTTCAACCCCAAGTGGAAGCTGCGGGCCTCCGGGGCAGAGCACGACCCCTGAGATCTTAAACGTGTAAACGTGCCCTTTGACCCGATGATTCCCCGACGATGTTCTTTCGATGTGTAGAAAGGCAATTGAACGAAAATCAATAAGAGAAATGTTGAAACTTTCGTACTACAAAGAGAAGGAGAAGATCGCCATTTTACAACAAAATTTGAATATCGCTTAAGTAGTGCTTACATGGTTCTTTAATGTTTACATCAATCAGTGTGCTTTTACTTGCGTCTACCGCTCATTATAGGCATCTGACAAAATTCTGTGGGACCCAGGGTCACAGGGCTGCGAGAGGAAGTACACACTAACTTAACTTAACTCGGCCATCTTAACTTCTCTTTGTACACCTTCAAATAAGTTATTTTTTATGGTAACATTTAAATTATTCTTCGGGTCTTCGTTTCTGCTGCCGTTGCCCCTCGTCGTGGGTGCCCATAAGACACGCACAACATTCTGCAACCATTTCACGACTCGTAAACATCGATTTAACGGCTGGGTTAACCCGTGAACATCACCTGGTAAAAATCAGACTATAAATAAAACCTTAAAAACATTGCATAATAAACTAATTATGTAACTATTAATGAAAACGCGTCACGCTGTGCGAAGAGAGAGAGAGAGAGAGAGCTATTGAACCATGTCGTATTGATTTTCTCAGACTTCACTGACGATCACTTCGATGCACATCACACCACACGGCAAGAACTGCACAACATCACTCGTGTCGAATGCAACAAACATTTACCGTGTCAAATTTGGTGTATAAGTTTATTTTATTTTATTGAAGTTCCTCAGAAGTTTCCAACACTTTAAGCAAAGACAATGAACTTATTATTTAAATGTAATCGTTTTCTTAAGTCCATACCCGGAATTTATTTGTACTTACAGTCGTGCACATACAGCAGTGCCCTGTCTTTTAGTCTCAGTCACTTCCTAAGCGTATTTCCATACACGTGCACGTAATCTGTCTGGATGGGTGGAGGGTGGGTGTTCTCTTCAAATGGTTCAAGTCATTAAGTGAGTTGTCTCACTTCCCTGCGAGTCAGACCAGTAAGTTCCCTGATAATGAGAAAAGCGATGATAAAGGCCGTAGGTAATAACATGTTGGTGATTTCTAATTTCCATTATCAACGTCTTTAGCTTGATAGACCTCATTTGTAACGGGTAGATGGAGTGTGAAAACGCGATATTCGTTTATCCGCCCGCGTGTGTCTGCGTGTGCGTACGTCTGTAACGCACTTTCCCTTAACAAGTCCTAGAAACTTTCCCGGGGAAGATCAAGAAAAGAAAGTCGGAAATGGACGAATTGGAACTTTAAACCTGAGAACATAAAAGTTCCGAAATAAAAACGTGTTCTCAATTTCTTCTGTATTTGTTCCCTTCTGTATATGTTTATCAATACTTAATGGGCACTCCGAGCTTCTGTTCCGCACCACCACTAACCCCATCCCCTTCCCGTCTTTCTGTACATTTCTTCCGAACCTCTTTGTTTGTCATATTCTTTCTCCGTGCTTTGTCTGTTTGCTCTTCACTTTGTTCTCTCACTTAATCAGATTACATTCTTCTCTCTCGCTCTCTCCGTCCCCAATTCATTTTTAATTTTTTTCAGAAATTAATTATGCATTTCTGCTTACGTTAATTAATGGAGTCCCCGACTCAATGATTCATGACTTTTTATTAAATATCGAGTGCGGTGGGAAGTTCTCAGGGAGTTAGTTGATGCTCTTTTTTCAACTTGACGCGTCCGGAACGGTACAGTCGTTGGTGTACGCAAGAGATGTACATTCATTTGCTTCGTTTTTGAACCAGCGGTACCCTCAACTGGAACTCGACGAACTCTAAAAGTGTTAGAAAGTACAGTCACTTCCACTTCTCCACCCTGTTTCTTTCGCATAAGTCGTTTTTAATGAGTTATCAGACTCCGAAAGGACTGCACTCGGATTTGTTCAAAAAGTGTCTTGAGTTAATGGAAGAGGAAAAGGATGAAAAAGTTTTCGACACATTTGGGTGGAACTAACTTTTTCAACGAGTTCTCCGACTCGATTACAAAACCGCAATCGGAAATTTGAAAATTTTGACGTTGCCCATGACAACTGTTAACACACCAACTATACGTGTATCATTGTTCACGGTCTTTCGGTATGTCTGGAAATAATTTCTTTGTTAGTTTCCTAGCCGAACTATTTTGCTCCTGTAATTTGCCCGACCCGGAAAAAAAAACTTTCTACTTTTCAAGTCACAAAGCTTTCCGTTTGTCCCGGAACAAACTTCTTTGCGACTTTTTACTTCGGAACTTGAAGGGTTTCGACATCTTAATATTTAAATTCACGTATTCTTTTCCATTATTAAATCTGCTTGAATGTCATACGTGGGGTGACACGTCAGGAACTTTCTCTTTTTTGCAATATTTTTAACCGAGGAGTATTGGTCGTGTGTTGTAAAGGAAAAGCGTGTTGGAAGGTGAGATTGGAATTTATTTATTTTTTATTGGAACAGTAAGTCGTTTGTATGTAAGAGCCACGTAAAAAGTTATGTATTAAAAGGGGATGGTACTCAAAAACTAAACAAGTTCAAGTTCTCGAGGTTAACCTTAAAGTACTGAACAATTCCGTACCATTTTGTTCACACCGGCAACACCAAGAACCGCTTTCTCTCCTTTCCGCCATTTTAAGTTAAGACGAAGGTCCTGACAAGTGAAAATAACTTGAAACTATTTCCGTGACTTTTGTGCAGAATACAACAAATTAACATTGAGGGGTGCAACACCAACGTAGAAACTAGGTTAATGAGAGACAGAAAGAGAGAGAGAGAGAGAGAGGGAGACGTTGCAAGCACGAAACTGCAGGAGACTTTAAAGTCGTTCGATACATCGACCGGTCCGAACCGATGAAAACTTGGTAAAGCTCCAGTTCTTTAAAAGAAGTTGGAAAAGTTCAAGTAGGTGGGATTGAAATCGATTTATGTCCAATTAGTTGCTCTCTGGTTGTGGAAGTAAGCAAAATGTGGGCTACCAGGGCCACTCAACGACCTCAAAGTTGAGCATTTCGTGTTGTCGAGTGAGAGGGGACGAAAAAATTCTACGTCATGTAAAAATCACATCTTTAAGTCTAACGAAAATAAACTGTAGATATAGACGCTATGTATATAGTAAACGAACAGTAGCGTACAAGGAAACGTCTTTCTCTGTCTGAGAACTTCTATCCTCCTGACAAGAATTGATTACGAAGAAATGCTAACTTCTCATCACTGCACTACGAAGTGAGCATCACATGTCTTCCAGCTCGGTCTTTGTCTGTTTTTTCTACTTACTATTATTGTCATCTACAGAGACACTCAGTTAAGTAACCATTGTAATAAAGCGTGATTTTTTTCTGTTATCTTTCGTCCAACCTAGAGCTCTCACTCCGACTCCCGCTCGAGAACATCGCTCATATCTGTCCTGGTGATGATGAGCCAAGAACTGAAGTAATAACTTTAAAGAGTGAAAGCGATATTGATGAGTTAGAAGAAGAACAAATTGAATTGCTTTAAAGGGATTTTCCTTCACATTGACAAAGTATTAGTTCAAACATTTTAAATTGAAAGTTCGCTTCACATGGAAAAAGAGAAAAGCGAGAAAATGGCGTTCGGACATGAAACGGATTTTGCTTGAAGGAGATTCTAAAGGAGTGAGAGTATGTTATTGATTTTATTTCAAATCTACTAGAACATGTGTTCTATTATGTCAAATCATTTTCAAAGGTCATTAGAATGTCTGGATCAGGCTATTTTGTGTACTCGAGTACCGTCTGTGTACACTACACAGGTTACACATCGGTGTTTTATTATTTATTTATTTACGTTTGCCTCAATACCTCGGATGAGGTGAAAACAAAACTTATAGACGACTATTTGTCTACCTCCTAGACCAGGGAAGTTCCTCTGAGAAATAATAGAAGAGAATAGAACCGAATTTTGATGGTACGTTATTCGATGAGACATTTGAACTGATTGAAACTTGATTTTATACCTGAATTTTGTTCTGTCTCCTCGCTATCCCCTAGACCATCACAGGTTCTTTTGTGCAAACAGAATTTCTAATTTTAATGACCAGTCGGTTTGTCTCTTAGGGCGGCCGTAGAACTTCCTTTGAGAAGACATTTAGTGACATCACACTCTACCAGGATGCCTCATTGTGAGTCACTTGTTTGTGTGGGCAAACCTGGGATTGGAACCTAAATTTACACCTGGGATGAGTCACACGATGCTTTGTTAATCAAACACACCAAACTTGTATTCATCTTCAGCAACTCTCCCGGCAATCTGAAGACTCGCGTTGTAATCCTCCAGCTCCAGTCGTTACAGCAAAACGGAATATGTGAAGAGGATAGACAAGAGCTCATGTCAGGCTTTGACAAAAGGAGGAAGAGAGAGAGAGAGACAGTAAGACAGAGAGAGACTACAACACAGGGATGTTTTACGTGAAATCCCGGTAAAGAGAATAATTCATTACAGAGTGTAAAACTTTAATATTAACTTCCACTAAACAGGAACAGAAAGAGACAGAAAAAAATGTTTTTATTAAGTAGAAGAAGAGAGACTTCAGAGAAATTGAAATTTTTAATGTGACGTGGACAATAACGAAAGTAAGAAAAGCAGGAGAAACGCACCTTTGATTGGCAGCAAAAGGAAAAGGGACAGGCTGCGTAAAATTGGTTGCGAATTAAAATTACTTCCTTCCCCACAGATTCATGTTGACGGCTACTAAAATGGCGGCAAACCGACCAGAAATAAATAAATAAGAAGATGACAAATAGAAGTCGATTTCCGGTTCCTGAAATTTGGCAGGAACCTCCTAGGAGGACGCGAAGAAACGAAAACCGTCCGAGGAGGAGAGAAAGAGAGGAAATGTCAAGTGGCAAAAGCAAAAAAAAAAAAACCAGGATCAATTAGCCGTAGCAAAGAGATGTCAACCGGAGCGAAAGGCGTGCGTTTTTGCATCGAAATGAGCCTGGGGAGTGGCAGGAAGTTGTGAAATGATTTGAAGCAAATTTTATTCAGGAAATGAAACGGAGTCTCGGCAGAATTACGACGGGGGAAAACGCAGGGACCGTCAGAAATTAAAGGATGGCAAGAATAATAGGAAAACGTGAAAAACAATAGCGAAGCAAACGGCAACAGGAGAATCAAGTTGTCGCGACGGGATCGACAGGAATGGCCACAGCACGCGGGGGTTCTCTCGCGTACAGCGTGAAAAATAAAAAGTACTGGGCGTGACAATAACCGACTGCCGGACTGTAAATCACAGAAAGCAGAGAAAATTAAACAGTAGGGAAATAATATTTGACGACATGAATAACTTAAATAGTTTCAAACTGTCGACGTTCACAGTTTATGGTTTTTCAGTCGAAGTTACGAAAGGTTCGATAACATCGCGTTAATTAAAGTAAAGAGTAACAATTTATAATCCGTCTGAAGAAATACAAACAGAACTAAAATTAAATTAAATTTAACATTTACGGAGAATACCCTTAAGTAGCCATTGACAGCAGTAGTAGTAATAATAATAATAATAATAATAATTGCTAAATAAATGCTGTAGGGCAATATGGAAAACTACACTTCATCTAATAACTAGTGCAGAATACATAACGACCATACATAGAATGGTACATGCTTAAATACTAAAAAGTTATTTATGAATTTTCCTCAGTTATTAAACAAATAAAGCGACCAGTTTAAGTGTAGGTCCTCCAGTTATGTATATTATTTCCTGTTGCAAATAAATAAGTGGTAAAATAAATAAGCTAATTTTTCGAGTATTTAATAATGGTAAGGGTTTAGACGAAAAATATAAGTAAATAATACAAGTAAGTAATTGAATTAACGGAAGTCAAGTATTTGTATCGCCACCGTGTGTTACTCTGCGTAGAAAAGCTGAAATTGTCACGGTGTTGTTTGGAAAACCATCGCTTGACACCATTTTCATTCGCTTTTGGCACACCACGTTGTCTTTTTGCACCAGACATTGTCTTTTTGCAGTTTTTTTGAACCAGACCCACAAAGCTAACATTTGTGACTTCTTCGTTCTTCTTCGGTTCCTCAACTCGACGCTGGCGAAATCGTATTTGACGTTTACTCAGGTTTATTATTTATTTTAAGTCGGTTTTCAAATTAGTTTTCGTCAGAAATTTACATAAACTATCGCCACCAACTACTCCTGGAGTTGTTTTTCCCTTTTCGACCAAAAAAAGAGTCAAAGACGGTTTGCGCAGTTTGACGGTGACGGTGAGGAAGTCGCATGGAACAGACAGAAGTGAGAATCGCAAAATGAAGTGAAATTAAGAGAAAATTCTCAATCAAAAGAAAGTTTTCCACTCCAATCCCTTCGTTTGAATCGCAACGGAAGAGAACAACACTTGTTAGAACAATAAATTTTTTTTATTTTGCTACGTTTTAACTAGAAAAGAATTTTAACGACCAGAAATTACGAAGAAAAAAATTGAGAAATGAATTTCCTCTAATGTAACCGAGTCAGTTGTACGAGACACTTGTCCGGGGGTGGAGGATTGAAATTAAGCTGCTGAACCACCCCGAAGAAAATTTTGCTTTAAAGTTACTTTTTTGCTTAATTTTAAGTTAACTCCAAGGGTACTGAAATTAATCTAAAAGGGAAACCCTGAAAGCCTCAGGTATAATTCATGGCCCGTGGCTGTGCGTGTGGTTGCCGACAATACCCCTGATTTTTATTTATTTATTTAATTGTTGCAATAATAAATAGACGCTGTCGAGGGCTCTGAGAACTTAAATCGACGAATGATAAGAGGACATGTCCACGTCTTACCGTTGTGTACTTGCAGCGTGAGGAACCGTGGTGGTGACCCGATGGTGTCTGTATATTTTCGTGACAAGACTTAGACGCGCCGTACTGTAGCTTGTCTGCAACCAAAACTAACTCATGTGTTAGCTGTTGATTGATCGCTGCTGAATTTTTTAAAATATACATAATGAATGATGCGAATAACACTACGATATATGTATGGTTTTGAAGGTACTCTTAAGATATGTATGTAATATAAGTATTTCATTTCAAGGTTCCACAAGTTTCCACCATGGAACTAAATAAATAATAAACATCCTCAACCGCACTACTCTAAACAATATATTATTTATTTATTTACAATACTTACCGCTTAGATGTATGTAATATATAATACATAAAAATTATGAAATTAACGTGTTAAAACGTATGTAACTCTGCATGTAACCTTTGAAAACTAAAATATTATAAAACAAGATAACAGAAGGATTGTAGGATTCTTACAATATAGGTTTTCCTTCTCAGTTCGTGAGATGTGATTCCTAGTAGAGAGGAAGGAAAGTGTAAGGAATTTGCCACGACACCCAGGTGTGTCATGGCAACTCGTTTGACCATTCCCGTCCCGGACACACAGGAAATTCCCAATTTTAATATTCTTCCAACGGGAAAATAATTTCGGGAAAGGGGAAGAAGAGGAAAATTTCCGGTCGAGTGGAAAGAATGGAGAAATTTATTTGACGACCAGAACTCGTTCTCGTTTCCGCTCAACCTTTTTTAAAATTTTCTTAACTTTATGAATTTATTACTCCTTTATTACCCGGTGATGGTAGTCAACAGATTTGTGTTATTACACACGGTGGGACGGAGTCGGGGGATGAAATCAGTTCACAAGGAGGAGGAGGAAGGATGAGCAAAATCCTGATTTCCCACCTGTTCAACTTACCTGCGTCGGACAGTTTCCGTTTCCTCGACGCTGTTTCCTCATGTTGAAAGTTTGGCTGTCGTAAAAAGCACTCAATTTTCGCACTCCGACGTTTAATATTCATATTTCCACTTCTCTACTTTAATTAATATGGCCTACTATTAAATTTTATAGATTTTCGAAAGCAGTTCTTTTTAACAGTCGCGTGCAACGTATATTTGCATAATTATTTAATGAAATTTTTTAACATGTAGTTAGTGAAACTCTCTCTCTCTCTCTCTCTACGAGTCGTGATTTTACTTAGGAAGTAGGAAAATGACTGTGTATTTTCACGTGAATTCGAGGTACTCGGACAAAAAGTACTTACCCCGTGGCTGAGACACCGTTTGGTAGTCAAAAATGGCTGCTTCTTCTTGCGATACGACCCTCCGCTACTTGTTCCCGATCATCAGTTTTCTACACAATTCCACACACCTAATAATATTTTTAACTTACAGAATGTTTGCTAGCTCGCGTAGTTAAAATCGAACAATTCTGATTTCCAATGAAAGTACGAGTGTAACAAAACAAACTAAATGAACGGACGGTTTGATTTGTGCGAAGTTAAAGCCGAGACAAATGAAATAAATAACAAGGAAGTCAAGGTGTGCGACGTCGAAACGTCCCAACGAATAAGCTAAGACTTTGGCTAAACGAACTAAAAACGCCCCTAACGAAGGAACAACCTGAAAAACAGAGAAGGCAGAAGCATCTGTCGCCGGAACGAGACGAACCATGTAACAATTTGAATGAGCCGAGGAATAAAACACAGGACTGGGCGAGAAAACTAGTCGGGTCTATCAGAAGAAAGGTCAGCACTAAGAAAGGTCATACGACAGGGCCCAACTTCGAGTCGGGCGAGCAGCATGAGGAAGGAGGTAGCCATGAGACCTCATGGCACCAGGAAGGCTCACCGGGCCTTTCGCAAGAGGTCAAAGTGGAAGCCGTGAAGAAAACGTTCACGGACCTGGAGGAATTCAAGTTGTCACCGAAGATGGCCACCAGGGAATCACACAGCCGGAAAATGAGTTTGACGAATCCAAACAGCGTCCAGGTGAGCCTCGAGAGGAAGTACAGTCAGAGAGGACCTGCGCTCTCCCACCAGGGCAGCCTCGTGCCTCTCGACGAACCTGAGTCAGGCACGAAAGGGTCGAGGTCGACGACCGACAACGTCAATTTCGAGAAGTGTAAAATTCGTAGAAAACTGAGTTTTCCCTCGACCTCGACCGGGGAGGCCACATCCAAACCGGAAATGGTCAAGTTGCCCAAGAAAAAGGACACGACTTTGCTTGCGTTGATATTTAAGAAGCAGGCGAGCGTCGACGTGAAAAAAGAGAAGGAAACGGGGGATAAAACCGCGGCGGAAAAGGACAAGGAGAAAGAGAAAATGGCGAAGGAAAGGCCCCGAAAAATTCCAGATTTTAGTTTCAGCAATTCGGGAAGCCCCGGGGCGGATTTCGAGAGCAGAGAAGACCTCGTTCAGGGCCCTGATTTTAAGTGCGGTTCAGACATTGGACTTAGCAGAAACGAACTTAAAACCGGGTTCAACTTGGGTCACGTTGGGTCTACCCCGAAGACCATGTCCAGGTCCTGTGGGCAGGTTGAGATCATTTCGTCCGATCCTGCCGTCCGAGAAAACTTTCTGCGGGCCACCATGTCAATTTTCTTGGCCGTTTCGCCACCTTCCAGTAAAATGCAGGTAAAAGAAAAAAAACACACAAACACACACACACACACACACACGTAAAATCCATGTTTTTGTTTGCTCTGTGTTCTCATGTTTTTAATTTTTTTTTTTGCTGTTGGTCCGTCAGCTTCCGTTTCCGCGTGTCTCCCACGTGGTGTTCCGTGTGGAGTCCTCCGCGAGTTCGTGCCCGGTTTCCCACCGACCCACGTGACTCCTGCCTCCTTTCTTTTCCGTTGCGTTTTCCGTCAACCGTAAATAACGAGTTCTCGGATGGTTCCCGCAGGAGTGACGAGTTTCCCGCGACACTCCAGTGCAAAATTCAAATTAATCAAAAACGTCTTCAGGTCTTTTTCCGTGGAAAAGGTTTCGAGTTCACGTCTGAAATGGGTACTTAACCCCTGTCGTGGCAAGTGTAATGTGTCGGAAATTTCTGGAAATCCCCCTTTTCTTTTTTTTCACCGCCTTGTCTTACGAGCTCCTGTCTGTTTCAACCTTTGACTTTTTTTTACACGTTGCAAAGATAAACAAACTCGTCTTCCTTCTGGGAAATTCATTTTTCCTCGTTTCTGTTGTACTTTCGTTTTGTCCGTTCAGATAACTCCCTTTCACCTTTCTCCCAGGAGAGGAAAAAAGGGAACTCTCTCTTTCTCTAATATTATTTTTAATTTTTTCAATTAAATACCCGTCAGGACGTCAACCTGATATTTGCTCTTTATCTCTTGTCACTCTCCTCCTCGTTTTTCTGTTCTGTCGAGTCGCATTCTCACCGTTCAGTTATACATATATGTATATAGTTACATTATGTACATAATGTCTTGTGTTCTCCTTTCTCTTGCTCAACACTGACGCAATTTGTCCCTTTTTATTGTTATTGTTACCGTTGTTGCTGTTGTCGTTGTTGTTGTTGTTGTTGTCGTCTGCACGTGTTGTTCAAATTAACTTTTGTCACAGGGGAACGTTCCTCCGAGTATGAATTTCATTTCAGAATCGCCGTTGACTAGATTGCTTGTATATATTATATATAAAACGGACTTTGTGTTCTGCGGCGAGAAACTTTTTATTTCGAAAATTTTACAAGGAGAAATACGCGATTTGGACAAAAATGAACAGTTCACGAACAGATCTGGTGAAATTGAACTTTTAAAAAATTTCAAGTTTCCCTCTTGCGGTCTGTTTCAAGTGGCCGGAGCAGCACCCCAACTTTGAAATTTTTTACTTCTTCTGCAAGTTGTTCAGTTAAATAGAACCTACACTTTTTTAAAAATCCTCTGATGTAGAGAAAAGAGAAGCTTCTTACATGAAAACAATATGTGAATTCATTGTACTGTTTTTGGAGAAACGTACAAAATTATTTAAAATATTGAGCTTAAGGGAAGTTAAACTTTACGTTAAAGATGTTAAATGGACGTCTTTTAAATTTAGTATGCAATCTAGTCTACGTAAGGAAGACGGTTGCTAATTAAGGTGTACTACCATAAAAGTTCTTTCGCTCTTAATATTTGAAAAATTCTGAAAATATTTGGGTTTTGAAACATACATGGTGGTGTATATATAGGGAAATTCACAGAGAATTAGGTACCGGTAAGGGTCAGTATATACGAATTTATGTATGTATTATACAGCCTCCCCCTCCTAGAGGTACTGGCTGGTTTTATATTGGCATTTCAGGTATTGGAGAAGGGGAGAATATAAGGTCATTGACACTTCTTTGCGAAATTAATGTTGTTTGTACTGATAATAGCCGTTTGCCTGACCTAATACTACAATCTCAGGCTGCCTGTATGGGCGTCGCGTTTTGGTGGGGGTGCTCACCAGGGCGCGGCATCAAAGTGGCCCTTCACTGCTTGGTTAAAGCCTTCCTCTCTTGTGAGCTCTCTTCAGTTCAGGCCGGGGTGGTTTTCCTGGGCTCACGTCTCCCACTTGCGCCAACCCTCACTTATAACCTTCGATGACCCCTGCAGCGGTCCTCTTTCGCTGGATACCCCAGGTAAATACTCTTTGTGGGTAACCACTTAACGGTATCCTCTTCGGAGGGTAGATGCGCGAACCTTCTGCATTATAAAGCCACAAATCATCCAAGGATAATTTATCAAATTATTATTAATAGTAATTAAGTAAAAATGGATGTTCGTAACTTAAGTCACTTCAGTTGTAATCGTCAGAGAAATTCAGGAGAGGGATTTGAAGCAAAAATTCCTACTTTTAAGAAGGGGAGTTGTGAAATTTACTCCCAACAGGTAATCCGTTAAACGGTGGAATTTTCTATTTTACTTTTACCTCCTAGAAGAATCAGAAACAAGAAACTTCCAGTAGTAGACCGAACGCAAGCGTCCCACTACATTGTAGTTTCCCTCATAATTCGCTTCGGTTCCGTTACACCTGCAAGTTAATTTTTATTATTATTTTTTTTGGGGGGTGGCAGGGGTTAAAGCCCACATTTATTAGATTTATTTTAATGTGTAGTTGTTCGTTAGATTGGCGCGATTTGGCAAAAAAGCGACTCCACCCAAGGGAACTTGGAGAATAATAAATCATGTTAAATTGTACAGGGCTATATACGCTTACATAAAATTAATTATGCCCTTGGTAGTGGAGTGCAGTGGAGGCAATGACGCAAATAATAATTTTTAGTTTAATAGTTTCAATATTTGTAATGAAAATATGCGAAAGGGAGGGAGGGAAAAATTATTGAGGAGACCGTTGTAAGTGTTCCACACAAGTGATTAATAAGAAATAATAATAACTTGTTTATTTAAAAAATTTATGTAACGTTGTCACAGCCAGAGAACTAATTGCAGTCCGCTGTGGGTCTCTTCTGTTCACTTCAAACCGAGTGCCTTTGTTTCTGAAAAGGTAAAAACTAAAGTCTTCAATGCGACGGTTTTAAGTGACTTGCTGCAGTATCTGTCGCATCTTTTTCAATTTCCTGTGTTTCTCCCGATCATGTGTCACATAAAAAGTTGGCTTTCTCCTGCTTTGAAAATTTAGTTGACAGTCTGACCCGTAACTTTTACCGAGAGCCTTTCTGCCTAGTCCACCCGAAATTTCTCGCTCTTTGAGCACTTCTGTTGCACTACAATAAGCTGGGCAGTAAGGTACGCCCACTGAATTCAATAAAGTCAAGAAACCACGCCTTGTCTTCCACGTTCAGCTGCAAGTTTCTTTCGCAATGATGTGACTACGGTTATTATGTATAATTAAAATTGTAAACTGAATTTATATTGTAGATCTTATTTAGAATTTTCTATTTATGTAGTGCAGTCTATTTGTACATCCGGGACATTACGTCATTGTGATTTTAACTTTTTGACGAGCACTTTTTGCAGATGGTAATACTTATTTATAAGAATAGATTTTTACACTGATGTTTACCGTGTAATAATATTTTTGTATAAATATATTGTAATATATTTCTTCCGATATTAAACTCTACGATTACGCTTAGGGACTAATAATCTTTTCGTAAGCCAACTTCTAATGAGTGTATTTTCTACGTTAGGTCAGGTTTAT
The DNA here is from genome assembly GCA_037055365.1 of Polyplax serrata. Taxonomy (NCBI): domain Eukaryota; kingdom Metazoa; phylum Arthropoda; class Insecta; order Psocodea; family Polyplacidae; genus Polyplax; species Polyplax serrata. Next base: position 781,878 of record JAWJWE010000044.1, read on the forward strand.
TCTCTAGAGATTTATCAAAAGATTTCTCCTATTCACATGAGATAAAAATGTTCGTCATGACCAACATATATTACTACAATTGTTTGTACTAATTTGTAAGTGACTTATACTTTGTGCTACAATACAAATTGAAGTGTATTTTTCACAATTGGATCAATGATTATTTGTATACGAAGTATATTTTGTGTACACAATTGTACTTGTGTACTATTGAAACAGATTGATGTCGTGGTTGATGTACATAAAATGATTGTAACTGATGTTAACAGCATGTAATCTGCGGTATTTCTGTCCGTCAGACGATGGGTACGAAAGCTCGAATTATCTGGTTCTGTCCCACACCCACACCTCTAAAATAATCCAGAAACCAAGTTGCACGTGTCTCTCCCGGAGTATTAACATTTCACGAGTGAAAACAAAGGCTATGAAATAGATATTAAAGGGTTACCAGGGCGGATGAAAACTACTTCTCATAAAATATGCATGAGATCCAACTTGCTACATTCAGACCCGCTTAAATTATTACAAGTTGTAAGCAAAATAAAATGTAAGACAAATTTCTGCCAATAGAAAAATCGTCTGCCGTAGCACTTGTCGGTACACAAAACAAACGACTCACCTGTGTCTTTCGTGTGAAGTCGGGTAGCCGGACACGTGCACAATGTCCGCACAAGGTGACTTCTTGACTCAAGAGTTCACCTGGTTGCAAGGGTGACATTTCATGACTAGCAAAACGGTAATTACAGGCGTACGACAGCAGCAAAATCAATATGGAATTTTTAAAAGTCGCCCCACATTTATTTTTAATGCCACGTCGTAATATCCGCACGTGACGTATTGGGTCTTATCTCGTGTCCGGCCAGTGATAAGAGAAATGTTCTGTCTGGTTCATCCCCCTGAGAGGAGTTTGCTCAAAACGAACTGATTCCTCGTGTTTGTTCCCATACGGGGGAAGTTCCCAAATTTTTTCAAAAAATCCTTTTCCTTTGCTTTCGAGCAAACGATGCGGAAGAATTCGGCGATGAGGGGACACTTGCTCGGGGGGGTGGGGGGTGGGGGAGGGAGAAAGCAAACCTAATTAAAAATTCATCCCTTAATTTGTTAATTAAGCCGCAGTTTGTGTTTCCACTAAATTATCCGTATGAAACCTTTGAAGTTCGTCCTCGTCGTCGTGGCATTAGTTTCCAATCATTGGATGACCGACCGGCTGGGTAATTTTCCATTTTGTTTGAGAATCCGCTAGCCGTCCCGTCAGAAGATTCATCCCTTGGAGAAAATCCCAACAGCAACTTCTCAATTGACGTACGAGACGTTCAAGGGCTTAAGGGGAAATTCCGGTGGAAGCAGAACAAACCTTCGTCCTCACTCTGTCGGTGATGTTTTCTCTGGTGTCAAGGTTGACTCAAAGGTAATGAAAAAATCGATCGAGGGTTGTTGGAAAACAAAGGAAAGTCACACAGGGTTGAAAATAACTTTGATTGCGGCATGCAACGTGTGTGCGTTCGATCAAAGGGGACCGCGAGAGGCCACTTTCTTTTTTTGGGTAAGTCCGAGCAGGTGAGCAGGAACTTCTTGAGGACTGAGACGTGGGAGCAGAAGGGTGGCTCGGACCAACCTCGTTCTTCTCTACCTCCCCCGCCCCCACGGACGCTTGGGAAATGAAAACCTTATTTAAAAAACTAATTGGATTTTTATTATTCCACCGAAACGCCGTCACTGGCTGGAAAGACGTTTAATGGTTTCCCAACATTAAAAGGCGAGAAGAAATGGTGAAGATCCAAGAGAAGGAGAAATCAATTTCAGACCAGACGAAAGTGTCTTGTGTGGCTTCTCCCGGACACTCAATTCACTCGATGCTGAACGCAGACGGGAAATCTCTGTGTTCCTGCGGGAGTGTTGACTGCCCATGAAACGCTCGAGTACCAGTCACCCGTTTTACTTTGTCTTGTACACCAACTCGCTGCTGCCGGTTTTGGTTCGTGGTGAACCCAACATACCGGCCAGAAGCAATTTCTAGCGAACAAGAATTCTTTGTATGAGTTTTAAGATTGAATGAGACACAAATGTACTTTAGACAACACCTCGGCGGTTCAAAATCCTGGAAAACGGATTCTGACAACAAAGATGGCGACGACGTTTTCAGTTTAATAATTATGTATTATTACGTTTCACTTTTTATTAATTTTAATCGAAGAAGTTGAAACGGACCTAAGTACTACCATATTAATATTTAAATAATAATGATGATGATGATGATTAAAAATTATACAAAAAGTATGTACATAAGTAAAATAAAATTAATTACACGGGCAGTACAGAATTCTATTATTTAAGTGTTTATTAACTGAGAGAGAGAGAGAGAGAAGTAGGTTACACTTATCTCAAGTTTCTCATTTCAAAGTTGAACACTTCGTTCCTTTAAACTTTGACCTGCTTTTTATTTACTTTTTTTATTTTTAACTTCGCACTTTCACTGACTTTCGTTTGCTTTTCTCCCGCGCCTTCGCACCGCGTGGAAAACCTGGATTTTTCTGGTTGCGGGAGCTCAAAGCTCCTCTTTCTCCTATCGCAACATCCGTTCCCGGGGTTTTCGAAAACGAAGAGACCGTCTTCGTCATCAACGAGCGGTCAGAAATAGAAAAGGATACCTGAGAGGTGTTTTTCAAACACCTGAGATGCGTTCCACCGCACAAATCGAAAGCTTCTCTCCATTTTGCAATATTTTTAAGCATAACGGCTCCCCAAAAGACTTTTCATCGTCTGCTAGAATGCTCAAATGTGCGGAATAATTGTTTTAGGGGTTTTTCAAACGAGGCCCCCTTCCCCCATGGCAAATGAGTTTCCAACAGGAAAGAGCCCTCCCTCCTCGGGGTAAACTCGGCCTCGACCAGGTCAATTTGCTTCGCCATTTTGATCTCAAAATCAATAATACCACAAACTATTAATCTTGTCTAATGTGTGATAGTGGAGGGACTGGGGGAACCGATTAGTTTGCACTTTTGGGAAATGACATTAGTCAAAACTCATAGATTTTCATATATTTCCCGCATTGGGAAATGAGTTTCCCAAATAGTTTCGGCGCATATCCCTCTGGTCATTACCATAAGTTTTCATTGTTAAGTTCAAAATCGATTAGTGTAGTTTACGTAGGTATGCCTTCGCTTGTACGTTATGTATACTTATTTGTAAATCAGACACCATAAATCTGTCGGCCACCGTGAGCGGAGTGCACAAACTGAAATTTATAGAGCTTACTACGGGAACTCCGGACAAGTGTCGGAGATTTATTTACTATTCTTACTGCTACATTAATAAGGTTTTCGAGGAAGAAGTAAAAAGTTGGTTTAATAAGATGGAGCACTGTTATTTTCTATGGAATAGTTTAAGTATTTTCTTGAGCTCGAGCTCATCGCTGACGCGGAAACAACGTGGCACCAGTTTTAGAGGTAAACCCATGAAGTGTGGAGGATAAGTAGAAACGTCGTTTAATTTAATTTTAATATCGAAACATAATTTGGGTCTTATCGAGAATTAATCGACTCTACGTGTGTGTGTGTTTTTTGAAAATTGCGATAGAAATTCACTACAGCCGGGGCAAACAAATTAAATTTATCGATTTGTATGTATAGAAATTTTCTTTGTGAATTCGAACACGCAGGCAGGCAGGCAGGCAGTCAGGCAGGCAGACACAAAGAGAAAAAGGATGAATACGAAATCGTGCGAAGAGCAGAGACCGATTTATCACCGTAGCTCAAAAGAAAGGATCATACATCAAGGGGAAAAGGCCGGAGGTACACGGAAAGGTTCGGTGAAGGTTGGTCCGTCAGAAGAAACTGCCAAACAATAAACATATGCAACGTGTGTATGTGTGTTCTTTTATTGCGAATTTATGTGAAAGAAGATGCGCACATGTACATGATACTGTTAAAGGTTTTCGCATCGAGTCACGTTTTCTTCCACCCATTGAATTTTTAACTCGGGAAAAAGGAAAAACGTTCCCCTGGATTATCAGTTAGAGACCATGTCTCGAGGCGAACCTTAACGCCACTAGAAAAAAGGTTTTGTCGAGAATTTCAATTTTTACGTTCAGGCCAGAGAAACCTCCGAAAGGTCCGACCCTGGAAAGAAAAGTAAAAAAGAAAGAAAAATTTTTTTTTGGCAAGGAGAAAACTTCAAGGTGAAGGCTCCACGCTGCACTCCACCAGATTGAAATGCATGAAAAGCACAGACGACCAAAAAAGTCTTTGACAGTCTGTGGTTCGACACTACAAAATATTCTGTAAATGAGAATTCCATGGCTTTTATGTAACGTTACGTGGTCTGCAATGTTACAAATCCATTGGATTCACTGATCGGCAATACGAAACTTACCTACTACAAACGCTACCCCCAGTTGAAAGAAAAAAAACCTCAAATGTTTTCTTCCAGACGCAACAAAACCACCCTCATTCTGGTCTTAATGAAATTCTACTTACTATAAATAATAAATAAATTTCACCATCCTGAAGTAAGTCGATTATAACTGCGGTGTATAAGTATAACGATTAGAACTAGAATATTGAACAGAAATTTCAAAAAGCATCAGTACTCTGAATGTTACAATAACTTTTAATAATAATAGTAATAAGAAGAAGAAGAATAGTAGCAATATTATCAATATTATTCCAATAAATACTTAAGGAAATGAACATAAACATTGGTCAGCCATTGTGCTTCTTACTACCTTTAATGACTTTTTGATAATACAAATTATTACTTATATAATTACTGCTAAATATACTAATTCAACTAAATACATTATGTAAATCACTTCTTCTGCTGCTTGTGGTTACCGCGAACTCAGGAGAGACGTCAATCTATAAGAAACGTAACTAAACATAATTGTGAAAAATTCTTGGAAGTCAGGAGCCGAATTATTAATTCTCTACAACAGACATGAAAATTTATTAATAATAAAAAAACGGAAAGTTTTCAATTAGCAGATCTCTACCCATCGCTCTGCCTAATTGAATTTTCAAAAAATTTTTCAAGCCGAGTGTTTCCGCGGTGCCGTCCCGTCAAGTTCCACCGACTTCCGTCCGATTCATTTGACTTCCGGTGAATCAAAGCGAATCCTGTGAATGGCGTCTAACGAATTCCGAATTATTTTACTTATTTATTCGTCGGACTCTGGTGAATTCCGATATTAATTAGACAGTTATTGGATTCTCAAGGTTTTTGATTGAGTTAATGCACGTTTGACGAACACAAAAGATCGAGCGGAACTTAAAAGGAACTCGACGGAGGAACTCCAAATTCTCCCTGTCGTGTCTCCGTTCCTACGATTTACTTAAAATTTATCGCATCCGCTGTGGTCTCAATTGTCTTTCGACTACCTCAAGAAGAAGAAGCTTTATCAAAAACAAATAAAAATAAAAAAGAACAGTGAGGATGTGAGACATTTGAGTCCTCGGCAAAAGGTCAACGTTCAAATTGAATTTTCCATTTTGAAAATCTCACTCTAAGTAAGTGCGGCAGAGCAAACTGGAACAACTAAATAGTAATAATAATCTGTAATATTAAAAACGTTCACTATTTCGTGCACGGTCTTTACGCATCGCAGGAAAGGTCGGAAAGGTCAAAAACACAGGAGCAACATACATAAGAGAACGATTTGGGATTCTTATCATTCTACATTAAATACAAAACTAAAGTTTTAATGATAGTACACAATATACTAATATGAACTAAACTAATATAAAATTACATACACGAGCAAGAGAGCTGATTAGCCGAGGAAGAAGAAAGCTTTAGAACTAGACGAGTACTCCTGATGACCCATGGGTAGAGAAGAAAACGACAGACAAAATCAGAAGTTCCGAGTGATAAGAAAGGGATGAAGTCGGCTACCCCATGGAATAAAATAAAATAGAATATGTCGAGGGGTTGAAGTAACGTGTGGTGGCAACAAAGACACATTTTCTGTAGTACTAAATTCTAACATTATATACATTATGTTACATGCGAGTAATAATTCTCGGCCATTATGCGTTACACCGTAAAAAAAAGATATACAGCGAGTTCGTGTGCTTTTTAATCCTTTTTATTGGACGTTTCGTTCACATTTTTTAAAGGAAAATTAATGTCTGTCGTGAAGGTTCACTCCGAAACTCTCGCCTTCCTCTCTCTCTCTCTCTCTCTCTCTCTCTCAATTTTGTTTGTTGAACGGGTACTCAACGAAAAGTACCAGAAAGTCGACTCTGCGGCGTGCCTTTCTTCACGTTCACCCGGCTTCGTCTTCTTTTTTATTTAACCCTGGAAATATCCCGGGTCGCGATTTAAAAGGAAATCTCTGCACGGATGACTGTTTTACTAGGAAAATTGGAGATTTTATTGAAGAGGGAAAAATTGAGGGAGGAGGCAATGGAAAATCGAGAAAAAGTCATTAAAGAGAGAGAGAGAGAGAAGGAATGAGAGAGAATCAATGAATTTGGCCGTCGAAGAAGAAATCAGTTCAAATGTTAGAGTAATAAATTACTCATTCATACATGATTTCCTGCGAGGCTCAAGAAGTTAGGAGTCTGTTTACTACCAGTAATAAATCACAGTAAAAAAATTAGTTTTAAGAATTTGTGGAGAAGGGAATGTGTGAGGGAGGATTCTTATTAAACTGCCGTATTCCCTCTAATTAACTTTTTGGCAAAAATGAACTAAAATGCAACTTATGTACATTAATTAGATATAATACCGTTAATAATTTTTGAGGCACAACTTTCCCCCTCCAATAGATCAGCAGCTATCATTTTTTGACACAAATTTATAATTCATCTATTCTTCGAGAATATAAGTGTAATATCCTGAATTTATGACTGCAGAGATATCTTGTTCTATTAATTTTGAAAAAGATAAAAGACTTTAGTTCCGATCAGGTTGTGGTTCCCAAAGTGCCTAGTCGAACCAACCGGGCTCTACATGTTTATCTATGGCTCGTCTAAAGACACGAGTGGGAACAACTTCATTCGAGTTGTTTGAATTTATTATCCATCAACCTTATGAAGCTATGGTTGGCAATCGTTGCTGTTGTATTTTTTATTGCTTAGGTACATGATACTACCATAATTTGGTAATGTTTATATTTTAACAATTATATAATTTTGTAATCGTTTCTCTGTGTAGAATTATACGTACGCAATAATTGCTTTAAAAGACCAACTGGAGGGAACAGTATTGTTCCTAGCTGATATTGTTCTTAGCTGCATTTTCGCAGTTCTGAATTGAACTGTATTGGAAAATTTATTAATTTCCGGAAGTTTCTGTGTATTGAGTTTTGTTTTTGGAAACAATACAATTTGAGAAATAATGAAAGTCACTCACAGAAGACCTGTGTTACTCAATTTTAATGGCGAACTTTCCAGTCACTCCTCTTTGGTTTTGATGTTAGATTTTCAGAGGTCTGAGAGGGTGGAGTATTTTTGTAGTCAAGCTGGTCAAATTTAGGATGGCGAGAACAAAGGTAGGAAACTCGGTAAGATGCCTTGTGTGGAACTTCTTCGATTGACGCTCCATACGGTGGAGGAACCTTTTCGATAAGCTGAGAACAAGCAAACGTAATTAATTTCACTCGGAGACCATGACTAATTACACAAATGTCGGAACTCGCATGATTAGAACTAGAGGTAGCCTATTAAAGCCGAGAACTAATGACCGTCCCTGCAGATGTTTCAGCAGGTGAGAAAACAAATTCTTCTGTCAGTAACACAAAAGAAGAACAAATCGCGAGCCTTTTGAACGCTTTCAAGGGGTCAATCCCCCCGGGGAATCTTCCACTTCTTTCCGGGATTTAATTCCGGGATGTAATTTAGAGAGGAGAGACCCGATGAAAGTAACTTAAAAAAAACAGAAAGTGTCACGGGAATCCCTGGAAATGGCAGGGAGGAACCAACGGAGGGCCGAAAGGCTGAAGAAAAGGAAAGAAGTAATTAATGAAACGATTTACGAAAAAAAAACACATTTAATTAAACGGAAACCTTCTAACATGGCGACTGACAAGAAGTGGATGGGATTTCTGGAACGGATGATGTCTCAAACATCTAACTGGAAACAATATTTCTTTTCGGCTGGAAAGGAATGTTCCCGCTGTGGGAAAATAATTAAAGAAATTTCAACTTCTCCAGTTTTGAAATGTGTTGAGACGTTTTGGAGGAACAACTCGACAAGAATAAGAAATAGCAATAAGTTCCAAACAGACAAAAAAGTTATTAACCTCTCATGCCAACTTGCCAAACCTTACATCCTTCGTGTAACTGCGACGGAAGAGTACTTTCCTCGAACGGATGAAGAACACGGGAGAACATTCGGGACAGACCTCTCAAGTTTCCGGTTCCGGTTAAGCCCGGACACGAGGTGTCTCAAATTAAACGGAGTCATGTTCGCCACCACTTAAGTAGAAAGTCAATAGGTGAATTTTAATTAATTACAGGTGAACTATTAAGTTAGACAAGAAGTGGTTCGTGGAAGAAGAAGAATAACCCCACACGGGGTGAGGTAACACAACACTTTTCCACGTAACGTGCGACTTCCACGGGTTTCCCCGGTGCTCTGCCCTAGAGGAAGAGAAGGATACGACGCGAACGAAAATATACCGGAAATGGGTTTCCCCTCGGCCGGAAACGCTCGCCGGAAATTTTCCCTTTAAAATTTTCATGGTTCTTTTTATACTTTTTTTTTACTGCGAGACGTCTGTTCTTTTTCTTTTCATCCATCAGAAACTCCTCAACCGTTAAAACTTGCCACGGATTGTTGAAGATTCGACGAACGGGGGTTCCCGGGGTAGGAAGAGGGGTGGGTAGGTAAGGGTTAGGCAGTGGGAAAAAAGAATTTCTCTAGGATAGTTTCACGTTTTTCTATTATTTTATAGTAAACAATTTTTCTTGCCGTGCACTTCGGCCTGTGTGTGCGCGCGTGTGGTTTGATACGTCGAATGCTTTGAGGTTCGGAGGCATTACAAGCAAGATGGCTTCCCATAAAATATTATTAATTTTTTTTATTTTAAATGAAAAAAGTCCCATTGTCGTTTTTATTTGCGTAAACTGTGGAGTTCTTCCCGAGGGGTGCCACGACACAATTAAATTACTTTAGTCTGAGGTTGACGAGGTTGAGTGTGGTGTACGGGGGCGTAAGGAAGTGATGAGTTGAATCAATAAGGTGAAATAAGTTAATAAGATACACCTTGAACAGTTTTAAATGAAATTTTTTTGAACGATCGAGGGGAAGGAAAAAAAGATGGAGAAAATGGGCGAGAAGGCGAGAAAGTTCGCAAAGGCAAAAGTTTCGAGACGAGAAAATATTTTAGGGTACTACAAGATCATGTAACGCTTAATATACTTATTATTGAAATTACAAAATATTTTTTGGTGAGAATAAGAAAGAAATTAGAAATTTCTAGTTCCATCGGCCACGTGAAGGTACACTTTATTTATTTTTTATTTACGAGAATCACCAGCTCTAAAACTTAAATTTACAGGTAGACTTACCCGTGTGGCAACAACAATGGTGTAAGTTACCGTAACTATTGTTCAACTCAACTTGTAGTGAACGTGTTATATTAATACACATCCATTTTAGTGAAACTTTTTTTACATGTTATCTTTAAGTAGTGTACATTCGTTTATTGTAGTGTAAATGTTCCAAGTTACGCCTACAAATCTAGGGATTCCTGTGTACAAAGGTAAACGTGCCGTAAATTAAGTTGAAAACCTACACAGCTGGGTGATGTCGATTTGTATGTAAAAATGTCGACTGGTAAATAGACAAGAGGACTTTACCTCATCTTAAACGTAACTTCATCTCAGGTAATTCCTTTCCTCGTCTCATCTTTTCTCATTTGAAGAATAATTTCGACCACCTGAGCGCTTTCTTTTTTCTAAAGTACGTTCTCCTGAGTCTCCCGTAATTCTCTTCCCCTTTTAATCATTACGCTTTATTGTGTATTAAACTCTTATGTACATAAGTACTGTCCCTTTGTTTACTTTTCGCAAATTTGGTTACCATTTTTTATTTATTAACAACTGGGCAATGGAGTGATGTCACGGCATAATTTCATGGATTCCATTCCTGTTGAATGTTTTTATTATCGTCCAGGTGAATGATAAAATAACTACATTAAATTTTATAAATGTATACCATCATCTTTAAAAAACAATTTTTAATTAAATGACACTAGCAGAGTTTAGTAGTAGGGTACTTTTAAGTAAAACATATAAAATAATATATTATTATTTTAATATTTCTAATTCAATATCTAATTAGTATTCCACGTGTTGTTGGGTAAAGTAATACATAGATTATTTAAAATCCTATGTGATACGAAGCTTAATAATACTATTCCTGCGACGTATTAATACCACAGATATTATAATACTAGTTATTATTAATATTTACAAATATAATACTACCTGTGTAATACGTATGTCTATGTTAATAAAATTTAACGAAAATTATAATAATTCTGACGCTACACGAATATCATTAAATGTGTTACTGTCTATTAAATTAAAACGGACGTTGTATAGTAGCAATGGTATAGTAATACTAATAATCGGACTACTAATCACAATGACAATTAGATTGTCCAATGAGTCAGACAAAAAAACCTTGTTAAAACAAAAAATAGGTGTGGTATTGGTGTTGTTGTTGTTGTTGTTTGTTCGAAAACAGACAACGATAGTTTCTGATAGTTTGATGAATATTCATTTCGAGTGTAACGCGAGTCGATCACCGCGACCTCAGGTGTCTCTGCACCGCCGACGCGACCTTGCCTCCTTTTCCACGACTTGTACATTTCTATTATTTGATGAGGTCAAATTCATCAACAAATTAATTGCGACACTTGATATCTCTTATCAACATGTCTCGTGTCAGAAGTCGTTAAACGAGAGCCGCACTGCCCCATAAACAATCCATAAACTTTCGGATGAATTTTCTCAATTTGATGGACACTTTGACCGTCGTTGTCCGTCCGTTTTCTTATTTTTCACCAAACCCACCACCGCGTTCGAACCCTCCTGAAAACGTCAGACGAACGAAGAAATTAAATTTCGTTCGGGGCCCAAATCAAATTTATTTATATAAGTAATTGAAGAGTCGCCATTGAGTCCTCTCCGGGGACCGGGCAGACATCTTGGCTTTCTCTATTAATAAATTATTTTTATAGAAAGGAGATATGTTTCTGGTATTAAATTGAGTCGATCCATCCGGTGTTTTTTTCTGTATCATTCCAGATAAATTCACAATTCGAATATATAATATTATATTATCGAACCAGTATTTGGTGGGAGTACACTAAACTACAAGTGGTAAGGTGGTGAAACTTTGTTTTTTCATATTGTCGACCTACCTGCTACCAGTAAATCTAAGACATTAAAAACAAATAGGCCGCTGTATAGTATAATTTTGTAAGGTTCCAACCTGAAGAGGTGAGAGATCAAGTCTTCATATATCTTTATCGCACTCCCAGGTGTTTGGATAGAAGTTATGCACAAAGGTGTTCATAACTTTTTAAAAATTTTTGTTGCAGTCGCAGTTTTGCGGGCAGTCGTTGAAAATATCAATTCAACTAACTCAACTTCTAATTAAATAAGTTTTTTTTGTTCTTTTTGTTATTCCACAATTGCCGGCTACATAATGGAACAATTGCTTTATGTGTCAATACGTCTCCGCTTATATTTCATTACTATTATTATTATCATTATTTCCTATTAAGCGAGATTCACAAAGGGGGAATGATTAATCACAATTAATAATTCTCATTATCATATTATCATTTTTATTGATAATATTTATTTATCAATAGAACCGCCGCCAAAGTTTTCCCGAGTTAAGCGGCCCACATCAAATTTGTTTGTGTGAATTATGAATAATATAAAAGAGTGAGAGTGTTAAATCCATGCTTTTAACAATGAAACGGAGGCAGAGCCTTTTATTTGGAGGGCAATTTTCCCGATCGCCGAAGTACTCGACCCATTCAAAAATTCTATTGTTGTCTAATCGATTTCTCAAAATGAGTACCGAAATAAAATGGCGGAAGAGAAGAAAATTAATCGGACTCGAGAAGTAAAGACGTTGGAATCGTTCGGGTACGACTTTCATCCACGTCAAAGACACATTTCTCCTCCGATATTTTACTGTTTTGGTTCCCCACACCCGGTGGCTCTACAGCCTTTGCTACGGTCCATTTGCTACGGTTCGTTTCGTGTACATACACCACGATACCTTTAAATATATATATATACTTACTGAATTTATATATATCCGTAGTTCGGTTTGCAATACCATTTCTCTCATTACTGCTACGATTCCTTCTTTTTTGTCTTTTTTATGGGGGGCGACTTGAATTAGTCTTCTACTTGGGACTCGTCTAAAGTCTTTTTTTACTTTCCTGGAGTTTTGGAATATTTTCAAAAAGTTCAAGTTGTGCAATATTTGGAAAGTTAAATTCCTAACATTTTAATCTCATACCTTTGCTAGGGACAAGTTCGCTCTCTCTCTCTCTTCTACTCTCTCCTACTCCAGCGTCAATACACATTTCCTTTTGAACAAAATGCCCGTGGATTCTTATCAGCCGTGATAAGACAAATCGGAGAAGAAGGGTTCACGATCGGAAATCCTAGACAAAAGACAGGGCCCGGAACCGTTGGGCGGTAGTAACAAAGATATTAAATTAGGGTAACGTTAGGGTAACTTCTCTCATCATTAATCACGACATTTTCTTTTCTTGTGTTTTTCAAAGAATTTCACATTTTCATTTATCAGTTTCCTTCGCCGTTTTCCACTCCGTCCATTAATCGAAATAAATCTGTGCGAATGTTATGATGGAGCATCGCTTTTCACTAATCTGTTGAGGAGAAAAAAAGAAGGATTACCCGGGAAAAGGTGGCAGAATAAAGAAGGCAGGAGCGGAGAGATCGAAAAGAGAAGACATTTGCTTTTTGGGTTATTTTCGGTCCATCCGTGAGATTCTGCGGAGGTGAAGACCCGAAAATTAATGGCGGATTCTTCTTCTCATTAAAACGAGAAATTTATTGAACTTGCTTTTTTATTTCGGTTTCAAAAGTCCAACGAATGTGTCACCCACAGACACATTGGACGTGCGATACCATCAAATTTATTAATTAATTACACGTAAATAATGAAATTGCCCAATAATTGTACGATGTAAAAACTTATAGAGCAGAAGTACAAAACAACCATCAGTGTCTTACTTCCAGTCTGATGACTCCTCACACAGAAAGTGGATAATTTAAACGGATTTGGTACTCAGAAGGAGAGGTTTCGCTTTAATCGCGTGATTGACAGCGGCCACCATTTTTCTGTTTAAAATAAATTATTACTCGTAAAAGAACAACAAGAAACGACAAACCGTTTCTTCCGGTGTTTCATTTACGTTTCACTTTACACTCCGAATGTTGCAGAATTATTCTTCCGTAAAGTACAAATTCGAAAAGGATCCCTGCGTGTGGAAGACAACTGCACCTGAAAGGTGTCGGTTTGCCAGGTAGACCCAAGTCAGGTTTCCGCAGGACTTGACTCGGATGATGAATAAATTCCTCACGAGTTGATTCGGTTGAATGTTTTTCGGAACATAAACATTTGGACGTCTGCGGACGTCGGCAGACATTCTTCTGAGTGTTTCGTTACCACAATATACAGGAATGGTCCGTTCACACCAGGGTAAATGTCAGTCCTACGTCAGTCCTAACACTTTGACGTTCTTTCTGTAAATAATGGCAAAGTGAGGCTAATCACACGCAACTTTTTCAGATTTTATGCATCACACGTTTCCAGTGTTTAGACTCAAGGCTTCATTTGTTTTGAAAATTTGTCGCGTTAAATTTATTCTAAACACACATCGAATCCGATTGTTTTTTGTCAAATAGTTTCGTACAGAGATCATGTGGGGTCGAGGCACAACCTCCTGCAATATGCACAAGACAAGAACAAAGCTCTCGGCAAAGACTAATCGAATTACTCCTATTGTTTTAATTATACCGTACAAAAACTTTCGGCTGAAACTTAAAGACGAAACTTTACAAGTCGCGTGAATTGACATTCTGTCTAGTATGCATAGTTTCTTAGACTTGTACCCCTATGAATTTAAAATAGACGAGCGGGAGCTGTGACTGACGCGAACCGTTTACGTCCGTCATCGATATTTTAATAAAGTTTTTGTCTTTTTTTTATGTGGTAGGTTCGATCGAGAAGTCTGACGCACATCGACCAAATCGAACAAGGAGAAAGAAGTGGAATTTTCTTCCAGGAGATGAGCACGGAGAAGGCGTCCGAACAGCTCGCCGTGCCAGCGAACGTCGGCAGCAAGCACAGGCGACAGATGCTCTCACGTTCGGAGGTAACCTCGTATTATATTATTATATTATTACAAATTTATGCTGAAAGTTGGCGGTTGAAGCCGTCAGGTGCAGTTGCTCAAAAAGAATGAGAGTTTCCATTTTGGAGAAAGTAAAACAAAGAAAGGGAAATGTTTTCGATTGAAACGGGAGAGTTATTGATAATAGAAAATACATAGGCACACTTCCTATTGATTATTCTGATTGATACGCGGGACCTTGTGTGCTCCCTAGGCAACTACTGTTATTTGCTACTATTCAACTATTCATAGGGCAGCCATTGTTGTGTACTTTATTGTATATCCGTCTAGTGTAGTTTTCTAAACAATACGAACCAAGTGTTTCACCTTACGCATTACGCGAGCATCAGTGAACGCATTGTACATTTCTCGACTTGTATTTTACGCCTAGGAGTGCGTATATCATTACTTTCTTGTCCCACGCCACCTTTGTGACGAATACGAAATTTCTACCCGTGAACACTCACGAGGTGATCAAGATTTATTTATCAATAAATTCTTCCGCGAGAGTTAATCTTAATCTTACGTATTGTGATCTATTGCATACTTCTTACACTCCCTTACGTCTTACGAGTTCGTGTTAATTCAAGTGATCGGCCGTAAATAAAAATCCCGAGTGTTATGATTGATAACACAATAAATTTTAATAATGTATTCACGAACAACAAGCTAATTGAAACAATCCATCTTTATAGTATGCTTGGGTGTACCGTCCAAGTTGTGTACATTCCACAATATAAGATTGTGTTATACTTTTCTATACGTTCCCGACTGAGCATTTTTCCCAGATTTATAATAATTGTATAAATGACAATAATGTAATATTTACCCCAACAAAACTCTTATATACAGAACATTGTTGCTTTAGATTCGATATACACCAAAATACAGTGATTTATAAGTTTAACTTGAACGATTAAGTACACTTTGAGATAAATACAATTTCATAATGTTTAAAAACATATATATAATCTGGTCATTGAAGGAACCTAAGCCCTCGGTTACTTGGTAAGTTTATAGGTTTGTAAGTAGAATGTAAAATTACGCTTGTAAGTAAAATTCCAAAAATTTACCCCCTTCCAAATCCCAGATTTAGCAACTCTTAAAAATGTAAGAATTAATAATTCATTCATGATGTGATCCGTGATTTTGAAAAGAGAGCCCGCGATTGAAAAGAAGTACAGGAGAGTTTGGTCCAGAGAAGGGATGTTTATTGAAATCCAAAAGCATCCCTTTGGAGAAACTGACAGGGTGAGAGAGAAGAGAACAAATATAGATTAATGAAGGAGAATCTGGGAAAACCACAGGAGAACAGATGGATGAAACTAAGAAATAGATAACTAGACAATCTGTTCCTACCTCCGTCGTCACTTTCTCTCTCTCTCTCTCCTACGAATTGGACTTCTTCTAACGGTTCATTCGTAATTTTCAAAACAGAAAATTCGGATGGGAAAACGCGTTCTTGTCCATTTTGGGTGGTTTGCCCCGGGCTTTTTGTCTCTTCGTTTCCGCTTCCTTCCACCGTTTTCCCACAACGTCTCCTCCTGTAAGACAAAAACCTGAAATTTCCATAAACGCTGTGTAGTGTTGTTACCACTTAAGTTAAAAGTACCGCTACCGAGGTGAACGTAATGCTAATATTCAACTAAACAAACTTAAATATTTTTTTTACGCGGTGATTTTCGGAATGACACCTGCTACCCACTTTCTCTGTTGTACTTTTTACCTGTATATTTTAATTTCAAAAGTTTAAAACTATTAAAACTTAATAAAAATATGCAATACACGTAAAAACAACTTTTCATTTTACACTCCTTATTTAAAAGGTTATTTTACAATAATAATATTTATATATTTATAATATATTATAATAATCAATGTGGTGTAGATAATAGTTATTTTACAGATATTAAATTACAAAATAATATATAAATATATAAAATATAAAATAAAACACTCTTTACATACAAATATTTCAGTAGGTACTATTTTAATCTTCACAATATTCTTTTCTTTCACGACCACTGAACTCTCACCTTTGCATTACTTTTAAACAACCAAATACAAATTAATTGTATTTTGTTTAAAAAAAATACCAATACAGGCAATAGTACAAATATACAGATTCCAATTACATAAGCAGATAGTTAAAAAATTGAGGCTTCGGGTGGTTAAAGTATTGTCCGTAGAGTACCCGTCCGCGTGTGTCCCTTTTCCCTGTCGTATGTTGTAATCTAATATTTTCTACCTTTGAAAAACTACAATATCATGAAACTCAATTAAAAACGGCGGATACATAAGACATACATACATAATACGTGAAACACTCATGTGCAATTTACAGCATCCAAGAAGCTTTTGCTACCATCGCCAGCTTCTTCCTTCTTCCGCGTAATTATATTACACGTCCTAGTGAGTACAATAGAGTACAGGGGTACATCGGTACAATCAATCAGGGAATAGTCGAACTCTTGGCTTTTTTAGAAAATAATTTGCTAGCGTTCAGAGTCGAGCAGAGGACGAAATTCGGATTTGATTCGATGGCGGAGCGTTCGCGCGTTCGCAATTAAATCAAATATTTTTGAAATTAAGTGACTCAAACGAATTCTTTTTTTTTCCTCGCGCTCTAATTGAAAATGAGGAAATTTTCCTTTCACCTTTCCTTTCGCCGGAAAGAGAAATGAAGTTCGACAAAAGCAAGAAAAAGCTTTCACTTTGTAAATGGCGCAGACGGGAGATGCGAACCTCTCGGCGGCTGAACGAAAATTATATTATTAAGTTATTAGACGTGAGAAAACCAATAAGTCGGTAATCGAATAAGAAATCAGTCGACCAAGATCGATATTATACTATATACAGTATAAAGTGAATATTTGAGCCCGAACGCCTGACTTTCTCCACCGTCTGACACACACGGACGACATATCAGTGTGAAATAATATTTTATTTATTTTTCGACAAATGTAAAGGCGATAGTTCGAGTTTTATAAGGTAGATAAATCTCAGATAAAAATAGTTCAACACTAAAAAAATTTTATTTTTGCCGTGTCCCAGCTGACCGATCGGGTTTTCCCAGTCCGAAATTTCGAATTTTCCAGGGGTTAATGTCTGCTCCGAGTGTGACTCCGGCGGACACGGATTGTCGTGATAAAACAAAAAGTCGTGATAAAAATAGTGGAAAACAATGAAAAAACTTATGCGCTGTAAAAATATTATTGCACGGGAAGCCATTTAAAAAAAAATGAACAGAAAATGAACGTTTGTGTTCGTTTCAAGTGTTATTTTTGTTGCTTCTTCCCTGGGGTTTTTTGTATTTTACACTTTTGTTTTCCGTCCGTTTCCGACGAGACAGACGCTTCAGAACGATTCTCACACATTAGTCTAACAAAACCGAAGATTCTCTTAGGCGGTGGTGACAACCCCTGATGGAAGAGCAGTGTACGACGTGACATATGAAATGAACGCGGGAGGGGGACCATTTTACTATATAGGTTTTTTGCACGGGATTTTGTCGTCTCTGGGTTCATTCAGGTTTTTTTGTTGTGACCTGTGCTTAAATGGTGCCGTGTTTCGGTCCTCTTCTGCTGGTGTTCGTTTGACCTCCCTGCCGAACGACCTGCAGCACTCGACTTTGAGGGAAACTTTCCCGGCGATAACTCGAACGGATGCAAATCGTACTTCTCCGACATTAAATTTCAGTCGTTTCTCATGGAAATGCATTCGGATCAGTGAATCCACTATGATGGATTTTACTCCATTTTACTACTTATCGCGTAATAAAATTGAAATTTCATATTATGGGAAGGTTAATGGTCTCTCAAGTTCTTCCGTTTGTGTCCCGGGTTTATGTATCGAGTTCTCCGTTCACGTTCCTCTCCGTTGCCAAGGAACAGGATGTAAAAAAAGAATAATCACTTTTTACGGTTTCCATTTCAGTTAAAATAATTAATTTTCACAATCGATAATTATTAGGATACATAAAGTTGCAGACGTAGCCACGGAATTATTTCTTGCCGTCTTCTCCTGTCGTCGGGGTCCCGTTGATTAGCGACGCCTCGAGGAATATTAACAATGACAGCGAGTGGTAAAAGTAATTAAAAACATTGAGTAAAAGTAGCGTGAATAAATAAAACAAAATTATTAATAAAAACAACAATAAATAAAAACAAAATCAATAATAAAACTAACAGTTCTGTTTCCAGCTGTACGAAATAGGGGTAACGAATGATCTGATACATAAGAGAAACAATTAAACCGTACTGTGATGTGTCGTCTGCTTGTGTCACCCCTGAGAGTGCTATATATGTGAATTGAGTATTGGCCGACTCACCCCCTGAGAACTTCTTAAATTCTTTCTTAGATCGTCGTGGAGGTTCACATTTCTGCTTTCTCTTGCAGGCGAGCAGTTCGGAGTGCTTCAGCGTGGGCATCGAAGGACTCGGAGAAGATGGAAACGACGAGTTCGTACAGGCGAGCAAAGACACAATCCTCAGGTGAGTTGATTTGGGTGCAGGGGTAGCCCCGTGCGAGTGGAGATGGAGATGACGAGAAAGAGGGAAAACCCCCCAAGGGTAACAAAGGAAAAGGAAGTAGAATTTTTGGAAAACTGGAAGTGGGTTAATTGCTTTCCCTGCATGAGTTTCAACTAAGGGAGATTTTCACTAATGAATAACTTTTCCGCTTATTTTTAGCTTTTTCCCGGCCTATTAACATCTTAAAGCAATGGAGAAATCCAAATTAAATTTCTCTACCACACCCACTGACTCTTCTCTCTCTCTCTCTCTCATTTTCTCCCACGAGGGCTTTCCTTTGGTACTTGGTACCCCGTCCTTGCATCGCCCTCTTTCTCTCTTACTTCTTGGTACTCTCTTCGCGACACGTTTCTTGTACTTGTACTTCTGTACCTTCCGACTCGGGTTACCCGACGTCCCGACGTGGAATTCGTCCAAAGAGCTTGTGGTGATGGCGTGGGAGACGTCGAATTATTAAATTTTTCGTTGAAACACTAACAAATTCCTATTTCCGTATGATTTATTGATTGGGTGTAAGTTACAAAGTTGAGAAAGAGAGAGTGCCTTTTTCCTAGAAAAAAAAGGATTTTAAAACTCGTTAAAAGTTAAGAATGGATTTTGTGCGAAACGCGATTTCCTAACGATTTACGACCTAGAAAAATAGGCTCGTCTAGCGGTGAAAAGAAACGTACTCGACCAAATATTTTCTATTTTCACTCCTTCCCGGTTTTTCTTGTCTTCCCCCAGGGATGCTCTCCTCGACGTGTGCAGAAGGAAGGGAATTGATTTGGCCAGTTCGAATGTCTTTTTGGACGCCAACAAATCACCACTGCCTTGTTTAGACATAGACACATCATGGATGGGAGGAAAACATATCAGAATAAAGTTGAACGACAGGGTGACGGGAGTCAAAAAGGATCAGAAGAACAGTTTTGCCCCACCGATAAAGAAGCTGTCGTCGGTGAGTCAATAGTGTGACTTATTTATTAATTTATTAATCCCTCACATGTACATACAAAGCTCTTCCGTATAATAATATTATTGAAAAATTAAACCGTTTGCAACTGAGGTTTACAAACTCAAGTTCACTATTTTCTAGACTACAATAAAGATAAAACAATACAAAATAGGAAAAAATAAATAAAAGGGTTAATAATAGTCCGGTTAATAAATAAATATAATAAGAGTGACGTTGACCAAATTGTTTACCATGATGGATGTGCGATACATCAAATTATTTTTTATTACAGTAAATATTATGTATCTAATATGTAAAATGTACTCTGAACCTCACCGGTGACTGTTATGAAATTTATGAAAGATTTGAATACATTAATTAAATAAATAAATAAGCAGTGCTCTTCTTTGGTAATTCTGCAAGCACCGGGTTCATCTCTCAGCTCAAAATGCAAATTTCACAGCGAAGCAGAAGAGATGTCGCACATTAAAGAATACACCACTTATGTAAATAGATAAAAAATTTACTCGACGAGATGCCTAATAAAGACATCATTTTTTATGAAATAATTCTACGACGTACGACAGGAAAAATCGTAAATTTAAAGTTAAGCTTTACTTTCTTCTTGAACGTTACATACGTTAACTTTATTGATACATAACCGAGTACGAAATATTCAGACGTTTTCATAAATTCTGCAGTTCTGTTAGTACCACACCCTGAAAAATAATTCCATTTACGATATCACACCTTATATTTTAGGCAAACAGCGACGCGACTGTTTGGGTTCAATGACCGATAAGGAAACTTTCCATTTCTACAAATTTTACAATTGTGAGCTTACGCGTTATATTATTTTCTGGAGACTTTTCGCGTCGTCCGAACGGTCACGGACGTTTACTGTATTATTAATCGAGCCTAATACATAGACCTGATTAAAATTAAATCGATTTCAGACTCAAATTAGTTTTCAACCAAAAAGTTGTGTCGAAGTTCAACACGGCGTTATATCTATTATCAGAAACAAAGCGATTTACACCGCAGCCCCTGCTCTCTCCCCGTCTTTCGCCGACACCTTTAATTGACCCCATTTGTCAAATCAATTAAAAATAATTAACGACCTTCTCTTACCTCGGGGTAATTAACAATTCCAACAAGTTTTGGACCGATTTGCACGTGATAACAAATTTGGCGTTGTTCATAAATCAAAATTTAAAAGCGAGGAAATGAGGTTTGGTAAAACGGAAATGAACATGTTGATGAGGAGATTAAGCAGAGCTCGTAGAAGGAGGTTGTAGATGCGTAGATTAGACTTGAGAACCGATTCTTGTCAAAGGACACGGATTTTTAATTTATACATACGCACCGTGGTTATTTACTGCGAAGTAATTTTACTCGAGTGCACTTACACATGCACGTGTTTACGTGTTTTTGCGTTTCACTGTGGATCCTTAACACAATTTCCTCACAGAGCAATGTTCTTAGGCTTCTGCTGCATTTAAAATGATTAGTTAAATTGATTATTGTAGTGAAAATGCATTAGGTGAAACAGGTTGGGTTAGGTTAAATCTCATTCAGGTTAGGTAAATTTCTGTAATTTGTGACAATTATGTAACGAATTATTCAAAATAGTACTTATTAACGTCCCCAATGCGACATATATAATTGATAAGTGATCCTTATTTATTTTTAACACTGCTACTAATTAACATCACGTTACTTGTATTCAATGTATACAACACTTATTAAGTTCTGAGCGCTGTTCTTAGCATTAAATTAAATTTTGTTTATTTTTGTGTGTTCGATTTGTAGAATTACAAAGGTGGAAAATCAGGTAGCAGAACCCACAACGTCAGCAGCGAAGAACCTTCAACGATTGAGCCGGGACCTAGTGGAAAGTCTAAAAGATGGAGCGGATTCTTCGGGACCAGTCGGGACACCAGCAAGATGGAAACTCTCGTGGATCTCCTGGATTCCTACACGAAAAACGGAATCTACGAATATAAAGAAGGTGAGTTGCCAGGTAGTTTTTCGGTTGATGAAGAAAACCGAGTGCGAACGACCCTGGCGACGTGAAATTGCCGCCGAGAGGAACGAAAGACGTCTCATCCCTTGCATGTGTTCAAGTTAAACCTCTGAAATTTCAAAATGGCGCACATTATGAATTCTTACCATTTCCCAGTTATTAGACTCCGTAACACTTCACCAGTTTCCTATGCGACACGTCAAAGACGACGAAGAACAATCTCCAGCATCTTCAACCGATTAATCCATGATTAATTTGTCATGTGTGACACTTTTAAATAGTCCGTATCCCAAAATATTGTTTAATATTTAAAAAATA
The DNA here is from genome assembly GCA_037055365.1 of Polyplax serrata. Lineage (NCBI taxonomy): Eukaryota > Metazoa > Arthropoda > Insecta > Psocodea > Polyplacidae > Polyplax > Polyplax serrata. Next base: position 804,092 of record JAWJWE010000044.1, read on the forward strand.
ATAATGTATCAATTTTTCCTACATTACACACAAGTTTAATTGGCTTTTTGCTATGTGCAAGATGGCCGTCTCGTCAGTGTTTTATATGGTAATTCATCAAGAGTTAATCTCAACCCATAATTAATTCGGAAACCTTTTTTGTGCTCATCCTTCCGTATTTCTCGGACACAGACACGTGGATGGTTTTGGGTAAACTATTTTTGCTCCAACGTCACTGAATACGCACCTTAGACGTGATGAACGTGTTTTTCTCGACTTCTCTTCGCCTTCAGAGCCGCCTGCCTGTCCGATGCGGCCCATGCATTAAATATACAGCATGCATTATTTTTTCATATTCTGCGAGTATCCGAGTATTTCAGACGTTTATTTCTGGAATTTTTCGAGAAATACGTATTTGATGGGTCCGTCCATTTGTTGCAACTGATGTTTACCCTGCTCGGACCGACTAGAAATGGCCAGAAATTTGTGATTTTTTTGGTTCATTTCCCGTACAATAAATTTTGACCGTTTAACCGGTCTTATGGAAATTCTAAGCGGAAACGATTTCGAATTTCCGGTTTGTGTTTTCCTTAGAATCCTCTTTAAAAATATTTATTTTTCCATTGCGGTTGCCTTTCCTTTGTCGATCCACGGGGCATCATGCCGAAGGAAAATATTCTCCGCCATTTGCAATTTTTATTCTTAGGGTCGCCTAGACATTATGTAGTGACTATTTTCTTGAGAGAGAGAGAGTGTGTGTTCATCCGTTTCCTTCTTTATTTCTCTCTCTCTCTATTTATCTATCTTCTGTGTCTTTATCGGTTTAAATGAATCATTCAAAACCTAAATTCTCGCCTCTCTCTGAAATTTAAGGTGGAACTTCGTTTTTCGTAAATCTATTATTTAGCAGAGTTTACATCTTTCATCCCCGGACTGGCTCGGGCAGCCTTATTTACATCCTTTTTCACTCCTCGTACTCGAGCCTCATGAGTCGAATCTGTTTCATTTGCTAGGATTCATCTTTCCGCCACCTCGCCAGTCCCGAGCAAAAAGTCGCAGCCTTACACTTCCTACAAGAAGGGTAGAAGAATTTCCTCTGCCCAAGGGTTAGTATTTTTTACCACAGTTTGCGGTACACCAAGCAATGCACCCTACCCAAGAGACGGGTAAAGTTTTCCACTTTCTTCGGGTTAACACGGAGGAATAGGAAAATTGAATTTTTACTTTCAGATTTCCTCCTCATTAACGGTCATCGAACACACAAATCAATTACTCCTCAGCACTAAGTCTCCTGGCACACTCAGTCTCCCCTAATGGTCTCTTTGAAGTTCAATTTGCAAAAAACTGCACAAACCAAAGCAGACAGACAGACAGAAAGTTGAAATTGAATCGTCCAATGCTTCAAATCAAAGAGTGAATTGCAATTTCACTCGTTCCAAAGCATATTCGGCCATTTTGGGCAGAGGGTTGCAATTACCTCTACTTAAATTTTCTTATTTTCTCACCTGTACAGATACATACAAACTAGAATCAGACTGGAAGCCGATAGTCTCGAACGCTGGAAATCTCGACGAGAGACAGTCACAACAACAGGAAGCCATTTGGGAACTTCTCAGAAGTGAAATCGATTATATAAAAATGCTTCGAGTAGTTAGTCATGTAAGTTTCATGATTTTTCATTTCTTTTTTTGCCGTTTGTTTCCTCGACGCTGTGTATATGTGTTTCCCTCCTCTCTTTCCTGTTGTTTTATCGGCGAAGAAGCCATAAATCTTCGATTTCCATGGGAAATTTAATGCTCTGCCCCCGGAATGAAAAGAATTTTTCGGGAGCGATACGAGAAAATCGATGGCTAAATTTTTCCTTCCGTGAAAGGAGAAAGTAAAGGGAAAAATGAGGAAAAATTGCACTTTATTATTCGTGAAATTTAGATTTATACTTTCGGGAATTTAAACACTTTACAACCCGTCCACAAAAGACGTGGTGTCACCGCGAACCGCTGCGATGACGATGACGACGAGAGTGATCGAATTGATTTATTACCAATCGATCGATCGCTAACGAATGAACGAACGAACTCTCAAGTTAGCAAAATAACAATGTGATTCTGTCGAAAGCAGGACGATCGTCTTCGATAAAAATCCCTCGTTATCATCAGGTGGTGATAAGCTCAGGGGTCGCCTGTCGAGGAAGGCTCTGTCACCGAGACAAAAAAGAAAAGTTTTCGGACTTTGTATGGAAAGTTGATTTTGCCACAAATCAAAATTTCACGGTTATTCGATAGAACCAATAAAATCGAACTTTGTAAACGAGAAAACATTGCGGGATTGAATGTGTCCGTTGAAATCTGAATTTTATGTTTACGTGTCGGCTGACAAACGGAATGACACCACTTTGTAGTGCTGCATCGCCAGTTGTGTACTCGTACTAAAGCAATTATTTGTTTGAACTTGGACCTGATCTTTGGAAATTTTATTATATACTTGCTTACACTTATATACTTTATATAAGTATATATATACTATTATATACTTGTGCTTTAATTTTTTTCAACTTCGTAGGAAATTCTCCGAGGAAAAGAAGTTGAACAACTTCCTCTAATGACCCGGATGAACAAGTTGGGTTCCGACACAAAAATTTACTTTAACAATACAATAACAATAATAAGAGGTTAATAAACTTTAAGTACTTTCATTACAATATTTTACAGTATTCAATAGTATTATATATTTCTATAATTATCTGTTTAGTAGTGCAGAGTTCCTCCGGTTCCTTTCGAACAAAGCAACCGTCTCCTACTAATTTTATATTACAACCAAAATAGATATAATTTTTTATTTACTTAGTCTGTTTTACTTATCTTACTTTATTCCGACATTTTTATTATTTACATGCTTCTAACGTTGCTACATCGGTGGTTGTTTACTCCACTTGCTTACGACCCCCTGCCTCCTTGAAGGATAAGAGCAACTTGCCTTATCTGACCATTCGACGACCACTTCCTCTCAGAAATCGTTAAATTTAAAAAAAAAACAAACTTCTTATCATTATTATTAATGTCGGCCATTGTTATCATTGTATTTTTTGCAAGGCTTATTGAAAATATCACGGGGCCCAAAAGAACACTTGAAAAGGTCAAATTCCCGTTCCAACCTGCTGCACCACCACCGTTTTCCCCTGGAGCTGTTCGCGACGGTATCTAGGTCAAATGAAGATATTCATTATATAAGAATTTTCTTTTGATATTCTCATCTTTTATTCCTCCATTATTGGATCGAAAGGAACGAATGAAGAAAATCTCCCCGAGGTTCGGGCACGACCAAAAGGTTGGGAAATGCGATATTCCGCTGATCCTTTTTTTTCCGGGTCTTTTGTCTTAAATCAGTTGCAGGTTTATTTTTTTTAACCAAAAAAAAATTGTAAAACCTTATTTGCCCAATTTAAGAAAAGAGAAGAAACTTTTTTTTCGGAGACTGTTGTTCGGTCTTTGGTAGCCAGTCATCCTTGTACAGTTGTTAAGTATTAGAATTTTCATTAATAGACCAGGGCAAATTATTTTGCGCGGTACATGACATGATACAAGGGAAGTGTACTGCCAGAAACAATTTTACTTTGTTCATCAAACCCGAAATACTCAAATTATGGGCCTTCCGATACAAAACTCGTATACCAGTGTGTTTTTTTTCTGTTAAATTTTGTTTTCTGTTGCCATAAACACGTTCTTTCGTTCTTCCGTGGTTTAATTTTTTTCAATAGATTCGTGCCGTCTGAATTTTGTACCTTTTATACTTTTTATTTATTTTCACATCCTGCAAAAAAAGGGCTAAACAATCGTTTTAACGGTACCCGGAAAGAGGCTGGAAGAAAGTCGAAATACGTCTGCAATTCGGAGGTAATTAAAATTTACCGTTAATAAGAATTTATGTAACGTCTTTCCAATTAAAACATGGCGGTGGTGGCCACCGTTAAAGAGTACCCAACTCAGGATTAAAACAGACTTGAAATGGGTAATTAAAGCAGTTCCGGTTTACGATTTTAAAGTTGAATAAATCCTGCCGGATGATTATCCATTGATTTTCGAATTTTGCTCGGTTTATACATCGTTAAGTTCAGACTATAAAATTATTTATTTTATTATCACGTGTGTTTAAAAGCGAGGAACGTTACATTGTGACGGAACGGGACCGGCGGAGACCATTTTGAATTTTCTCGTGGCACAAAAATAGTGCAAATAAATAAATAAATTCACAGACTGTGCACAAGTTGGGCATGTCGTGCACATTGAGTTTTTAAAAAAGTCAAGTTTAAATACAATTTTGAATTCTTTTTTTCGACGGAAAAGTCGAGAAATTTTCTACGACAACTCTGAATCGGCGGATTATTGGTAAGGTTTGTCTAGGAAAAATCTTAGTGTTCGACAAAAAAAAAGTGACTGTAGGTGAAACACACGTGTTGTACGATGACTCTAAAAGGCTTCTTTTTGTAGCCGTCAAATTTGTTTCCGTGGAGAAACTTGCGGTGCCAATAGAACTAGATGGAATCTGCTGTTATACCCGTGAACGCCTCTACCGCAGACATTTTGTTTCGTTTCCTGGCTTTTGCCATCAAATCAAACTTCATAATTTTTTTTCTATGCTTTCCGTTTCAGCTATTCATCGCGTGTCTTGTTAATCTACAATCAAATCAATTATTATTAGACATAGACAATAAGAAACTTTTCGGCAACGTCGAGGAAATCTACGGCTGCAACGATCTCTTCTGGAAAAAGCATTTGATGCCCGTCGTGGAAGTTGCGAGGAAAACCGGGGAACCTTTGAATCCCGAGCTTTTACGGGAAGGTTTCATGGATTTCCCGAATATTTTCAAGTGCTACGAGACGTATTGCACACAACAGGCGAGGTGTCAGGTGTACTGCAGGGAAAAACTACAACAGGATCAAGACAACGAACTGTTCACCGCGTACCTGGCCGTATGAATTTTGCCTTTCACCTTTCACGAAAATTCCATTTACCCGAGAAATTTACCTGAAACACGATTTTTTTTATTTTTTCTTTGCAGTGGTGCGAAACCCAGAAAGAATGCAATCGACTCAAACTGCTGGACATTTTGGTGAAGCCCATGCAGAGACTGACCAAATATTCATTGCTTTTGAAAGCAATTCTCAAGCACACGATAAACCCAAGTCACAAGGAAAGTCTGACGAGTATGGTGAGTGCATATGTAGGAAAATGTTACGACCGAATTCAGGTTCTCATTATTAAAAAGTTATATATATTTTATAAGTTTACTTAACGCATTTGCCTCAGAGCTCAGGTCCTCTTTGATGTGCTGATTATGCAGGTTCGTTTGTACAAAATTAGTACTACAGCAGTGCTGCTGCTGCTGGTTCTTGTCTCCCTTTGAACCGGGCCTGAGAATGTAAAAAAAAGTACTTTGCTATTTAGCAAGTTAAATTTAACTGAAAGGGTAAATGGAAGTAAGTTTTCTTATCTTAAGACCGAGTAACACCACCGAAGGAGGGAGTTAAACAAAAACTTTTACGGTCTCTATGTTAATGTCGCGAGTTTTATTTGTTTCAGATCAAATCTGTCGATTTTTTCGTGAACAACGTCAACTCAACCCTGAAACAAAATCAGGATTTGGAAACGATGAAGCAACTGATGAGTAAAATCGAGTCGTACGACGTGATCGAATCGAAAGATGACGATCTATCGAATCTCATACAGAAGTATTCGGTCTTGAATTTGACCTACGACATACCTGGCACTTGCCACAAAAGAAGTTTGCTCTTCGAGTCCGACGTTAAGTACAAAGATGCTATGACGTCATCAAAGGTAGGACCACGGCAGTCGGTGAGGGTCGTTCGGTGCGGAGGACTCCCCTTGAGAAAAATTAATTTTTGTCAAAATTTTTGCCAGATTGAAGTTCACGCATTTCTCTTCACTGATTTCCTTCTAATAACAAAACCGGTCAAAAGACTGGGAGAATCGAAGGTGAAGTTCAAAATCATTCGACAGCCTTTTGTGATCGATCATTTGGTCACTCAGGAAATAGCAAGAGATCCACCATCGTTGGCCTGCGTGTATCTGAGCATCTACAGAACGGCGTGCACGGCTTTCATGCTTAGCTGCAGCGAAGCAGAACTCGTCAAGGTAAATATTCCTGTGCGGTGGCAGAAAGCAACTTGTGTTCGTGTTTTAATGTTATTATTGTTTACTGTTTAGAGTTGGTCGGAAGCAATAAGAAAAGCGAAAAGTCTCTTCGCTTCACTCAAGTCCCTCCAAGGGGTCGGAGGTCATCTTGCCCACACTCCGACAGCACCACCGATCTCACGGCAGGCGTCTGGATTTGCCAACGAAGACATATCCGTTGGAGACAACATGGAGGAGAGTAAAACTATGACTTACAATCTGGGACTTTGGGCGGGAAGAAGTCCGAGAGGTTCGAGCTACGGCAGCAGAATATCCAGCTTGGTACATTCGCACAGGTCAGACGACTCCGACCCGGACACCTGTTTAATTTCGTTTCGGATTCCTCATGTGTCTATTTTTTCTTTCAGTGGTTCAATGGAAATGACGGAAAATTTGTCATCTATCAGTTCCGTATCAGCCTCTCGTGGTGTGAGCGTCGAAAATAATTCAGAACTCCGTGGGTCCAGCCTGAGCTCGGATGACGGCAACACAAACCTACCACCGACGTCTCGCGTGGAGCTGACGACCTCACCGCGAATCGAAAGACGGGAAACGCCTCCGGGAACGGAAAACCGAGAAAGTCCCGTTCTCCATAGACCGGAATCGAAATCGTTCTACCGTAAATCGGTCACGAAAACGAAAAACACTTTAACTATACAGGTACCGCATTTGGGACAGAGTTTGCCCAATTTGAATATCGCTTCCAGTACGGGTGGTGCTTCCGGTCAGAATCCCTGTCCTCCCAATTCTCTCCTGTTGGCTCCTCCGAAATCACACGGTGGCCTGCTGTCTCCGAGCTCTAGGGGTGTCAGCTACCCGCCGCCGAGTCCTCCCAGAGGCTCTCTAAAACGTGGCTTTGCCATTTCGCCAAAGAACCCGCTCGTTAAAACCGGAAACGTGACGATGGACTTGTCGCGTTCGGTCAGCGTAACGCAGGCTCCCGCCGATTCGGACAAACCTTTCGAAGAGAAAAGGAACAAAACGATCGGACTCCAGACCAATTTAGACGAAAATCAGTCTCGAGCGTCGAGTGACACTAAGTGCAATCAGTGCAGCTGTAACAATCGGGGAAATCTCGCCAAATCGAACGGAAAGAAACTGGTTCGAAGCGATAAAAGATATTACACGGCGGGAACAATAGACGATTTAAAAGTGAAAAAAGACTCTAGCATACACAAGAGACTTTCGTTCAATTCCGGAAGTGGAAGAACAACCGGAAGTGATTCAACCGATTCGGCACCGTTCAACAAGCATTTGAGCATAGCGAGCGTGCAGAGTTCGAGCGGTTTCAGTTCGGCAGGAAGCAGCGTCGAAGGTCTTTTCACCAAGGAAGACGGATCGAACGGTTCGAGACCGTTCAAATTCGAGGAGATTCTCCACATAATCAACCTGGAGGACGACGACGACGACGAGCTGGAGAAGTCTCAGGGGCAAACGGACGTCGAACGCTTCGACAGCAAAGTCTCAAAATGGCAGAAGTACGGTTTCGACGAGACCAAACTGGACTGTTTCAAAGAGAACGACCTGAGTAGTGTTAATTTAGGGCCCCGTAGAGCTAATTCACCCTTTGGTAGCGCCCCCACCGACCCTAACTGCCTTCAACCGGAAGGCAAACGTGGAAAATCAACTTCGGGTTCATCAGCCTCTAGAGTGCTTTCCAATACCTTGGGATACATACATTCCTTAACGGCCTCTATCATCGCTTTGCAATTAGAGGTAGGTGCCACGCTGTTTTCGGACGATTGACGCTTGCACCAGGACAACAACTAACTCGACAATTTCACCTTTTCCTTTCAGAACATACTGCGACTGCCTCCGCACAAGACGTCAGGGCGTCTGGAAAGAAAGAAACGGAAGCGCAGAGCCACCTTGTAGAATATTATTTTTTTTTTAATCAGAAATTTTAGGTCTTTTACTTTTGTGAGTACTACTCAGTATTTTGTAATTCCCACAACAGCTTTATCCATTTTTCTACTTTTCCTCAACTTCCTACGCACACTTCTTTCGGCTTTAGTGACCCAACGTCAGGTCTCTACAAAAACATTTTAAGACGTGCACGTTCCCTAATGTTTACAAAGCCGTGTGAAACCGATAAACGACAACAACAACAATAACTGTAATAATAACAGCAGCCACATTAAAACGACATTAATCGATTTAATTGTTTACAGGTCTTTCGAGGACTTATTTCCTACAATATGGCGGCGAATTCTAACTTAATGGAGATTATATTTTAGTAATTATTTCATTGAAAGCTTTAAAATGAAAAAAAAAAAGTCTATCTCTGACTCGATCGAGTCGCGATTGAGTTCAATCATCGATGTAAATAAATAACTAAATTAATAAATAAATCTTGCATTTCTAATTTAATTTACACGTAGGCCTGTAAGAGGTACAACCAACCAGCTTGTGATATGTAAAAATTATTAATTATGTAAGAAATTCTCAAAAGTGGCGCCGGTCTGTTTAGCTGAAATATTTATTTATTTGTACATAAACTTAGCCGGAGATTAATCGAGGAATAGCCAAGTGAAATAAACAAAAATATATTATTATATATATTAGATGCAATTTACGTGATTTTATTCCGTTTCTTTTTTTTCAAATGCCTTTGTTGACAGCCATCGATGAATCACATGCCTCGAACGGAATTGAATACGAACTTTTTTCAGGGTACTTCCACGAGAGTCGGATAATTCTGAAATGCACACTCGAAAATCTTTGTCGCTTTCATGCAGGGATTCGAATCATCTGAAAAAAAAAAATTGGGGGAAGAGAATGAGGTGCGACAGTTGGCAGAATCAAGAGAAAGGAGGACACCCGTTGGATGGTGCGTTTTCCTCCGCAACAACCGGTCACTTTTTTTGTTCATCCGGACATCTAAACCCGGTGGTCGAACTAGACGAAATAGCCAAACTATGAAATTCTAGTCGATGTGTCCGTGCCGGGGCAGAAAACAAGGTGAGCCGTTCAATCACGGATGATCCCATCAATGGGCACTTAATCGTCGACATCTGACTCATTCTGATTATTCTGTACATGGGCATAACGCGAGAGTTCAGAAAACTTTTACGTTTTTCTTTTTCTTTTATATTTTATATTTTTTTTACTAAGAAAAGAACTCACCTATTTTACCACAACCGGCAACAATTGGTCCGAATTTACTGAGACTGTTGAGTGGTAGCACCTTGAGGGCTTTGACAGGCGTTAGTTTTCCGTTGTCGTCCATCAAAGCGATTTCGTGGAGTACACATTTGAGATAGCACTGAATGGAATGAGAAAAATAAAAATATCGATTATCGTTTATCGTTTATCATCGATAATTAATTTTCCAATTAATCGAATTCTCTCCGGTGTGTATTTGTCTTACCGACTTACCGTCTGTTTCTCGTTAGCCCTGTCGATTATACCCTTTTGACAGCTAGAAATGTCCTGTTCGGTCGTTCCGACTTTTCTTATGCAGTTCCTGTGGATTTCCCTAGACATTTTTTGAGGAAGAAAACACCACGCCTGAACAATAGAAAATCAATTTGGTCATTTTTATTTATAGACACGTCAATGAGATTCCATCGGCCGAGCCGTGTAAATAAATTTTTGGAGTTATTACTTTGACACGAAACGAACAAATAAATGTTTATTATTTTACAAGGAGAAAAATAATTTATTGGTTATTTTTTTTCAATTATTGAATTATTCTTAGTGGTGCTTTCTCGGGTGAAAGAAACGAACTCTGTTGTCAGGCTTGTCGAGATGATTTTTGAATTGCGGTGCAGAGCCTCGCGAACAAACCTAATTATTTATTATTATTGATTATTGATTATCGCTCATCGTAATATTGCGAGTACAATTCACTTTTCACGATTTGTACGCGTTATTCAATTATTCGTGACTACCGGTATGTAAATATAAAAATACACGTATGCGTTTTCGAAACCGAATCGACGATTTAAAATTGTTAGCCGTCGTGGAGAAAGTTAATGGTTCGGCATTACTCTCGACTGATGGTCAGACATTTTGTTTTACGATATGTCTACTTACAGTTTCAATTTGTAAGCACATTAGGCATCCAACGACGAAGTAAAACTTCATTTTTGCTCAAGTCACGAATCACTCTGATTATTACGAACAGGACTACACTACTACACAAAAGCGCAATAAATCTGGGAATGACTCATTCTGGTAAGAATACGATTTACACATTTTGGGAGGGGACACAATGGTTGACTTCTATTCACGGCGTGCGTTTCGCCAAAATACCAGTCGTCTCCTCAATCATCAAGGATATTGCCAAAGTGTTCTGTGTTAGTAACATTACTACAGGGGGGTAATCGATGGTCACGTATCATCAGTTTCTTCTCCGGGGACACCCGAGACCAAGGCGAACTCTTCTGCCACGATCTCATTGTTTTGAATAAAATGTTTATGTTTTGAGGGAATGAAATTGGTTCCCGCGCAATTAACACCGTCAGGTGCTATCAAGCCGGGCACACGAGGAAAAACCATGAAGAAAATGGAAAAAGCCGTAACTTTACGTTCGGATATACGTCATACCAGTCGTTTTCTCAAGCTCAACGAAATTAAATTCAGATTTCTAAACTCCAAATGATCGTACTAATTGTGACCCCGCGTTACATATTCTGTGTGATGTCGAACCGAACCATTCGTTCCAAGCAAATTGTTGAAAATGACACTGGTGTGTTGAGCTGTCGACTTTCGGCTCCCATAATTTCTGCATGTGGAAAATTCGTTACGTGGAACAATTCCCGCTATGTTAAACTCATATAACGTTAAATCGTGTGGAAAAGGAGAATTTCAAGTAGCAGTTATCTGGGAGAGTTATCGTAACCGTGAAAGTGACATGCGAAAACATATGATTATGAATCCGCAAAGTTTGCTTCGCGGCTTCACGGGAAAGTTTGAAATCGGAGCGAGACGAATGCTCTGAACGAGAGCAAAGACGTTTGATTCCTCCATGAAATTTGCCGGGAGTAACAGAAGAGTTGACGTTTACAACAATTGCGGCGAATCATTTTTTGTGTTTAATATTTGTTGTTGTTAATTTTAGTTGATTTTTTCGTAATTATTAGAACCTTACCAATTATTAAGGGAAAAGCATGTCCATAGTTTATATTTTGAACAGTAATTTTAAAGATTTACATATTAAAGTGTAACCGATCGACTATGAAATAAGAAGAAAATAGAAAATGGCTTTAAAAAAGGTCAAAGGCAATTTGGAACGTATGTTTGATAAAAACTTAAACGATCTTGTACGAGGGATTAGGAACAATAAGGATAATGAGGTGAGTGTTTCGGATTAAACGGCGATTTATGAAAAATTCAGATGAATCTATCGTCCTAACTCTGCCAAACATCTGAATTAGATTACAATTTAAAGATATTGTGACGTCATGTTGTATAACGTGATTTTTGTCTGGAATCAAAATTTAACACCAACCAACAGGTTTTCGTTGTTAAGAGAAAATTACCCCAAGAACCGATAATTAATAACATAAATTATTAAAGATTTCCTTGCTGGGTCTCGTGGTTGTTTTGCGCTCCATTCAAAATGAGAAAAATTAAAGTATCGCCGAGACACCGGAAATTATGATAATACTTTATCATTTGAATAGTACTCAACTGAATCAGATAAATTGCAATGTGACCCCATGAATAAATGCATTATTGATGATTGTGTCCCTGGTTTTATTAGAGAAGGAAGCAAGTTGTAAAATTATTTTATTTTTTTTTAACAGGGGAAATACATTGCACAATGCATAGATGAAATAAAGCAAGAATTAAGACAGGACAATGTTTCTGTGAAAGCCAATGCTGTGGCGAAGTTAATTTATGTAAGTAATTATTAACCAATTACAATTCTTTATATGTAATGCATGAAATTTTATAGATAAGTTTTATGAGAATTTAAACAGGTGGTGTTTGGCTTGAATATCAAATCTAAGAATCACTCTATTAGAGAGATTCTAAAAAAATGAATATTTAATGAAGAGATTGATTTACTATTATCATCATGCCTGTATTATTTATTAGTAAACCCAAATTTAATTTTTATTTTTAGTTACAAATGTTAGGCTACGATATATCATGGGCTGGTTTCAATGTCATAGAAGTAATGTCTTCTAACAAACTGACATTCAAAAGGATAGGATATCTGGCAGCATCACAAAGTTTTCATCCAGACTCTGAACTTTTAATGTTGACCACAAACATGATTAGAAAGGATTTAAATTCACAGAATCAATATGATGCTGGTTTGGCTCTCTCTGGGTTATCATGTTTTGTGAGCACTGATCTGGCAAAGGATTTGGCCAATGACATAATGACATTGGTAACATTATAAAATCAATAAATGCTTTTGTACAATTTATTTGATCAACCTCTGAGAAACGCTCTAACATATTTTATTTTTCAGTTGAGTTCTACTAAGCCATACATACGTAAGAAAGCAGTTCTTATGATGTATAAAATATTCCTAAGGTTCCCAGAAGCTCTTCGTCCAGCATTTCCAAGACTGAAAGAAAAATTGGAAGACCCTGATTCAGGAGTTCAGAGTGCTTGTGTGAATGTTGTTTGTGAACTGGCTAGAAAAAATCCAAGAAATTATCTTAGTTTAGCCCCTGTATTTTTCAAACTAATGACAACTTCAACAAATAACTGGATGCTAATTAAAATTATTAAATTGGTATGTTACAGAGTGAATTTAATTACCTAAAATTTCAAGAAAACTCTGATTTTTTTATAATTAATTTAGAACAAAGAAAAATATTTACAAGACATTTCAGACAGACAAAATAAAAGTAAATAATTATTAGTTTCCATGACATTGCTTTATTGAATTCCCAGAAATTTTTAGCATGCTGGCCCATAATATGTAGGGTTAAACCCTAAACTACATACTCTTCTTTGTAGGCTACAATTTTGTCTGATGTTTACCATGTTTATTTGCACTGATATGTGTACAATTTTTATCTTAAGTGCTGCCTATATATAGCAATACACCATTGGTCTGAAAAAGGATGCAGATTGCATTATTCATTTTTTACATACAAAATGAGAAAATTTACATAATAAACTCCTTACACGGTCTGCGGCCTTATGAATTTTAATTCATAATTCGGTTTTTTGATTTGTTCCAGTTCGGTGCTCTAACTCCACTAGAACCTCGTCTAGGAAAAAAATTAATCGAACCACTAACTAATTTGATACATAGGTAAACTGATTAGATCAATATATTTCTTACAAATGGAGTTAAGTTTCTTACGACCGGAAGAACTATTGTAATATTTTTTATTTTTTCAGCACGTCAGCCATGTCATTATTATACGAATGTATAAATACAGTAATTGCAGTTCTAATATCCATATCAAGTGGAATGCCGACTCACAGCGCTTCCATTCAGTTATGCGTTCAAAAATTGAGGATTCTCATCGAGGATTCTGACCAAAATTGTAAGGCCGACGACAACCTGCGCACGTTTGTGTGAAGAACCCTAACTGAAACTGTTCCTCTTCATTTTAGTAAAATATTTGGGTCTTCTTGCCATGTCCAAAATTCTTATAACGCATCCGAAGTCAGTTCAAGCCCATAAAGACTTGATTCTACAGTGCTTAGATGACAAGGACGAATCTATAAGATTGAGGGCGTTAGACTTGCTTTACGGAATGGTAAAGATACATATATTCCTTTAAAAGTACTGGAGTACTAAATTAAGTAAATCCATTATTGTATTTGAATGCCCCTCACGAATAAAAATTTCCTTTCAGGTGTCAAAGAAAAACTTAATGGAAATCGTTAAGAAATTAATGGTTCACATGGATAAGGCTGAGGGTACTTCTTACAGGGATCAACTTCTTTCGAAAATAATACAGATTTGTTCTCAAAATAATTATCAGCATATAACAAATTTTGAATGGTATGTGAGTGTATTGGTAGACGTGACAAGAATGGAGGGAACACAAAGGGGACCTCTAATAGCCGATCAAATGATGGATGTCGCATTGAGGGTGAAGGCCATACGAGGGTTTTGCGTAGAGCAAATGAGTCTCCTTTTGGAGAATTCACACATCATAGCCGGTTCCGGTTGTTCAAGCTCAAACATGAGTCAGGTCTTGTATGCGGCTGCATGGATTTGTGGAGAGTTTGCTCCGTGAGTATGAAATCGTGATAAAGATTACGTAAGTTATCGGATCACTGGGCGGCGCTTATTTTGACGAGTCCTTACAGGGAATTACCCAATCCGCAGACAACGTTGGAAGCGATGTTGAAGGGAAAAGAAGTTACCAATCTGCCTGGACATATACAAGCCGTATACATACAGAACATTTTAAAAATATTCTCACTTATATTCTCAAGAGCCGCCGAATCTGGGGATTTGACTGAAGCCACCCAGGTGCGTGAAATCGGAATTTTAAAGCGGAGTAGTTTCACCTTTCACTGTTCAACTATTTTGTTCGTTTTTTTTTTTACAGATGTGTGATTTAATTTGTGACAAACTTCCTCAGTATGTGTCTTCCGGAGATTTGGAAGTGCAGGAGAGAGCAAGTTCAGCATTGCATTTAATGAAATATATACAGAAACATGTTCAAAAAGAAGACACTTCGTTAGCACCGGAAATTGCGTCCCTCTTTGCAGGTGAACTAAATCCTGTGGCACCCAAAGCCCAGAAAAAAGTTCAGGTGAGTTACAAACGCCTCGTTTTTCTGCCGTTTTCCCAAATTTTTCGCGTAAAAACTAATTTTGAAAAAAAAATAGATTCCAGAAGGATTAGATTTGGATGCCTGGATTAATGAACCTCTTAGTTCAGAAAGTTCTTCAGAAGATGAAGATACAGGTACACAACTATTCCCGAAATATGAAAATTTTTCGAGTGAATACAACGTTTATAGCGGAAAGAAGAAACCTCCAGAACCTACAGAAGAGGAACTTGCTAAAGTATGACTTATTCTATTTTTACAATGGCCGTTTAAAATTAGAAAACTATGGTAAAAGTATTGAAACATTTTTTGCAGAGGAGAATGGCAAGGAAATTGGAACAAGCCAATAATCTTTATTATTTGAAATCGGAAGAGCGCGACCGGGGTGATTCCGTCTGCAACAATATTCCCGTCCAAAATATCGATCTCGATATACCGTTGAAGATACCGGGATTGACGTCGTCAAATAAGTACCTGCAAGTAAAAAAAGAAAAGAAGACAAAGAAGAAGTCGAAGAAATCCAAATGTGAGTGAACGCTACCCTTTTTAAATGCTTTCATATGCATTTAACAGCATTCTGATTTGGGTCTTCTTCATTGCAGCTCGTAAGGTTAGCTCCAGCGAGGATGAAAATTCTGGACCTTTAGTCATTGTTAACACCGGTATAGGTGAAATGCCCGAAGGAGCCGTTTTGTCTGATGGAGAAAATGACGACGAAGGACCGAACGATGATCCTCACAGGGCCCTGGACATTGATTTGGATGAGTTAGTTTCTGTTCTGAGTTTGGCAGCTTGAAACTTGTATATATATCATGTAACAAAATGTTATTGATTTTCAGACCCCTTCGGGAAGAAGAACGACTGCCGGTACCGTCCCATAGAACACATAAGGAGGTAGAACCACAAAAGGAAAAATCCACGACCAAGAAAAAGGTGAAGGAAAGCAAGGGAACCTCGAAATCGAAAACGAAGTCGAAAAAGACGAAAGAAAAGAAAACGGAAGATAATTTCGATCTCTGGCCAGTGGATCCGAAGACTGAGAAATCGGACAATTTAATCACAGATAGGCCTTCAAACGAGTACGAGGACATGAATAAAACGCGTGGCAAGAAATCGAAAAGCAAAGAAAAAAAGAGTAGTGGCAAAAGCAAACGAACAAAGGACAAGCAGGGAGGACTCTTACTGGACGAGAATCACGGAGAGGGAAAACTAGGTGTTGATCTGTTGGAGGACCCAACTGCCGACAACAACAACAGAATACAGGCAGATGGTAACAATGAAAAGAGGAATAAAAATCACAATAACAACAACAATAATTACAATAATTTAGTCAATGGTTTTCCTGGAGATTTGACGTCGTCCGTTGCGCCGAAGGAACCACAAAACAGGTTTTTACCTCTGGGAAAAGACAAAATTTTGACACTGGTAAGTGTGCAAATATCAACTTATTGAGGAGTGGTCGTGTTAACGTGATCGCCACTGATTCAAAATTCATTTATTCACAGCTGTCCGACATTCAAACTTTAGACGAAACTAATAATCAAATACTGATGGTAATCTCGATCAGTAACCACAGCACCGGTTGTTTAGTGAAAGATTTGAATTTAAATATTTCCGACTCCGGTTCTGTTGAACTTCTCAGAGACTCAGAGTTGGATCGGTTCGATGATATCAAATTAGATTTTCAATTGAACTGTCAACAGACGCGAGAAGTTCAGTTTGGTTTTAAGGTATCGGATTGCTCTACGGCCCATAAAATAAGGGGAACTCTCACCTACAAATATCAGGTGTGTTGGCGTGCCGTTTTAATTGCTCGTACTGGCTTCAATTGTCTCGAATGCAGCTAACGTCAGTTTGTTTCAGAATTCGGAAGGCATATCGACCCAAGACAAAATTGACCTTTGGTTAAGGTTCCCCATATCTAGTTTGTTCAGCAATTACACAGCCTCGCAGATGGAATATTCGGGACTATTGGCCGGTGGCAGTCTGATTGGCAAGCAAACATTCCACGTGGAAAACCAGTCATTTAGTCAGGTGTGTGCTCATAGTAGAAAGGTGAAAATTGTTGTGCTATCGAGCAGCATATATTTGCAATGTTCGTTTTCGTAACTTTTTAAGGTACTTCATCAAATTTGTGACCGATGTAAGTTGAAACTAATAGAACAAATAGGTGACACGGCATCTCTGTTTTCAAGAACGTTAACGGGACAAAACGTGTGCATCCTTCTAAAATCTAACGTAAGTCTGTCTGCCTATGAGTCGTCGACTTTGTTTCAAGGATTTGTTCTTTCAGAAAATTCAGAAAAGTATTTATTTGTTTTCAGGGAAACGGTGGTGTCAGTATCGATGCCAAAAGTGAATCTGAAGTATTGTTGTCTAGCTTATTGGAAGAAATCAAATCAGTTCTGTCATAGTACTGCTCTATCCGATTTTTCCTAAGATAAGACACCGCTGGAGGAGACACTCACGGTTGGAAAGATAGGAAAAACAAATTTGTTGATAGATCAACTTATAAACATACAAAATAATATATAGAATCAGTTTAACACTGTCAAAGTTTATAATTGTTGTTTTATTTTATTAGCCGGGTAAGTTGAGACGGTTACAGTTTTTAAGGATGTTTTTAAAGAATGTATCCTTGACCATAGGAAAAGAAACAAAAATCTTGATCCGATATTCAAATAATGTGCACTTAAAACCGTATGCCACGATATGTTGGAATAGTCCACCCGGTCGAGAAAGGATTTAACAAAGGTTAAAACAACAAAACACTTGTATCTAAGTTTTATTTTTATTTCATAATTTCGTTTAAATTTGTTACAACTCAAAAAGTCTGAACAGGAGTCTTGAATGATTAATGAGTTTATGTATAAATTCAGTCTAAAAAGACGTTTAAGTATCGTGCAAAAGGTTGCGCTCGCCCCGTACACCACTCCACCAATCAAAAACTTTATCACATTCTTCTATTTGATTACAAATGCAAAAAAAAATGTACTTGTAAAACTCTACCCGAACTGAGGCGAAGAAGTCGCCACGTAAAACTCTCACGACTGAGTACTTAGGGAATTAAGTTAAAATGTAAAAAACTAGTTTAACAAAAAATCTTATCGACAATAAATGGTGACCGCCAACGACCTATTCAAGTCAAAGGCTATGTCCTTCCAGTTCGGGTATGTATCTGCACAGTAAACACAATAAACCGACTCTTGTAAAAGAGTACAAGAATAAACACTGACGTTGCAGTCCCTGCATAGCTAGATGGCGAACCCGTAAAACTCCATAAAAATTAATTCCCAATGAAAACATCAAGAGACTCATCCCGAAACAAGAACGGATACCCGATACAAGGCATACAAAAACGTGCCGATCGCAAGTGACTTTTAATGAAAGACACAAACGGCGACGTGAGGTGAGCGCATCCTGTCCAGTCTGACTTTAAAAAGTAAGTTCGATCTGTTCGGGGCGATTATAATAAAACCGCCCCTAAAATGAGCTTTTTATTTTCTAAAAATATTAAAAAAATACAATTTGTATACTGCGTTTTATCAACTTAAATCTAATTTATGTATAAAAATTTGCAAGAAGGTGGTCAGTAAACGTCACTTAAATTCACGGCACACTCGGCATTAAATTACCTTTCTCTCCCTGCACCTTCGCAAAAAAAAAAAAAACAGGAAAGATCCAACGATAAATTTTTCAATTTACCATCGAAACAATCTTGTCCTGAAACTTCCCACTTACTTTGCCTATAAAAATTAACTTCATTTCCATTAAAATCGGGCTCGTTCATAATTGGTTACTTTCCTATTTTCGCATTTTCCCAAAAAATAATAATATTCTCACGTAAATTTTTAATACTCTGTGAGACAAACTCGTAACCATCCTGACGGCAAAAATACAACCCCATTAAAATAAAGATACAAAAAATACTTGTATATGAAATATCAGTTCCCGGACATTTAACACAGGACATGTTCTGTCGTTTGATGGTACACAAGACGACTGCTGTTGACAGTTTGACAATGGTCTCCGTCTGATGTATGCAAAATTTTTAATAGTAAGTGGAAGAATAAAAATACGAGAATAAATAAAATAAATCGTCGGAGTAATAAAAATTGGTAGATCACATTTTCTGAGTCAACAAATAGAAAAAAGCTCTGATATATGAACTAACTAGAATACGTAGAGTAGCAAAAATTGTTGTAGTTGAGGTTTCTTGTTCCTTGAGACAGAAGATACTGGCAAATACTGGCGAATACAGGCATTTTTAAGCCTCTCCCGGCTGAAATTCATAAAGTTTACTGATCTTCTCTTTTTCCGCTTCGGATGTATCCCGAGCTATGAAGAGGGTATGTCCTATTCCGCAGGCAACCTGGTTTATGTGAATTCCATCCAGGGCTTTCACTTCGACAGGTACAGTCGAACTGCGACGAAGTTCTCCAATACCCTAAAATAAGGCGTGACATAAATTTTACATCTTACGCAACTACCAGTACTTCGATTTGGCTCCCGGAACTTACCAGTTCCCCTTGGGTGGGACTAGGACCCCATGCGATTACGCTTTCATCTGCTGCAACAACAATGGACGTAACTGAGCATCCAACGCTTCTCACATTCCATCCGGACAAGTCCTGAAGTGGTTTCGGATACATGTTGGCTTCCCCTGTTCTCTTGGTTAAACCAAAAAGATAAACAGCACCTGATGTGGACACACGGAATTAGTTTTTCCTTCGCACACTGTTACTGTTCTTGCATTTCTTCTTCCACTTACCATAATCGTTAATGGCCAGCGTGTAGCTTGATCCACAATAAACACTTTTCACGCCTCTGGACTGAGAATCGAAAAACTTAATTAACCGGGGTACGAATTCGTCTTTAGGTTCGGCATGTCCCAACCTTCCATATCCACCAAATCCCCATGAAAATAATCGCTTACGTCCATCGATGGCTACCGTGTGATTTTGACCGCAGGAAAAATCCAAAATTTCATCGACCTGATTGTCAGAAAGTGTAAATTGAGGTTTGGTTGGTAAAACCGCAATGCGGTCCCGAAACTCAGGTACTCTACCTGAACAGGTACTGGATGATTATCTTTTCCCTTTTCGACGAACATTCCAATTCTTTTTGGCGCAAGAATACAATGGAAGGCCAATTTGTTGCTATTGACGAAATATTGACCGTCTGTGTTGTGACCCAATTGACCATACTCTGGCAACCCGAACGAATGGAGGGATCCTCTTACGTCCAAAACCATACTGAATTCGGCTCCGCAGTCAACTTTTACAATGGGTGGTCCTTTATATTTTATCATTTTTGGACTTTCCAATGTCTGCAAACAATTGTGTTGTGGAATGATAACATCTCAAGTCATGTTTACTTTATAAGACATGCAAAACCTTTTTTAAGGTTCTTCAAAACTCATATTGCAACTCCCTTTACTATAAAAATTTTTAAGTTTTACAATCTTGTAGTCATAGTTTCTAAAGTCCAGGCAGTTGATAATTTAAAATCCTCAATTTACCTGTATTGTACTACTTCCAATTCCAAGTTGTCCATTTTTGTTATCTCCTGTTGCAAATACTGTACCCCTTTCAGTTAAAAACAAACTATGACTTCTTCCAGTGGCAGCACCAACAATGACATAATCCTTCAATGTTTCAACTAATGTTGGTGAATCTCTTGTTTTGGTATCACCAACTCCCAATTGACCTAATAAAGAGTTCAAGTCAAAAACCTTAAAATTGTTTCATTGCTTAGCTACTTTGATTTACACTACAAGTCATATGTTACTCATTCAAAACTGTGAGTCAAAAATGTAACAACCTTTATCGTTTCTTCCAAATGTCATGGCTTTTCCCTCTTCAGTGATAATTATGCTGTGAGCAGAGGTGCACCCTGTTGCAACAAGGCGAACTCTAATTTCAGGTACCATTCTGTGTGGAATATATAAATTAATTGGAGTCAGGCATGCATTTTTGACACTCTTTGGAGGCACTTTCCTGCCAACTAAGTCCCAGTTCACTCCCCCACATATAAGTAGAACTCCAACATTTCCACTTAACTTTTCTTTCTGAAAATGAAATAAGTAAAATTTAAAACTCAGTGTGAAGCCTTAGACATAAAATAATTATTCAGGGTTGGCACATATAGTGAATGCATGAAATGTAATACATGTTCAAAGAACTGACAATGCAATATTTACAGTAACAATGAACCTATTTTGGCACATGACATTTGTCTCAATCAGGCTGGCTCACCTTTACAAGCCATCATGTGGCCTACTTAGAGGTGACCCATTTATGAAGTATTGTGACTGCGTACCATTCACCCGTGGTTTACCTAATATAAAATATCGGGATCAAATATCCGGGCCTCGTGGTTGAATTACGCGACAAATTTTACATTTCTAGTAATGAAACTGTGGGAGAAATTCGTTAAGCCAAAGAGACAACAGGCAGCCAGTCGAAACATGACGAATCCCTTTGTCTATTTAATCCAATAATTTTTGGAAAAACAAATGATCGCGGCAGGGAAAACCGGTAAAAATCGCATAATTTCCATGTGATGTACAAAATAAAATTAAAAAAAAGAGGCCGGACGAGAAGCGACCATCTGTCATTATTCCAAGAAATGTGTGTCACTGGGCAGTTTACCTTAGCATTTCGTCTTACTTTGCCCGGCTTTTTTTTGAATTAAAACGTTTTCTTTTCGCCGCGTCCATTATTCCCAGTACTAACCAGTTTTTCGGAGGCCTCACTTCCAGGTAGAAATTCTTGTACCGGCTCGGCCGTTTTATCTTCCAGGTCGTCGGCCCCGTTATTGGACGCGTCGCTCAAAGAATCATTTTCATCATCAAACTCATCACCGTCACTTTCGTCTTTTTTAACTTTCTTCTTTGATTTATCCAATGAAACGTCGGATTTACGTTTCGAAGACATGTTTCCCTCGCTGCGGATGTACTCTCGGACACGTGTTTTATCTGTTAATGCTTGAATTTCGTAATTTTCTCTGAACTTTCTATTCCTAATAAAAAAACTAAAACGAATGTTTTAAAAAAAATGCTAAGAACTGGTGAACTGCTTGGCTTGGTTTTTTTGCAGAATTGCCAACTTAATCGGATTTTCCCTTCCTCTCATTCGATTCCACCGCTCGCCATAATCCTTCACTAAATCGGCAATGAACATAAATGGGAGCAAAAAAGTTGTTCAACACGTTTTAACCAAATATTTAATTTCCCGGACAGAATAATTAAAAACGCAGCCGAATATAACGTGTCAGAAATAGAGCTAGGACACCGGTGATCGCCGCAACGGTAAGATGAGGTAATTTGCTAGCGTAACTCCTTCAACGGTTTTGAATTTTGACATTACAGGTTTTTTTTTAAAATTATAAACTACAAATCATTACATTTATCGTTTTCGCAAACATCACCGGGAAACTGCTGAATATTTATGTTGTCCATTTCATTCAGGTTAACCTAATATAATGAACCAGAAAAATCGGTTTTGAACTGTTTTTATTTCTCATACATTAAAATCTGTACAACATACACAAAACCGACAATAGCTTTTACGATTTCATTCAAAGGACCACAAAAATGAAGCACTTCGTTTTCGAGGAGCAACAGTAGTCCAACATCACACGAACAAGACTTTCGACTACTGTCTTCGATTAAAATTTGTCACGATCGCATAAAATCACATCAGAGTCCAATTCAGTCCACCGTTTCAGAGTCAGGCATTATGGTTGTTCTTTAGCATGTCCGAAAGAACTCTTTCTATCGAAATGTTTCCGATGGTCTTGCGAAAGAGCAATTCCTCGATTATATCCTTGGAGAGGAGATTCACCGATGGCAGAAGCATAAGTAGTTTACCAAACCGCGTTTTATGGGCATCTTGAGATGTGCAATAGTCGTGTAACATAACGTGAGTTTGGTCTTGAAGCATTTCGACTTGAGCGTGATCTTTGAGTCCAGTCATCTCTTCCATTAATAAAAGAAACATGTAAACATGACGAAATAAAAGAACAGCTGACTAAATAAATTTTAACTTACCTGTTTTAAACAAAGTCAGTGCTTTCAAGCAGGCGTATTCGGTGTGATCCACTTTCAAAGCTGTGAACTTCGCAATCACCTGCTTAAGCTTCTTAGCTTCTTTTTCTAAAATCTCCTGTTTACTCGATGAAAATGACACTCCACTCACCAAATATTCTGGGAGAAAAATAGAAATAAGACGTGAAAGTCTTGAAAGGCAACGACCAGTATTTCGGTACAATTTGAAAATACCTTCGTCGACCGGAAGTGTCCATTGTGCGGCACTCAAAACGAACAATTCGCTCCAGGAATCTTCCAGAAGTGTCGACTGATCGTGAAAGGTTAGCTGTAGGAAGGACGGAATGCTTCTCGCCCATTTCACGGTTAGAAACAGTAGTTTTGCTGCCGATTCATAGACGCTTTCCGGACCTTGTGGAATGGCCAAATCCAAAAGGTTGGGCTTGCTTGTTATGGTGTCTGTCGGAAATTTCGTCAGGTTCAAAATGGCGTCTCGGTTTTAAACTTGAAGTTAAATGAGTTGCATCTCACCGTATGAAGAAGTGCTGTGGAGATCTCTCGTCTCCTCCGAACTGGTGACTTCGTCCTCTTCAGCACTGCTGACTGAGGTCGTCGCTGTCGTTCGCCTCGTTCTTTCATCACACGAATCGTTGCTGTCGGCCGTTCTTTTTAACGTGTGATAGAATCCATGAGGTTGCAACATCTCCCGCTGTAATTTCATTTCATCATCTATTTTCTGTGAGAAATGGCGAGGCTTTCTGCCAAGGGAGCAACTTACAGTCGTTTTAGCGATTATGGGAGTCGGACAGTTGAAAATTCCCAGTCCAAGACTATTCGGAAGACCTGAAGTGTGGTGTTTGATTCCAAAATGAAAGGGCAAAGTCGGCTGGGGGTAAACAAAGTGATAAGCCGGCAGGTCGATGACCGGAGCCCCCGCGCTCAAAAAACCCGAGTGTACCCCCTGGTACCCGTACGGATGACGCCTGTTGATGCCCACGGCAGGACAATGAGTCGTCAGACTTGCTCTCGGCGCCCTTTCATGCTGTACCGCTGGAATCAGAGTAGCCTCTTCATGACGTTAAGGTAATCTTGTGGCTCGTGGTAGACAACAAAAGAAAAACAACTGACCATCACGTTTCATATTGACCGCGAGACATTTCTTAAATCTGCACGCCTGACACTGGTTCCTTCTGGTGACGTCAACAATGCAGGACCCTGACTCCTTGCAGTGATATGCCAAACCTCTGGAAAATTGAACGTTTTGCGTCATTAGAATGACGTCACGTCTAAAACATCTTAAGTATTAAATTCAACGGTCGACGGGTACCTCCTAATGCTTCTTTTGAAAAATCCACGACATCCATCGCAGCTGGCTACCCCGTAGTGCTTTCCGGATGCTTTGTCTCCGCAGACCTTACACAACGTTTCCAACTTCTGCTCCATTCAAGCATTCATCTAAACAAATTATTACCTACTTATTTATTAATATTTCTTTCTCTCCAACTCTTTGTCGTGCTTTAATTCTAACCGAAATTTCACATAATAAATTGCTGACGCAGATACATCGAATAAGATTTTTCCCTACGTAACAATCAAAATACGTTGAATTCCTGGTTATTTATGAATTGATCAGAAAATATAAAGTTACTATTTACTTAAATTTAAGTTACCATTTACAACAGCCTCCAATCGACGCCATTAAAGTTAGGGTCAGATCTATTAGTGCTGCCACTAACAACAATCTCATAAGTAGGAAACCAAGAAGTAAGAACCCAAAACAAATCAAAAGTTTTAATACTATTACATATTGTTTAATACTGTCTAATAATATTATAATACAATAATCTATTATATGACACTGACCGCGGTCATTTTAAACCTATTAATGCTAGTTAAGTTTGTTGCATTTGGTACGTATGTGTAGGCGAGGGAGACAATTATCATTATTTTGTGTCGAATAACACCGTGTCCTGTTTTGGTGACTGGGGTTACCCCCCTTCCCAAACGTTTCGCAAGCTTTCCCGGATGCGGGAAAGGCGGTCGATAGCACCGCGGATGTAGGAAGGAAGGCTTGTCGGCTTGGTAGGGTAGAAGAGAGTTGTGATTTCATCGGTTTTGGTAGGTTAGGTTAGGTTAGGTTTGGTATAACGGGAACCATAAGGGAGCCAATGAGTCATTTTTCTTACCCATTGGCTTGGAGGACTTTGAATAGGTGAGACATTTCAGCAGGTAGGGAAGAGGGTCTACTTCTAGAGCGCGCTCAGTGAATCAGGGTTCTTAGGACGCTTAATTTGTGAACAGGATGGTGATGAGAGGAAGCATTAAGGTATCGGTCTGTCTGGGTGGGTTTTCGGTATACCGTAGGAGATAGTCTGCCCAATGGAAGTTTTGTGACGAGGACGTGCAAAAAAGGAATGTGGGAATCCGTTTCCACCTCCATGGTGCAACGGATATTAGGATGGATGGAGTTTAGATAGGTGGGGAAAAGGTTAAGTTGGTCCAGGCCGTGCGGCCAAATACCAAAGGTGTCGTCCATATACCTGAACCAATGGAGGGTTTAAGTATGGATTACTCGATCTCTTTTTTCTCCCATGATTCAATGAAGAGGTTTGCGATGGGGGAACTAAGAGGACTGCCATGGCCAATCTCATATTTTGTTTATAGAATTGCCCTTTGTATAGGAAATAACAGGTAAGGCAAAGTTTGAACAGGTCAGTGATTTCAGAGAGGGGTAAGAAGGTCGATAGAATGCTGGATGGGGACATTGGTAAACAGGAAGGAAACTGAGAAGGAGGTCGTTAGGGTTTATGTTAATTTCATGAAGGATTACTATAAAATGGGTGGAATTTTTAATATGGTGTTTGGAATGGCCAACGTGGGGTTTGAGGAGTTTGGTCAGGTGTCTTGCCAGGAAATGAATTGTGGATTTGATGGCCGAGATTATGAGATGTCCTTTTTATGCATTTTGGGGAGACCAAACATACGAGGTGGGAGAGAATTGGACAGAGTTCTGGACTTGCCCTTGCTAATTAATTTGGGGTCCCATGTAGTCTTACGAGTGAGACGTCCGAGTTTCGAAGTAGGGTCTTTGGGGATAATAGAATAAGTTGGGGGAAGAATCAAGTTGGACATCTTAGTATGGCAGTCCGAAGTGTTGAGGACAACGGTGGCACTGCCTTTGTCGGCAGACAGAATGGTAATATTCGGGTTAGAACGCAGATTTTTAAGGGTTGATATTGCACGGGCCAAGATATTGGGTTTTTTGGGGGTAACTTGGCTTTTTAAAAATTACCGCCGCTTCGGAGCGGATTTCCTCAGAAATCGTTGGGGGAGGTGCTTTATTGCCGTTGTTGTGTTTCAACACCGAAGAAAAATTCACTTTTCAATAACTATTTTTATTTTCTTTATTACCACTAAAATTAATCATACTTCCTCTACCTCATATTACTCTTAATTCTTCTCTTTTTCTTGGGGTGGTGCTATATAAATGGTTTCATATCACCCTTGTCTCATCGACTTCCTACCATTCATATCACATCGACCCTATCATTCAAACATCCAGCCAGCATCCGAAATTTGACCAAACAATTTGAATCAACACAGATAGGACTCATCAAACAATCCCAAAGTTCAAGATACGATTTCTTAGAAAAGATAGGTAAAATCCATAATACAACTGAAGATTCCAGCAGCTGGGAAAGCTGACGAAACGTTCGGGAAGGGTGGTAACCCCGTCACCAAAACAGGACACCGTGTTATTCGACACAAAATGATGATAAGTATAAATATGTACGCCGTGAAAATTTAAGTTCAAGTTCGATCAACAAAGGTAGCCTTTGAAGAAGGGCCATAGTCGAGGTATGCAACAAAGGTAGTTTTTGAAAAAGCCCCCGACCACAAGTCAAGTTGAAATAAATAAACAGAGTCCTAGACGAAGAAAACAACGTGTGATTGTGAAGAAGGGTTCCCACGACGAAAAAATAAGGGAAGACTGGAGACAAGAAGAAGTCAGAAGAGGGACTCGACAAGGCATTCAGAAGAGAACGGTCGAAACGAGAGGTGGTACCTTGGTGATTGATCTTGTTGCTGTGTGAATTAATATAAAATATCTGAAAAAAAATCATGGACTTGGAACAATCTTTACCCTCAGGGGTGAATCCTTGTCCGACATATGTAAGTAAGAATTTTATTACTCATTCCCGCTTTCAGGTATTTAAGAAAAAAATAGTTTTAACCAGGTACCTTTGTTGTTTAGTTAACAATTTGTGCAGGCGTAATCACAGGTGATGTCTGAGGGGCAGACTACAACTGCTTGTGGGGGGTGTGAGTACGAAAAGAACAACAAACAAGCATAAATTCATTAGAAAAGGCAGGTTGCGTATAGTCACACGGTGTCTATCAAATATTAACTATGAAATTGACTTTTCTCCACTTTGAATCCCTCTAATGGTTAAGGGGGTAACCCGATATTTTTCTTATGCAACTCATAGACCACCATAATTTGTTCTGCTACCCTGCAGCAACCCTCGTCCCGTCGTGCGACTGAATTTTTCACATATGCGACTTTCCATCGGGGCGCTCAAGGCTCTAACTCCTTCTTTCCGTGAAAAATCGAAAAAGTAAAATTAAAAAAAAGGAATATTTTGGCTTTTCTCCTTTGGAGCGACATTAATTATTCAGTGGTGGGTCGGACCCGGGGGGTGCAATAATTACACAAAAACAACCTTCTGGCAGAAAGTCATTTTCAACGTAGAACGGATGATTAGGCAACCGGCGGTCGGTAAACAGTTTGCGTGACCTGAGGGAGGTTGAGACCAGATGTCATTTTGTCAAATGTTTAGATTTTTGTTTTTGACTTTGGAAGAAAATTATTGGAAATTTGAACAGTCAATAAGGGTTGAAGGGTGGTTTTTTGAAAAATGTGTAGGACCACGGCGACACAACCTCTCAACGCGACATCGTTCAGAGTGGTCAGGTACGAGCTTGCAATTTTCACAAGTCCACCATTTTAATATTATATATAAAATATATGCTGGAACGTAAGTAACCGTAATTAGTGTAGTGCAACCGAAGCGTATTGGATATTAATTGTTGTTTGCTAAATACAATTTTTCCCTCTCCACTTCAGTAAAAAGGTCAAAATTAATTACAATTTCAGTATCAGGCGTTTGTGCACATTTATTTAGCTGTCATGCGAAGTGTATGATTTGGGAGAAGCGATAAACCATCTGTAGTGGTGGACAGGTGCGGATAATTAAAGGAAATTATTTACTTTACACATGGAATAAATCAGAACGAACAGGTGTGTGTTTGTGTAGGAAGTCGTAGAGGGCTGTTCTGCCGTCGTCGAGGGTGAAAACCAGGGTACCAAACTTTATAAAATACGTAAATTTATGAAATACGACAGAGGGTACACGACTCGAACGGGAACATTTTTTAAGGATTAGGTCCTTGGATGGCATGTGTGCGTCGTCAGGGGTGAAAGAAAGTTTTCTCACTTCTGATTACTTTTCAATTGCCCATCGTATGGATATCAATCATTCACATTTGAACGCATCTTCTTCCTCTCTTCTGTTCGACGAAAGCTACATTGGTGAGAAGACAAACTTTCTTTTAGATAGAATTCATTTTTCTCTTTAGCATGTGTCCCGTAAGTGTGGGTGTCTATGTAAACGGGATCACTGTGTAAATAACCGGGAGCAAAAAAGTTGAAAAGTGTCAGAATCAGTCGCTTTTGAGTGCTTCAACACTTGCTCCGTTTCACAGAAATATACAAAAGTTCTGTAAACAATGAACCGTCAGAAATAATAATGGGAACAAAGTGTCAATGTAAAAATTCAGCTGGGGTTTTTCGAGTGGTTGAACCATCCGCCAAAGGAAAGGGATGAAGGTGATGTCCGGTCTGATTTGAAAGGAATGAAATATATGTAATGGTGTATATACTAGTATGTAACGGGGTATTTTTGCTGCAGAACGGACATTTGCTGTCGAACCCTACGAAATTTGTCGTACGACGGTGGTTGCATATTTTTTTATTGGAAACCATCGGTGTAGCAAACTTCTTCAGTTCCTCAACCTTTTTCCTCCGTCCTTTTTGTCCTACCTCTCGCCCTATTTCATCCCTCATCGACAGCTCATCAATATCTCATTGTTCTACTGAAAATTTGAATATTTTTTCCGATCTGTCGATGCCGACCTTTTTCCCGCTCTCCCATCTATTTTTTATGTAAGAGAATTAAATTGCTGAGTAACGTTCTACTTCCCATCCTTCCTTCCTTCCTTCCTTCCTGTCTTCTTTCTCTTCGGCCTTGCTCTTCCTCTGCCACTCTCTTCTGCTCAACACCGGGCTTGGGACGTGAAAAATTTTTCACATTTAAATTTTTAATATCCGAATCGGAAGGGAAAGATTTAAAGGTCTTTTGGTGACAGAGGCGAATTCGCAGTGTCATTGTTGGTCTATGTATTGAATCTTCCGAGATTGTGACATAGCCTAAAACGATACTTGTAACAATTGATGACAAACAACGACTCCATGTCATCACGTAAAGTTATCAAGCATCACACAAAACTGTGACTTTCTGACTGAGAAATAACACCAAAATAATTAATTTTGGTTAATGACGAAGCCCAATTAGCACACGTTAAGAATAAAAAGTATAATGTGCTTATACAAACGGAATAAAATTTATCAGGCTTGAGAAAAAAGGTTTACCAAAATAATTCATAGATGTACGCGAGTAGATTCAGTTATTTTTCATGGTATACTTTAGAAAACATACATACAATTACTTTCTACATTTTTGTGTTGTAATCAATAATCCGAAGTTATTTTGTTAAGAAGTTATTATAAGTATCTTTAAGTATTACGCATGCATAGTAGGTTCCTGTATGCAATACTGTACTTAGTGGTGGAACGGATGGCACAGAACTTGATTTTGCAATAAAAGCAACGCGAATTTCCAGCACTTGTGAGAAATCTTTTAGAGAAGAAAAGTATTTCTTCTAAATTTCTAATTACTCAGGGACCACATCCACAACAATATGTTTTTGTAATATAATTTACTACCCATTTTTATGTAATTGGTGTAATTTTTTAAAGTATACATATTTATAATAAGGAACTGGCTGTAAAAGTTGTATTAAATATTTGCAACAGTCGTAATGTTAGTAACAGTATTTTATTTAATTCGATGTCAGTTTCCATTAACCAAAATTATTTTAAAATTGTTAAGAAGATGTAAATACTTGTAAATATAAAACAAGGAATGCATTTGATTGAATTTATTTATATGAAGCATCATTATTGTTATTACCACGATTTGCGACAATCTTGAACAAAACTATTGGTGTGTAGACTTAGCCAGAAAATTTCTTGGGGCATAAAAAACCAATGATCGGGAGCATTCAGTGTCTCAATTACTTATATACGTTTGGTTCGGTAATGGATGAAACAATGAATACCACTAATGGAGTTGAGACTAATCGAGGTTTGCACAGAAAATTAAGAGGAAAACAGTAGTAAGCGACAGGAAAAACAACGATAAATTAAACTAAGAGTTTGACGAAAATAAATGGGACGAACGAAACGATACCTTATCCCCATTATTTTATGGCTAAAGTAAATCTATGTATTTTTATTGTTTATCTTGTATTAAGCATTCTAAACATAATTAAATTGGAAGATGAAGAATGAAGAAATTATAAAAAAATATCATTCGACAAATATTACTTGTCAAAATTTACTCGAGCTAATTAATAAAACTAATCAAAATTAATTTCCAATTAGAAAATTAGATATCGTCATTGTAATCTTTCAAAGATTTGCGAAAATATCTTTTTTAATATTTATTTTCTAGATTTACCATTTCGAAACATGCTGTTAAAGAACAAAGAACTGGTGAAATTTAAAAATTCAGAAAATAAAAGGTGAAAAACGTGATATTCAATATTATTACATAGATCTAATTTGAAGTGTAGTTAATTTTTTTTCGCAAATTCTAGAAAGCTTTGAATTGAAATGCAATTTACTCACGTACAATGATTTTCCCAAGCAAAGCCATAAATACAAATCTTGTGAGTATTTTTCTATTTTTTTGTTCAACAAAATTTTCACAACTTGAGCACAGGAAGTAAAAAAAATTAAAATGATTTTCCAGAGGAAAATTTTACGGGTAAAATGACCGTCCAGAACCCTTTCGAAGTCTCCGCCCTCCTATGATTTTCCAATTGCAAATCGGACGTTCGACCACCGCCCAACAGAATCAATGATTAATCCCATTTACGGTTGTTCATCTCCCCTCAAAACGTGGGGTTTTCCTTGAATTCGACAGGAATTAATGGGCGGAGCTTTCGGTCTGGAAAATTCTTTTCGCGGGATTTGATTGGTTCATCCTTTTTTAACTTTTCCGACTCCATGAAATTTTTAGTTTCCTTTTCGACAGAGAAAAGTCCTGTCTCGGGCTTGTCCACCTAACTGTCGCCCAGAAAACAGTCTGAAAGGTTCAACTCGAGTGAAGATTTAATTGACCGACTGTCGTTTCCTGTTTTTCAGGGCATTTGACCTTAAGTTCAATTCAAATTTGTGGTCGACCGCACAACAAAAAATGCCTGAAAGTTAAGAACAAAACAAAAGCAAAGCTTTTAAGTAAAAGTTATTTTATGTTTCAGATCATCATTTATATTATAATCTAACTTTATATCTAACTTTATATCTATTATAATCTATCAATTTTTGTTATTGATTTATCTCGGTTTGCTATGTATATATTTTTTTGATGCTGTAATTTATTTGGTGGGCAATTTTGTAAAGAAACTAGCGTTCAGTGGACAAAGGCCACAAGCTCCAAAAATAAATAAATTTATTTATCTATTTGTATCTCATTAAAATAAAGTCATAATGGTACAAATAAATAAATTATTTATTTAATTCTTTTGGTCTAGTACTCCTCTGTGTACGAACGGAACCTTTTTAATAAAATAATAATGAAGAATAACTTAGTTTTAATTTAAAAACATTTTACCACTCGTGAAGAATAGATGATAATTTTCATATGCTGTGGTATGACCCATGCCGTCCTCAGTGGTATTCTAATAAAAACTCTATTTCTTGAGACTCATTCTGCCAGCCAATAAGACATTAGTTATGCATATAAAGAGGAACACATTTGATTCTTGCAAACCACGACAGTGGATTTTGAGAAAACACATAATATTTATTACAGTAGCAACCGTATATAAATAAGTGGAAAAATTTTATATATTTGTAAGAGGCGGAACCATTACTTACTTACCATTCAATATTATTTAATTAATTTACTGAGAAAGAGTTAAGAAAAATTATACCCAGCCAGGAATTTTTCTGAAAAATTGATAGAATGTGTAGTGGTTCATTAAAATGCACTTATTAGTCAAACGATTATAATAAAATGGTCTGGGAATTAATTAGATAATTAATAATACACAATTTCCATCGGCAAGTGTGATATTCAAAATATAATCAAATTCAATACAATTTCCCTTTCTTTAAATCATCAATACAGCTTGACCAGTTAAAGGTAATATTTGATGGGTGTTCCCTTGGTCAAGATTATACAATTCAGTCATAGAATCCGTGAATTTTAAATGAACCTCATGAAAGCGACATGACAAATTGCGAATTTAAATACGGACAATCACCAAGGTAAGTGACGTCGAGTTCGGTTGTAAGAAAGCCAAAACCTGGAAAACATAAAAAGTCATTAAAGATAAATTGGATTGCGTGAAGTTAGAAAATTTTGAGTCGAAAAAACACGAGTTACAATTTAACGTCCATTAGTGGCGAGTGTTAGCCGGCTTCATCATAGAAACGCGGAATTCGTACAGTTGGTCTGTATAACTGTACATAACGCAATTGGACTTCCTGGTAACTACTGTGGTGGCAGGGTATCATTCATTTCACTATGTACTTCTTAGTTTTTAGTTCGCATGAAACTAAGAACTCGACTAAACAAATTAAAAACTTATTGATCGGGTTCTCCCAATGAGTAAGGACGACCGACTTACTTTCTTTTCTGCCTGATTTTCTGTAAGATGAGTTTCTAAAAATTTGATTTGAAGTTGGTGCTATTCTATTACTAGATATTTCAAGCACTAAATTTTAGGGTTGTAATAATGACAGAACTTTGGCATTCCATGGCTCGTGGGGTCCTGCTATTGCTCGGGCATGGCCGCATTCAGAGTTTTGCTTTAAAAAAGACTGGCAGAGAATCCGCGTAAATGAGAGACACCCAATATCCTGAACAAATATTGTTGAACTGAAACTCTTCAATTTCACTCAATGAGATCAATAACTCACGTTTAGCTTATGGACTTATTGAAATGTCGACAGCACATGTTAATTTTCACACCCCCCTTGAACTGCCCCTCCGACACTTCTGGGTTTTCAACCCTTAAGACTTACGTCTTATTCGCCCTCTCGCAACATCGCGAGGGAAAACCCGGAGAAAGAGAAACTGACATGAAATACTCGTTTCCGTTGCGGCCAATTTTTTTATTATTGCGACAAAATCTGCTTGCGGACAAGCAAGACAAGTTCTCATGTTGTACGGGTAAGTTGAGAACATTAACAAAGTCCTGAGATTGACACTGAGTTCACAGCACTTTTGTTGTTATCACAATGAGAAGTTCTTCCAATCAACATGTACCTGGCAAGACTGGTAGGCACCACTCTCCTTCAAATACTTCGACCATCGGACAATTTTAACTCAAAAATAGGGAAGAAAAACTCCAGTGACCTGATTCTCTGGTGACCACACCAGTTGAATGAAAAACAAAAACTAATATTTCATACACGATTTATTATGAAATTTTGTGCTGCAATTTGTAGAAACAATTTTAATTACCTTTCACAAGAATCATGGAAAACGAATATGGCTGGCTGAGAACTTCGATTATCGGTCGAAGTGCTTTCAAGAAAGTAAAACAACAGCGGATGGGAGTAAAGAGAGGGTTAAACCACAGGTGAAAATCGTTGAGAAGACAACAACAATACAATTTAAAATTCCTAAAATTTATTTAATGACTGACAAATTCATTTTCCACAGACAAGACATGATGGCGCGACACATTTCCCATTTTTCTCAAACGTTTCCTTTTCCTCCGAGCAAATACACCATAAAACCGAGTCAAACAGTGTGAATGTCGGAGTGATCGATCGCCCAAGAAAGAAATCAATACGTCAATGAGAAACGTATATGAGAAAACCCCAATCGAAAGAATCGTCAGGGGATTCAATGGGTCAACGATGTACGCGTCTATTCCCAAACAAAGATGAATTCGCTTCTGAACTTTTGCTAATAAGTACCGATTCGCATCCGGGTGTTGAAATAAAATCAAGATGCCATTGGAAACAAATTTTGAACCCGACGCGGCCGAAAACGATGTAAATCTGTTTTCCCGGTGAAAGTACCGCGTCGTCTCACCCGGGATAAGAAAGTTCCCGTTCTAAAACAGAAAAAGAAAAAAAACCGCGAAAGTCAGAAGAAATAAAAAATAAAATAAAAACTTTACAAATAAAAAACACGGAAGAATGAAATAAATAAATAAGAATAAAAGCTTCGTCTTCTCCGCGGTTCTTCCAGGGCAGATCCCGTGGCCTAGGTTTTTCGATTTAACAAAAATTCGATCCGATCGATCGATTGATTTTTCTTACAAATACCGTGGACGTGGAAAAAAAATTTAATTTCTGCCCCGTTTAAAATTAAATATTCGTTTCGATATTAAAAAATTTTCCAATCAAAAAATAATAATGACATTGATTGTGAAAAATACAACGGAAACTATTCGCTGTTGGACAGTCGTGAAGGCAAAAAAAAACTTTTGGTTCCAAAGTGATTTTTCACGTGAGTTTTCGACGGATTTACAAAAACCAACGTTGAAATTGTCCATTAAAACTATTTAAAAACGAACCTAACGAAAAATATTCTTTATCACAGGCAAATCAATAATAAAATAAAATCGATCCCTCGATTTGTATTTGAACGACGCCGCACGAAAACTATTGAAAACTATTTCGTAAAAATTGATTTATGTTAGCCTGATCTTGTTCTAACCGGTGACTGAAGGTGGTCGATCTGAAGTGTTCTCGACAGGCATCGGCAGGATCACTTTGGAACCGAACTCTTCGAGGTACTCAAATTAACAAATCATGTACTGTCGTTGGACATCTTGAAAGGGAACCGAAAAGTGCCCCAATCAAGAGGTCAAAATGCTTCTTATCGCTTCGTCTAGGATTGGATCGGCATCGGAACTTCCGCCATCTTCATCGTCGTCGCAGTCGGCCCGGTACCTGTCGGTTTCATCTTCGCTCTCATCGCTGCCGCTCTTGTCCTTGTTCTCGATGAAACCTTTGATTTTTAACTTCTTTGAATTATCCGAGTGCAATTTGTCCTTCAATTTCCTCTTCTTTTTCGCTCTTTTCCCTGACGTGCCTCCCGTTTCGTCCGTCACCTCCGACAGCGTGTCGCACTTTTGCAGGTTTAAAATGCTGTCGATGGCACTTTGTACCTGAGCGTTAATATCGGCTCCCGAATCCTCGTCTTTGCTACTGTCCATGGAACTTTTTGAACTCCCGTCCGAAAACGTCCTAGCACTTTTTACCTTGCATTTGCTCGTCGATATGTCGTACTTCTGATCTTCGTCTTCGCCACCGAACGGAACCACCGAATCAAATGACGTCCTTGTATTTTTACACTCTTTCGTTTCCGACTTGATTTTCACCAGATCCTCATCTCGATTTGCTTCAGTCAATTTAAAACAATTGTCCTTTAACGAATCACTATTAATATCACTAATTATTTTACTTTTAGAGATCATTGTTTCCTTGTCGTCATCCTCCGGTTTGAATTTAACTTCCTCTTGACCGATCAGATTGTTCATCTCAGTCTGAACGTCATCCAACCTAAAATACAAATACATAATAATTTTCATTGTTATTCTTGACTACAAATTGTGAACTACATACAAGTATAACTCTGTGAAAGGTTTCTTACGTTAATTCAGTCTTTACAATTGTGTCAGTGTTCCCCCGGAAAATGATGGTAGGATTTTCGAATTCCTCTTGAAGTCTTTTTTCTTTCTCTCTCAATTCTTCTAATTCCATTCTTTCTTCTATTATAAAATTTCTATCCACCATTATTCTCTCCGCTGTGCTCACTTCTCTCTGCAAAATTAATATTAAAAGTTCTCATAAAACACGGTTGTTCGATTCTTACTACCCAGCAACTAAATTTCACTGCTACTTACCATACTCTCCAGCATTAAGAGGTATTTGTACTTCTCCTTCATGACTCTGAATTTGTCGAGAAGGTGCTGGGCGGTAGCCTCGAAGATATCGTCGGCAGTCGCTAGATCTTGTGGACTGAGAGCTTTCTCATCCATCACGTGGTACCTGATTAGTCGTTTACATGCGTCACTCTTACTGAGAAATGGAGTCTTCGTGTCAGGCATTGTGGCCCCTGCTTGATCGGTTCTCATTTGCTGCTCGATGCTGAAAGTGATAAATGAACGTTAACTAACCCATCGGCACCCATCTGAAGAAGGTAAAGAACAGAAGTAAGAGAAGGAAAAGAATGAGGTAAAGAATTTTACGTACAAGGCAGTCCTACTAAGGGCAGGTACTTGAGGTCGTATTGGTTCGGTAACTGTAGTTTGATTCCTAGGTTTTATTTGATACGTGGGAGATTGAGTCTCTGTTTGTTGTATAACAATGGCTGGTGCAACGACTGCCTGAGGTTTCCCGGTGTTCGGGGATGTCATGGTTCCCGTTGACATTTTTCCACTTCTAAATTCTAGGTTTGTCACGGTTTGTGTTCCCATCTGTGTAAAAAAGCAAGATTGAGTATTTCTGTCTAATGAAACGAACGAATACTGTACGGGCAATGCATACCTGAATTTGGATGGGAGAAGTTCCCTTCTCACACTTGGTCACATTTTTCCCTGATGTATTCGGACTGACATAAAGAGGACCGTAATTCGAGGTGGGTACATCGGAGATCAAAACAGTTGGAGGAACAGACATTTTGGGAATATTGGACTGAAAAGAGGAATTTAAATCGGACGTATTAGTCCCACAGGACACAACGGTTTGGGTAGTAAAATTCGATTTAGCCAACTGAGAATTTGAATTAGCGGTTATAAAGGTATGGGGTTGGGATTGTTGAAGTGACTGAGTTCCCTGTTGAACCTGTGATAATTGACCCTGCTGTTGCTGTTGAGCGGTACCCTGTGCCTGAAATATCCTGCCTGCGTTGGGAAGCGATTGTGATACCTGAACGAAGCCGATTATCAACATGATGTACCTTGTGATTTGTAACAATATGACCACCAACATTATTTTTAAGAATACATTAACTCTACACTTACAATTTGCATTCCATGCACTTGTTGCCCAGGAAAAGTCTGGACGAGTTTACCCGTTGATAAAATCTTCTGTTGTTCTATGATTAACTTTTGAAGTGTCGCTTGTTCTGCAGCAGTTCGATTTGTTTTCGACGACAGCGTTTGAATCTGACTCTGAATCGTTTTAAAATGCTGTAACAAAACCATTAGGGAAATCATATAGTGAACGGTCTACTACCTACTTGAAGATTGGATCGACCTTAAAAGTTCGTACCTGTTGCTTTGGAGTTGTCAACTGAATTGTCTGGATCCTCTGAACGATTCCTGAATTCTGGCCTGATGGCGCGTTTTGATGGACAATGGCAACTACATTTCCATTTCCGCCAACGATCACCGCTCCTGGACTAGCTACATTACCTCCGGCCACAGACATCAAATTAGGCGGATTCCCCAACGTGACAATCTGATTGGACGAGTTTATCGGATTTCCCAAAGACACTAATTGATTATGACTACCACCAATGGCAAGGATCTGATTGTTGGATGAAACAAAATGATTGCCAGAGAGAACCTGATTTTGTGGAGAGAAAATCTGTTGATTTCCACTGTTGATGGCGATCAATTCGTTGCCTTGTAATGAAATTACGTTCCCTTGACTTGTAGGGTGTTCAAGCAGTTGGTTCAGGTTCGGATTGTTTAGGACCACATTTGCTGTTGCTGTTGTCGCAGGTCCCTGGTCTGTGGCAACATCCTTGTCTGACAGATGCGATGAACTCGTAAATCGAATGTTGGCACTATCCATCGATTTTGACGTGATTTTTCGCACCTCCTCGTGGATAATTTGTTTGATGGCGTCGAGGTTTTCTATTTGACTAACAATAGCTCCTCGGCTTTGTAGTGCCTGATTCAACTTGACATTTTGTTCCGGTGTCAGTTCGGCTATATTAAAAGTTAAGCAGGGCATATCTGTTTTAACATCTGCTTGGGTGGCCTGATTTTGAATTTTATCCTTCTTCTTCCGTCCGCGCTTGGCAGACGCTGGTGATTGCACAGGGATTGGAGTGATAGCTTGAGCAGAAATGGAACTTGTACCGGTACCGATGCTGACTGTCGCCTTAGGTGGCGTTTTATTTGCCATACCAATTGATTCTAGAAACTTTGCTTGGAAGTCCGAACTCGGTGTGGCCACCGAATTTGTATTTGACGTTGCAGTCGGCCCTGTATGGAAACCTTTGATCAAAGTTACATCTAAATTCTGAAGATCTTCAAGGGTCTGAGTTTCAGTTGTTTTGTTGTCTGCAATAGCAAACAACTTATCTGCAGGTCCCACTTGGTATGCGACCCCATCTTTACTAGTATTGTCTTTCACTATGATGTTCTGCACGGGTCCTGTACCGACTTGAACACCTGACCTACTATTATCCACAATCAGAAATTGATCTAGAATCGTTCTATTTTGTTGTATTTTCTTATCAATATCAGACAACTCTTTCTCCGAAAGCGTTTTGTTTCTCTCCTTAAAATTAATTAAATTATTTGTTTCAGTTGCTATGTGCAGAAGCGACGGATTCTCCTTAACGAGTTTCACCATGTTCAATTTCGGATTTAAAAAATTTGAATTAGCCGCGATAAGAACACTGTTCATGTTTGCTTTTTGGTCGTCTGTCGTAGTCCCGACACTAGTCTTCAATTCGGTTCGAGATTTCTTGTCCTGATTTTGATTGGGGGCTCTAACGTTATTAGGTACGGCCGGAGTTACATTATCTGAAATAAAATAATTTGAAAATTATAAAACACCTGCACCCGTAAATTCACCAATTCATAGGTCTGGTTTTTATATCTCACCTAATCGCGCCTCTTGTTTTGGAGCCGGAAGCGGCTCTGTCTTGTGTTGAGGATGAGGAATAATCAAACTAGGCTGAATAGTTTTAGTAACGGGATCGTGTTGGAACTGTATTATACCTTGATGAGTCTGTAGATATTGCATTAAGGCAGGACTTGCCACTAATGTAGGAACACCTGAATCACAAATAATTTATCAATATAAATTTTAAAACATAATTGTTAACAGAAAATCCATAAATGTGAAATTTACCATTATTATTTGTTATAACTAAAGAATCAGGACCTAATGGAGGCAACCCAGGAGGAGGTTCACTGATGAACTCAGACTTCGGTTCAGGCTTTTGTACAACTGCTGTCTGGGGGACAGTATTGTTGCTTGTCGCGACATTCACCAATACACTTTCATTACAGGGTGCTGGTGGCGGTGGCGGCACAGTTTGGGTTTGAACGTTCGGCACGACCGTGCTGGGAGTCGACTGAACGGGGGTTGGCGCGGTGCTAGTCGTCACGGGGGCACTATTATTTGCAATACCTTTAGAAAAATAAATACACCATGTATGTTGACTTCCTAAACAATAAAATCTAAAAGTTCTGGAATTTTTTGTTGTCCCTGAACAGTGTAAATAAAAGAAAACACGAACTCCTTCTAATACTCACTGCTTGGTGTGGCTCCAAAAATTTGTGATAATAACTGTTGATCAGCTGAAGACGTGGTCAAGCCACCGTGATCCTGGATCAGTTGATTTAATTGAGTTTGTGCGGTAGCAAAAGCTTGCGGCGTGAAATTAAACACACTGTCAGGGAGGATCATATTTTGCAAAACAGCATCGGCATCAGAGGCTTCAGTCGTTGTAGCGGTTGAGTTGTTTTGAACGTTTTCAGGTATTAAAACATTTCCGCCATTAATTATTACGGGTCGACCGTCTTCACCTACAACAACTCGAATGCCCCCTTGAACCTGCTAAAATAGAAAAATGATTTTGTTCAAACAATTCTTTCTTGACTAATTTCAATTTAATAAAAATGCATTGCGCTTTTACTTAGCATACCTGCGACGGTGTTTGAAACTGTGTTAACAAATCCGTATCAGACATTTCCAGCGATTCGGTAATTGCAGATACATTAGCGCTTGCCGTTGCTGAACTACCAGTTGGCTGGAAAGTTCCAATATCAGAAGGCTCATCAAATTCATCGTCCCCAATACCTGTAGGAACACCACACGTGTGACCGAGGTTTCAAGTTTCCAGTATATTTGATGTGGAGTATATGGAAAAATGAACTAGATATTTTACCTGCAGATTTCATGAGATCCCATAAATCCACTTTGTTTTCTTCCTTCTTGCCCTTTTTCTTCGCGCATGGTTTCTTTTTTGCTTTCGCCTTTCCATCTTCTTGTGCTTGAAAAACTCCCTGATTGGAGGATGTATTTTGTTCGACGACGAAGCCCTGTGGTTCCAATGTTTGAGCACCGGTAGTACTAGAAATTTCCCTCAACTCCAAAGAATCGTAATTCTCGGATGATATACTATCAAAGTCAACCGCAGAGTTCGCATTTGGGCTCATAATTAACCGATTAATCGCCATATTTGAGTCCTCCACTTCTCCAGGAATTCCCTTTGTTTGCTTCTGCACGATAGTCAAATTCGGCCTCTTGTTTAAGTTCAACGATTTATTTCCCGTCATGAAGACATCAGTTAACGACAACTTCGACATGATATCATCCGGAGTGGGAGATTTAATGTTTTCTGCCACACTATTGATTGTAGCTGTCAGGTTGTCCATTTTGGGTGGTGGTGAGATCATGTGTTCTGTATTCGATGCCACGCTGTCGATGATCCGAGTCAAATTACTCATACTTTTAGAATTGGATTCTTCTGGCTTGTCTTTTGCGTCCTGAGATTGCTTGTTGCGATTGGCAAGTGCACCCGTTCTGACTTGCCGCAAACTTGCCGTTATGTTTTTTTGAGCCGCTGTTGTTGGCACTGAAACTTTTTTAATATTTTGTATTATATTACCCCCCTCTTCTGTCGTGCTATGTAGTCATCGTAATAGAAAGGCCATGATATTGCTATTGATACTCACTGCTAATCTTATTGTCTATCACCATTTTCTTCTGCTCAGTCGAACCGGTTACACAAATTGCGCTGTCCACGTTACTTTTCTCATCCCTTTTCAGGCCGACCGTTGCTGCAGTTGTAGCATTACCTTGAAATAACTGATTCTGCAAGGGAATTTGACCAGAGAGTGAAGTTTGGGGGAAGGAATTCGATTGAATTATAGAAGGACTCTGTCTCAGTTGTAATGTGTTTCCCGAATTCTGTTGCAATTGAAGAGTATTTGCAGTTGGACCTTGAACTAGAACACTATTGGTAGGAAAGGAAAGGGACTGATTTTGAGGAATTGCTATTAACTGGGGCCCCGAAGGCGTTTGAATTTGTTGCAATTGCATCGGTCCCTGAGCCGTCATAAATCTAACAACCTGTTGTTAATTACATCAAGCAAATAATTAATTGAAAGGTTAACGAAAATAATAAAACACTCAATAATGTAACCACACGTACTTGTTGCCGGTTTTGAATGAGTACTGTCGCTTGAGGTTGAGGCTGTGTTGCATTGGCAATAATCATTTTGTTCTGGGGAGGACCTGGACCACTTTGAAGAGCTGGAGTGGGCGTTCGAAGCATTAAATGTACAGTACCACCCGGACCAGCAGGTTGTACTATTACTGGTGCCCCTGAAGTCAGTACCTGAAGTCGAAAGTGAACAGTTTTGGTAATGAAACCACTCCACATATAAAAAACGAAATCCAAATATAAAAAACAAATATTTTACCTGATTCAACAAAAGGGCAGGACTTTGAGTTTGGGGTTGGTTGATTAGTAATGGTGTTTGTTGAGGCATGGCAGTGTTTAATCGAGGTACAGATTGTTTCTGAGGCGAAGTTTCTGTAGAATAAACAAAACGGATAACAGATATTGTTCTACAAAACAGGTAAAGAACAAATTTCCTGTACTCACTTGGTGGAATTGGCTTTGGTAATATTTGTTGAGGTTGCTTTGCTTTCGGAATCTGATTTTGTGTTCCACCAGGCATTATCTGAGTCCTTCCAAGTAAGTGACCCGGCTGCGGCAACAGATTGACCACTTGATTCCTGTTCGGTGCAATTGGTGGGTATTGTGCCTACGAATGAATAAAATATTTTATAAAACCCATAGAGGTGAAGCCATCGATTCTTTTGCGTGAATCAATGTTTACGTAGGATACACAGACATCACGACAGGAAACTCTTTCTAATGAGCGTAACTAAAGGAGGCGACAGTTAAACACAAATACGACACTTTTTTGAGCACAATACTTACGACGGCGAGGGATGATGCGGCGGACTCGCAACAGGTGGCATAGAGGTTCATTGGCTCCTGCTGTTGCCGAGGCCACCGATATCTTCCTTCGCAAGAGAAGCGTTCAGGAAATAAATGAATAAAAGCGGAGGCCCGGTACGACGGTTAGAGAAACAACCTGCGAATAATTGTGCAATTGGGATTTGGGACCATTTTTTTCTGACACCAAACATACACCCGGAATCTTCGACTGGATTTTAAAGAACTCTGTCACCATTTCAAACATCCATCGAAAATGTAAAGTTAGAAGGCAAAACTTCTAGAGTTATAAATGGAAATCCTTTGACCACAATGTTTTATTGGTATATTTACATTGGACATCTCACATTTGAAAAGGACCCCTTTCATGAGGTTAGTGAATTGTTACCCATTCAATTCATAAATATCATCCACCTTAATGAAACACATCCCCAGGGCCAGTCCAAATCATTCCACACACTAGTTAGTTGAACGAAAGTTGGCTGTAATTTGAAATGTACACAAAGTGGCATCACTGAACTCACCTCCTTTGTTACCCGATGTCAGAGATAAAGTAAACGATGCCCATCGTTAAATTGATAAAATCGGGTTCATTTCAATCATCGGCACCCCTGGAATAGAAAAAATTCATAATTAAACTCAATGAAAAGCAATTTAATGAAAAGGTTCAACGACGACGTTTGTCATTTACTGTAGCAAAGTGTTAGGTCATGTTACTGCACCTTCGGCATTGAGTCCTTCAGTGGAGCCTGACCCATAAAAGAATCAAGCCACATATTCAAAACTCAGGTAGAAAACCCGAGAGTCGCATCGCATCTGGACCAATCGCGTGGAACCGCAGGGCAGATTAGGGGGCATTTTGTTACGAAATTTCATTGCTTTAACTTCCTTAGAGGAGACTTAGCAGAATGATACCAATTGTAGTCCACATTTATAATAAGTAAATATCATTAAGCAAGGTTTGAGTAACCACAAACTGTGCTCCTTGCGTGTTGTGATTAAGATTTGCACCACTAGTATTTTATACTGATTGGCACCTAGTAATTTTGACGGTACTGCTTCAACTTGAATGGTATTTAGTGATTGTTTAATTTGTTCCCAATTTTAAAACTATATTTAAAAGGTTACATGCAACTATAAAATATCACCGATATTAACTCATAGGCCTCTAGCAGATATTAGGCGAATGTACCACAAGTATTGAATTTGAATTAACACAATGTTATCGTATTGAGGGCATTAAATGTTAAATACCATCACATAGGGGCCGATATGTTGTACTATACATAAAATTCAGTTCAACTAAACAATATTTTACGACTACAAAATTTAAAATACAAGACGTAGCTAGCCCCTGCAAAACAAAATACAAAGCTTCACAGTAAAGGCTGAATACTTCCAAAATGACTACCCTTACATTATATTTCTCCGTTTGGATCTCTATTGAGCCCATTCGAAGAGAAATAAAAGTGAGAAGACTCCTGTCGACTGGAACCCTACCAAACCATTATTCCAAATCCTGTCAGAAAAGTTCTCACTTAAAACCAGATACAATTGATTTGAAGGGAAAATTACTGCTGCCTGCACGGGGCCAACATATTCAATGTCCGTCTTCTTAAATTTCAAAATCCAATTAAAGTTATTTCACATTTTCCATAATGAGAAAACCCAGAACGTTTTCTCCCTGTCTAAACATAGGTGAAACAAAATGAGACTTCCTCAATAGCAAAACATTAACAACTGTGAAGGATAAACGGGAGAAGTGAACATATGCAACGTGGAAATACAAAATGAGCAACGAGGATGATAGACACAGAGAACATATACAAATGCGTTGTCACAGAAAGTGTGGACACAAAACGTAGTAAGTCTTCGTACCTGGTTGGAGGTGGTTCTCTCGGGAAGGTAGACAGCAGTTTAAAAAGTTATATTACTTGAGTCAACCTTCTACGGTTGAAGAAGAAAAAGTTGTGGTTGTACCGGCACATTACCTACGGGCAGGTCAGACAGAAATGATTTATTTCTCATACAGATTGTATTCAACATATTAATGAATAACGCAAACAGTCAATTTTTGGTTTTCGCTTTATTCATCAATCAAGCAGAAACCATACAATGTTCTGTTCGACCATAATTCCATTATGAACTTCAAAATTACACGGTATCAAAAAATGATTAAGTAACTTGTATGGTGGTAAAATACATTTATATCAGGACACTACTATCGTCTGAAATAGCAGATGAGAACTTTCGAGAACAACAATGGGCAATTTTTG
Organism: Polyplax serrata; assembly: GCA_037055365.1. NCBI lineage: Eukaryota > Metazoa > Arthropoda > Insecta > Psocodea > Polyplacidae > Polyplax > Polyplax serrata. Next base: position 848,895 of record JAWJWE010000044.1, read on the forward strand.
AAAGGTTTCCCTAAACTTGATAAATTTTATGTTACAAACTTGTACACCAATTTTTACTGACTTTATTCTGCCCAATGATTGTCCTACAAGCTCTTAAAATTTGTATTATTCATGTAAATTACATTCGCCTGCAGCGACATATTCTGTTATGTTTGATTGAAATCTTTTCATTTTCAATTTCTTAGTTTACATATATACATTATTAATACAAAATTGCAGCAGTTGGTCGACAGGATTCATCCCCACTTCTTAATATTGTTTTCCTCCAATGAATATAAATTTCCCGAAGTTTTTGCGAAACGAAGTTTGAACACATGGCAGAAAGCATGAAATACTATAAATAATAGAAGCGGAAACCGGAGACATAAGCCTAGGCAATATATATAAACAGGTTAAGTGAAAAGAGAAACCAGGACTATCTTCTTTCTATGTTCCAAGAAGAATGATATTGGTTTTGAAATTTCTTCGCTTTCCAAAGGCAGTCCGATGTGGCAGGAAAGCGCCTGGAGGACTGCCAGAAACGATAAGTCCCATTCCTCCGAACCTTTGAATTTGGTAATCGTAAAAAGCCATAGACCGAAGCAAGGTTGTAAATGTTAAAACTGGAAATGTTTTATATAAGACTTCGGCTGTCTATTCTTCCATTTGATGACCTTTGCAAATGTTGCAGAATCGAAAGAACGAATGTAAATGGTGTTCTTCTCAGAGGGTCAATCGCTCCATTTTCATCTGAGGACTATTAAGGTGGTGACTGGAAGAGGAGTCCAAGTTAAGCTGCATTCAAATTATAACTTACTTATTCGCAATTATCGGGAACAGACTGTAATTCAGTGGTCACAGGAACTAACCTGCCTATCGTTAAAAAAGTTGCTTCAACCTCCCCAGAGAAATAGTAAACGGTAATGGTGACACCCACATAAGTTCGCTTTTACAGCCAGTTAATTCTTTGTTGTTAATTCTGGATGGTACACTAACTGTGCCAAATATATTAAATTGATTTTCATCTCCGCTTGAAAGGTACTATTTTGTCATTCGTAACCCTGATTTGGCCTATTCAGTTCCCACAGGCTTTTCTTTGCTATATTTTTAATGCTCCGCAGTGCCGCTTCCAGTGGGCCATTCATGCACACCTAAAAATACTAAATTCACAAACTATTCTAAACCTCTTAAGTTATTATATTGGGGTAAAATAGTCCCTCTTAAATCTTGTAACTTTCATTCAATAAATCGTTCTTCGGCAATACTACCATTATTTGTACCACGTTTGGAAAATGTTTAATACGTTCGTATTTTCAATGACAGAATAATTCCATTTCGAAAGAATAATTTGGAAGAAAATTCTCAGAAAACATCGGTTTGGTGGGTTTACATGTAAAATCGTGGGATGCAGATCAAGTGTGTCTCACCATTTCTTTTCTTTAAACATCAGTTGACCAAAACTTATAAAGCAAGTGATTACTAATCCATTATATTGTATCGATTGCAAATTTGGGCCCTTCAAAAACCACCTTCATCCTTGAAATGGCTCTTTTGTACGCAACAACTTGTTTCCATCAAAAAGTTCATTTCTAAAGTTGCCAAATATGGGCGGTTGATTGTACAATGTGGAATTAAAACAAACAACCCGGTAAACACCTGGTAAAACCAATTTTGAGTTACATAAAGTTCAAAACTTGTCAACGTGATTGGGTTGACCTCTTCATGTTGACAACGTTAAACACCAGAACAAGCGGCCTGCATACTCAAAATTATTACCCGCATAACCCCAAAAAATGAAACTTAATGGGTTTCTCAATAACGAAAATGCAATAAATCCAGTCAGACTTTTTATGTTTAAAAATTTCCTCGAAATTTTCTAAAGGAAATATTGTAAACCTCTAAATTTTACTGGCCTCTTCAAATTTAATTACCAATTTTCGAATGATGTTGCCTTGTACAACTTTTACGAGTAAGGCTTAGAGAAATTAACCTCCGATACGTAGGTCTCGACGATTTGTTAGGGGGCTAATGTTTTAAACCTATGACTCTAAACATCGATTTGAATAAATTACATTTGTGATAATGCCTCTACTGATAGAGAGTGTAGTCACTTGTGTAGTCAAATGGTCTAATAGCAAAAGTTTAAAACATATCCGGTCGCGATTACCACCACCAGATGAATTACCGAGGGTACAAAAAAACAAGAAAGGAACCAGGACGTAAATTATTTTCCACTTCCACGAAAAGTAGTTTATATTTGCCGGCGAACCCAAAATCAATTAAAGAGGGAGGAAAAGCCAGAAAGTATCCAGTAAGTGACAGGACAATTGTAAAACAAATGTAAACTTATTTGAACAATTGTTTAATCTTGACTGCGAGCCATTGCCTTATCGTTGTTTTACCTAGAGATGATAAACATTACACCGTCTGATAAGCCAATAAATGCAAGAGATCTTTTCTGTCTCGACTAATCCCCCACCAACCCAGTGTTTTTTTTATCAATGATGGTACCATGTCCTCGGCAGAGGGTGAGACAGTACACAATCGACGTGCCTTTTTCGGTCTATGTAATGGATTTCCATCGATTCAGGTTCGGTGTCGCGTACGCTTTTATCGATTTTTCTTTTTTCTCGGTCGAAACGTCACACTTCTAAATAGCAAATTCCGCTGTTGCCTCAGTAGCCGTTTCTGCGTTCTCCTAAAGTATACGCTCATATTCACGCAAAATGAACGTCGGTCCAATGGCGCGGTGCTCTCCCGATGTGACTTCGTCTAGCATTTTCAAATGAAGTGACGCATCGACATTTTCATGCAATTTGAGTTTCTGACCGTTCGGACATTTCTTCCCCGTAACGAAACCTGCAGAATCAGACCCTGGATGATAGCCGAATTAAGCGGTACCCACGGGGTAGGAAGTCACTCTTTCGAATGACTAAAGGATAGACCGTGGAGGGGAAACGAACACACAGGGCCATCGAGCGAAAGATGGGGGGAAAATTTCCTATTCGAAAACTCGCAGACCGAATCTTTTGATCAAAAACTAGCGGGAGCTGCAGCCTTTGGACCCCGGGGGACGAAATTCGTTTTAGAAGATGACGCAGCGTAGTGCTTAGCTTATGGCCGGGACTTTCCCGTAAAAAACGCGTGCGTTTAACGCGGAGCGGGGGAGAGCGCGCGATCGGGGAGAAAGGCGGGCAAACAAAAGGGCATTGACGTAAAGGGGGGAATGTACACACATACACATACACACGCACACACACACATACACACACACAAACACGTAGTTTAAAATGCACCTAACACCCTAAGAGAAAGCCCTAAACTTTTTACGGAAAGCGAACGTCAGAGCGCCAGAATGCGAGCGCTTGTTTCCCGTGATGGCGATCCGTTTCACCGAAAGCACAACAAATCCTCATTCCCATTTATGAATATGATATCCCGTAGCGTAGCGTATACTAGGCAAATACTCGAGTAAATAAACAGAAATATACGGGGGATATGCACACGTACTACCAAGGATTTAAGTGGGTCGAGTGACGCGTACGAGGCACACAACGGTGAAATCCATTACATGTAGACCGTTCCGAATGGCGAAGGCAACCTTCGATTTCGTTCCTGTCCCATCGTCCGCGTTATTTCTGCCTTTAATCGGATCCCACCGGAAATTTGGTCAACGTGCGGTTCCCGTCACGACGAGACACTTTCAACAGATTCGTTTGGTACGAAAATTTGACATGCACATGCTTCCTATCATGAATCAAGACAAAATAATTTAAGTACGAAAATAATATGAAACCACTCACCAGATTCTTTGCACATACATTCCATTTAGTACGGGGTCCGCGCGCCCTGGTTGCAGGGAACCTGGCCCCGTGATTGGTTCCCGCGAGCGTGACGTCACTTCATCTGACTGTTTATTAGTTTGTTATTCGAGAGCGCTAGTGTTCCCGGGGCAGAGAGAGAAGCTCACGCGGTGTTTAACGAAAGCAAAAGGGAACGAAAACTCGTACCACTTTGTCATAAGTTAAGAATGGCGACCCGATTTCTTTCCGGTGACGAGCTCTCATTCTGAAAAAAAGGAATTTTTATTTAGAGAAAAAAGACGAGATATTGAAAGAGGGAGGAAACCGTTCTTTTTCATAGGGTCAGGATTTTTCGGTAGGAAAAGTCCCGACGTGAGGTGTGTCCCAGTAGGCATGTGTCTTTATAACAGGACTCTACGTACTCGAATCGTTAATTCCTCTAGGGGCAACAACTGGGGAAGGTAATCGTGGCTGAATTACACGTTTCCATTTTCTGTGGAAAAAGAGGATAAAGATGATTCCCCTCAGAATTTGATCTTATTGACCGTAACGCGGAACAAATCGTAGGCGTAGATCAGACATAAAAGTTTTGCGCCCTGAACATTCGACGGAGAGGTAAAAACTCTAGATGTGGAAAGTAGCTGGGGAAGGCCTGGCACCGAACAAGTCGCTTTAAAAATTTCTGATGGCGTTAGGCCGCCGTCGACGACCAGGACGGTCGTTAAAAGACTCATCAATTTCGACAATCAAACCGCTTGCAATTGTTCTTGGGAAGACGAGTTGGGAAGGTTTGAAATTCTCATTGAATGGGACGAACGTAAGGAAAGGCACGAAAGAAGTAGAATTTTTATATTTTGTTTCTCTCTCTCTCTCTCTCACTCTCTCTCCCTATGTCTTGTGCATTTTTTTCCGGTCGTGAGCCACCGCTAGAGTGGGGAGGACCATGCTGAAGAAGTGGGAGACACTTGAGTGTCTTAATTAGCATTTCATTTTGCCTTACAATTCCAAACGATTACCAAATACGGGTCTCCCGATGCTAGGAGAAGGGAAATATGTTGAAATCATAATTTGGTAGGAATTAAATTTCAACAATGCCCTGCTACTGTCGAGGAATATACCTCTGGAAACTTTCTGCGTTTAGTCTCTTTCTCGGAAGAGGTGACATTACAAGATTTGATTGGCCCATAGAAATCGCCTGAAATCGAAAATTAGAACATCACGTATGGTAACAGATGAATGTCGTAATAATCCAGACAAAATGACTGAAAATGGAAAATGGCAATCTTTAAAAGGGCAAGCGAATTCAAATGTAGGGCACCGCGACAAGGCAACGGAGGGCCAGCCACCCACAATTTAGGGGCAATTTAGGGGTAACATGACGTCACTGTGAGACCCCCTGAGAGAGAAGAAGCAGACTCAACGACAGAACTGTCCGTTCAAGTAATAATTTTGTCCAATTGATAGGTTCACCAAATACAATACAATCGACTGTCTCTGTGATCCGTTAATCTACAAAAGAGGACCTATAAAAACTAATTTCGAAGAATGCTCTCGCCTGAAGAAACTTATTTGTGGCCATTTTTATGGATTTCAGAAGGCCACGCCAACGGGTATCGACGAAAACACTGAAATTTTTTTTAAACATAAACTATAGTGGAAAACAAAATGCCGAATTAGGGCACTCTTGGCGACACACTCTCCATTTAGTGGAATTTAATAGTCAAATATATCTACGATTTTGAAATGGGCAAGTTATCGCTTCGGCGTTGTCCCCTGTTTCAAATGTATTTGAAACGAGTGGGAGAAAGCCATAATGAGATGGAAACATCCTGGCTAATGTTAATTTTTGACTGAAAGACTATTCATAGAATTTTTTCAGATTGTTAAGTATCAGTTTTCTGAGTAACTCTCCCTCTCCCTCTCTCTCCCCTATCCCGGAATTGTCAGAAATGCAACGAAACCAGGCAACGTAAGGCCACACGATGAGAAGTAACAGAAATGTCGAAGACTTTTAAGCGATAATACTAAATAAAACATCGGAAAAGGAAGCCATCATTCTCCTTTAATGGCAGAGTCTGTCTCGGTGTAAAAGGAAAATTATTTTACAAGTTTTTGACGGTACACGGTCCTGAAGGAAAGTCGGGAAAATTACACGTTCCACATGAGGGAATGATTATTTTAGAATAAATAAAGCACAATGGTCCCACATTGTCGAAATCCAAAAAAAGAGCGTTTTGCGCCCGGTCGGTCGGAAAAGAACGGTAGGCAGGTAATAGGTAAAAATAAAATCATTTCACAAGAGTGTAAAGTTAGGCTCACGCGATTTCAGGAAACCTAATTTGTTCTTGTACTAAATTATTTCGCTTATGGTTATGGTAACCTTCGGGCAATATTAATAAAACCCAACAAAAAAATATTTGTTTTAGCGCGATTAAAGTGTTCCAGTTCTCCGAAAGAGGATTAACACTGGTAATATCAATAAATGCGATCGGGAGGTCCTTGGCAGGCACCCTGCTAAAACTAAAAGGTCGAGACCCTTTGACAAAATCGTCAACGAATGCGAACCTGACGATCAGATCAGAAGGAAGACGCGGTTTTAGGAAGATGCAGCAGACCTTGGAAAACAAAATCAATAGAGGAAAATAAAATAAAGGAAAAATTTGGGGATTCCAAGAGGAAGTTCGCTCAAGGACTCGGTACCTTCAGGTGCACGCGGTTTCCCTGCAGTTTCACTTGGTTTTGAACGTGAGCCAAAGGGGAGGACAGCAAAATCTCCATTTTGCTACGGAAAATAAAAAACTGACGGGCCAGGAGACACGAGCTTACAGGCTTGTTGGGCGGACTCGGATTTCAAGGTCGGCTGGCTTTTAACGAAAGCTCGAGAACTTCTGTACGACAAGTCGCATTTAAGTTCATTTTAATAATTTCTACCATGTAATTGGCGTGTATATTTTCCGGGATTTATTTTTAAATCGATATCCCGTAAAACGTGGCCTTAAAAATCCATTCTGAAAGCTCTACATCCGGGCATAATCCCATTCTTTCCTTTCGATTCAAGTCGGTTTTGTGTCCGTCACAGTCCTCTACCCGGTTCCCTCTGGATAATTTATTTTCTTGCAGTGTTGTACCTTGCATGAGATATAATTCATTTAAATAATTAAATTCACAGTCGTGCACATCTTTGTCCGTCTGTCTGCCTGCCATTTTTCAGGCTCTCCTGCTTCATCGTAAGATTTACATTTCCGTTACGTTTTTATTGCAAACATCCTGTCTGTCAGCGCAAATCCGAACAGGAGTTCGGATGTTTAATATTTCTTATTAGTTTCATTCAATCCGATCGACGTGCGTCACCTTTTTTTTTACTGACAAAAAAAATCTAATGACATTTTAGAAAAATCGACACCTCCAAACTGGCAATTTGGCAGTTTTAATTTGTTGGGAAATTCAATCTCCTATGAAGATCATTGTGTAAGTCAAGTGAGATATTGGAAAGTGGGTGTAGAGACGAAAGTACGACTTACCAAATCACCACATATGAGGCGATATGAAATTTTTGAAATGTAGATAAAAAATAATGGAAGTACAGAAAGAGAAACCAACAGTCACCAAACGAATATTTTTAGATTAGCCATTTTTCTAAGAATTTTACGTGTATGCAGGGTTAACTCATGCCTGCCTGTCTGTCTTTCTGTGTTTAGACTTTCCAGTTGTCCATCTCAGCTTTTTTTCTGCCGTTGGTCAATACAAAAAAAAATTGAGAAAAAAAACAATCACCGGTCGTTTATATTGATCACATCCATCGAATGAATGAAACGAGGGTCCCGTACAGGACATTTTGTTGAATTTTAGATTCCCCCCGAGCCAACAATTGTCTGCCTATCTCGTTGCTTATTTTGCTGATTTCTATTATTTTTGAGTACTGTTTTCTCAACATGTAGGCTTCACTTGTAATTTGAGATTCGAATTTTGCCTTACTTCATTAACAATTTGAGTCGAGCTCATTTATCTGTCGTGGGAGTAGTAGTGCATGGCAGCGGGTGGAAATATTGTAGATGAAAAAACCTATCGATGGAAAAACGAACGACTGATGACTGTAGTTTTGATGTTTTGAATTTTTTCCAGCGCTGAATAAAAGTAAAAATAAGTTAAGCAAATTTATTCCTTGTATTCCTCTCATGGCACAGAAAAATCAAAGTTAAACAGAAGATGAGGAGAGCTAAAAAAATTCATTTTGATACTTATTTTACAGAGTAGGATTTCACGATGGCACAAGTCCATACCCTAGGACAAGCAGTATGCATTCCGCCATTACTACTGGAATGAAAAAGACTTCATCCCCAAAAAAGGAAAAAGGTCTTGTTCCGCAAAGGTGCTACCATTAAGTTCTGAATAAATTCAATTTAAACAACAAAAACAAAATATTTCAAAATAACAAATGATCATTTATTTAAATATAAAAAGGATTCAGTTAATTTGAAAAAATTAACTGAAATTGTAAAAGTTTGCTTCTACCAGTTCCTTAACAAACTCTCTTGGTCTCAAAATATTCTAGTCTTTTTCTGACGATCGCATCGTCATCGTTCCGGCAAAACATCCAATTTTCACTCCAACATCATCCAACTAAGTTCAAAAAGGCCACACTTTGAACAAATATCGACATTGGAGTTATTGACATGAACATGAGCACAGCCCTAAACTGCTGTACAGTCCCAAAGTAAAGAATAAACACTGCTCGTGTTCAGTAGCCAGAACGTCTCGGCATCAAAACACCTGTAATAGGTAGCTGACCGATGTCCGCTTCATCGATTAACTTCAGTCTCCCTTTCAATAAATTCACTTTTTCTAATTTTCTACAGTCAAACATTATGAAGGCTTGATAGAAAGATACATTTTCTTCTTAATCATTTGCTTGTCCGGATTGATGTTCTTTAAAATTTGAGTCATAACGTTGACTAGTTGATCCGACGATAATCCAGTTTTCTTGCTTTTGAATTTCTGTAAAAGTTCTATCGTCGTCATTGGTTTTCTCATTAGATATCGGCGAACTGCATCTTCTGTCACTCCAGTCTCACTGAAAGTTGATGTGATATATAATTATGAAGTAAGGAAATGTAGGTTAGTTAATCTTTGCTTCAATCCTGGGGATATTAAATGAAATAATGAAATACATATTAATGTAAATAACCACTTACTTGCTAGTATTTAAATAAGATAAACCTGATCCACCAGGTGAGGATGACACATCCAGCTTTGCTTTTTTTGCTGCTGCTACAGCCATTTCGCTGTTCGTCAATTTCCTCTTGTCGCCAACAGAAGGAGTTCCAAGTGTTGGAGTTCCAGACCTTGAACTTCCGGCCCTGGGAAAGCATTAAATATATTATCAACGTTATGTCAAACGATTTGCTAATGAAAACTACCCCGCAACATGTTCGATCCACCAACCGGTTGCCTGTTTCTTTTGCTTTGCTCGTTGGCATCTTCGATTTACTGTTGGAATCGCTGTCACTGTCTGTGCTATTAGGACTGAGCTCACTCGAAGAATCGTCCTCGTTTTTACCGCTTTTCTTGCCATTTTTGTTTTTCGATTTCTTTTTCAGTTCTTTTGATGATTTCTTCTTTTTGCTAGGATCTTCTTTAGCTTTATCCCCGTTGGCTTTTTCATCCTTCTCCTTCTTGGCTTTGGACTCTTCATCGTCAGTATTAGATGCATCCTGTGAAGGCAGACAAGAAATTGACAACTTACATCACACCCTTTACTCAATTCACTCTCGAATCGTTAACAGTGTACGAACCTCTTCCTTCTTTTCTTCGTTTTCTTCGTCTTCTGATTCAGAATTCAATAATTTCCTAAGGGCATCTTCTTCGGCTACTCCTTTAAGTTCTTTGTTGGCTTTCATCTCGTGATCCGAGGCACTGATCAGACAAAAAGCAAGATATAATGAACCTTCACATTCCAAATGGCTGATGGAATTGATTTATCACTCAAATTATTCCTTAATAAATAATGTATTCTACCTTTCCGAGGAATCCGAAATATAATCCAATTCTCTTCCCTCCTCGTCTCCATCGTCGCTCTCCTCTACCGCCTCATCATCCGAATCCTTTTTTTTCTTTTTTTGGGGTCCTTTTTTGTTTCCTTTTTTTTTGTTCTTTTTGCCATCGTCGTCATCATCATTGCTGCCTCTATCATCCGAATCGGACATGTCGTCATCGGAATTGATCCAGTCGTCCATCTCGGAAATCTGGAGATCTTATTGGATGAAAGCAAAAATAAATATTTTATCACAACAAAGTAAACCACTGTGTGGTAATTGTGAATTTTTCTTCATGAAATCTTGTCTTTTTTCACTTGCTTGACTTGTGCCAGTAGAATGTCAATTGTACTACTAATCAAACAGTGTGACTCTTCTTCCTCATTTTAATTCAACATACGCTATCAGTAGAACTTTTCTTTACCTCTTTCCTTTTTTTTTGATCCTCCTTTTTTGCCTTTTGGTTTATCTGGATCTTCCAATTCTTCATCCTCTTCATTTTTAAACCTGTTTTTAATCATGACTGAAAACAGATTCATCACTTTGTTGCGCCTAAAATTATATTTTTCTTTGACACTTGCCCATGAGATTCAATACAATTTAATGGGGTAAATCAGGGTACCTTCCAAACTCAATTTCTGCTTCTTCTGCAGTCAGAGCCTTATACCTCTGAATGGGTTGAAATTTATACCATTCTTGTAAGGGATATGCTTCTATAATTTCATTTCCTGCTTGAGTAAACACATAGTAGGCTGTATTATCTGCAACACCCCCTTCTCTAATACCTTTAAATCTGCAAGATAAAAAAGAATAAAAAAAAAGAATAAAAAAGATAAAAGAGAACAGTTATGGGAATTTTTGAGTAATTGAAAAACATGGAATAAAGAATACTAGCAAAACCAAATAAGGCAAATTTTTAAAGAATGCCTGCTATTTCTTAATATGAATATCTAATTTTGATTAATGATACATACTTTTTACCATTTTTTCCACCTTGTTTCAAGATCCAGGGTTGGTCCTCTGGCTTATATTTTTTTGCTACAATTCCATATTTTTTCCGTCTTGCTTCCTCCCTAGCTTCCCTGCCAAATTCACTTCCAGCTCCAAACCTGAAGATGAAATATATTTACCTCAGGTGTATTTCTACATTTCCTCATGTGAAGAAAAGTGCTGATTTTGAAAATCAGAAATAGTTCCAACATATTTCTGTTCAGTTAAATACTATATTTTTGATATATGGGCTACTTACTTAGGTAGTTCTTCTTCTGTTCCTTTATATTCTTTAAAATTATTCTCTCGTTCCATTTTAATCTGTAGATTTTGTGTTTTCCATTTCACAAAATCTACAGACAGACTTGAGTTGAACCTCATGACATGGTACTTTTTCCTTGTGTTTCTGCAACAGAAGATGGCAATTTGTCAAACATTAAATACAATGTTCACTAAACTGTGGAATTATCAAGCAGATAACAGTGTTACAATTCCAGATTCACAAATAAATTATGACACATACTTGGGAACCCGAATGGAGTATTCTTGAACAGATGACTGAGGTGTTTGTTTGATTGCACCAGATGTGGAAGTTGCCTGAAACAAAATTAGTGTCACATTCAAGACTGTGTACAAAAAGTAACAATATAAATTCTACAGGGAGCTGGAAGAAGAAAATTTTTTTATGTTACTTCTCGTTGGGAGAAATGCCAAACTGACAAGTGAAGCGCTTTAGTTATTTAGTTATAAATACATAAGATATTGGCCCACGTTTGGTGTTCTAATTAGTACGTTGCAAGGTAGAAGTCACTCAAAACTTACGGTGTGCGGAGCGTAAGAAGTCATTTTCGTAACTTCAGAAAGAACTGCGGTAATACGTTGGTACTGTTCATCACATAACATTGAAATCCAAACTAAAAGCCCTCGATTTCATTAAGTCAAACTAACTGTTTTCGCACTCTCCATTCTCGGTAGTGCGTTTAAAGAGTTGCCCTTTCTTGCAGCAAATTACCCGTCTGTCAAGACGTTGCCGTCACTCGATTGGCGGGTTTCCTACAACGAATCAAATTCAATCAACAAATATGGCAGGACCAAAGAGTAACTTTTTTAATTTTATTAAAAGAAATTTATATTATATTTATTCAAAGTGATGTTACGTTTTCATAAAATGAAAATAAAGAGAGCGGCAAGATTGTTGTCTTGTATATTTGGTAATGTTTATTGAAATTTAGTGTTTTGTGATTTAGTCCGGTATGAATTGTTTGATTTAATTTCATGTGATTCTGTCACCCCTACTGCTTCCAGAAAAGGGAGAAAAGTAGATAAAAAAGGAAATGTTTGTTCTTTTAATTTTCGAGGAATAATGTGATGACTCCTGGTAGTTAGAACCGGCACGTAAAATTGCTGATACGAGACTGTGAAAAATAGAATCGCCTTCAAGGCTGGTGGTGAGCTCATCAGTTCACTACATCAGATGAAGGAAACAAAAAATTCATGTTATTTTTTTGCATGAATTGTATTTATTGTACCTTGGTAAATATTGACTCCTTTAATTAATTTCTGGCTTGTGGTGTGGAATCATTGAGCAAATTTATTGTAAACACTTCACACTTGGCAACAATTAAGTAATGCTGTGGTGCCTGGTACTACACCTGAGAATAACTATGGGGGTTTATTTTATTTTATGACTTAAGTCATGATCTATTTGTGTCAGTTTTTCTTTCATAAGACATTAATGAGTCACTCGAGACTCAAATTGTACCTGCAATTTAGCAAAATGACTACTATGTTCTTAAATAAAATTAATATTTCGGTTGAAACTTCTCTAGAAATTTATTTGTAGAATAATAATTTTCAAGAGAATAAGTGATAGTGCTGTGACATATTTTTCCCTTACATTTGTTTAAACCAAAGGTACACATCATTTTCTAAATAATTGTTTTTGAACTACCATTGTTATTCTAATAATGCATGTTATATTTAAAGTGCTTTTCAAATTTTGCACATTTTAAAATTCAAAGGAATGGAAGAAAATATGGAATGAAACACAATTTTTAGGTCACTGGTTGTGGTATGGGAAGCATTTTCCTTATTTTCATTTTACATTGACACATTTTTATGAATTACAAATTTTCATAACAAACCTGCAAGTAATAATTTGTACATTTGCAAAATGATATATTGTAATGTAGTAGCATATATTAACAATTTTTGTCCTGTATGATAACCAAAATCAAAAGGTATGAAGAATTGGAACTTCTGTTTATTTCCACACATGTCCAAAATTTACTAGAATTAGCCTGATAATACCTATGCGATATTAGAACAAGTATTACTACATTAACAAAGTAATAAACAAATCTGTTTCATAAAGAAACATAAGTGCAAACAATGAGATAAATTGAAATGCATTCTAAGCAATGTAGAAAGGGATAAAACTTTTAATGTGTTTGGAACTGACCTTCTAATTTGAAAATGAGTTGGGCAGGTTTGTTCTCTTATTTTGGTGATAATAATCATAATGGAAGGAGAGAAAAAATGTGACATGCTAAATTTTTTAAAAGCAGTCAATTCTCCTTACAGTTCTCCTTATGAAACTGAGAAGCACAAGCTGCAGTTACATTAATGATTTTTATGAGACAACTCTGTTTAAAAATATTATGCAATTCAAAAAGGACACAAAGCAGAATGAGTTGAAAGTCTACAGTAAATGTGGTATGCTCATTTGAATATGTTGAAAATCATCCTGACCTTGGAATGCCACACACATGATTTTGTATTCATTTTCTGGGTCTGTTATTAATCAGTCAGAATCAGATATTTTTAAGTTTACTGTAATTAGAACATTTTTAAACTGTGTTTTTGAGCATTGAGACAGCTCAGAATTTTAGCTTTTTCCAAATCAAATAATGACTGTCTCATTTTCTGGAAATGTTAATGTTGCAATGATTGATATATGAAAATACAGTCAAAATAATATGGAGTCGTTCAAAATGTAGTTAGTCGTACCAGTCGTTTTCCTGACTGATATTTTCCAGCTATCTTATAAAAATACAGTAAATAATGATCCTGGAAAATACAAATGAAGTGACACTTTGCCAAGGACGATCGAATAATGCTTTACGACATAGTTAGTCATTGTCAAACGGTTCTATGCGGTTTAATCTGTGCGTAACGTTAGTTAAGGCGTAGCTAATTATAGTTGTGCGAATAGGAATTTTAAAAGTTTGCTCGTCAACCACCACACAACTGCACCATTTTGAGAGGGGGGGCTCCCCGAATTGTAGTGCACCGGTAATTCCATTTATGACGACGATATTGGATTCACTTTCACGTGAGCTACAAGGAACTGGTTGTTCGGTGTTCAATCACGAATTGAATGACTTATCATTCTCCCCTCGATTCTGTAACTTCGAATAAGACGAAGACATGGTCCTGTAGCAAGGTCTCCTGGCAATTTTTGGCCGTCCAGGTGTAAGGTAACAATGAGGAGGTTTTCAGTGCTCGAACGGTATATTTCGTCTTCCTCTTTTCGGTTATTCATTTCTTTTCTCTTTAATGATACGGCTCTTCCGGATCTTGTTATCGATGCCATGACTATCTTTGTACGAGCCCTTGAGCCAGACCGTTTGACTGAATTCAATTTCGTATTGTGACTGTTCAGTATGGATATGCTACGTTTGTTCGTGTCCGGGCAATATGAATGGGTTTGAACGGGCGATGAAAAAGTTGAGTTGGACGCTTTAAGTTGATTTTCGTTTCCGCAAGTTATCCGGTTAAATTAATTCATTCATCTTTTGTTTTCTGGAATTTAGTAATAATAAAGCAATTTAATGCTAACTCGACACGTAGTAATCTGTAAGAGGAAAAAATATTACAGAGGTAAACGGTTAAAATATTAAAGTTTTCGCTGTTGTGTTTTTGTTTCGTGTTCATGTTGGGTAAAACGAAAGAAATCAGTCGCGTAGGTCGCGAAAATTAGAGAAAGAATTTTTTTTTGTTTCGTGATTTTATGTCGCACGGGTGCTCAGGGGGCGAAAGGTTGATGCGATTTAATTAAGAGGGAGAGACACGAGTGATGTCGGAACAAAGAGGCACGGCAAGTCAACGTGGAAACAGAACAATTGAAAGTGATATTGGCTCATTGGAAGAGAAGTATCTCCCTCTCTTTGGTAATTCTCCCTGTTTCTGGGGATAGCGATTTCCGCAAGAAGTAAATAACCAGCATTGTTTTCTCGAGGAGAATCCCCACGTTCTATTTGCCTTTCGAAGGCAGAAAGGTGAAATTGAAGATGAGACGAGGGATCAGCCGTTTTAAAACAATTAAAATCGGAAATAATGGGTAGAAGATAATTGATTGAATACGATACGCGAATCGATAAATCAATCGTTGTAATTAAAGAAATCTCGAATTTATTGAAACCGTAAGTAAGTCTCATTGATGCAAATCTTAGCAGAATTGCATAACGACTGCCAGGTGAATACCTGAATGGTCTCTAATAGGAGATTGAATAATAAAACGGCGGAAACATCTTTAATGATGTAGGATTGTAGAAAAACGGTTTTTTTACTTCTTTTCTTTCCTCCCCAGGAAAAGGGAACATCTACGAAGTCAGATGATACATTTAGAGGTGTAGTACCCCTGAACAAATATATATAAACAAACATAATGATATTTATGTGTAACGCCAATAAAGTAGTTTTCTCGAGTCGACACAGAACTAATACATTTTTATTATTATTTTGAACATTTGCATTTCTTTGTTGCCGAAATTGGATTTTATATATATATATATATATATTTCAGCGTTTCATATATATGAAATGTATATGTCGACATCAAAAGGATAATTCTTGGTTCTCTCATCCTGATGTCAGTACCAGGATATCCATCACAGAGACGTTATTTTGTCTCAAAGTCTGAGAGTAGTTGATATATCTGATGAAGCTGTGAGTTTATTTCGAATAGATTTCTCGTTTTTTCATCTTTCAAATTTCTCTTTCTCTTAATTTAGCTTGCTGCAGCTTATTCACAAATGGAATAAATACGGTTGATGGACATTAAGTGGTAGTAAAAAGTTTTGTTCGTTTCGTAGATTTTATTTTTGTGTCTCGAATCGGTTTCCAACTGAAAGTCTTGGAAGTTTCTTTGTGTAAATTTTCTGTTGCATTTTTCGAAACGAATTATGTAATAATAAGTAGTATGATGTTGCCTAAGGATCGGTTTCTCTATGACACAGCCAACTCAGCAGATGGATGTGTTTGGTTTTTGGTACCAGTAGGTCACTGTGGGTGATTGGTTCATTAAGGATTGGTAGCGCTGGATACCTGAAAGGGAAAAAGACAACGACTGGAAAAAGTGACTGAGAAGTCTGTCGCCTACAATATGATTTATCGCGATCTTCTCGGATTCTAATTAACTTCCGCTTTGTAACCGGATCCAGTAAGAGCTTTTCCAAAAACCTTTCACCAAACAAAACCGTCACTTCTTTTTTTCCACGTGCTTACCCTCGACATTGGGTGAAACGTTACCGTCGTCTAATTGTTTTCATATTTACCTAACCCCGTCTCGAGCGGTGGAAAAAGGCATTGGTTGAACTGGAAATAAACTGTTGAAGGTACGTGAGAAAAGAATACGGCCTGCTGGAAATGTCATATTTAGAATTCTTCAGAAAACCTCACTCCATAATAAGTTCAGTTCTCTGTTGAGTGATGCGGTGCAACATGCATTTTATTTAGCAGCACAACAGGAATTTGAAATTTCAAATGAATACACGCCTGCAAGTTAGTTGCAAGTTATGTAGAATTTGTTTCCGGAGTAATTTAGTGTCACACTAGTAGACTCTACGGACACATTCGACTGGATCTCCTGTTTAAGCAAAGTTGTGTCTCAGATATCATTCAGGCCCCGCATTCGAGGCGTGGAGATACTTCTGATTTTATTGCAACAATAATATCGATTTGAAATGCCGTAGTCGCTACAAATTCCTTCGATTATGGTTTTTTTGCCCGTCAGTACATTTTCATACCTGAAACCGTTCGTACCGCTTTCTCGGTCGTTCCTTAACTAATCTTATCAGGCTTATCCACGTAAACAAACATTCTAGTTGCATTATTTAACATTAAGCACGTGGTGTTTTTTTCTTTTCTCTCTCCGGTCACGATCTTTCAATTCTGTCCAGCTGAACTTGTGTGCACGTCGTGCATACCACACACAGCCACACCGTTCGGTTAACCATGTCTGTGCACTCCCACAGCGAACACGGTAAAAGCCCTGAGAACGTGAATTTGGTTTATCTCTACGTTGTCGGGCAATAAATAAGTTTTACAGCTGTTTGAATTGTAGAGCTTTTCTTGTCTTGGTAAAACTCGAGGCCGAATTATTTAGTTGGTTTCGGTACCTCGTGTGCCTGACACCTTTAAGGTAAAAATTTTGGTAGTTTAGGGTGGTTTTTGGGTTGGAGGTATGTGGTGAAAAAATATCTTCAGGGTACTATGAACTTTTAAGTTTTTTATTAGCGCATGTTTCCTTCTGGACGTGTGTACCCTTCCCTGGCACTAAGTCTCACCGGTGATGTTTCTCTTTCAGATTGCCGTAGGTGTGCCATGGCTACGTCAATGACTACGATGCCATTGCTGCGCGAAGAAAGCCAAACGGGAGGGCAGGCTTCTTCGGCAGGACAAAATCACGGATTGTTACCAAGACTGGGATCTGCCATTTTCTATGGGATCGCTTCCTTCCTAATAACCGTCCTCAACAAGATGGTGTTGACAAGTTACAAATTTCCCAGTTTTCAAGTGCTGGGACTGGGTCAGATGACGATGACCGTGACTGTGTTATATGTGTCAAAGAAGTTAAAATTATTAGAATTTCCAAATTTCGATCGGACTATAATAGGTAAAATATGGCCTCTGCCACTGATCTACGTCGGTAACATGGTCTTCGGACTCGGAGGAACCAAAGAATTGAATCTTCCTATGTTCACCGCACTGAGAAGGTTTTCCATTTTAATGACAATGATCTCGGAATTCTACATTCTGAACGTGAAACCCAAGTTAAGTGTTCAGTTTTCGGTTTACCTGATGATCGTCGGAGCTCTAATAGCCGCCAGCAACGATCTCGCCTTCAATTTAGAGGGCTATGTATTTGTTCTTCTCAACGACTTTTTCACGGCCACCAACGGGGTCTACATGAAACAGAAATTGGAGAGCAAAGAGCTTGGCAAGTACGGCCTAATGTTCTACAACAATATTTTCATGATCTTTCCGGCGTTTCTCCTGTCTTGGGTCACCGGAGATCTCGCTCTGGCTGTGGACTTTCCAGGCTGGACGAATCCGCTTTTCATCGTTGATTTCCTACTTTCCAGCACGATGGGATTCATACTGACCTATTCGATAATTACGTGCACTCACTACAATTCCGCGTTGACAACGACCATAATTGGATCGTTGAAAAATATATCGATCACCTACCTAGGCATGATAATAGGGGGTGATTATATATTTTCGGTGTTAAATTTTGTAGGAATTAACTTAAGTGTTTTAGGAAGTCTTTTGTATACGTACGTGACGTTCCGTAGGAAAGCGAAGCCAGTAGAAAGCGAAAAATCAATTGCAAAAAGTAAAATAAACGAAGTATGAAAAAACAAGGTGACTATTATTTTGTTATAACCTTGATGATTTTACACTGGTGTCCACTGTCCCCCGCATGTCACTCCTGCATACCTGCCTCTAATTAATTTCACATCTGTGGATCTCAATTTTATGTACCTCTGTACATGTGTGCTCCCTATATCCTAAATTCATTTCATCTATCTCCTCATTCCATGACTTTCTTTCGTTGAGAACCAGTCTCAATTGATCCGTTTCACCGTCCATAATTTTTGAATTCTTCAATCGCGGCATTTTTGTGGACGACCTCCAAAATTTTGTTGATGGTTGAACGATTCTTGTGAAGTCAAAACATTTGAAATGATCGATCGATTCGAAAATATTCGATTTCGATTTGCTAATCTTTCATCGAACGTCTTCTCTCACTCTCTCTCGTATCGTCGTGAACTTTTAGAGTTTTTGGTTTTTCATTTTCCGTCTGCTTCGAATGAAACGACTCCTAATGAACAACTCCCGTTCTTAAGCCGTGCATCGGTTTATTGTCCTTTCTTTGGTAGTAATTAGTATTTTTCCTATTCAAATGCGATAAATAACACTAATTAAGTAGTTATTAACTTTCGGAACGCACAATACGTGGCCACTAACATCCGCGCTAACAATTTTTTGCCGTTCCACGAAGCAGACCAACGTCGTCTTTGAATTTGTCCTGTCAATTATCCCCTTTACATAGGTGATAGGGGGTAAGTTCGTATTTTGAACCGACTTGGAATTCAGCTGACCTTCTGCAATAGGAAATTTAGCATTGTTCGATATGTTTTGACGGGTGTGGAAAACAAAACAAATATTGTCGACGAAGTTGGTCTTTGCGAAGGTCCTTAAAGAGAGAAAAATGAATTTTTATCAGACAGTTCCCCAAAACATCCTACACAAATATGTGCATGCATACTAGTTTAATATCCGTTAACGTAATCATCCGACTTGTAAATCGAACTCTTGAGCGAATTGTCACGGTTTGGTGGTTAAACCAAAGACTTCGTCTGTGGCATCAGATGGCAAAGAACACGGGAATTAGTGAAGCTTTCCCGTGCGTTTGTTTGCTCACCAGAATTGATTTATCTAGGATGAAGTGTTGTACTTGAGGTCGTATAATTGTAGTTAAGAGATATGTACGTGAAATGAGTGAAACAAAAGATTAAAGTCAGGACAAATTCCCGTTTAGCGAATGTACTATTTTTGCCTAATCCGTCGGTGCAAGGCGTTTCTCATCGTCCGAGCTCTTTTTAATCGGAATTATTCTCTCCTTTTAAATTCGAAAAAGTGTTTTCTTTCAACGGAGGACGACAGTAACAGTTTCATCTACTCCTGTTCTTAGGGGTCCAAACCTGCTCGTCTGCAAATTGAAATTCTACAGTTCCCGGAAAAGTGATCTTCGAAATGAATTTTATTGAATATGATTATTCACGTTAATTATTTAAATTGACTAAGTTACGGAGACACCCTCATTTCAGTTTAATGAACCTCAGTCTTCTGATTTTAATACACAGTTAAGGTGGAACGTCTTCAATCAACTTCGGTCAAGTAGAAAATGAAATCAATCCGTTTCCAGTCAACCCTTTAAGGAAAGTTCCATTCAATCCGAGTCCGTTTGAGAAATTATTTACCATCGGAGGAAATTTCGTTCATAACCGAGCCAAATTAAGCAGAATAAAACGGTTTAAAATCAATTACGTAGCCTACCGGTCGTACAAAATTTTCCCTTCCCATGTGCGAACGAGAGGAGGATTAATCGAACCAATCAATACGTTATCGATGTGTCCCTTGGTTTGCTGTACGTGTGCGATCAACTTGTTTTCGTTTTACCTACAAATAACCAAAGAGTTGTTAAGAGGTCTGTCAACAACAACAACTTCTGATTCTACTATGAACTTAAATGATTAATTGAACATCTCAAGAATTATCCTCCTCTTTTCCACGAAACAAAAAACCACACGACTGAGACGTTACAGTGGCTGTTGCTGCCGTTTCCAGAAATCATCCACATTTGCAATTTCAAAACGTTTCACTCTTAAATATACGTGAAATTGAACAGAAACCGTCCTGATATTGAGAAAAAAATCACAAAAATCCCAAATTGGTTCTCGATGAAATAACAAACCGAGTAAAAATGTAAATCGCTATTTTCATGGATTAGTGTTTTGAAAGGTTTCCGCTGCAGTTTGTAGTGCAAATTATTTTTTATAAAGTGCTAACCAAAAATATGGTAACCCAGAGTGACGTAGAAGAATATGTCTATTCAATAAGAGCCTAAAATATGAAAAATAAGAATAACAACTCTACGTAAGATGTACTACATAATTGTTTGTGGTTACTACTAATAATGTCGATTTTTTATATGTAAAGAGATAAAACCGAACTAAGTATCTTCCTAAGGTGAGGTGGTTCAGCAGATTTGTTGTTTGTGTCGCACAGGTGTGAGAATTTACGAATGTGTTTCAGGACCCTTATCGTTTCAGCGAGAACGTCATTCAATGCACAAAGGGGTGGAACCAAAATGCAAAAATCCCAGTTGAAGAGAAAGACCGCAAACCTCGGCGTTTTGTCGGCGGATAGCAGCACCAAACTATTTTGCACAGGTTCAATTTCGTTGGTTCGATCGCTGCTTATAACTTCACAGTCTCTAAGTATTAAGAATTTATTCAACTCTAACAGAACGGTCGCAGTGAATAAGTATAATTTTTGTACAGTGTACTTATTTTGAATTTTAATTGTATCACATTTTTTAAATATCAAGTTTGATTTAATAATAAAGACGGAAAGACAAAAACATCAATACCAATTGTTGAGGCAGAGGATGAAAAGGTTTGATGACGCGTCACCAAACAATTAAAAATAAAAAAGGGATTCGTTCAAATGTAAAACTCATTGTGATTGACTGCTGGCTACGTCCAAGCCCGGGAACTTATGTATAAATAATGTACTAATTGGAAACATAATCAGAATATTTCCAGTAACTAGATCAATATTTTTCTCAAGACTGCACTCACACAGTTAAATTACTTTTGGGGAGTTCTCACTCACCGACTGAACGCTTGTGTTTGGCTATTTTGAACCTGAAAAGCAAAAAGTAAAATTACCTCTGATGTTTGTGGCACGGATCGATAACTAAACTTGCACTCCATGAGAAAAAAATAACCGAAAGATTCAAAGTTGCCTGTGTGGAAAATATGAGAAATTCACACCTGGCCATGGTCAGGCAACCTTCCTTTTAACAGTCCAAATTATTTGCTTCGCCTGTGTCTAAGAAGTTTCTGTTTGAATTTAAAGCACCGACTCGGTCAGAAATGTTTTCCTCCTGGAGTTAAGGTTTATTATGAACATCAAAAATTAACTATATTAAATTGAACGTGATACTTTTTAAAGAAATTTGATACTCCAGTTGGGGAGTTGCAGACGAGTCCCGCACGAATACAAGTAAAAGTATTTTATTATGTGAGGGTTTATACGCAAAAGATCTTGAGTAAATCAAGTAGAATGGGATGACAGCCTCCCCATTGTACCCCAGCTGTTTCTTAAGAGCATTGGTTAACGGTAGACCAAAAACAAAGATGAACATTCAAGATGTTGTTGTTGTTGTTCTTGTTCGATGACGTTCAAAAGAACAAGTAAAAGGAGAAAGAAAACTTTCTTCTCGGTCAGGATAACAACAGGACGATATCGTTAAATCGAAGAAAGTTAAAATGGATCGCTGGCAAAAGTTGTGGAGAATGTAAGCCACACGGAAGAAAATCGAAAGGTATGGAATTATAAACGGCGAAACCGACAATCCCATCAAAAGGAATGTCAAACAGTAACTAGAATAGAAAACACCCTGGGTTGAATGGGGGGAGGCGAAGAAAACTTTTGAGAGAAGTAGAACAGAAAATGACACGCTGTCGAAGGGAAGATGAAAATTTTAGGGAGATGAATAGAGAAGTAAAACACACAACAGTAAATCAAGGAGGGATGCTGGAATAAAACAACTGGTTAATGGCGATAAGAAGAAGAAGAAATAGTTTTGGGACAGTGCAATTGCTACAGCAGAATGAGAAAAACTAACGACAGCAACCGACTCGACCGCGTAAAATTCCTGCCGGCTGGCAAAATGCCCTCAGGGGCTACAACCTTATTATTAGTCAACCCAATCGATTACGAATCGTCTTGGTCTTTTTTCCTATTTCCTTTTTATCTAACCCATAAAGCGACGAAACAATATTTGAAATATCCGGGCTTAAATGCTGGAGAAAAATAGAGTTTTGCAAGCAAGCAGTACAAGTTGCTTAGTTGCCGACAATGGAAGTGTAACAGTTGAAAACGAACCAAGATACTTCAAGTGCCGGGGTAGGATTTTCGGTAGCATTGAATTTACCACAACGATGGAATTTATTAGTACACTCCTACAATACATTTTTCTATATTTTTAATTCTAATTTTTAGTCGCATTTAATAACACCACTAATTGTTCGGAACTGATTTTTTTACCAATACAACATTTGAACATTTGAACCGCTGTCGTAAATAGTTCGATATAATGAATGAAAAGTCGTCCTACATTTTTTGTTTTGTACCTTCGCTCTGCTTAAACTTCACCACTACGTTTTTTCACACTAAATATAGAGTGAAACGATGTTTTACTAACGAATGCCTAGGTAGGCAAACACCACATGATCCAGGGACACATATTAAACCATAGTAAAATTCAGGTATATTTCAAATAAAGAGTAGGTAAAATTTAAAAAACTTGAAGTTAATAAATGGGCGTGAGGACGGTATGAATGACAAGTAGACAAATAGTCTCAGTCAGTTATAGGAAAACCCAAAATCAAATTCAAATATTGAGGCAATCACGTCCGACCGAAATCGATGACTGATAATTCAAATTGATTTGTGGTCTCCGGCTCGGGTAACGCGAGGTTTTCAACACCTCCACGTCCACCAAATTGATAAATTCGAACGTAAGAGTACGTTTCATTGATTTCCTCACCCAAGAGACTTGCATGTGTGCAGGGAAGCCTAGGTAGATAGTAGTAAGGTAAATTGATCGATCATAGGAAAAATGTCAAACGAATTATTTAAATTAGCCAGGAGTGAAAAGGGTTCTTATTTCCCTCTCTGTCGAACAGTCAAAATAAAACTTTTTCTCTCTGTAAATCTCCGTGTATTATCACTCGAAGCCGTTTCCACACCTTTCTCCTTAAATTTTATTTTACTCCGGATCGTCGAAATCCTCTTAATTGAAATTCATTTACCTCCGTCCGAAAATTATTCAAATGAAAAAAAATGTTAAACGAGATCGAAAGGCGAGTTGAGTTGAAAACTCGAGAGAAAATCCTTTTTTCCCTCGTCCTCGAAAGGTTTCTACTTCAGAGCGTTTTCCCAATCTTCTCCTGTTGGATCTTTCATCCTCGAAGAATTTAGATAACAGGGATCTCGGGCGGGAGATCTACCGTATCGCACGATTTCTCCGACCTCATTGTCAAATAAAATTAATCAGGATTTCCTTTCTTCGTCTTCGACACGCTGTTTAATAGTCCTCCTCGCCTGTGTCTAGTCGGCCCTCATCAACCTCAAAACCTCAGACTGTCTCCTTCCTTCTGTTTTCGGCCGAAACCTTTCTCTGTGTGCATTCGTTTCTGTGTTTTGCTGCGGTTCCCGAGAGACAGGATCCTAATTATTAACGCCAAGATTCTTATATTTAGACATCAAAGCAAGCAACTCTACTAGTTATTTTTAAGTTATTTATTTTAGTTTTTTTGGGTCCATTATTTTGTCGTGTTCGACTGTATCAATGTTGACGGGATACCTCTAAATATCTTTGATTTACCTGCCACGCGAAATAGTAAAATATCTTTCTTAGTTATGTGTATGTAGCAAGAATTGTGTGTGTAATTGACGCCCGTAGCTCCTCCGTACCCCTACAACCAAAAATTCTAACTATCTGTCGCGTAGTTTGCTTCATTTGTTACAGTGTAATAATATTATAACGGTATGTTATTAAATGGCTCACTCGTTAAATAGTTCACAACTACCCCTTCTATTGAATCCGTTTCAGCAGTGTTTTCTCCCTCGGATCGAACTCATTGGGGGGTGTAACACCCAACTAAGATGGCAGTGTCGAAACAAAATCCCACTTCGCCTACGAAGTTCGTGTGCTTTTTTAAGGTTTCCACCGCCTCCACAAAAAACTTTGTACTTTGATAACTCGCGTTGCTTTTCAATGCTCTAACCTCTTCCATTATTATTTGTAATAATTGTTAGTAAGCATTGCGTAAAGATTCCACCCGGGAGATATTCCCAGTTTTCCACGTACCTATCCCCTCCCGTTGTTGTACATTTTCCATATTCAAGCACAACAGGAAAATAATTAATTTTTTCCCCACGAATTTTGCAAACACGTCAGGATGTTAGGACGATTTCACGATTTCCGAACGCCAACTTTCAAGGAAACTACAAACTAAAACTATTCAATTAAATTTGAAAAATTTTAAGAACGAAAAGTTTGATAGAATCCAAAATTAAGATTGTTTACACATCATTCAATCATAAGCTATCTGATTTGTATACATAATCGGATTTTATTTATGTACATGAACTTTGGCGGGAATTCGTCTGAAGTCGTTGAGCTTGAGAGAAGTTCAAGGATCGTTCAGGTCTGAGTCTATTTAACGACAATAGTTAAGAACTAGTCCTCGAATCCTCAAATGCGTGATAAAGTTTCGGCTTAAGGGAGAATGTCCTCCGGGGTCGTTCCTCAACGTGTCACCAGAAAGTAAAACGGCAAGGACCAGACAAATTTTGATTTCGCATTTCTCGGGTCGTTCACCGAGGACAAAAGGTTGAGTTCAAACCTTTTCCTCGGCGTTCGACCGTAAATCTTTGGCTAACAAGATATACACACAAGGGCACACATGACACGTTCTACATTTATATTTACATTAAATCGTTACCGCAATAATTTCCACAGGGTTTTTCTTCTTTCTCGTTCGGAGCTGTCGGAAAGTGCACAAGCGTGAAAGCCGGAAAAGTTAACCTAATCGCAAGTAACGATGCACTAAAATAATAAATAATATGGATTAAAATCGTTTTCCACATATCAGGAATTTTTTTCCTATTCTTTTCACCAAGAATGCTACGTATAAATCAGTCAGACAAAAGGGTAGACCTTCATAAAGAAAGATTACCGGAGAAAGAGACAGAGAATGTCGGAGAGCAGGAATTGACGCCCAATGCAAACAATAAAATTATTTCTATTATTTGTAAGATTAAGATGACACCCGGGTCAGAAGAATTCTATTCTAGATAATACCGATACGAATTTGAACCAAAAAAATATCAACTGGTCTTGTCGATTAATTAGCAGGTGACGCGGACAGAAAGGTTGGCAGGTTGATTGAAATCGCCATGTTTCCGAGTGTTTTGACGTATAAGGAACACATAATTAACCGTAACGCCATTACCAGTTTTTTAAGTTATAATCAACATCCAAGTGCATGCGATCAGGAGAAAACGACTTGTTAAACAAACATGAGCACGTGTACCTTTTTTTCTAAAGGTGAGATTGTTGCCGTGAACCAGAATTGCGACAGTCGGAAAGTAACAAAACCGTTACGGGACGTTTCCACTTTTACATGCTGAGCTCTGTGCAGTAGATACATCGAACGTTGTCAAGCTATGACAAGACGAACTTGCTGCTCTTAATTTAATTGTTTCGGTCCTGAGGGTGAGAACCCACAGAGCATTTTCCATACAATGAAGATCACTTCTTGTTGAATCTTCTTACTAATGGGGTGAGACGAGAACGAAAAGCTCGGATGAGGGGGAGAGGATCTTAACGTTTACTTCTCTGTAGTATCTAGTAGTAACAATCTGTAATTTAATACTCCAATTATAATTAAGTGAACAGATGGATTAGTTTGTTGTAGATATGTAGAAAGCACTTGTGTAGAAGACAGAAGCACGCAGTATGGATGAATACGATATACATAAAAATTCTAGTACATAACATTGTTAGTGGTTCAATTTATAAGTAGTTCAGTTTCTTGACAGGCAGAGAGAGAAAGTATAAATGTTAGATGGTTTTCTGATATACCGAGGTTGAGGACATGCATCGTGAGGACTTGAAACGACGTTGTTTTAATGTGAGAGAATGACACGGGCTAAATGATGACCTCCTACCTTTGGTTAATAAGAAAAGACATAAAAGAAGAAAGGACGAGACCGTTGACCTAAAATAAGAACATGAGTTGCAGGAAAAATGCTAATTTGTAACCGGCACGGTTGTGGACGCTGCCAAGCACACGAGAACTAGTCAGACGGGGTGAGAACCTTCTTGAATGAAAAGCAGTTGCCCTCAGGAGTGGAATTTAAAGTGGTCAAACAATACGGAAGTGAGGCATTCGGAAAGATTGAATGGTAAAAAAGCAGACGAAGGAAACTCATTCGGATGAACCTTTTCGGTCGAAGTAGAACTCGGAATCGATATCTCGATGGTCGAAATCGAATTATCGCACTTCCGGAAACTCAGAAAACCAGCAAAGGTTGATGCAATTACTCCAAAGTAAACAGAAAGTCTACTTTGAATGCCGTCTATTACATTATTTCTCACCTATAATCTAATACTAAAGTTTAAAAATAAGGTGAGGAAGTAGTTTTCGAAATTTTAGTTTCGGTTTTTAGTTTTTGACGTGGTCAACAATTTCGGCAGCGAACCTGGTTTAGGCTACCTTCGGCACTGCAACCGGTGTTTTCCATGTATACACGTATATATAAATAATTACTGTTACGATTGTTAAGCTAAGTTACCACGCATTCTATTCACCGTCGAGTGCTCCATTGTTGCTGGTGTTGCGATATGTGTAATAACAATGAACTTGAACTTCCTTCGTCACCTGTCCTCACATTAATTTATTTCACCTCAAATGATTCATTCGGTCTCAACCTGACTCAATCGTGATTCAAACTATTTTTAATCTTATACGATTAAATCGTGATTTTGCGGTGTAAACGAAACCGAAGATAACCTCAACGTGATCCACCTCGGTTTTATTCACTTGGTTGTCTGAGGTTTGTCACTCTGGCGTTTGACGTCGGCCCCGGAAAATTTCCGAAAAGTTGAAAAGGCAGAGAAGCAGGCAAGAGGAGAGCTCGTGTTGCCTCGTAACCAACAAACAGTCAGCCTTCGATGGAAACTATTGGAACGATGGAATAGAAGTTATCAGTGCGCCATTCTCTTTTAAATTTATGCTTCGACACGTTCAGGTTCGCCTTTACAACCGATCGTTGTAAAAAAATATGAGAATAATCACTTAAAACTACAAATATTACAGTAATAAAAAATCGTCATTAACTGTACCTTGCCAACTCATCGCATGTTTTACGAGATGAAACACGTCCGATCCTCCACCAGAAAGTTGCATTGAACATCACATCACGGTTGTTTTTGTTGTTGTTTCTCGTGCCGGGCAACATGAGCATGGAAAAGCAATCAGAACCTGTTGGATGAAATTACCGGTAAAGATTTAAGATAGCATTTCGAGAGGAAGTGACTGAGAGGAACTTGTGGTCCACCACTTTGATGGATGAGCCCGTAAGAAAAATTATGTGAAATCAAGTTCTAAAATACGTGTAATTCGTAATTTATTCACACCACTTCGACTTGTAATTACCTCCGGACACGTTTAAACATCTCAAATCCAGCCATTTTTAGTTTTTTGCCGAACGGACGCGAACGATAAATGTAAATATTGAAGTGACGTTAACTCCAGACGCCCTTGCATTTTCCCTACAGACCAGGTTCCCTGACACATTCAATCATTCATTCATTCATTCATTCACTCACTCAGCACTCATCTCTTTCTCATATATGTCGATCGCCGAATGATTACCTTAAATTAATTTGTTTATGTTGTTTCAGTTTTTCATCAGAGTTTCTTCTTGCTCGTCTTGCTTGTTTACGGCGTGTTCGCTACACCTCCTGATGGTGGACTTGTTTACGCCATTTTACCGACGCCATTTGACAAAATAAATTTTCCAACTATCCCTGTTTATTTATAACCGCAACCTTTCTGCACTTGTACTGATGATGTGCCCGGGTCTAATGGAACCGGTACCTCACCTGTTGTCGTGTTTTTGCCTGCCCCCTTTCCTTTTAACCGACTACCTCACATTACCTTCGCAGCGTTTTACTTTTGAATTTAATTTTTTTCAAACAGCACTTTAATCCTTTCGTTAATTATTGTCACGGTTAGCCTGTTTAAGCTAGTGACAGTGCCTTAGAAAAAGAGAATCGAAAAAACATCTTTCGAGTAACACGATCTGTCTGGTTACGGTGTCTATGCAATGTTACCAGATCATTGTAGTGAAATTAAAAAGGTCCTAATTATTGGTTTATGAACATTCTTTGACGTATGACATTCTTTCGCGTTAACTCAATCTGATTCACTCTAAAGTAAGGACAGTTTTTTGTTCGCGAAATTAATATCAAATATTTGTAGTTATTGTTTTTATTTTCTCGTTGTAAAATGGAAATTTTCATTGTTGCGATTTAGAATTTTACACAACGTTGTCCTATTCATTATTATTCATCGCGTTTGCGAATCACCGCGCCAGGTCGAACGACTGATATTCAATAGAATTTAACGACACAAATTTGATTATCGCACATGCAGTTTAATTCAAATTGGGTCTTATTGTTGTTCAATAACTCCGATAACGAATTTGAGTTTGAAATAAAAAAAAAACAGATGGAAACGTCATGAAGTGGCACGAATTATTTTGACGTGCGAAACTCGATTTTACGTATTTGAATCCCTTGGGAGCGAACCTGTCCTACCTATCCGAGGTTCCCGGTAATATAATTTTCAAAATACCACGAGGTTTGTTAGGGAAAAAAAGCAGGACAGGGTGGCAAATGCTTTCGGGGCCATCTGGCGGACCCGTCAGGAAAACCGTCCGGACCGCGAAAAGACAACAAAAACCCGACATCCGAATGAATAAATAAGAAAATGCAACGGAGGAAATCGTGTTATTAGGAGAGGAGAAACCACGCCGAAAACTTGTTCATCATCAGTCGCCGAATTTCCGTCTCTTCGAGAGGATGCGTGGAGAGGTGGCGATGATCGTCGCCATCGTCGCTTCGCCGTCAGTCACCCACCGCTTGCTTCCACAACTTTGTTCTTCCGCCACGGCCGTTGTAACCGTCGCCTTCGCCGCCATCGTTGAAACGTCGGTTAGACGCCGTTCGAAAGTCTAGCGGTTAATTTATAATTTTCATATTATAATATTCCGTTTCATTAATGTTTTCGGGCTCGTCTGATTCTTTTGCAAATAATGTGACACCGTTTTTTGTGATTTTCGAAATGACTCGTTCGGAATGTCAGTGAATTAATAAACCGAAAATCAGTAAATAGAGTGGTGTTCGCTGAAATTGAATTTCTCTTTTCTGGAAAAATAAGGTATTCTTACCATAATTTTTATTTTTTTTAAACCGTCAAGTTGTCTCCGAAACCGTCATTGTTTTTTAACTCGACAACACTAAATTATTCTTTTACTGTTTTTCATTATTTATTGTTTACAATTCAACGTTTAAGTATTTCAGTAATTATGACCTTTTCAGCAAATGGTTTTTTTTGTTTTGTCGTTTTTTTAAAATTATTAACATCAAACGCAAAGTGTGATTGTGGAACCACATGTTCGTGCAAGAATATTGTTATAAATTCACTTTTTCGTAGCTGTCAAGCCATTACATTCGTGCCGGGATTGACATATGGGGAACTCTGGTAGAATGAATGAAATTTTGTGTTTTGTCACAGGAACTTATTTGTCTGTGCTGTGAGCCCTTCTGTTGAAGAAAGAGCGACAGAGAAAATGTAAAACTCTTAACCGCATCTTTGAGTTATCTGCCTTTTAAAAATTCAGTTCTTTCCTCCCCTGCGAATCGCTACTTTGTGAATTTGGCGTTTTAGCCTCGTTGTGAATTATTATTACTTATTGACATCTTGTGTTACCACAAGAGACGTGAATAAGGAGAAGAGATTTCTAAAACTTTCAAATAAAATTTTACGTTTTGGCGTTAAAGACACAAAACCAACATCGCGTATTATTGTTCACAACCAAAAAAAAAAAACCAGTGATCCTGTAACTCATGTGTTGTCGTGGAATTTCGATGAAATTCGAATAAAAGCGACAATCAGATTCAATCTATTATTAACGACCCAGGAAAAACTGTGAAGTTACAAATTAGAAGTCACAATGCTCAAAGTGTCATAACTGGAAGGAAAACATTCCAACTGGAAAACCTGCCATTGACATGTTTTTCCCAGCCCTTTTACATTTTTCGACATGAATGCTTACATTTACATGGCAGAATTATGTAAATGAAAGTGTTCCAAACTGATAGTACTGAAACTCGAGTAATGAGCATGTCGTTGCTTTGAATTTGCTCTGAATGAACAGAAAGAATTCTACAAGGATCGGCAAGACAATTAAATACTCTCGTAAGCTTAAGTGTTTTTTACCAGAGTGATCCATCCTTGGTGTCGGGGGGTTCATTTTCACGTGAAATATTCCTAGTTTTGAGTAAAAGAAAGATCCCGGCGTACAAAAATATCGTGAAGAAGGGCTGAATATGTGACATTGTGTGTGTGTATGTGAAAAGTGTGTATTTTTGAATGCTGGAAACATTTCAGTCAAAATAGTTTCATGGAAGTTCTCATAAGTATCTATCGTTGCGCCCGTGAGAAAAGTAGTACTTCTTCTAAATGCGTGGTACCTGCGACTATAGCCATTGATTATTTATTAATACTTCAGTTGCTCCCATATCCATTCGATTTGTCAGTTTCGAAATTCGGTGAAATCGAAAAATTGAACGGAAGGAGGATTTTCGGGTCGTACGGCAAGTTGGATTGCCTTTTTTCCATTTTTCCATTGGGTAATTTTACGCTTGAACCTTTCTCTTCACCGAAGTCTATGCAAAAATTACAAAGATGGGAAATTTCTTACTCATCCGTTTTAATGGGAAAATGCAAGTCTCAAACGTTGCATTCGATAAAAGTTTAAATTTCAAATGGGAATGTCAAATAACATATTTGAAAAAGGCTTTCGGTTGATTTGTGAATATCCAAGTAGAATTCGCGGCTTCGTCGAAATCAAATACACCGCTTGATTGAAATTCATTCGAAGTACTTAGCTCTAGGGAAGCATACGAGCAAGGGAAAACCTTTTACCCAGAAACGTTTTGGGTCGTCGGATCACTCTGATTTCTTCACGAAAACATCGAGTAGTAATGTTCATTCATTATTTTATTTACGTATGATGTGGAAACCAGGAGCAAACAGATCGGGTTTCTTTGCTGTCGCGACTCAGGGTCAAATTATATACATATATATAAAAAGGAGTCCCTTGAGGGAAGACGAGTTCTCGTTAGAAGCGTTTTATAAACATAAATTATTAAAGTTGAAGTGAAAATTTTTGTTGAAATAAATTCAAGAGAATGTACTTGTTCAATTACTCATTAATAGAACTTAAGAAGTTCTAGCGACCGATTTTAAAAAATCAAGTTTTCAGCTTAGCACTTGTTCTCATAAGAATGCTACCAGCTGCTACTCCAGTTTACATAAATGACACAATTGTGATTTAAGTGGTATCTGTAAAATTTTTCATGGCTGAAATTTGCCTTGGTAGAGTTAGAAAAAGTTAATCTATCTTCTGTGGGAAACATTTTGAAACTAGACTATTAAGTGAAGTACCTACATCTAACAGTAGTGGGGTAAACCGCGTACGTAATTTCTTAAAATATTTCTGGAATAGCAAGTCGTCGTTCTCCCGTTTTCCTGTGCTATCAGCTTTTAAAGAACCGAATTTATTCCCGCAAATAGTACACGAGTGTAATTATGGAGATGGAAATATCGTTAAGTTACACATAAAACGCAGTCATCGTGTCATAAAGCGAAAAAGAACATTTTTCTGGAAAGTAACCGTCTCCAGGAGTTGATAGTTGCGTAACTAATTCACCGGTAATAATAGAATGACTGATAAATGCTTTAGTACTGTGCTCCCTTCACCTGCCGGCTGTATAATCGAGTAACACGCGTTAAATAGGTTTTTAAACAGCCATGGGAACAATTAATAGCTCAGGCTTTCGCGGGTTGACATAGGACGAATTTGCAATATATAACCGCAAATACTTCATATATCAAATGTTAGGCAGGGTACATAGATGAAAATTAAGCATCTGTGCATTTCCTTCTATTGCTTTTTCCTCCCATAGATGGAAGTAATCTCACCTCACCAAGAGGTACATAATTATTGCTACAATTAGGTGTCCTCGGGTTCAAGAAGTACTCCTACTTGCCCTTTTAGAAATCACTAAAGAGACATTCGTGTACTCTATTAATTCATTAAAAAGTATCAGATAAAGTACATTCCAGTTGTCAGAGTGACTGCTGACTTTACGTGTCAAGTACTTGTTAAAATGCCTCATTTAGAACCCCAGCTACCACGTCTCTGAATGCAGACAGTTAGGTACGGAGTTTTAAAACTAACATGGGGGTTCAGTGATGAGTTTCAGACACAAAAAACAAAGGGAAAGGAAAAAACTGGTGCATGATATGTGAGCTAATTCTCCACGCATACTCAAACTCAGTACAAAGGTTATGGTTAACTTCTAATATAATTATTATAGAAAGGTTAAGTTATATACACCTCACTGAAATGTTAACAAGTCAGACTGACAAATTTCTTTTTGGGACCGACAATCGACTACAAAAATAAATTAATAGCATTATTTATCTTGACTTAGACACATCGAAAATAATAATGTTATATTCCAAATACCACAGGGAATGCAGAATTATATACAAACACAAATCAAATGTATATTTTTCGTCGTGGGGGCAAAAGGATGGCGTTCAAGCGAAACGAAACAAAAACTTTCCGGCGAATTCGCCAAAATTAAAGTAAAAAAAATCAGCTTTTAAACGGTCGAAAAGATTTAACAAATTGACCCGTCGACACCTCACGCTTGTAAACTAAAACCTCAACTACACACCAATTGTGTTACTAGCGAAGAGAAAAATAGTTTTAGAACGAAGTATTAAACGGTTAAATTAGTTGAGAAGCATTTCACGCTGCCAAAAAAGCAACAAAACTTTTCTGCTCGGTTTAATTTTTACATAGAAATGCATGTAAACAAGAATTAGATTTTTGTTTTCGTTCGATCAGGAGAAGTGGAAATCTACTCCTAGAAAAGTTAACTTTTCGGAGAGAGATAGAAAGAGAGAGAGAGAGAGAGGCTCGTCTGGTATGACAACGAGTCCTCTTAAAGAGTCTGCATAGGAAGTTCTAATTCTATCCTTTATTAGAAGTCTTTACGGGAACGTTTTCGAGGGGCCTTGGGAGTTTAATGTCCCCTTTGAACGACAATACGGTTAGAAAAGCGATGAGTTGTCCTTTTCTATCCGTCAAGATAGCCAGAATCACACGATTGTTGTTAGATGGCGACAAATTCAGAGATACGATCGCGTTTCTCATAACGACGCACCTGAATTACACGGGTCTCGTACGGAGACCTGTCAAAGGTGGCAATCAACCTGGAGGAATTCGCAGGGAGGAGATTTACTGTCAGACGACGTACCGATACCCGTCATGTTGTTCCTCGATTGATGTGCAGAGTGACACAGCAAATGTGTTAGTCCGAGGTACGGAAAACAATTTGAGTCAGACACGGGCGATGATAATTAACAGGGAGAAACCGAGAATGAGAATTTGCCAGTCCTTTATAACCGAGCAAAGAATTCTACATAATTTTTTACTCCATTTGCTACCAGGCACTTACAACTGTAGCGTAGAAGTGCCTTGGAAATAATAAGATAATCCGTATGAAAATGAGAAGATGTTTGAACTGACAACAATAGAAAAGCTCAAGTTTATGTTCGGTTATAAAATTCAGTTATTTTCTCTCCTAAGCAGAGATTTCCAATGTTGGTGGGTACATCAGTTTATAAAATTAGCATAGTGTAGAAGAGTAATGTATAACGAAGTACGCGTGTTAGATATTCCATATCACCATGTTGGATCTGTAAAACGGGGAACTCCCCAAAAATGATCGCTTGTCGAACCGTCAACACCCAACGTGAGACTCATCTCGTTCTTCGGTTTCTTCCAGAGTTTCTCCTCGACTTTTGAGAAATTTCTCGACTTAAGACAATTTGATTAACTTCTAATTTCAATTACCAATTACAGGGCTATTGGAGTCCTTCTAAGAACATCCCACTCTAATTAAAAATCCAAAAAACGCAGCCCCCCACGCTTTGGGGTTTCTTTGTAATTTCTGCACGGCCTTTGAACGTGGCAGCAGAGAAAAAAATTAGTATTTCTTTTCAAATCGTCTGAAAACTTTTCACAACACTTAGATTGCGTTTTTTATTCTTTCTTTTGAGAAATAAAAAAAATTTAACTTCGAACTCTCTAATTAGTCGGTCAGAATGAACTTGTTAATGCAACGGCTAAAACCGAAAAATAAAATTACAAGAGTCTGGTAGGCGTAATTCAGAGTAGTGCCCTTTTTTCCCCTTATCACGATATCACATGGCCCCCACCCAAAAAAATTGAAAAAATTTTGGCAACTGCGACGAAGGAAGCTGGTGCTTTCTCGGTCCCGGCTGTTTCGAATACTTGAACTTCATTTTTCGAATTTTTTCTCAAGAGAAGACCGAAACACGTTTAGTATGAGTTACTCCTGGTTGTTCAGTATTTTAAATTTTATTTATATGGAGTTGTGGGATATTTAAAAAAGAACAATGAAATTGAACTAGTAATATTAGTTGGTGTAGGAAACAAGTAGGTAATGATTTTTGGTGTAGGAAACGGTTGTTTACATATCTTTGTAAATAATGTAATTTTGTAGTTTTTTGTAATTAGCACACAAATTTTGGAAGTTGATTGTTGTACGATAAAACTGTGGTGGTACAATACATTTTAAAATAGAAATTCGATTCTGAAATGCTCTCCTCCCCGCCAACAATATACAAAACCATGCCCTGCAAAATATCAATAAAGAATGAGATTGGATAGATCAGGTACCTGGGCACTTCGTAATTCATCCTTAAAAATTCTATCTAAAGGTTTGCGTTCGGATTGCTAAATTTGAACTTAACCACTCACCTTGAAACTATTTCTAAACTATCTTAAAATTTTAATAACGGACCAGATGAACTCGAATTAAACATATTTCCTAATAACTTGCACAAGAATTTCGTAGGCAAGCCTTACGAAAAAGGGTAATTTTTGTTTACAAAAAAAAGGTCTGATAGCCCTGTGAGTTATGGGGCCTTCGCTGCTATCGAACGAAGACACCACTAATTTAGTTAAGTCCTCCAAAGTGAAGAGTAATTTTAGACGAATCTAATTTCGCGATGCAAAACAAAACAACAAAAAAAAAATGTCAAAACGTTTTTCGACGAAAACACCATGTTTACGCTTGAATTTGTTTGTAGCTGAATTGTGTTTTCCTATCAATTAACACATGGGTGCACGAGACGCGAACATAAACAGGCAGAGTTTACCTGCATTTTGCAGTTAGTTTAATGCCGTAAACAATTACAACCAGAAAGCTATTAATAGCAGAAATACCTCACGGTGTGAGAACGAGCTACTTGGGTTGCTACACGACATCCTACGTAGAATTCAACGTACGTGGCCGGCAGTGACTGGAAAGGAAAGGTTTCAGCAGAGCCATTTGTGCCGGGAAATGAGCAATGAGCGATACTTTCGTCTCTCTTGTCGGCATTTGATGGCCAACGGAAGACTCAAACGAGCAAACAAGTCTTTCTCCTAGGAGAATGAAAAGTCACATTAATAATTTTGGGAAAGACGTGCGGTGCCGAAAACGAACTTTTGCAATCCAATTTCTTTTCGTCGAACTTTTCCAAATTTCGACAGCCCAAAGCCTACAAAGTTTGGACTTTTAAAAAATTTTGCAGATGGCTTGTCGCGAGTCCTGTCGTTTGTCATCCAAATTACAGACGATTTTTTTATTAAAAATAATTCCGTTGCTTTCTTTCGTTTTGTATGCGACATGACTGCCCCTCTCTCTCTCTTAAACACACATACATGCTTATACTTGTCCTGCTCTTGTTCCCTTGGCTTATAATTGTGAAATTCGAACTTGATGGGATTTAGTCTTACCGATGACTACACGTGTAAAACAGTAGCAACGGATACCTGACGATAATTGACTTCCCCTTGAGTGATTCTAGTAAATTTGTATTTGAAGGTATTCCGCGATTTACTTTCCTGATTTGCTTCGATTTCGTAAGATTCGCCAATTGTGTTCCGACCGCCGTAAAACTACTTGTTACGGTGTACGAGTGATGGTTTATTACGGGGGCATTAGCCTGGTATCTTGTATGAAATAATCACTTGAAAACGATTTGAGTTTGATATGCAGAGCTGCATCAGCTCGGATAATTTGAATTGTTGGATTCAGCAATGCGTGTAACAGTTCATTGGCTCGAATCCTTCTCGAAGAACTGATTTTAAGAATGTCGGATGCTGTAGTTTCGTTACTGTGGTGCCCAACGCTCAGACAAAATTAAAAAAAAGCTCGCCTATGAGGAAAGGATGTTTTCGTTAATATAAAAATATATAGAATGATAATCCAAGAGTTCTGAATTTTTCGAACCAGACATAAGGACAATGAATAATATTTTTTAATGTTTAAACAACTTTATATGAGAAAATTAAATCGCTTTTCTTGGTATTTACTATTCCTATTTAATTCTACTGGATTTCTATTTCGCATTTATGAAAATGGTTATTTTAATATTTACTTTACAATGTGAACTATCGTACAAGTCACATTTATTTTTAATCAGGTGCATATCTTTTTGTTATATTCCATTTTTTATTGAACCAAGTAAATCTATCCTAGGCGAAGTAGCCGTAAGAAAGGCAGGTAGATTTGATGAATTCCCAGCCACCAGCCACTGAGCGAACATTCAAATAGATGAAGTTCAACGATACTATTAACACTACATATAAGGTGTGAAATGCCGTTAGTATTAAAGCTTCATTAATATTAAAACTGTTCCTAATAAATATTATTGAAACTGAAATTCTATTCGTTGCTTGCTGAATTAAGAATGAACCAAATGTAGTGTCTGTACCAATAGTTTCTTTAGCAAGTTGCAACACCTCTTGAGTCGTTCTACGATCCACGAGTGTTTGTTCTATTTGAATGCGACCTCCCAAAAAACTCAGGAATTGTATTTATGTCTCTGATTAATAATTATTACTCCGATAATCAAAATAAAACAATTATTATTGAGCCATTCCACGACGGTTAAATCAGGAGATTCACCGTTAAAAATTTTGTCGATGTTACCGCGTTGCTTAAACAAAATTTAATTAAATAATAATTCACGTGATGAACTTTATTTAAACTCGTTCTAAATAATTAAATTCGATGAACTTCAATTATACTGCTTCGAATTGGTAATTTTATTACCGGGAACAATCGCCATTAATTGACTGGTCAACCGTAGTGAACGAAGGTCTAATTGTTTCCTTTTTGACGTGTGCTTAATAGTAATATATAATATTCTGGCACATAATATTAACAATGACGTCTCTTGAAGGCCTCTATTTGATCCTTCAAAAATAGACTACTTCTACTACCATTGTTCTACATTGTTGTAACATTAATTAGTATATGCGTTATTTATGTTTTATTTATTTTTAATATAACAAGCAGTTAACTTTAGTGTAGAAAATCAGTAACAGGGCCATGGAGCACGTAGTTTAACCCATTCAGAAATTCTTGTGTCACGGTGTGACATACTTTTATGTTTAAAAGGTTTAATGATACGTACAGTTTTCTGTTTATTAGACAGAGTTTTAGTGGTAAGTGAATGAAGTTTTATATGGGTTCATTACACCTTACAGTAGTTCACCGTGAGATGTGAATAGTTGCGTATTTCATATAAATTTACGTGTGAACTTGTCGTATTTAGTACGCTTTTTGAGAAGCTGACTGCCTTCCGAAAGCCAGGTACTCAGGTACACCTGTCCTCCTCCTCCTCTTCTTGTAATTGATACTCTCGTGATGAGAACACGGCATCGTTCGCAGTCTTTCAACGTCTCGTTAGCCGCTGTAACGCTCGGGGTGACTTCGAGCCTCCTCACAAAAGAAATCCGAAATTCGACGTGTTATTTTCGCCATCTTAAACAAACAATTCTAACCTTAGACACTCCCGGCGTTATTTTCAATGCCAAGAATGTTGCACGCGAGAAACATTCGATTTAATTACGTTAATAAATTAGAAATTCATCATCAATCTTAATTTTTTAATTTTCTCTTGCTCTGATTTTTTCTTATTCTCGGCAACAACAACAACAACAACAAAAAATGTTTTGTGCTGGGAACGGAGCAGTCAGCCCGGTTCGCCAGGTGTGGGCCGTTCGAATCGAAATCTATTTACGATTATTGCTCTTGTTGTTATTATTCGCTTCCGCGTTTAGAAAACATAGTTAACATCCTAGACGCGAAACCATAACCGATAGAAAACAGGTCGAAGTCTATTTTTCTTCGGTGTCTGCACTCAATTAGTCGACGAGTCCTGTTGAATGAAAATTTCGATGGGTTTCCTTTGGCAGAGACGTGCGTTTTTCTTTCGCGTGAACACGCAAACTGCATGCGCGTATTTGTTTTCTTTTCACCTTCGAGGAATTAATCGTCTATTAAGTGTTCGTCTACGTAACTTTTACGGCATCCATCACCTCTGGTTTTCACCCGGGAGACAAAATTAATATGAGATCGTCTCTGACTGCAGTTCTTAATACGCACGAGGACCAGTTTTGATAGTTCGCTTGTTTCCGGTGACGAAAGGCAAAAGCAACAGGTGCCGGGCGTACCGAACTCCCGAGAGAAATTCATGCAAGTAAGGTTTTATTAAATCGCTTTAGGGGTTATTTTAACCCCGGATAAGGGGGTAAATTCGAACGATGAAAAGACTTTCTGAAAATTTAATTTTAAGTAGTTCAGTACTTGTTCTATTCTTGCGAGCACTTAAAATTTTGCAAGTGTCTCGTTACACAAAACGAAAATTGTAAACATTTCTTTGAAGTCAAACAAAAAAAAAATAGAATGACACGCTCTGCAGTTGATATTTTCGGAATTTTTCTCTCTGAATGAGTTCGAGTAAAATATCACTTGATAATTTCTCTATAGATTTCTCTATTTTTATCTTCAACTGTGGAACCTGAGAGCTTCCTTTTCGATTTGGAAGGATGGCAGTGCCAGGGGACGAGACCGTTCGATGTCAAACGATCATCGCGGCACGAAGATTACTCATTTAATAGTTTTCCGTTCGTTTTTATAGACGAGAAATGGTCAATAAAAATTTATCAACCAAATCGGGTGAAAGTTTCACAGACAGACTTTAAACCCCGGACGAGACAGTCAACGTCTGGAGTGGCTCTAAGGTTTCCCAATTTTTTTTCTCCTTCTTATTCTTGCATGTTAAGTAAATACTACTACAATTTCAACAAAGGTGTTTGTTCGAATTTCTGTTTGTATTTGTATTGTATTTATCAAATTCCCATTTTGCTTTTTTACGAGAGAACGCTAAGGTTTTTTTTACTCCCATTCAACTTATCCGGGACAATAGGATGATAGAATTTTCACGGATTTTGATTTATTTTCATGGAGTGGAACCGTCTGCCATTTTAAAACTAAATCAACATAAACTTTATTTCTCTAATTGAAATTATTCAGAAACTGTTTAAACGTAGATAAGTCCCGTTTCGATTAGCCAAATTATCCATTAATAATAATAATAATAAAATTAGAAATGATATCCAACTGATATGAGTAGGAATGTAAGTGACTGAACCATCATAAACTTAAATAAAAAATTAACATTTTGACTTCCCTTTAAAATTAAGTCGTGTACGTAACGAAAAGCAGAGAATTATATTTACAACCGGATACCGTGTGCTACGTTCAGGTTGTACCGCACACTGCAATAGTAATAATTTAATGATCAAAGACGACCCAAACAACATCCCAAGACTTCTCCTCATCATTCAGAAGTTGAAAATTGGTCGATTACCTTCACATGGAAAGCACATGCTGGGCCGGAAACGACATTTTTTTGTCGTTTCTTTCCTCTTATTCCTCCTACCATTTTTCTTTCTGGTATATATATATATAACGGTCGTACAGATGAGAATATACTGTAAAAGAGAGAACGCTGCGGTCAAAAGGACAAATAAATTCCGCTTTGAGAATAAAAATTTTTCTTGAGCAAATCCGACAGGTCACTCCGGGCAAGTCTGCTCCAACAGCCTGAAAACTTGACAAAATTTGTTCTGAGCTTCTCAAAAACTGTCCCGGTTACCCAAAAATTACACACCCAGCAGACGATGAAAAGTCTTTAATCTATCAACCATTTACATAAAATAAAATAATTTGCGTCTATTTCACCACTTCCTCTCTTCCTCTCTCTCTCTCTCTCATCGGTTACTCACCCGACCTTTGACCTTAAAAAATGCCTTTTTTTAAGCGGTCAGCGAACGACTTCCACCGGACCACAAATCATCTAAATTGTCTGTGTGACCACTTGAGGGTGGAATTAAAAATAAGCGATTTGTAGTACGTAGTGTTGTAGTGGATACATATTTATGCATACATGTACATACGTACGTTATTTCATAAGTTCACGCTGCCCACCTTGTAATTACAAATGCACATTAGAATATATATTTCCAAATTTATGATCCGCGTTTTAACAATTTACATAAATTTTTGGCTTGATTTAGGCCGAGACACAAATTCCCCGACAATTGATCGTTAAACACCCACTCGCGAAATAAATTTTCTTACCATCAAATGCTTCACGGGCAACGATCTGTTGGAAATATGAAAAAGAGCGAACCTTCTCCCGGTTCCGCGAAACATCCGAAATCCTGTGGTTCTTCACCCTAAAACTGGATAACTTTCCTGGCATTGCGTATTTTCCGGTTTCTGTAATTTGTTTCGCACCAGTTTTTCAATTCTGCTGGGTGAAAATGAGAGTTCTCTGGTAGCCAGCTGGTAAACAGACAACCGTACGAAATTATTCGGGACCGTATACAATTGCACGGTACTTTTTTTTTATTAATATTTACATTGCAGTCTCAACTATACACAGCCATGTGCGAGAAAGTGTACACAACGACAGGAAAGTTAAACAGAACGTAACAGTTGTATGCAACAATAATACAACGAGTGGAGTTTTATTATTGGATCTGTTGACTCTGATCTTGATCGAGATCGATCGATGATGATGTACATAAAAGTAAAAATTTTCAAATCGAGTAGTCAAGACTGCTTTAGATTTGCAAGTGATATCTTCTACTTATTCTCCTCTGAAGTACTTTTTCAGAAGTTGGACCGAACAAACCGTCGTGCTACAGGTAATCCACACAAGGATTTTATCCTTCCTTATGGAAAACATAGAAGCCTGAGCTGAAAGCGAGTGCAGTACAGAAACTGACGGAGGAGTTTTATTAAAAACGTTCATTCGTACGATATTGTTCTGATTGACACTGTGGCATTTTAAACTTAAAGTTTAAAAATAAAATGGACGGACGTTTCAATATCTTCCGAAATTTTCCCACACGCGAGTACTGCCTACTAAGCGTACCAAGAGTATGCTTTCTCTACTAAATAGTTTTTAGAATTCATTAAAAGTGTAAACTAAACGAAATATATTTTCAGTCTGTATCGAGGTAATTTTGCGTTCTCGTCTCGAATATTTCAGTTCAACGAAACAAATTTCAACTGAAATTGATCACAGAAACGGACACCCGGGGGTTGCCTCCCTTTTCCGCCATTTTTCTTTTTTAATACTTTAATACTTTCATTAAAGAGCATTAAACACTCCGACTAGTTTTTTCCGGTCAGTTATAGTGGCGATTCCGACGCCTGTTTAGAATTCTTAAAAGCGGGAATGTGTTTTTCTGTTTTTTTTTTTTTTAAATTTCTCCCATAGTTTTACGTCTGGGTTGCCGAAACTTTATTGAAAATTTCAACTTCCCAAACGTGGCCTCGATCGCAGCGTTTAAATTTTTCAAAATTAGTTCATCCGAGCCGTAACACCTTTTACGGTTGATGAGACAAATTACTTTTATTAATATTATTATGCAGATGATGAATCAAACTGGTTAGAAGGCGACTAGAGCCACGTTGTAAATTTCACAACCGTCTTCGGTGGTCACCCAGAGAAGAAAAATTGGGAATCTGAGTTTTCGGTTTGATCACACCTGCCATTCGTACCTTCACCTGAGAATGTGAGAGAGAGCACACACACACACACACACACACACACACACATACATACCACCCCCCGTCCCCCACCTACCCGAAACCCTCTTCGTAGAACATTTTGGACACAGGACCTCTGTGATGTCAACCAAGTGTTCGAGGCATCTACTCGTCTAAATATAGACAAATTGCGTTAGAAAAACCGGAGCCGGTCACACAGGATCCTACACGTCCTTGACCGTTATTATTTTAATAGAAAATCATAGCCAAAAATTAATAAGTTATTGGTAATTTAAAAGAGAGTCAGAGTCGACGTGGTGTGGTCCGAGTCTGTTATCATCTCGGTTTATTGATTTATTTTTTAATTTTATGTTTTTATTAATTAAGTCCGCGATCCGTTCCCAATAATTTAAATTGTACACGAAAATCGTGCAGTTGTTCGTACAATTTGTTATTTATTTGATTTCGACGAGGTTTCACGGCAAGACGATGTGAGTGCTCCTTGAGTCGTTCCGGGGGTGGGTGGGCGGATATGTTTTATTTTCTAAT
Source organism: Polyplax serrata (assembly GCA_037055365.1). Classification (NCBI taxonomy): domain Eukaryota; kingdom Metazoa; phylum Arthropoda; class Insecta; order Psocodea; family Polyplacidae; genus Polyplax; species Polyplax serrata. The sequence goes on from JAWJWE010000044.1 coordinate 892,199, forward strand.
GTTTCAGAAAATGGTTCCAAGACGATCGGAATTTATAAGATCGGTCAATATATATATTTATATGCGCATCGATAATCGAAGGGAATCGATATTGAGGCAGTTGAACTTTAAATTCGATGAGTCGATCCATTTGTACATTGGGACCGAATGAAATATTCATGTGTTTGTACGATTTGTTTTGCGAACAAATAAGAATAACAAACCTCGGAACGGAACCCGCTGGAAAGCAGCGACGATTTAAGTAGAAAAACGACTTGAAGGGTAGCAAAAGACGGGCGTCCGTTCGGGAGCGACCGACCGCCTTGCCCTGCCCGGCGTTTTCAAGTTTAAATATTTGAACTAATTTTATTCGTTAAAATCCGATTCATTCGATCGTTAATTAACTAAACAGAAAAAAAAATCAACTTAAATAATTCGAACAATCCGTTCTTGCCCTACTCAAGTTCAAGTTCGACCGAACGAAAGCAAAACGTCCGAGTTCGAATTCTGGTGAAGTTAAAATGTTTTTTTTTTTGCCGCGATCGAAAACGAGATGGGAAGTTGCCTAATAATTCCGAGTCAATTGCCGAGAGCAAATATTACTTTTGCTCTGAGACACGGGAAATAATCAAAAGCCGAGAAAGGCACAACAGTCAGAGTCAGAGTTTGCATAGAAAATTAAAAAGACGCATCGAAACCATGCAAAACGAAGAAAAATACTGTTAATTTCTCGAAATGGCTTCTTAGCCCGAGGGCGAGAGGGGGTGAGTTTGGGAGGGTGGCTGGGCCGGGTGGCGTCTTCCTCTCCTTCAACTCATCACGTCTTACATTTCAATAAGAAATTTACGTCATTACTATTATTAATGCGAGAGGTGGAGTCTATATTGTGTTTACCGTAGAATTTAATAATGCGAGAATAACGGAAGTAAGCCAGTTTTACATGTCTCGAGTTTATTTAATAGGGAAACTCTCATTTTGTGACGATGGGGAAGGTCTCTTGAACTGAGTCAGAGTCGCAAAATAATTACTCGGCATTAAAAAGATTGCATAAAATTTCGAGCGTAAAGAGAGAAGTTGTCTGCGGAATTTCAAAGTTCTTTGTGTTGAACTCCAGGAGAACGGATGATGAATCGTAAAAAGTACATGTGTATATAAATGTTAGACTTGTTCGGTAGAGATGGTGGGAATAACCGGCAGTGATGTTACTCAGCAAAGGGAACAACAATAGATTAACGTGAACGCAGACTGCAGTGGCATTAGATGATTGGAACAGTTGCGGCTGGCTACATCCTACAAGATGTAGGAAGAACGGGGGTAGGACTTCAGACCTCGAGAGAAATTCTCTTTTTTTGGTGAAAATAACCGAAGAACAGTGGAAAATTCACCAGATCAAAGAAGAATAAAAAGAATCGGAAAAGAATGAAACAATGTACGACCCAAAAGTTTTCAATTTAATTACAACTTGTCTATTTGACGTTCAAACGGGTTCGAAATGTCGACTTCGAACCACTGAGTAACGTCGGCGTACCTGAGTGTTGGAGGGACATGGAGTTTTTCTCACTTTTTAATTAATATTTTTTAATAAAATTATTTTTATTTCTAAACGTTCGACCTAACTTTTTTATTATTATACAAAGTTAACAACCACACGGTGGTTAGTTATCGAGCTATTATTAATCAGATTTACATTATCAACCCAGGGCGATGACTTAATTTCGTGTTGGGTGTAATTCAAAATTTAGAACAAATTTAAATTACGGGGTCCTTCTAATTAATTCATTCATTCAAATACACCTGTAGGTAGACGGACGTACCTGAATGAAGATTTTTACCTAAAGAAAGTGTAGTTTATGCGACATTGGATCGAGTGTATTTGGCAGTACGAGCGGGGAACTTTGAGTACACGAACTACGCAGTGTGGCAAATTTGTTATTGCTGAAGTGAGTGATCCACTACGACTCCGTGCCAATAGAAAAATTACAAAATAGTACGGGAAATGGACAAGAGATACTTTGGCAGTCGAGTAACTGCACTTAGTAATCGTGGCAGTCTCTCTAGTAGAAAATTAAATAATAGTAAAGGGTATAATTGACCCAAAAAAGCTATTTGAAGTGGTGCCTCGAGTCACAGAAAAAAACCGTTCTGCTTCCACGTCAAAAGAGAACACGGTTTTTGTCCTTTCCTGCTGCCAGCCATCCCCTCCATTCACACGATAACAATTTGACATGTTTCACCGACAACAATGTGTGTTTCCTTCTTCTTTTCTTCTTCCTCCTTCTGGAAGTGAACGAAAGGCACAAAGAACCTGCGAGAGAGAGAGAGAAATAGGGGAGAGGGTGAAACATTGAAAAGGAAAGAAAATTAAAAAGGATAAAATGTTGCCGGAAAGTTTACATTTTAATGATCGTCCAGGCCGTTCGTCGGTTTCTTTCTTCTTCTCATCCTCTTCTGGAAATTAGTTTTTCCCGTTGGGCTAACCTGATTAAATTCCTACCTTCAAATGTAAAAGGAATTTAACGGGGGTGGTGGTAGGTTTTGGGAGGGGGGGTCGGAAGGACGAGAAGAAAAGAACTTCCGCCGGAAGTACAAACGCATACCAAAATGGAAGCAGTGCAGGAGATGTTCTTTTACAGGTGGAAAATACGAACGAATTATAGGAAAAATTCCATGGATTTTTATGCTCCGTCCACTCGTTTCAAGATGGAGACCGGGTAGACCTAAAATCGAATGCAAAAACCGGCCGGTAGTCATTTCTGGTGAGGCCTCTGTCCAGATCCTAAGACTCTGAATTGTTGTATATAGTTTTATAAGGAGTTTCCATTTCTAAGGGTTCTATTTGATTTATGTGGCACTTGTTTGTTCTTAATGCACCATTTAATATTATTCATAAACGATACATTTACTAGTATACTAAATTTATAACATATAGATTCTAATATACAGCATATGAGTTGGTAACTTCTTGATGTGGTAAAACAAACGTGATTTGTATATATCATATTATAGTACATTCATCTCTCAACGTGGCAGAAGTTTATTTAAAGGGCTGATAGTTTGAAAAATCATTTGAATGATGAAAAATTGCAATTCACTACATAGCTAATTTTACAGTAAAATTTGAAAACTAAATAACCCGTATTTATAATGTTACATTTGCCAAGTTAACTTAAATTTTAGAAATGAAGTTTTTAATTTTACAACAGTCGCTCGGTTTTGGTGTTTCTCTTCAAGAGCAACCCGACTGATTTGAAAAATACTTAATTTTTTGTGTCCGATTGAATGAATAGAATTTCTTTTATTTTCTGTTAAGGCTGTTTTACCACCACGAGATCAGTTTCAGGTCAACGAACTGGAAATGGACAATCCCTGTTCGTAAAGACATAGCGGGCGGTTCACTTACTCATATATATATATTTACTTGTAGCAAATTGCTGTCGAATGATGTTTGTGATTTCGAGCAAATTTTGGGCGGGTTCTGTCGTCACCAGAGTTTTTTCCGTTCCACTTTTATTCAAAGACACCGATTCGGATAGGATTTTTTCTTCTTAGCAGAGTTCAACGACAGCTAAATTAAAATTATGTGCTAATAAATGATGTAAGGAACAGCGGGGTAATTTATTATTGACCACAGCAAAACGCACGTGGTGAATAGGTGTAATATTCTCTTGTTGACTTTGTATGGACGGGCTGACGAGTGTGGTGGTGACATTCTTTGTGGGGACCAAGGGCAAAGCCTAAAAATTGGACGCACCCACCTGAAAAGAATTTTAAGTGCAACGACGGGATTCCCTTGCAATTGGACTTTAATTTCATTTAATTCGATTGGTTAATAAAGGAAGTAACTTTATTATTTACGTTACAATATTTAAAAAATAAATATTTAATAAAGGCATTTCGACGGAAGTACGACGCCTTTGAGGTGGGATCCTAAAAAAATGTAGGGTGTAGCTTGTCACAACGTGCACAATTTATAATATAAAATAAGGTAAATAAAATAAATCTTACTTTCACTTATACGTGATGAATAAAATTAAATAGTCAATTTAATTGTTTCCTAGTGAACAGCTCTCTAGGGAGTAACCTCTTAATATTAAAAATATTTTTAGTTTTTAATTGAAATTATGACCCCGGTTTCACAGCCTAAGTCCGATTTTACTCACACGAGAAAATCAAATATTTTATTTCAGTCCGCGCGCATATTCATACGACCTAGCCAATGCTTGAATTTTACACTTCAGGTTGACCGAAAATAAATTGGACAGTTTAGGTCGCCTCGGTCACATCGACCATTAGACCACAACTCTCACAACTCTAGGGAAAATACCCTCGGGACTTGGACAGCTTCCTATTGACAGGCTAAGGGTTTTTACTTGCAAAGTACGGAACCAGAGATTCAATTAACCGAAGGTTCCATTTACAACCAGAAATGCAAAGTAAGAATACTTTAAAAACAATCTTTAAATTCAATTAATTTTGGTAGTTCACGACAAAGGCTACGAAAAAATGGCAAGAATTTGCAAGTTAGAAGGCAGTTAGAAGTTACAGTTGACGAGAAGTAAAAGGGAACATCAAAAATAGTTAACCTGATCTATTGGTCTAGTGTTTGAATTGACAAAGTACTCAATGTAAGAAGTAAAATTAATAAGATGAAAGAAAATAAGATGGATAAGTTGCTATTGGCTTTGACGTTTCCGCTACACAATTTAAATTTTGTTGCGATTTCCTCTGCAGGTGTCAGGAAGTTTCCACCTGTCGATGGATTTTCAAGACCGCTGATCTGAGGTGAAAGAACTTTTGTTGCAATTAATCACACCCGTTTGGTTTTGGTTTGGAAGTTTCGGGGCAGGCACCCAAAAATCCGAACGCTTTCCTGCGTTCGAACCGCAACAAGACAAAAAGTCTCCTACGGCAATTTCCTCTTGAAAAATCAGCGAAGTGGTTTTTGGCAGTCGTTTAAACGCCACGCACAAAGTGGCAGACACGTTTAATTAATTTATTAATTGAATTATTTGTTTGTTTACTCGTTACCACGGGTGGAAACTGCCGAAGATCGAGGATACCTGCCAAATGACCGAGCGAGTACTTCCCACAACACCCGGAATCGGTAGCTTTGCAGGTACCTGCCACAGGGTGGTGCCCACCTGTTCTCTCTCTCTCTCTCTCACTCTTTCTTCCACTTGTCGTCCATTTCGCACTCTCTGCTGACATCCTCGACGGGTAGGTACCTTCGTGTCGTTATGTCGAACGTAAATAATCGTCGAAACGGTTTCCGATGTTTCCCCACTAGCAGACATGACATTGGTCGTGACTCACGAATTAACTGGTTTCCAACCACACGAGTTGGGTGTTTCAGGCCCGAGGTCGACTCCGAGCCATTTTACTTCATTAAACATTGAATTTCACTTGCCTGACAATTAATGATGTAAGTACAGGTATGAGTACAGGTTCTCGTTTCGCAAATTAAAATTTAAACATCCTTCTGCACCCTGGAATCTGAGTCGGCTAATTGGACAAATTTTTTATTGTTAAATTAAAAATGTCAGGCGGCGACGTTGCGTTCGCGTCCGAGAACAAATTTTTATACATAATGTATACATAAGGAATGTTAATTTTTATTTTCACATGTTGAATTTAAATACGTGGACGGTGAAAAAAAAACCCCAAGCCAAGATTTCGCGGTCGTGAGGATACTCACGACGCTCGAAGAGAATATGATCCCCGTGCAAATACCAACAGGTACGAACCGAAGAGAAGAAAAAATTCGTGCCTCTGACTAATTTTACTTTAGCTTTATTTGCTGAATTTTGATTTTTGATTTGAAATAGTTGAAATGAGACAGGTGCAGTTTGAGGTATGCAGGAGTTCAATTTAAGGAAACAGACTCCTCCCGCGAGTATCAGAAACGTGGATAGAACCTCTTAGAGAGTGAAGTATCTTTAAAATATTAATAATAGTTTTACTGTAGTGTAGGCTATGGTACAGTGTAGTACAGTTTTAGTACAGGCTTAGTAGTTGGTTCAAATTAGTGTAGACACTTCTTGAGTATTAAGCAAGGAAATGTAAATATAAAAACAAATCCATTACGTTGTCAATTTACTTTGTACAAAATTGTACGAGGAAATAAGAAGTATATGAGTTACATAGTAACCATTTTGCGGAGAAGGAAAAATGTTCCATTCAATAAAATTTCACTCAGAAACAAATCAAATTTGTCTTTTTCAGTTTCGAATATTCCAGTCGAAATGACTCTTTTTGTGTACACGTAATGTACACCATTTCACACATGATGTCCTTTCTGTGGATCCGTCTTATGTACGTCGGTTACGAGAGAACTCGATTGCTCAATTCGAATTTAACAAAACGTATAAGTCATTGAACCGTTTCATTTACGATACAATGCGACCGTGATATTGTATTAATATAATATTGTGACGTAGTCAGTGTGAAACCGCGTTCGTTTCAACCCGTTGATTAACTGTGTCGATTAACCGTCTGTGATTTCTTAGGCGGACTGAGAAATGTCGCGAACGACCTTGCCTCCGTCCAATTCTATCGAATTTAATTGAATTGCAAATATTTTATTTATTAAATTCGAGCAACGCAATGTTTTGATCGTTTCGCCTGCGTTGTCTTTTATCTAAGAAACGTTCGTTGACATTTTCAGCGTTTGCCCAGTTTCTGGGACAGATTTCCTTTTCGTGCCAACGCAAAACTCCTTGTCTTTCGTCGTCCTAATCTTCCCGTACGATTTATCTCCGATCGAGTCCGATTTTTCCGTTCGGGTTTCCATCGCGGCGATTGCACACCCGTAATTAAATTCGTAAGAATATGGTTCTGTGTGATTTGTCGAGTGCGAGTCGGAGAGATCGGTGACGCTCGTCCACCATCAGATCGGTGTGATCTCCGCGTGTGCGACTGCTGAGAGAACCGAAAGAAGGTTGTAAGCTCACGTCACGTCCGTTAAGTTGGTTAAGTTACTTAAGTGCAGACATGTCGGAGTAAGCGACCAATTTGGTAAAAGTGAACTTGTTGTGCCGTGAAGTCGGATGCCGTGCTCTCGGTACTTTAACGTATCACCACACACCACAAACGCCTTCCAAAGGACCAAATGGAGGCATCCCCGAGGTCGCACAGTCACTGACAAACATGAGAATTGGTTTGAAAAACGTTAAATTCATTTCACTAATTAATTCGTGTGTCGCTGACGTAACTTTGAGGAGATTTTGAATCGCCTGCTGTTGTTATGTAAGTCTTGCAAGAAACGTCGCGTTTGCTGAAATGAACGAACCTTTTGACCCAATAAAATAATTGCTTCGAATTAATCAAAACTAAATTGTCGTAACGTTCTATTTATTTGTTTCTGTGTCGGAGCGAGCGAAAGGGTGGAGGGCCCGAGCGAAAAACCTGGTGGACAAAAGGCGAAGGGCCCCCGAGGCCCACGAGCGAATTCGAGGAGGGCGACGCTGTCTTTTCTTCTTTGCGTGCTTCGGGGGCATCAAATTTGACCTCGAGTCGAGTCACACGTGTACACGGCAAAATTTTATTGGAAACGCATTTCTTCAGGATCCTCAACTTTTGCCGCGGACATGTCCCGGTCGTTTTGCACGGGTGACGAATGATTAAAAACACCGATCAAAGACAATACAACTCGTACGATAAAAAGGAAGAGAAAATATTGGCGTTTACCTGACGAGCGAACGTGTCACCTGACGAAACGAAGGATGATTGCCGCTAAGGTTACAGGTGGATGTCTTGTTGGGGTCGCGCAAAGGGGGATATTTTCTTTACCATTCTTTGAGATCCCAAGAAGAAGAAGAAGAAGAACAGGGATAAATGGAAGTTGCAGTAGTGTCTAGGGAAAGGTTGTGACGATCTCCTGTGCCTAATAAAACTAAAAACAATATCATTTCACGAGTTCCGATTTATTAAAAACCGGTAAATAATGTAATATTAATTAATATTAATGCAATGCCTCCGGATGGATTCTCGAGGCAATTCTTCCTGATGCCGAACAATAAATTTGACCGGATTACAAATGACAAATAGAGGCTTGAGATTCACGATAGTAAAAAGTTTTCAGACTGAAAATTGAATAGATTTGTCGGTGAATTAATTATCCGGCAAGAAGTCAAAGTGAATTTGTTCCACGTTTTCCACGTTTAAAGCTTAAAAAGTATGAAAGAATCAACAAGTTTAAAAGTCGAAACAAAAAAAATCCAACAAAGTACCTTGGCCGTTAGCCGACCGTTACAACTACAATAGATGGTTTGGGTCTGAGCTACTGTTTTTCGTACAGAGCAAAAAAGTGGTTTCCCGTTCTAAATATACCTGTTGGAAATTTTCTAAATATTACCAGAAGAAGTGTAATAAATGTTAATCTAGTCGTCGGAACTATCCGGTGAAATTTCTTCTGGTAGAAAATATCGGCAGGTTCCCTATGATTTTCCACGTTACGATCAAAGGAGATCTGACGGGGCAGGCAGAGCAGGGCAGGGCAGGGCAGGAAGAAAAGAAGACACAAACAGCTTTGTAGAAACTTCATCACTAAATTCTAGCTAACTATGAGTTAACCGATTAGACACGGACATCCTCAGCTCGCGTAGTGTCGCACATAAATCACCTGGGAACTTGACTCCGAGAGAGAAAAAAAACACAAAATTCTCACCGCCCTGGTGCAAACGCCACTCGAAACGTGTTTGAATACGTGAGAATGTGCAGACGATGACCGATAGTGTCGGGTGGGTACCTCCTGAGCGATTTTAACGGACGAACAATATCCCCGTGATACGGAAGGTGCACCGATGGGCGTCGCGAATACCTCGAAACGATCGGGGAAAACTGACAAATTTTATGGTCTTGGTGGAGGAACAGGAAAGACCGGGTTGGTTTCAGGCACGCGGAGTTCGACCCCGAAAGAGCAAGAAGACACGTTGGACAGGTCGAAAGGTATCAGATGCGAGTCGGAGACGAGTCAATCACAAAAGTCAAACGAGCACCACCCATGACTGAAGGGCTCGAATCTTCAGGATGGCAGGTTCCTCAGGTAGACTCTCGCTCGATGGGTGTGTTACTGTTGAAAAATAATTCAAGTTAATTGTAGGTGACGTCAAACGAATTATTTACGAATGGGAAAGGAATTTGTAACCATTTGTCGGTTTAATAGATAAATAAATAAACGTTGGGAAACAAGTTATTAATCCATTTACTTTTGTTATGTCTAAATTGAATCGTACGACTCACGGCAAACCATAAAATGTCAACCATTTTTAATTTTGAGTACCTGATAGTTTCATTAAAATTTTATTGTCGTCGCGTACGATGCAGTTAAAGAAAACTTTTTAGTGTTGCGCGGCCGAACACAAAAAATATAAATATTTGAAAACTTTTCGCCGGAAATTAATAAACCTGAGAGAGTAGCGTAAACTGCTGTACGGAGGTGTGTGGAAAAGTGGAACCCGCTAAAACAGTCCAAACTAAATACCAACATATAAATTTGGGCAGCGGTGATTTCCCAGAGTCTTCAACAAGTCCAACGAAGCATGAAACTTATGTAAAAATTTATGCGAAGATAAGCAACGTCGACGTTACATAAATATTTTATGTAAAATAAGTGTCGTATAAATGTCATACAAATCTTACGTGAATCCGGTCCCCGCGTATTATAAAATAAATGAAATGTGAGAGTCACCACAGAGATAGCAAAAACGTATAATTTGCATACGAAAATCTCAGAGCTTTGCTGACAGTCAGCCATTTGGTCAGGTTGCCTTGGCAAGGTGCCTAAGTCAACCTTTCGCGGCTTAAAAGGTTAGCCAGCGAATGGGAGCCGCGAGTGCCGTTGAACTATTTACGCCTCATCCACCGATATTTCTCAAATTATTTGACTTCGAAATCAACGGTGTAAATTCAATTAAAATTTTCTTCCTTGCCTGTTCTTCTCGTGCCTTTCAACAGCAATTAGAGCATTCGGCAAAATAATTCAGTTAAGCGGTGCATACGGTGACGTCAGCGTGAAAGGTCGAAAACCTGGAAATCCATTAAGTAAAATTTAATCTGGTTAAATCGGTCCTGAAAACGGCGTCAAACTGATCCGACGCGAACGATTTAAATTGATAATAAATTGAAGGATGTGCAAAACGAAACTCAAATGTCTACCCAATCGATGACATAAATAGTTTTGGAGAATTTTTTTTTATCGACATCACCTGAGGTGTTGCGTCGTCACTGTATAACATTACAGGTAATTTCAGCTCCCAGTTTCCTGGAACTTCCCCATGCGGGTGAATTATAGTTCGTTCCACAACTAGGACGTTCTCATATATGGGTACCACGAGTCTAAAATTGTACGCCTTTTACCTAGCATTTTTACAATAATATTCTCCAATGAGTGAAAAGAGAAACCAAACATTCTCCAGCACGAAATTTATTTTCATTTAAAGTTCATCTAAAATAGTAAATTAAATAGACGTGGTTTGATAGCCTTTTTTAAGGCAACCGAGTGAAAATTAATATATTTCTATATGCACAAACGACTTGTTGTTGTACGGCATCGATTACCTCGAAGTTCTTAAGGTAGTCCACGGGTCTGCCACATCAAGACTTCCAATCTAAGTACTGATATCTAGGTAGTTTAACTTGTTCATAACATCCACCCTATTTTGATTTAATGAAGCCTAGGTACTAATACTGAATTCGGTTTTCGTTTCTTGTACTCGGTTTTCTCTAGTCGCCATAGTTGCCAAGTAAAACATCGACTAAACTCACTACAGGGCAGTACTCGTGATAACCAAATCCCATTTTATGTTGAGTATTAAGTATCATCAAACACAATATTATAAGCTTTTTATAATCTACGTAAAGTACGATGGAAATGTTAAATGAGAGAGAGAGAGAGAGAGAGAGGTAGACTACCGGCTTGATGCTGCCTGGACCGCTGAGGATTACCAGACCAAAAAAAAGTCATGTCCTTTAGGGTTTAAATGCTCCAAATATTGGGACTCGAGCACCAGGCGACACAAATTGCAGATAAATAAAACATTCGTGCAGAAATCAATCGTTTTAGTTGAAAAGACATTTATGAATTGATCATTGGGTTTTCCATTTGATTAGAAACCGTCACTGGCAATCGTCGGGTATCAAACGATTAAATAAAATTCATCCTCCCGGGTCGGTGGCCGAAGACTCCCGCGGGAACTACCCCCCGGGAGTTGAGACGACCAAGTTGCGAAAGTAAATTGTGTCCGAGTCGAAATATTCAAATCGTCAGATGAGAATTCGTTTGAGGGACACGCCGTTTCCTTCGTGCAATTGACAAAATTTCAAATCAATTTGAATGGCGTCGATTGATTTCGTCTTAAAATTTTACACCAAATTGATTTCTGTTTATTTCTTTCGACTGACATCGTCATCGTCATCGACATCCATGTTATTAAATTACACAAAATTAGAGGGATCTTTCGTCCCGGGACAAGAGTTGTTGTCATTTTCCGAATTTCCGTCTCAACTCAAACGAGCAGCTCAAAGGACCCTTTTGTTTTTCTCCATTGATTTATTTAATAAATTAACGGGTATCGGGTCAATTAACCGTATTTTGGCCAAGTTTCTCCGGTATGCGTTTCACGAGTGCCACCAAACCTGGCAGAAAAATAAAAAGTGAAGTGTACGCAAAATCATGAGAACTAAAATTAGGATGGTTTCTCACGAAGAACTCAAATCACGACTTTTCCCACCCGAAGGACACGGCTGGAAGTCTTTGGCAAGCCAATCTCAAAAGGAATTTTCAAAGGAATTCCAATGGAAAATTTTCTCAACTATTTAGAATTATTTTGACTATTCCCCGGAACGGGTAGTTGGAGAGTCCACCGAAATTTAAAAAGAAAAAGAAAACTTAACCATGCGAACTATTCGTGTTATTTTGGGTTGTTCGGTGGTCACTCGTTTTTGGCTTGTTCCTCGAGAACCAGCAAGGGAACGGGTACCAATTGAAAAGGAACTTTTTCCCTCATCGACTAGTTCGATTGACTTGGCGTGCGTCTAACGGGCAACAGGAAAATGAAAAGCCACCGAAGAACATCTCCGTGGCTGCTCGTGCGTGAAACTAAAATTTTATTTTTCATTACGTACGAATTAAAAGTTGTTTTTCCAAATTTCCCTCTGCGCCGTGGATGTCCGTCCGTGTGACCCGTTCGAACGCGAAAAACAGGATTTGATGTTGGAAAATTAAAGTTCGAATTGATCGTCCTTGCCATTGGAGAATTCGACAAAATGCCTGTGTTAATGAGAAAAAAAGGACGGCACGGGAGAAAGGAGGGCAGTGTCACGTGACAGGGATAAAGAGAAGTACTCTGGTAAAAACCAAAAAGTTCATTTTGGAAGTGTTGCATTTCCGTGTCGGGCCTAAATCGAGTGCCTGTTGAGCTTTCACCTGTCCGATTCGAGCCAGGTGTGAATGATGGGACCATTTTCAAAGGAATTGGAAATTTTCAAAAAATATTTTGCTCTGTCCGTCCGGTGACGTCGTTACAATCAGAATTTTCCCAATTTCTGTCGCGGTTATTGATGAACAATTGCACAAGTGCAGGGTTTTGATGTGTTTGACAGCGTGTTGAAAATTGATGGTGGTGCGGTTTGATGCCAAATGGAGACCTCTGCATTTTGAATTTAAAAACGTAAACAGTCAGGGTCTCAGGTAGAATCGGTACCTGAACCTAAACTCTCCGTGAGCAATTTTCTTCCGTGATGGAGTATTTTTAATGGCGGTCGGTTAACTATTAGTTAATGTTATGATTATTGTCCGTGTATATCTCTGGGAAATGTAAAATAATAGGACCGTGCGTCTTGTTTGATTAAAATCAGTCTGAAGTATAAATTTGCGTTACCGTAATAAAAAATTAGTAATAATGGAATCTTACCCAAGAACATAGGGTACCTTATTAAGTAGAGTAATTTTTATTATGATCTGTTTCGTTAATTATTATCTTGTTAGTGGTACGCCCGAAGCAAGAGGAGTAACCATTCTGACGGGCCTGACCATGTAGTTTTCTTTCTAAAAGTACATCGCTGCCGTGACATCTGATTTATGCATTAGTTTATCTTTTATGTATGAACAGGATCTAAGAACAGCAAAAGGTGTACAGCAATGCACAGCAAAAAGGTAGTCTGGGTTAGTGGAGATGGCAGTAAAGTAATACGCGGCGAATCATTTCCAATTTCTAATGTAAAGAATTCAAACTTAAGTATGACTGTAGCAAAAGAGACAAAAATGAAAGAAAAGGGTCATTTCCAGGAAAGAGTTGTTCATTTTCTTAAAAAAAATATGTTTCTTATCGTCAACAGGGCAACGTCAGGTTAATTTGATAAAATAAGAAACTGCCCTGTAAGTTTGACCTTTGAGAGAAACATCAAAGGAAAAAGTGAAACTTTTGACGATTGACAATGGAAACGAACGACCGGGGAATTTCGACCTGGCGAAAAACTATTTTCAAAATGGCGGAGTTTTTCTGAAAGAAACGTGAAAGAAAATCGGTGGTGAGTGAGATCGAACTAAAGTGATTTAAAAAGAGCAGACAGGACAAAGACAAGCAAAATGAACAATCAGCTGGGTTCGTTCGAGGAGACGTGTCAGTGCACGGATTTCGGGGCCCTTTGCAACTGCCCAGGGGAAACGTCCTATCCGTCCGATGGAGACCTGAAGGGGGCCCTGTCGAACCAGTACGAGGGACCAATGAAAAACTGGACGGATTTCTCGCTGCCGGGAAACGACACAGAATTGGACACATACTTTTTCTACGAGGTGAGTACCCGTTCCATTCATTAAGGTTCATTCAATCTGTGCATCCTCCCCGGTTTTGTTATAAAAACATCCACGTTTAATGTTCGCAAAAAAAGTTATGAAAAACAAATGTCGGAAACATTTTCTCGATTTCTAATTCTATTCTGAACACACGAGAAACTTCCTCGCACGAGTACAACGTAATTAAAAAATCGTTGCAGCGGTTTCTGCAACCGGAGTGCATGCGGTGATTTTTCTATTGTCTCCCGTCAAAGGAAATTTCATCATCAGCTTCATTTCCCCTTTTTAGGAACCCTCTCAACACACAAACACACACTCACTCCCCTTCACCAGCCATTTTTGTTGTGATGGAAAAACACGTTGAATTCACTTATCATTTGTCAAGTCGGAGTTCAATAACTCCATCTATTGATTCATTCGGTGAGAACATGAAAGAAACGTCGGATTCCTTTGGACATTACGTGAAAGAAAGGGAAATTAAGTTGAGCTCACACCTCTTCGGTTCAAATTCCTTTTCCATGCTAACGAGGTCATTTGAGGGAAGCAATTTCTTTTTTTTTGCTGTCCTTAAACTGATTTTCCAATAAATCGCTTTCTGTTGTGGCGATTTCCCAACCTGTTGCTCTGTGCCGTTTTTCCATTTTGTTATTACGGTCGTTAATTATTAATTACTCAAAATAAAGTGATTCATTCAATTATAGAGTCAATAATTAAGTTTCCATTGTGACTATTTTGGTTGTATTTGCCTCCCTCAGCAGTCGTATTCTCGACCCGCTGGAAAGTTTTAAAATTAATACTAAATGAGAGGTGTCTGTCGTGGAGCTAATAAGTTATGGAATAGGATAATAGTTTGAGAACAGGTACTTTTAGAAGGTAGAAATACCACGAGAACGTTGTTCCACAGAAAGAGTTAAAGAGCTTCGCCCTGCCAAACTTGTAACGAAATAATAGGTTGAAAAAATTTAACTGATACATCGAAAACTCAATAAAAGTTGTATTTTAAGTCCTCGCAATGACGCAAAATAAAATTTCGGCTACTTACAAGCAATTTCTGTGCCTCGGACTTCTTGTTCATTACCATTCACACCCGTCCACGTGACGAACACGTGCCAACGATGTCTCCCATAATAGCAGTCAGGAAATCATCGTTTTCAATATTTAATTACCCCTCAAAGAGTCACACAGCACTTAGAGTGGTATTATTAACTCGTTTGAGCCGTGACCGTAACACCTGTACAGCTCGACACTTAATTAGGTGATTTTACTTTAGAATTTTCTTAATCCGCAAAGGAGACACACCCTGCGCACTCCTTTTCCTATCACAAACCATTTAGTTTTTCGTCTCATTCCCTCTAATGATGTTTGGCCCGCACGAAAACTGCGGGATCCCACGTGAGGATTTACATTACGCTTGAGGGAGTAGGCTTTTCTGAGCGAGCCTTCTGTACAAATTAAATCTTTAAAAACTGGAATTGTACAGTGTGTAGCGTACAATTGTTACATTCACACGAGTACAGTACCAATGCATCAAAAATTCGTCTTAAAATGATTCTAATGTTCTTAGTGGACGACACTCCAGGAGACATAATAATAATACAAAAGTAAGCTCCTTGGTAGAAATATGGCACAAATTAAATTTTCTATTATGTACCCAATTATGTATATTACAATTAAGTTCAGGAGCTAGTTATGGCGCACTTGTAGAAAACTATACAAATGTTTTGACCGGCAGAACTAATATGTACATATCTACACAGGGTATAATACGAAAACGAGTCGAGTTTTCCTTTGCACCCTGCACATTCTTCATCATATTAAAAGCAACTGCACAACAAGTTGATTTTAATAAATTTGTTACATCTATTAAGATTGAGAGTCAACTGACCCGAGACCGCAAGGGTCAGGTGCTGCTTTATACGTGAAACGAATTAATTATGTTGTCAATGACTGACTCTGAGTTTCTCGCGTCCATTTATTTTGGGGCCGCGACTTGGAATCGTAAACATTACTTAGACTTTTTTTGAGATTTTAATGTCGTTCTTATTCGAAACAAACATGCCGGGTGTGTTGCACTCCGAAAAATAAATAAATATTGGAAATGTAACCGAGAAGAAGTTATAAAAATGTAATTAAAAATGCATAACGTAAAATGAAATTCCAATAATGATCGTGACTGCATTACGTAAAATTTCATTTCGAAAATATTAATATAATATTATTCAGATATGATATTTGGTAAAATATCGAGTAACGACTCTGGGCCCTGGTCTGCACGACCGGATAAGATTATTATATTTCGCATTATTTCTATTGAAAATAATGAAAATGCAGAAAACATAATTTGTTATTTGTTCGAAACATAATTAATTATTTGGATTATTTATTATGAAACTATCAAATTTACACAACACTGCTCCACAGCCAAAAAGGCGACGAGTTCAATATTATAATCACTATAAATGTTACGTAGGTTTATGTCTTATTATGCTCTTATGTATTAGTTCCCTTTGCTTGTTAATATATTAACGTCACGGAACGGTACGTAGCAAGTACATAATGGAAACCATTAAAAAATAATGTATTTTTCATTTTACGTTACTATTTTTCTAAAGCACCTTCACATCGGAACACTGCGTTGATGAAAATAATAAAAAAAAAGTAGTAATTCTAGACACATCTGGCTTAGTACTCGTCTTAAAAAATACATTTCCTGTGAATTGATGTCGGTTGCACGCCATTTTGATGCCCAAGTACGTAACATTTCAGTGGATGTATGTAACTTAAGTTCTCGTACAACTTTTGTTCGACATGTACCACATCGGAGCTTTCTGTGCTGAAAAACAACTTCGACAGTAAGCCCCGTAGTCAGAAGTTCTCTTTGAACTACAACACCGTAAGCCTTCAACCCTTTGCAACCGGAATCCTAGGCAATTACACGCAATTTTTCTAGTTGGGCTCCGATTACCGGAACGTCTTGTTCTGTTCCCACATTTTAAATTCCTAGAAGACAATCGAAAGTTGAAGTAAAATCCGATTTGTCTACTACATCTTTCTATTTTATTTTACTTTATTTCGAAATACAAGAGAGAGAGGGAGGGAGAGGGAGAGGACTTACGACCGGCAGAAGATTTTATTTTCCATCTTCCTCTAAGCTGAAAAAAGCTTTTAACCACCTTATGTGCTTCGGAGAGTTACTCTAACAGAACTTAACACGGTAATGGAAAATTCATCTTCGGGTATCAAACACGACTAGTCGGATCTGATTGACGCTTCTTAGGGACGGGAAGTCTGATGTGTTCACCAGACAGTTTCTTCATTCCACAATCATTTCCAAAGGTACCTGTCTCCTTTGCCGTAAAACCCGGTCCGTACACCCGGTCGTAAAACTAGGTGAAGAAACCCTCTGTCTACAACTTTGGCAAAATGAGATTGATTTTCCTTCTTTCTTTGAATTTGTTCGAGAACACAGTTGAGTGTGTGCTCTGCTTTGGTCCTAGTCTCATGGTAAGAACCAGGAGGCAGTGGCACTCATTCCGCAAGTTGTGACTCGAGGCAGAACATCAAGTTTTGCTTTCCAGAAAATCCGTTTCGTTCACCTTTTCATATCATTTTTTTTTCTCAAAGTTCAATTTGTCCAATCACATTTTACGGATCTTTTCGTTCGATGGCCTCGAGCCTCATCCTTCCAGCACGTTATAATTAAATTCTGTATGTGTGTTTCTCACATTCGTATTTTGATTTGCCAGATGTGTTATTTCGTATCCGGTGGGTTGTACCGAGTTCTTTCACTTGTTTCCAGTGGTACTCGCACCTTATCAACGCCGTCTCGGGCGTAATTGAAAAACACAGGTGCAAATATTGAAGTGTAACAGGTTTAAAGAGCCCGTACTCTGAATTTCACAAATATCCGGGTTTTAATTCTTCCTCCCGGTCTCTCAGGTACATATTTTCTTACGTATGTTACTGTACTTTTGGTTCAATTTATCCGGGTAGAAGTTGCACGCCGGCCGGTACACGAATTTATAATCTTATTACACAATGTGATGTATTACTTATAGTATTATATACTAAACGAGAGCCATTTTTTTTCTTTAGTATTTTACCAAGCACTTTTTATAAATATTTTTACTTCTTTAGTGAATGCAAAGGTCAAAAAATTTATACGACGTCCGAGATTATAAATTATGTCCCGTACACATACGACACTGTAATATATATAATAAATCACGTAATGTACAATTCGTATAAATAATGACGTCGGGTATTCCTCGGTTAAATTTAGAAGTCCGACAAAATTTCATGTTATTTATTTAACGCGCACGGACATCTTTCTGCACGTTCTTCCTCTGCATCCTCACAAGGTTTCGTAACTTCCATTTTTTTCTTAAATTTCTAATTTAAATTCAAATAGTTTAAAGTTTAATTCAAGTTCTTTCAAAAGAAATTACAAGGCACCTGTGCGATGAATGGAATTTCTCAATGTCTGCATTTGAACGGGGTTCACTAGATACATATGTGTATTAGTCTAGCGTAGACCGTGGTAAAAATGCTGTAATGTATGTAAGGAGATTTAAAGCGGTCTCAATCGGCACGAGTACACCTTCTGTGGTGTCCTAAGTACCCCCGTTCAATCCGTAAATTCCCGTGCTCCAGTGCGAAGCCTAGAATTAAGTCTGGTTTCACATGTGCCGGAGAATATTAGTAGTTTACATAATTACACGCGCCAGAGTTCCACCCGAGAATAAATAGAATAGAGCCACATCTATTGAATACTAATAACGAGATTTCCGACAAACATAAAGATAATAAATAACAACATAACCCCGCGAATAAGTCGCATAAATCAACCCCGCGACACTCTTCCTTACGTCTTCTTCTTCTTCCTCTCGAGGAAATTGACCAAAAATGGTCGAGACGAAACAAAGAGAAGGAAGAAGATTACGGGTAAAAATCCCGAAAAGGAACGAGGGAAATTGATCGGTCATCGATCACATTATTAAATTACTCATTTTCATTTCCTATTAGGAGGAGAAACTCAATAAAATGCAGGTGATAGGAGTGCAGAGATAGGAGGATGGCGCTGACAGAAACCTCAGGTATTTCACGTTTCGCAGTTTGGTTTCCGCCGACGATGACGAGTCCAGGTACAACCTGTTTAAGATTAATAATTCGAGTCGTATTGATTAATGACGTTCAAGCATCGTCTGAAACTTTATAGTAATAATAAGGAGCATTTTGCTCGACGGGCTCAAATCGCCTCTTTTTCATTTTTTTTTTGACTGTTTTCGCGGACGAACACCCGTAGAAAGTTCTCGAAAGAAACCAATTGATTAATAACTGAATTACAAGTTTTGAAGTGTTTTGAGCTTCCGGTGACAAGACCTCTTCGTGTCTTCAATTTGCGAGCCAACCGAAAACCTCTTTTTATTTCCAAATTGTACGGTTACAAATAATAATGTAAGCCTCGCACGCCACAAACTAATTGGAAGAAAATGGACATTTTCGACGTTTCCCTTCGAGGCCAGGTAGAAAAATAGAAATCGCTCGGTTGTCGTTTCCCTTTTCTTTTCCCTAGGAGTAGAACTTAATACGCGGATAGATGAGTCCACCAGAGTTGAGCGCGCCACTAGGACATAAAGAACTCTATAACTTATTTAATACTTCACATTACGACCGCCGATGTGAAATACTTAACCCGAGAAAACTGCAGAGGACTAATAATCGACCGGTGTGTCCGACAAGATGTAAACCACCGCTTGGAGTAATGAAAATTCTCTCGAAACTCGACCGGATTACTATGTGCATGTAGTGGCGTAAGATAATTTGATTATACCTTAGAGTAACGTGATATAATTAAGAAGTGAAAGAAAATATCTAAGGGCGATGCGAGGTGTTCGAAGAAAGTTCGAGTCATCACCAGTATACGTACAGTATAGAGTATGGCATGCATATCTAGTCCAGACACAGCCGGTCGGTGCAGGTAAACAACGAAAATTTTTGTATTTATAATGAATATTAATAAGGAATGAACACGTGCTCAACGTATATTCATAACAATTTATTATTCGGATTAGCCGAAAAAAAAAGGAATTGATTATTTTTAGACGATGACGCCATTAAAAACGTGAAAGCAAGTTTGGGTGTTGCACCCCGAGTACCCGTCCAGTCGGTGTCCAACCTGCCTTTAAATATCATAATTGCGGACTAAATTAATTTTTTTTACTTCTTTTAAATTATTTAAACCGTTGGTCGTAAATGACGGTGCACTTGAGCGTTTTACATATTAAATTTGATTTGAACTCGTCACAGAGGTCGGAACTCCGAGGTTCCAGCGAAAACTTGTTTGGTGCACTGGACTCGGTCGAGGTTGAGGCCAATTGTTTTCGGCAGTGTCTTTCTGGTCCGCGAGAAACAAAACTACAAACGTTAAGGGGTAGAGGGTTGTGAACCCGCAATCGGCAAATGGGATTTGAGAACTTCCGCGTCAACCACCAGACGCATCGACAACGACAGCACAGGTACACGGTCGTCAAACGTATCAACATGTAACGTTCTTCCCCAGACTTGGAATGGCGAAGAAAGTAATTATAAAACATAATTTTCGTAAAGTTTTGAGAAAAACTAATAAAACCGGACTAATGTCACCGGAAGTGAAATAATTTATTTTTATTGGAAATTAAAGTGGGGAAAAGTTAATGTAAACACCGCTACAATACAAGAAGGATACCCGTGAGCAAAAAATCAAAACCGCAATCCTCAATAAAAACAAAAACAATCTATGTAACTTGAAATACGTGCCTCATAAAATACACATAAATAATAGGAATTATTGATAAGATAAGTTAATAAAAAGGCTTATTTATAACCACTACAGAAATTAGTAATAAAATAAATGAACTCTGAGGCTGGATTTGTAGTTTTATGGTCAGTCAGTCGAGGTGGAAGAGAGACAAAGATTATTTAGGACGAGGTAAAATTCTTACACTTTAAGGGGAGAGCAAATGAACGGGAGCAAAGACTTCCTTCCACCGGTCGAGACCAAAAAAAGGGAGGAATGATAAAGGACAAAAAAGGTTACTTCTAAAGTAACTTAAAAACTGTTCTTCTCCAAGAAACAAAGTTTTTCTTTTTTAATTCCATTTCATCCTCCCCGAAACCAATAATTCTGCAAAGCCATAATACTTTATGTAAAACTTTATGTAAGTCCTACAAAAAGTTTTTTGCGACACCGTGACTACTCACGTAAGGTGGGTACTTATGTACACATAACTTCGTGTTATTGTTGACCGTCGTCGCCTTCTTCTTCTTCTCGGGTTAACGACAGGAGCAAGACACGTTCAAATCCGCAAAAAGTAAAATTTCAACTGTAGAGACATTTTTTTTAATGTTCATCTTATCGGTTTATCGTCGACGCGTTTAATTCTTTCGTCGAAAGGTCATCTTATTTACTCTGGTTCGAAGAGAAACGTGTCATACCTGTAAATAAGTCCCCGTTTCCTATCGGAATCATCTCGTGCTCTTTTACCTGGGCTTTGACCTTGCAGATACAACCATGTGAATTTATTGTTTCTGTTTGACGCGTAAACAAATCTGTTGCTCTTTCATGGGACATGCGTTTCCTCTTTTACTTCAGGTGATGTGTCAAATCGCAACCCCTTTGCCTGGGTCTCTCTGGACTTACGCACTTCAATGACAGTGACAGAATTATTATTTATTAACTTTTTTTTAAAAAAAAAGAGAAGCCAACTGTTAGTGACGGTTCTAATGGAACAAAAGATTTTCAAAAGTAATTTTCATTGTAGAACACACTTACCTTATTGTAGGTAAAGTAGAATTATAAGTATTGGTTACTCAAACAATCAATAAGTACGAGGCAAGCATTTTAAATATAGATTTGTTCAATCTCGGATCTAGTAGATTAACATCAACACAAAATTGAGAGAATGTTAAATTTGAAAACTCGAGCACGGAGAGTTACCCAGTACTTTCGAAAGGATCATTAAAAACCGTTCCAATTTAACTCGACTTATCCCATTAATGGTTTTTCGAAATGGTTACTTGTCGACTGTTTCTGATGTGTTCAACAGACAAAAAGAAAAAAAAACACAGAATAACTCGATACTATTTATACAATCGTGTGCGTCACCCAGTTGTCACATGTCTCCGTCAGAATCTGCCAAAGAGGCCCGAGTTTCTCGGGAGTCACTCGACTGCCAAGGAATCCGCTCGTAACATAAAGTGATTTTTAATTCAACGAAACGAATTATAATATTCTACTCTTCAATTACAGATTTAAATCGTTTTGGGTATTAATATTCTCAAATATTTATCGGTTTCCAATTAATTGTGTCTTTCGCGCGCGTTAAGAGACAGAGCACGCCTTCCTGGGGCTCACCGCTGAGCGACACACACGCACGCAAATGATTTCACCAAATACTTGATAAATGGTGGTACCCGCATAAATCAAACTGTCAGACTGCATACGACGAAGCAGGTCGGGGAAACACCCCAAAAAATTCTTAACTGATTTCAAATTTCGACCTGTCACGACGCATCCATGTGACGGCTTTTTTTACGCGTACACGGGGAAGGAACTCGACGGAAAAGGAAGTAGCGTTCCCATCGGTTGTTCGAGGGGAACATCGAGTCGGATATTCCCTGGAAAGGCGAAAGTTTTGAAACAGTTATTAAAAAGTTTTTGAAACGCTCGCGGCGTTAGGAAACCCGGCATTTTGACCGACGTACCCGTGCTAATTTCATTCGTACGCGAGCACACATTCTCGCGGAGAATTCGCCCCCGGCGCCGAAAACTATTACCACTACTTCTACTACAAGTAGTAAATAGTGCAACCCGAAATATTTTTAGAAATCGCTTCGGCATTTTCAGCAAATGCCAAAAACTTAGGTAAACACTTAACGGTTTCTCGCGTCCGATGCAAGCCAATTTGCTGATTCGTCGTGATGAAATAAATGTTGTCGGGAATGTGGAATATTCGAGAAACTTCATCACCCATCAGTCCTTCTGTCATCTAACATATGCAGCAGGTGTCACGTGTTTGTATCCTCGCCAATGGGAGTTGACACGGGGAACAGGTCTTGGGAAACCGTTGCATAACGCCTAAAATAGTTTCATAGAACGGTAGAGACCTCGGTCTCACGTTAACATCAATAGATAAGACGTGGTCCCTCACACCCGAATGGATATGTATTAATTAAGTTTGTTAAAAACAACCGGATGCCTCTCATGGTAGCCCTCGTTAGAGGTGCAAACAACTGTTTTGTGCAATTCAACCATCGGTAGAAATAGATTTCATAGATAAACCCGGGAAGAAGTCTCGTTACAATTAGTCGAATTGCTCCTTTAAAAAATTCAGAATCATCTCGCTAATGGAATGATAAATCATTGATCGGTATCTCGGAACCTATTCGATTTATCGGTGTACCAGTCTCTTATTTTACCGCTCGAGAGTCAATATTCTGCTTCGTTTTGTCTGTTTCCAATTTAATAAATACATAGGTTGCCCGGATTATTAATAACGTGTAATTTATTGGCGTTTCGTGTGACTTGCAGATAGTTTATAAATTTATACTCTATTTACTCCACTCCGACGTTTATTTATGGGCTTTCAAATTATACTCAACCGCACGTTTTGACGAAGCACGAGTGTGCTTAGACTGATTCCTACTAGAAAATGCGATAACTAATAGAGTCGGACTAATAGAGGAAATAGTTAAGCGTGTGTTGCTGACGTTGTTCGAGTAGCAAAAAGAAAAACTAGACGATAGAAAACTATTATTTTCCTTTTCCTTTACGTTTTTTATTTCTCTCTACTATCCCTTTAATGTATTTGTTTGTGTCATCCCTTTTTGTATCGTTACTTTTACGACGTTTTCCTCTTTTGACCGTCTCTAAAAAATTATAAATTCGATTTCTTAAGTGGTAAACATGTTTGATGATTTCCCAAATGGACAGGACAAATGGGTTCGTTGACGTTAAAGTCTCATCAGAAAGAAAAAAAAAGGAACAAAACGGACACGGAGAAAGATGATCTAGGAAAAGGAGAGCGAAAGGAAAAATCTAGGAAATGATGAAAATGTTCATTTATCAAACTTGGTAAAAGTAATAACAATAGGTCGGATGCTGGGCGGGAAAACAGGGATCATTCGCCTTGTTTGAGTGACGTTTACCAGAGAAATCATCTCGTCAGTCATAGATGAAAAGAATAATCCGCGCAATTTCTCCCGTTGGGTTGACAAGTTGTGAAAATAAATGTACAGAAATTAACAACCAGATAACTGAGTCTGAAGTGTCAGGAACATTTTAAAGAAATGGAGGGAACGCTCGGTTACCTTCTTCTTTTCGCACCTGCAGAAATTATATTAAATTATATTAGTATAATCAATAAGAATCAATTTATTAGACCATAAATAGCATGTAGTCAATTGGGAATAAAGGAATCATCACGAAGGCAACGAAGTTCTCCTTGTACAGGAAAACGATGGAAAACACGTCTATGCCCCCCCCTCAGAGTAAGTTGAAGACCTGCTTATCGAAATCTGTTAGGTAAAGATACAGGTATGCCAGGTAGTCGGAAATGAATCCTTATAAAAAGAACAAATAAAGTTATGAAATTTAATTTAGCAATTAAAAAATTGTATTCCACATAATTCAACGCTAGTTAAATGCACAAAAGAAAATAATTAAAAATATATTTAGATGGTACTATGTTAGTAATGTAAGAGCAAAACAATTCTTCATACGATAGAATCCACTTAAATGAATCAGAGAATGAATGAATGAATGAATGAATGTTGATAGTCTCTCCCTGGGGGAAGGTGTTGTGGGAGTTTAGTGAAACGAGAAACCCGGCAACATGAAAAATCCGTCGCGTTTTTAATTTCCTTTTCTAATTTAATGTAAATTTAATGTAACTTAATTATATCCAACCCCCTTAATTTATTGTACATCACCGGAAAAAAAAGTCGGCCATTTTTGGTCGCGAAACGAAATCAATTAATTTTACATGAAGGAATGCATTTTTTTGGGGGGATGCATTCCCACGATGCACATTTTCTTTTTGTCAAAAGAGAAAAATAAATTTTACGAGTGGTTGCTGCTGTTGCTGCAAAGTTCACGGCATGCCTCGCTGATGTTGAAGTGCATTCCTCGGAATAGAAAACAGGGACCGTTACAGTGTATAGGATTTTTAAAACTCTCGCGTAAAGCAGTACAAGTATGTGAAGTTTCTTCACTTAAAACCGTAACATTTAAATATATTTTTCGGAGCAGAAGACGCAACCTACTTTATAGCTTACCACTTTATAGTTCCGATCCTGTGATTTTATTTCATTTTTATTTTTCGACCAATCTCGAATTCGTCTCGCCCAAGTGGTACATTTGTTTATTCCTGCAAGTACATCGTGAGATCCCACGAATCGCTACAGATACGTTAGAGAACCCGTGACGTGGAATTAGACTTTACTTTCCTTTTATTACTCTGTGATAACTGAAACACACGCTATTCATAATTTTTCAAGTGAATTAAGAAGTTTTATCCATCAGCGGTGAATTGTCGTCTTTTTTCCTCCTTGTTACCAATCCTCGTCCTCCAGACTTGCTACCGTGGTTCTTATGAACCGTTCCTCACAAGTGGTGACCTTCCCGAGTCAAGTACTCCGTTGCTGTCTCTCTCGCCTACATGCGTACACGTGTTTTTTATTATTGTTGAACCTTTCTTATCTTGGTTTTGTGCCCCTGGTTTTATCTCTATGTGTCTTTTGTTTTTTGTTTTGGACCTTCCTCGCCGGTTGTGACCTTACTCCTGAGTTTTATACCTGTTGTACTTCCTCCCCTCTCGTATGTTATATTATGTATGAATAGTAGTGTGTTATAACTTTCCAAAACTCCGGAGGCTTATATTAAACCATATGTTACAACGGCTTATAAGTAATGTACTCAACCCTAACATAAACGAGCAATTTACTTTTCAAATATAAATGAAAAATGATTGCCTTTTAAGACTATTTATAATTGCATATACATAATTTACTTCTGAGTTTGTGAACATTCAAGTGACAAACCTCCAACGTGTGAATTTTAGTTTAATTACTTAATTAATAGTGTAGAAAATAGTTGCACCCCCGGCTTCGAGAGTTCATTCATCGAAGTCAACTGACATTGCCTTCTTAATTTCCTTTGATCGTAATTAAGTGCGTTTTCTCGTTTTTACTCCAACGAAAATTTTCCAGATTTTTCTCCTTCTCCGTCGACTCTCGCAGACAAATTTTTATTTTTTTTATGTGTGTGCGTATGTGTACATATGTGTCGTTAACCAACAAACAAAGGCAAATTATTTATTTATATAATTCAGCGGATTCCGTCTTTGTTTCGCTCTCTTATGTGTGCTCCTCTCTCTTCTTTAAAATACTTTAGATTGTTCTCACATTCATATTCGCACTGAGAATATTCAGTTCTTTCGCGGTTCCGTCAGTCACGTTGAGGTTCTTCTGTCGGAAGTGATCTATTTGTATTCGGTTGATGTTTAAGTCTCTGCATGCCGACTGGTAATTAATTCTCGTGGACAAATTAATTAAAAAATATATGTATACATATATAAATGAAACTTTAAGATGGAGGAACGAGTCGTCGAGAGATGTCCGTAGTTTTGTGGCACTTCCCTGAAAACATTTAAGAAATATTACTTTCATGTGTTTTGATGGTGAGCTCTTCTGAATTTCCTACGTGAAAAAAAAATTCCGACAAATTAAACCGAGCGTCATCCATTTTGAGCGTTACCTTTTTATGACAGGAAACAGAAAAACAGGGAAGAAATTTCGTCAAAACGGATGAAATTGAACAGATCTCTTTACAATCAATCTTCCTTAGTCTGCTAGGAGATCACCAACTTTTAGTAAAATTTTCAGTGCGAAATAAATCGTTTTGAAAAAAAAAATAGCTTTCCGAAGGTCTCCCGTTATTTTTTGTGTTCGTTCCCGCGCACTTGGCGCCATTTTCCCTGGGCGAAATCTGCCATTTTCAAATTTTCGAATTCATCGAATTCACTTAAAATGTCGATCGCTCCGAGTGCGTGTCATCGACCCTGTAAACCGAAAGAAAAAAAAATAAAATTTTTTTTCCAAAACATTTATTTTGACAAGGAACGGGAGAGAAAGGCGCACACAAATGGGAAGATCAATAGTTATCGAATAGTTGCATCCCGCGTCTATCTAGCCTGCCTCGGAAGAATACCGACACAGGCGATGATAGATAAATAGGTTTTCTAGGCGGTTTATCAAATCCTTCGGATTACAATTTCACGGCATTTCGAATTCGATCGTTCGATCGATACGAATTTACGAACTCGCTTCTCCTTCGTCTTCATTCAAAGAAATTCGAAGACAAATGTATTTCCTTTCGAACGGTGACAATTTTATAGAAGAAGAAGAAGAAGAATCGTCTAGGAGTTTTCTTCCAGAAAAATACACAAATTTGCCTTAGCAAACTTGGTAAAAATTCTGTACCGTAACCAAACCACGTTACAAATTTAAACTTGTGCCCTCTCGGTCTATTTGACCGGAAATCGATCGCTCGGAAAATTCGTTCATTTTTCATTGACCCCGTACGGTCCACTCAAAAAACGTTTCCTGTTTTTTGTGTACTCCTTTGTTTACCTTTTGGAAAGTTTCCCTTCCGCGACAGTTGGGAAAGACACACATACACACACACAAACGGTTTGAAAGGTGAAGAAAATGCCGAAAGTGTTTTAATTTGTGTACATGCATACGTTTTCCCGAGCACGGCCACACACTTTATTTATGTATGAGTTATTTGAATATTAAATAGAATTTTCGTAGAGACTTTCGTCGCCATGTTTAATTCCAGAGTAACATTAGTGAGAGCTGATTTTTAAGTCAAATGCTTTCTCTTTCCTGTTGTGCTTTCATAATTTGAGTTTCGCTTTGCGAACTTCATCTTGTCGATTCTTCAAATCTCTGGAGGAGTCTCATCCTTTGTGTTTGTTCCACCAACTCCCATCCCCATCACCATCCCCCATCCGATTTTCTGAGTTCTTCGGCACCAGATATTAATCACTTGTCATTACATCATGGCGACTTTTTTTTTTACCAGCACAGTCTCCGATGTTTCTTCATACAATAACTTTTTAAAGTTTTCTTTGCAGTTTGGCGTTTTTTACGACGCATGGTAGAGAAAACATGGTCCTTGCGAATCGCTCCGATTATACGACCTTTTATTATCACCTCTAAGACTACAATAAAAATGTTAGAGGAATAACTCTGAAATGGACTATTAATGTAACTGTCGGGTTTTGAGGGCAATACATTATTTTTTTTTGTTTGTTACGTTGACAATGTCCACCGAGGAGGAACAAAAAACCCTGATGTAGATCTTTCGCTCTTAATAGAACATTAATTTGCGTGTGTGTTTTATATTAATAACTCCATAAAATATGGCATCAGATGCAAATTAATGTATTTATAAATTATTTATTCGTCGTCACACGAAGAGTTACCGACATGTTTAGCATGTGATTTTAGTTTCGGACGTGGCGTTAACTTGAGGATTTTACCTGACGGTTACCGGTTCTTAGAGCACCTGAACTTGTACTGATTTAGAGTACCTGGATTTTCGTATGTTAACGGATTAGTCGCAGATAACAGAAATTAAGTGTGATTTTATCTAATTCCAAGGTCAAGTTGTCCTTTGTCACGGCTGTCATCGCCATTACGATTCCTATCGCCTACTTCACGTGGTCAATGAGGGGACCCTCAAAGTAACTTGAACTTTCCCGACAAGAATGAAGTGCGAAAATCTGTAAATCCGTGGTTGTGCGTTAGTGTTTTAGTGCCGAAGAGCTCATTACCATAGTAGTGTAGTCAAGTAGTTTCTGATTAAAACCACCTATAATTTTATGTTTATTTTGGTTGTAAAAGACATCTATTTATTGACCAAAACTGTTTGACCGACGAGTCAAATGTCTGTTTGCCACAGACAATGTACAAGATGTCCTTCATTGTCTTCTACTTATTAATATTACATTACGACGTAACATCGGTTGTGTTGCTTCATTTCATGTTACCGTGTAGTTTTCTTCTCTGAGAAGCGATGGCTGTTTTTTTAGGAGAACTCTTTCTTAGAAGAACTCAAACATGGAAGCGCAATTTTCTAAAATTGTTCTAATTTCAATTTTTCTTCTCATTAATTTATCCCATTCTTAGAACTCAATTATAGAGAACTTCATTTTAATGACATTCATCTGTTGGTACAGTGAGAGGTGTGGTGCAATACCTACGGGTGCAAAATCATGTTTTCTATTTTCTGCAGGATCGAGGCACGGATGTTTCGGAGATGTTCTTCGTACCTTGCAAAAACATGACGTGGGAGTTTCTGTGATGCTCCAGGAAAACGGTTTTTGGATAAGAAATGATTCGCTTTTTTTCTTGTTCTTCATCTCCTCTTGAAAATTTTATTTTTTTTTTCCTTTTCGTTTGTTAGAACGAGTGAAAATGGATTATTTTCGAAAGTATTATTGAGTCCTCACGAGCCGGAAAGGTTTACGTTTTGCTCTGTCAACCGTCAAGTCTTTTTCGTTCCAAGCATCGTCATTCATTCATTCATTCTTCCACTTGTATTTCTTCTTCCGCCATCTTTCACCCAGTTACTTTCTGTCTCTCTGTGTGTGTGTATGTCTGTCTGTCTGTCTGTCTGTCTCTCTCTGTGTCAATTTTTCCCCTTGTAAATTCTCCTTTTAATAGTTAAAATAAAACCTTTTTATGTTTCACTTTTTTAACTATGTCTAACAGCCGATTGGAAAATAGTCAATGTCTAGTTTCTATGTATAGCAGAAAAACCTAAGGAGATATATTTTTCTAGTTATGATGTTTGGGGCCAACAAGGTTTCTTTCAATAGACGATTCACACTATTCAGGGGCAATCCCGTTAAAAAGTGGGTGGATCATTGTCATCGTGGCTTAATAACATTGTTTGCGTTAAAAGCAAAATCTAATTGGAATTTTGTAAGGAGTTTTTCGTTCATCTGAACTTCCCCCTTTCTTTCTTCATCCCTTTCTGGTACTGTTTTCCTATCCTGCGATACCATCTACGCGGAAAAGGTTTGATGAAAGAGAAAAATAAAGGGGTTTCTTTACTCGCAGTCGTTTTCATCATTATTTGACTAATGGATGGGTGTTTGCAACGGGTTCTAATGATCGTTGTTGACATGATTTCTGTGAAAAAGTTTCTCATTTTGCTTTTGAGGAGGCATTTATTTTTGAGGTTCGTTGATTTTGACGGTTTTTGATGCGTTCTGTCCGATTGTTGACTGAACCTAAGGAAGTTGAACGTCACTTACATCACTGATGTCATGCAAACAACACGAGAAACAGGTCAATTTGGTAAGAATTTCATCGAGTCAGACCGAACCCAATAGGCAGCCAGAAAATATTTATTTTGGTTGTCCTTATACGTGAGGTAGTTTCTTCTCTAACTGACAACCAAATTAGACACGGAGGAAGTTGACGAGGAAGACGACAGCGAGATGAAATAACTTCTTTCATAACTATAAAATAAGTTGATGAAGTGCCTTGATGTGAACGCAGATTTTTCTTTTCCTCTCCCCCAAAACGAGTCAATTCAATTACACGCGACTGATCAAAAATATTTAAAACAGAAAGTTTTATCCTCGAATGTCATTTGCCTTTCGCCATATAAACGCCATATTTATGGCGGCTTCCATATTTATTATTTCTTCTTTCGCGAAATGGTTTTCTTCCATCGTCTATCTCGTGCGTATTTCTTTACTTTTCATGCCCTCTGCCTCTCTTCTTGTTTTTATGCCTTACCCGAGTTCCACGCAATACAGATTTTATATTCCATGAAATATATTTCCGCGGCATTCCCCAGCATCCCCCTTTGGACCGTAACGGACAGTTGATTAACCTCACTCTTCCCATTGTTCTTCCAACTCATCTCTGTTTTGTGATTCTTGGCATTGTTCCCACTCTTTTCGAATTTGACCGCCGGTTTTTTTCTCCTCTTGGACTCAAACAAAATAAGCAATGGTCAACCGGCTTTCTCGTAACACCGTTTTTGGTTTCGATTCATTGATTATTGCTTGTGTGTGTGTGACTCCGGACCGTCGCAACAATGTTTGTCTTATTAAAAGAAAACATCAACGCTCTCGATTCGGTTTTCCTGTTCAACTCTGAGAACCAGCATTCGTTACGTCGTAATCATCGTAATCGATACAAATCAAAAACGGAAACGTCCCACTTGTTGTTTTCCGTCAACCAAAATGTCACACGAGCCCCGGAATTGAGGTTATGTTTTCCTTGAAGATGTCGGTGCAACGGTCGTCCTCAGCGATGCTCCTCTTATTTCCTGCCGCTTTTCTCATTTGCTTGTCATTCAACATCAATTCCCTATGAGTAGCCATCAATTAAATGTGAAATAACTCCAGATTATTTTTCTGACACGGGTTACTGGTCGCTTATGGGCGGTGACAGGATCTCGTAAGGCGACGGAAATAACAGGGGTCGAGTCATCCGACGCCAAAACGAAGTGTGAAAAGCATCGGAATTTTAATAATAATAATAGAAAGAAGAAAAAATAGTGATTTTCTCAAAGTCAATTTCAAGCTGCCGGGCAGAACGATTTGCCATGGGAGAGTAGGACCGTCCAATTGAGATTTTCCGTATGAAAATAAATTGCACGCTCGAAAAGCGAATGTTATTTTTATTCAATTTGCCACGTGAAACGACTGACGATAACTCAAATCGTTACGCGTTCCAGGTAATAAATTTATTTTTCATGTTATTAATCGCACGAGTATCTCCCACTTCCTCCGGGGAGAAACCGGGCAATTAAATTCGACTCGTACAACTGACGGAAAATTAAATTGAAATTAATTTTCCCGCGAAGCAATTGAAAATCGTGCTCACTTCACCCGCGAAATAACAAAATGGATTCTTAACCATTACTGCTACTATTTTTATTATTATTATCACTATTCTTGTTTTTCTGCTAGAACTAACTCACTGGTTAATTCGATGATCCGTGAAAGTTGCACGTCGAATTTGTTTTGCTGCGGGTCACGCGGGCTAAATTTAAACGGTTTTTTTTGCAAGGGCGAAGGGGAGCAAAAAAAAATTAGGCTCGGGCTCGGAGTCACGCGGAGGGGAAAAACTCACGGTGAAAATTTCCACCATCTTTCATATTCATAAGCTTTGAAATCCTGCCGGAAGGTGAAATTCTTAAGCCTCCTTGATTCGAATCCTTTTAAGAGATAAGGAGATAAGCGGTACTCAGGTACTCCGATACATTCTGGAATAATTTCGCGCTGTTTTCCGAGTTTTGGCCGGGGCCGCGGTGGCGGCGTGTGAGTGGTGGTGGCGGCGACGCCGACGGAAGTTGCCCCCTGTTTCCTGTTGTTTTCCCGGAAACAATCTTTTCCGCCAGATAGAGGAGAAAAAAACATGGGAAAATAGATTCGTTTTCTAATTCGATTGAATCCTACCGCAACCTTTTCCGAGTTACGAAAATCGCCTGCGTAACCGCGTATGGTAAAGATGTTTTACGATTGTTTTCATAACTTTCTTACCTTGCGTTTCGCTTACCCTTTTCGACCGTTGCTTCTTCCTTCTGCAAATTTCTTCTTTTTTCTCTGCCCACGCGAATCAAGTTTGAATTTCAAATTTGGAAGAGATTTCAAGAGCGGCGCACCTGAAATCTTACGCTCAGGTGGGGAAACGACCTGTGACTTCCGTCCACCGACCGTCACGGCCGGTTCACTTGAACTTGACGTGAATTTGATTTATACGTATAAATAATTAATAACTTATTTATTTATTTATCGCAGCAAGTAAAAAAAAAACGTTAAGTCTTAAAATAAAATCTTCACTGACGGTTTTTAATTGTCTGTTTTGTCAAAATTTATTACAATTTAAATAATTTACGCCTGTTACCTCCGACTGTAATTCTTGGGCGGTCTCGTATTGTTTATTGCGGACATAATTATTTGACGTGAGCTAAATAAAATTAAAACCTTGTTTCTAACTGATTTATGTGGCACGAGTCAACTTTGCAAAAATGTAGGTTTTCCGTTGTTTATTACCGGGTAGTCACCATCCTCATCGTGAACGATCTCCCGTCAAGACGGAAATATTTGCTAAGAGTCAGATAATACACGAGCTCGATGGTAAATCCAAGAGGAAAAACGCGAATTGGTTCCGGTCGCAAATGATCTGGTTAATCTTCTCAGATTGCTTTTCTTCTGAGATTGCTGCTGCTTCTGCTGCTGATGCTGATATCCTGCTGTAAACCATAACGAAGCGCGTTTAAATGATGCCGGGGTGGAGGATGTTTACAACGGTAGATAATACACTCTGAATATCCATCAACACTTCCTTCCCTTTCTTCTTTCTAATGGATTCACTTATCTGTTGCAGAAGGAACAATTTGCTGTGCTCTGGACCCTTTTCGTTCTCATCGTACTCGGGAATTCGACAGTCCTCATAGCCTTGTACCTCGACCAGAAGCGAAAATCGAGAATGAATTTCTTTATAATGCAATTAGCTTTAGCAGGTAAGTAAAAGTTGGCTCGTCTTATTGCAGACGACGCAATTTTCTCAGTTTGCTTTTTGATCATCCTCTTGAGAGTGTACGGGCGCGCTCATTTCAACGAGTGACACCCGGGAGGTCGTGCTCCTATCCTGTGGGTAGTACCCGGTTGAACGTTCCTCCATGTCTTTGTCAGCCTGCCTCTCGCTTTACGGTTACATTGTATTATTTTCCACGGCTTCTCTTTTTTTTACCTTTGATTTCGTACAATCTCTCTCCTCCTCCCCCCGCCCTTTTAATGTCAACCCTTCAACCTTTGTGCCACATTCTCAGTTCTCCCATTGTAAAAAAGTTGAATAATTCGTATTATCCTTCTCCGGTCTCGACTTGGATCTGTGCGGTAATTTTCTCAATTATTTCGTTCACCTTCCTGGAAGTAATTCTTTCTGTGGCGCCCTTAATTGTATCAGTTGACAACACTGCGCAACCCGTCACGAATGTACTCGACTAAGCACCGAAAAACAAAACCAGAAAAATTTTTGCTCCTCCAAAACCACCTCGGTCCCGCGTGGTCGTTTCATTACCATTTGACGTAAATTGAACTATTTAGAAAATAGACGAGTTTGAAGCTTTTGATTACTTCTGGCATTGTTTCATAGAGAATTCTCGCAGACATTTATTTTACCTCTCTGACGAGTGACGCGGGACCTTTATGAAAATGTTCGATTCCTTGCGTGCGATGTTGAGGATGATGATGATGATGATGATGGTGATGACTCCCACCAATAAAAGATGGATGGCTGCATTGTTCTGTGATAGAACGAGATTTTATTGTTATAAATAAGAATCGTTTTAATGGCCGTAATTCGGCCGTCGAATTCACAAATAATTCGTAATTTTTTTGTTCTCCTCTGCAGATCTTACAGTTGGTATTTTCTACGTTTTAACCGACATAATATGGCGGATGACTGTGACGTGGCATGCTGGAAACTTCGGCTGCAAAATGATTCGTTTTCTTCAGGCTGTGGTCATCTACTCGTCCACGTATGTCCTCGTGGCTCTCAGCATTGACAGATACGATGCAATTACGCATCCAATGAATTTCTCCGGAAGCTGTGAGTGCAATTCGTTACTTTACAATACTCTCCACTTGGTTTTCTCTTTCTTTCGCATGACCCATTTGACTCTTCCCTTTATTCTGCGTCCACTTTATTTTCGTCTTCCCGGTGTCTGTCCCTTTCAATTTCGTCGACGGAAATAAAAATTTCAATCGATCCCTTTGACCGCAATTTTCCTTCTACACAATGAAATCGAATCATTCGTGACAAAAAACACATTCTTTCCTTTATTATTTTTCCCTTAGTTCTGTCTTTTATCCATTGACCATACTCCAGTGTGATGAAGTAGCGGCGGTCATCGTGAAGTGACGTATCGAACCCACCGCACGTACCGCTGCGTTAGGACAGAGTTTCGAGGGGATTCGAGGGTGAAACTAGAATTACATAGTTTTGGTAAGGCCCTTTAACCCTCCAAAATAAAAATGCGACAACGCGACTAACGACACATAACAAAGAGTCAATTAAACTACAAAAGCTTTGTCCGGATAACTCGGAGCGGAGGTCGTTCGAGTTTAACTCAATTATGATGAAACCGAGCGAAAAACAAAATATAAAAAATGAATGATTGCATGCGACGTGGTCGTAGACATTAGTCGTGACGCCTGTAACTTTGACTCTGTTTCGTACAGACATTTGGCTGTTGCAACCTTCCTACTCCTCCTCCTGTCCCCCACCCCCGAGCCTCCGAGAAAGTTTCCAGCGTGACAGTAGACACCAGACATGTTTTCACTTGTCTACAAATTGTGTTGGAAGTGATTTCCTGTCACCTGTCTTCGGTTCCCAAATGACAGGATTCACTCCACGTCTGTCACGGTTTGTTAACTGTGTTTTCTTAATGTTTACAGTATAGGTACACGCGTATAATTACACGTAAATCCGATTGATGAAGGGCTCTGTCTGATGCAGGATTTCGCACATTAAAAGAAAACAGGCAGAATTCGGAAATGACAATGTGGCGGGTGTTTGACAAGTTAAACCACCTACAATTCGAAATTGTGTAAAATTAATAAAGTGAAATGAGTAGTTTGTTTCGATGACAGAAGGATATTTTGTAATTCTCCCGGAAAAGGTTTACCACCAAGTTGTTACCGCACTCTACAGACACTGTACAGGCTTTTTTTGATTGATAACCGGAAAAGCGGAGATAATAATAAAAAATATCGGACGCGTTCGATCGAAAAAGATTTATTTTGGTCCTCACGCGGCAAAATGGCATTACAAATCAATTTACAATGCCAAGTTCTTCTTTACTCCGGAGCCTGAAAAG
Organism: Polyplax serrata; assembly: GCA_037055365.1. NCBI lineage: Eukaryota > Metazoa > Arthropoda > Insecta > Psocodea > Polyplacidae > Polyplax > Polyplax serrata. The sequence goes on from JAWJWE010000044.1 coordinate 927,931, forward strand.
GGTTTTGTGCGAAGAACAAGAGTCCCGTAGCAAACATCATACGGACGTTTTCCCAACAAGTGATTTTTCAAAGAAAAGTCCTGCGTATCCGCACAAAGAAAAGAGGATAACTCGTATTCTTCCTGTCCATCAAAATGGTCCGTCAAATGTCGGACGGAAAGACCAATTCATTCTGACAAAAGAAATGATCTCTCTCTTTCAAAGAGATTCACATAATTCGGTTCTCTTTCGGTTACTTTCCAAAACATAGGTGTTACGTGAAATAAAAATACACGTTCAAAGTCTTCACAGAGAACGATTGACTGCAGAGAAGACAAGTAAGCAGCAACATTAAAGAGTAACGTCCGTAAGGCAAAGACAATCGTTCGAAACATTTCCCTACTGCTCTCTGCATACATCTAGACTGTATATAATAGCTTAAGTAGGATAATAAACCGCGAGTGTACAGTATCCTCGGGGTAAAACCCTCAGCCGCTTTTCCTTCTCTCGTCTCACACTCTCTCCACTCTAAGTCTATTAAATTTTGTTTGTACTTCCCAAGTCGGCATTGATAGCCAAAAATAACAGTGTCGACTGCGTCTTAAATGATTTTCATAAACCAAACAAAAGAAATGGAGGATTTTGATGAAAGAAAATAATTTCCAAAGTTATCAAATCCTTTAGAAAGCTTCTTATCGAACAATAACAAAAGTACACCTCCATATTAAATCCGATATTTTTATTAAGTTCGGTCTCGATTTTAGAAACTAGAATTTCTACGGTGTCTGCCTAGCAGGCAAGAGCAGTTGAAGTGTTCTACACCAGAAGTACTAAATGTGTTCGGTGTGAACTATAGGAGTTAGTTTTTATAGATCAAGCGACGAGAAAAGAGATTCCAGTATGCTATTCTCTGATATTATCGGTAAAATTACATTAAAAAATGCTCAAACTAATAGTTTTAATACATCAAAATTGGAAATTTTAATGATTTCAGTGCGTCTCGTTTCGTCAACTATTATTATTACTATTATTACTGTTGTTCCATACCAATGTTCTTTCATTTATGGTATTATAGGTTCTAACTAGTACCTGGTATTCTCTACCTATACAGTTAATTGTTTGTACTTTCAATTAGATCAAACACGATAGTTTTTGGTTTTGATTTTACCTGCAGTATTTGGTGTAACAGCAGTGTAGTTTTCTTGTAATGAACTGTGTATTTTACAGCAAGAAGAGCTCGAGTTCTCGTGATACTTGCCTGGGGATTCAGCGTTGTATTTTCCATACCAATGATCCTCCTGTACAAAGAGAGGTACATTCAAGGTAAGTCGCACGTTTTGCACGACTCCAACACCAGACAACTTCCAAGTTGTTAATTTTGCGTTTGAATTGCATACGTTCAGCTCGGGTTCAGTGTTGGATCGAATTCGAAGAGCCCTGGCAGTGGCAACTCTACATGACTCTCATCTCCATCGTTTTATTTTTCCTACCCGCCATTATTATATCGGCTTGCTACGCCATCATTGTCTTCACCATCTGGAGCAAAGGGAAACTACTCACGCATCCATCCACCTATAAATCAAGTAAGGAGTTACGTTTTGTATTTCTCACAAGTTTGCGTCTGACGTACCGTCGTGGTGCAGACGGTAGGAGTGTCGTAAAAGACCGCACATCACACCAGTGATGTTTAAGGCACCATCAGCCATGGGATGTTCGACACGAATTCATTGAAGCGTACGAAATTTATACGTATGGTAATTTTGAACTAAATTTCAGCATTAAAATCAAAATCATTCAATCGTTCGAGAGTTCGAAACGAAGAAATGGACAGTAGAAGAGCTAGTTCAAGAGGTCTAATACCCAGAGCAAAAATAAAAACTGTTAAGATGACTTTTGTTATTGTTTTTGGTAAGTTCAATTCGGTAGGCATAAAGAGATTAATGGTTATGGTTTTCCTTACTCAACTCCGTATTGATTTTGCAGTGTTCATTCTCTGCTGGAGTCCATATTTCATCTTCGACCTGCTCCAAGTGTTTGAGTACTTGCCAAGAACACAGACAACAGTGGCCACGGCAACTCTCATCCAAAGTCTCGCACCTCTCAACTCCGCTGCCAACCCTCTGATTTACTGCGCTTTCTCCAATCGACTCTGTCGAACTCTCAGGTAACTAACTCACCCTCCCTGTCGATGTCAACCTAAATGTTCAGGTTTGCTCTCCAGGAAATGGGTTCCAGAGTCTTCGACTCCTCCGATCGCGCAAACAAAATGAAATTCTCGTACGTCAATTTCTTTTCTCCTCAGGAAAGTTCCACCGTTTCGATGGTTCGCGAACTTGGCGGATTCGCCGGACAAGAGTTTTCGCTCAGCGACTGTAACGGAAACGTTGACGACTTCGAGAAGAAGCGGACCGAGTCTCCGCCACATTCACATAAAGCTGGCGCCTGAGGAGAAGAACCTGACGGATGTGACCGTCACAGCGTTGTAACGGCGGATACGCCGTGCGAACGAGGAACGACAGGAAAGTGAAATGGAGTGGACATGAAAGTCAAAGTCAGGTACGCACACCAAAAATAATCCGAAGAATACCAAACCACTCATAGACTACCCGTCACGTCCGTTGCCTTCGACGCATTCCGCAGAAAAACCGCTGTAGACCACTGTCTACCAGACTCAAACAGTTAAGAAGAGACAAATTAACACAACAAGGAAAAACGAATAAAGTGAAAGTTATGAATAAACCAACTAACTAACTAGTTCGTTAAATCGAAAAAGTAAATCGATTTTTTGTTGTCAAACCCCAAAAGTAAGAACACGTTGAATTGAAACCAAAACAATAAAATTTCCACTCGATTTTCTTCCGTACCTACGGAAAATCCTCTGACCCAACCCCAAGAAGTGTTACAATTCTTTAAAAGCGTCCGGATGAATGTCAGCTTGCTCACATCGATAATAATCCACGTTAGTGGTCCGGTGGACCCAGTCAACTACAAACACAAGTCATCCTTTCCGCCATATTGAATTTTTCCAGAAATTAATTTCAACAATAAAACACCCGAGTCGAGTTCCAACCTCGGCTACCCTCACGTTTTAGAGAATGCTTATTGTTTAATTTTCAAATATTAATGAGTTTTCCTGCGTGAAACAGAAATTTAACTCAACCGAAGATGTTTTCTACCGTTTTCAATTTAATTAGTCACAGAGAGACTCAGCCAACGTGGAGTTAACGTAACAAATTTCCTTTTGTCGGAATTGTCTGTTCTTGTTCTGTACAGGTGATCGCTGTGGTTTTGTACGTCTGACAAATATTTTCCCTTGGTTTCCCGTAAGGTACTTATCTAGCACAGGAAATAGTTACTGAGAAGAACTGCATACTCCAGAACTTACGGGAATAAACCGAAGTTAGGTACTTGTTGTGTTGTTGGTGGTACAAAGTTGCTCTCCTGCTCGAGTAACACCCGTTTGTATTTGACGTGGCAAGAAGAAGAAAATCGTGAAAGGATCGATGGGATTCTTGTCCCCTTCTCATCCGGATGTAAAGTTTTCCTTATTGAATTCGCCATGTCTAACTTTCAGATTTGCTGCAAATAAATCGGAGGAAACGGACACCAAACACTCAACGGGACGTCAGAAATCTACACTTGTAACTGTTTGTGTGTGTAAGTGCGTGTCCGTGATTGTGTATGTAGGCCAGTGACACTCGTAGAAAAGCCGGAAAAAAAGAACGGAAATAAAACCTTTTTCATCGTCACCGCATTCAAATCGAATTTCATCGAAAGGACACAGGATGTTCTGACCCCTGACAATTTTGGAGATGAATAAGTCGACGACGACAATTGTTCTCTTTATTGAAACCTTTTCCGTGTGTCTCCGATTAACGGAAAAGTTTCATTTTTGAACGCGAGCAAATTTGATTTGCTGCTGCTGCTGTTGGTGATGGCAAGTCTACGTTTAGTGTTTAGAGTACCTGATGACAGGATCAAAGAGACAATTTCAATTTAAAAACATTATAAAATTTATATAAATTGTGAATCAAAATATTGTTCAACTCCGGGCACGTATTTACAATCAATAACCTCGTACCTTCCAACTTACTGTCCTCAAAGGACCGCAACTGAAAAGTAGGGGTAGAAATCAAACAATGGAGAAGCGTTTCACATGGTAAATGCTTGTTCCATTACTGTAATACCCAATTTAATTCATTAAAGCTTGTAATATTTTAATTTATTAATAAATTAATTAATTTTGGTACTTAAGAATTTTATAACTTTCCTTTGAACGGTTCCAACCCGATAAATCCCGGAAAAAACAAAACTAAACGGGCGCCCAAGTGAGGTACGCAGGAACTTGACGTTTCAGTTGTAGTTCCGCCTTGTAAATAAAAAGACCAGAGGAATTCTTCTCGGAGGAAGAAATGGCCGGCGAATAAATAAAATAAATTTAAAAATTAAATGTGTATTTCTATTAAATAATAATAAATTAAATACATCTTCAGAATCAAATAATATTCACAGTGACATAAGATCAGTCTGTCGGTAATTTAAAATTTCGCGAGTGGGAACTAAATCAAGAGGAATCCCGTGGGAATTCCCGTCCAGTTTCCACTGTACGTCTCAACTTATTGTTGCATTTGTGTGTGTGTGTGTGTTTTGATGACGAGAGGTTACTTACGGAAGAAGTAGTGATGATCAAAATGACGGTTACGCGATGTTGATGTCGGTGATGATCAATAATGTGTTTATTTGGAATATTAAACAACAATTATTACGTGAAAATGTCGGCTATTGTTAGTGGTAACGATTCACAAGCTCAAGGTAGCTCAAGTTAGTCAGTTAAGGACCAAGTACTCGTCTGGTACTTGTTTGTGGTCGTCTCGGTTCCACTCTCGTCCGGTCTCGAGCGTTCACGTGGCGTTCAGCATCGCTCAACGCTGAGATGTTCACTTAAAAATAAAATGGTTGCAAAGATAAAAGCACTTATCATTTTATGTACATAAATAAGGGTAAAACAGGAGCCCGGTAAAGGGTCAAACAACGTCGACTACCCTTGAAAACAGAGGCCGACAGAGCCAAGAACCTCTCAGCGCAGTGAGATCATGTCGGGCCAACAAGCAGGAAGATCAGGGGGTTTTTTAGGAACTTTGGTCCGGACGTGTCAGCAGACGAGTCCGTAGAAAACAGGCGGGGACCATTACGTCGCCCTCTCCGTGACTTTACCCTTAATGAGCGACTCGATGTCGTCCTCGAGACTGACGAATTTGACGGGACTGAAGACTCGACCTGTTTTCTTGTTCCAGCTGCTGCCACCGATGTTTTCAATCACGTTATTGTTGTTATTGTTTGCAAAGGAGGTCGGAGTGACGTTGCTAACGTTAACCTGACTGTTGCCACCGCCGACCATGTTAAGACTAATTTTATTAAAGACATTCCGCTTGAAAGCTCCGTCCACGTGGATTCTTTCGATCGCCGATAAACTTTCAATCAATTTCTCCTTTTCGGTTTTTCTTTTTTTCTTGACTTCCACTTGAATCGGTTCGACCGTCTCCGCTTCATCAGCGACGAGTTTCTTATTTTTCGTCTCGTCGAAGACGACTTTGTCCATTTCGGCCGAGTCGGCCAGTCCGGTGACAACGTCCAAGCAGAGCAACTTCTTGCCACTCGACCTCTTCGGTTTTACCATTCGGGTTTCGAGCATTTTGTCGAAAAGTTTGTCCTCATTCAGGTTGTTGTACCTGATGGTCGTGCTTCGCTTGAAAGCTCCGTCCACGTGAGGCAGCTCCGTTTCGTTCAGACTAGCTATTAGTTTCTCTTGCTCTGTCTTTCGTTTCTTCTTCTTTCCGGAATCGGTTTCCAGGTGGTGGGTCGCGTCCTGAGATGATCTCGTCACCTCAGTTTCACCCGAATTTTTCCCCTCGAGACCGCTCCTCCGGGATGCCGTTGCGTCGTCTCCTCCAGTCGATTTCTCTGATTTTTGAATTTTCTTTGGCTTTTCCCGAACCTCCGCGATTCTCGGATGCTTCTCCGAATTCTTCACGTCTCTCATGTGACATTTGTTCGGGTACTCGTTTTTCAGCCTTTCATTCTTGTCGCCCAATTCAAAATCTGTAAAGACATAAAAACAAATTTACGATACCATTACTTATATGTATATATATATTTATATCTCGTATGTTAAACGATTCTTTTTAACTTGTAAATCCATTTGAGAAATAAAATTTTGTTTCGCCATTCGCGTACCCCCCCCCTTCTTTCTCTCTCGTTCTCCCCCTGCCTCTTTTGAAAATTGAAGTCTTAGATGTTTGCTGCCGCCGATATTTTTGCTCTCTTTGAATGGCTTGGTTCATTCTTATCCGAATATCAGTCACCGTATTTCATCGATTTTATTTGCCCTGAAGCGAAAGCAGGTGGCAATAGACTAACCGCTTTATTGCTTTTCTTTCGCATTATTTTTATTGCTAATGTTGCTAGAAAGAGGCAAGAGGGACGTCAGGCGCCGTTGGATCGCGCCCACCTGTGAAATTCGAAACTGCATGAGACACCATGTTATTATCTATCACAACAAATAGACCATAACAGTCATTCAGTCAATGTGGCCTCTCTCTCTCTCTCTCTCTCTCTCTCTCCTTGAATGATATAGGCAAAATGTTTCTTTCCCTTATATTGTACAACCCATTACTTTGTTTTGCGAACCATTTGGTTTTAAAAATTTAAATTCCTCATTCAAAATGCAGCTTTTGTTAACTTTGTTATATCCGACATTATTTAAAATATGGTTTACCGTTTGTGTTATTTATACAATTAATATTTCGTACGCTGTCCATATGTAAAAAAACCTATACATTTAAAGTATTGAAATATGCAGTTTTTATTGTGCGACATATTTAATCAAACTGATATTATTTCTCGCAGTTTATACAGAGAACCCCTCAATGGACCTTAGAAATGGAAACAATAAAACAAATAATGAAGGCTTTATGTGGTGAGAAGCATGAGGTTTTGACCAATGTCCATTTCACATTTATATTAACCTTACACAAAGATTTCGAATTAATTGAAATTCTCTTCAATTATTGATTCGTTGTTCATAACGGAAAAATACCCAAAAGGTTACGAATTCACTCCGTTCTCGACATATATGAAATTATATGTAGAATAAGATTGTTATAATATTTTGAAAGAACTAAATGAAACCCTTTGCCAGGGTTTCTTTCATTCCATTTTCATTTTTTTCCGTCCAAAAGCAGACACGTTTTTAAACAGTTAAACTGAATAGAGAATTTTAATTTAGTTAAAAGGTCACCTTTTTGCTCTCTGAAATGACAACTACCCTTCTGATTGATCGACACGTAAAATTTCCACAGAAAAGGTTCCCCACATAGGAAAGGTGTCAAATATTTTCGTTTGAGTGTTTATTGATGAGAGGTAAAATACCGCCATTATATGCTACACTGGGTTATAATAATAAGACCGACTCCGTAAATAAATATATTGTAGACGTACACACTATTCGGCGGCGTTGCGGCAATTATTTTCCTTCGTTTTAGCTTGCTACTATTTTTATACTGGGAACTCAAGCGAGCAATAATAAAGCTTGGATAATCAGTTTTATACGTATGTAAAGTTTTTCAAAATGAAAATTACCTGTTAAGTATTGTAATATAATAATATACCCTTACAGGGATTTAAGTTTTAGAATGAGAGCAGGACTGAACCTACTAAAATCATCAGCACAACAATCGTTTTTTTTTTTTTTTTTAAATTGATTCACTGAATCTTATTTACAAATAGTTCACCTGAAAGTATCAAAGCATGCTTCACAAGTGGGCATGTTGCAATGATGAACTCAGTGATGTAGATTCTTCACATCCCCCTGACACCGTTCCGTTAGTTACAATTTCACTACTGTAAGTACGCGTTATTATTGTCTATCGTGTTTCCCTTTTTCTATTAATAAACAGAAGTTAAACACTACGGATGCAACATTATGGCGATCACGAACACGATCCCGAACATATTAAAAAAGGTTTTTGGGAACATATTCGGCGTGGAAACAAGGGGGAATACCAAAAAGGATATAACAAAATGAATCGGGAACCAGGCACACGGCAGCGAACCTAACTCCCAGGTTTCCCAAAGACTGATTTCTCGTGCCTAACTAGTCAGAGTTACGCAGGATAAGCAGCCTAGTAAAATAAATTTCCTTTGGATGAAAGAAGGTTTCCGGAAATTGGAGATCTAAAGATAGGGAGTATTAGAGCGGAAGTGGCTGTTAAACGTCGGATTATGAGACAAAGCGACTATGTTTGAAATTCAGTCGAAAGAGAACACTTTAAGAAAGTCAAAAAGGAAGAAGCATATCTTTTCTCGAAGTCTGCACTGCAGGTTGACACGAATGAGTCGCACGCACGGCTGTGAGAAAACCCCCGACAATTTCATATATTGTATAACTGTTTTATATATTGAAGCAAAACCAACAACCAGTACTTAATCCACGACGGCACTTTGCTATTTGTGGCTGTCAAGAAAAATAATTACGCTGTCAGAAAGAAAAAATATATATATTGTTGGCCATGAAAAGAAACTCTTAGGGACCAGACAACGGTGACAAGGAGGTGTACCTGAAGAGCAACTAAAATTTTATCCTGCAGACATACACTTCGCCGAATTTGACCGAGGATTTGAGGATAAAGCAAATCTTTAGGAGTGAAGATTTAGATGATGTACGAGACAACCTATGTACGGGTATTTTATTCCGAGTTGAAGGAACGTCAACCATGTTGTCACATGAAAGAAAATAATGAAGGAATGATATTTACATTGGCAGGACAGCAATTCCACCTTCGAAAAAAGTTATGAAAACACAAGAACCAACTTCGAAAGTAACCTGTTCGGATGGAAGGCGTTTTGATGTTGAGCCTACACTTCCATAATTTCCGAATTCAATCCATTTAATGTGAAACCCGTCACGATAATATAAAATCCAACTTTTCCTTCTGAGTTTACAATATAACGCATCCACCGAGACCGACTTCTCATACCAAACCCGACGACACTAAACTTCAAACTACAACTTCAATGTAGGAGCAGCGCAGGAGAAGGAGTTCATTTTTAATAAGAATATAAGAACCCCGGTAATAATATCAAAAGATTTAAGGTAACCATTTATGTTATAATTCAAAGTCAGAGCCATTCACATTAATAATTAATTCAATGGTAATGCGATACGAAAGCAAACATTAGTATCGATCCAAAGTTACAATTTTAATTTTGCTTGTGAAAAGTTTCCTGTCTACGTTTCTATTATTTCCGGCTCTTTTTCGTCGTGGGAAAATAAGTTTTCCACGGAAAAAAGTACACTTCAAAAACTGACAAAGTGCTCCAATTGGAGGCCGTTATATTTCATTATGGAATTGCAATTGAAAGAGGAGGGAGTGAGAAAAAAAGGTGAAACTCCGAAAAATGATAATATACGTATAATAAAAAACGACGTAAAGAAGGGATGTCGTAGGAATAATTATCCTTTAATAATCAAGGAGAATTACATTCTTTGATTCGAACCTAAACGTTTTTTTTTCTTTTACGTGATGACAACCTATTAGGTGAACCTTTTTGTCATTCGTCCCTCTTGAGCTGCACTACCAAACTCAACTGAAATAACATCTTAATAAATTCAGCGCTGTGGTTAACCAAAGCTTTACGAGTAAAATGTCTAATGTCGTGAGAGATTTCACATCCAAAATTAATCTGTATTTTTTGAGAATTTTCGATGTTTCTAAATAAACTGGAAGTGAAGGATGAATTTCGCAGGGGTAGTGAAAGGATTACAAGTCGTATATTTCGTACTTTCAAATGCAGCCAATGTTTTTTTATTGTGTCACGGAAATTATTCGGCTGGAGTAGAAAAGTGAAGACTCACGAGTAGGTTCACACTTTTCCCCTGATTCTTAACCTAGGCACCCTAAGTTTTCCCATCCCCACAAGGGTGGAAGTCAATGTCAACACGGAGTTACGGTCTGTAGTTTATACTCAGAGATCGTAAGAATTATTTGTAGAACTTGAGCGCTGAATAAATAAAATACAAATGCGTAGACGGTTTCTGTACTTTAATATTCGAAAAGCTTCTAACCCGACAGAAAATAATTCAACTCCTCCTGAAATAACATTTAAAAGCAAAATAATGTAGAAGCAAGGCAAAGCTCGGAAACAATGCAAAAGGCACCAGAAAACTTGAGACAATTCGTAACGAGCAGCCTCGGCCAAAGCAAAGCCGTTAATTTATTTTCATTCAAATAATACTGACAGTTTGGAAAATCTTAAAAAGTTTACTATTTAACACGGATGAATGATTTGAATTATGTTTATGGTGAGTCAAGAATGACAAAGGATACGGTAGAGAAGGTCAAACGGGGGAAATCTTTGACAATAAATAAAATTTAATGTTAAGGACATTGCCAAATTTCAAATTTTTGGCATTTCCATGACAGTTTAGGTGAGAAGTTCAACCGTCCAACTGATTACAAACAAAATAGAAAACCGTTGGAACCAGACGACCCAAATTCTTGGTAGACCAGGACAAACCTGAACCCTAGGGAGATTTGTGGAGGAGACTACATTTTCCATATATATTCTACGTAAATATGTAAAAGAAGAATTTAATTTGAAAAAAGTTAAACTGTTCTTGTTCTTCAACAACAGCACTGACCCACATCGCAGAGCAAAGACTTCACAAAACAGGACCGACTGTCATAGACAATTAAAATTGATTTTGATCCATTTTTGATCTTATTTATTTATAAACGATGTTGATCATTAATTACATTAAAATTTTGTAAAATAATATTGTGATTTGTTTACCAAATTTACAAATTTAACAAATCGACGTGGTCGATGACCACCCCACTGGGGACTACACAATCGTACGTCCAGTACCATCGAGTAGTACAGATCATCTAAAACGTAGGGTACGTACTGCTTCGGTGTGATCATTTCTTATAGTAATAGGTGGCAGTTACCTAGGGAGGTGTCTACAAATAAAAATTCCGATTACCAACGCAGAGCCTAACCTCAGTAATAAGAAAAACTAAACATTTCACAACTTGTAATTAAAATTATAATTCATAATCTAGATTTACTCATTTTTCAATTCTGGCTCCTGTACCCTTTACACCACACACGGTAAAATGTGTATTTGAAAATTTATTATTCATCAACGAATTATAAAATTTTTAACTACAATTATGTTTTTTTTGTTAAAGACCCGCTTGTCTTAGGGTTAATTAGGGACACGTAACATGGATTCTGTAGGTTCGAGTCGACCGAGTCGATAAATTAGTTTTCCAAAACATCGATCAGTCTTAAAATCGGACAAAACTAACTTCTCGATGGGACTCGGTCGACTCCGAAACAAAAACCAATCCTCTGTAATCTATCAGTACCTGGCTAAAATTTTAATCGTAGAACTAAGTTGTACACAAAATATTCAACAAACGACGAGACTTGGTCTCCTTCGACAAAATTTAATAAAAAAAATCAGTTATTTATGTACAAACCCAATCAGAGTGGGACTTAACAGCTTAAGCGGAGTGGGACTTAAGCAAGAAAATATTTTCAGTGAGAAACAATTTTAATTGCTACTTGTTGACTAGAAGGTAAACGACGTTCCTCTTCTTAAAAATAGAAATTCTCAATTTTCAACACAATCAGTTTTAGGATTCCAACGGTGGATCTTCATCTCTTTGACACTGAACCTTTCCAACGTGAGAAGAGTTTAATAAGAACAACAAATCTTAAGCACACCTCTTAAAGTCAAACAATACTGTTAGTTTTGTGTGATGAATTGTTTTGTTAACGACACTCTGAACTCGAACTTTTTGTGAATGAAATTCCCTTAATAGTCGCTGACGGTCTTTCCCCCATGTCAAACCCTTTCGGACTCCCCAACAGGATTTTGGAATTCGATTGAGAGAGTGACTGCTGAGGGAAAACCAGGTACTGCGACTGATTTGGCAATTTTTGAATGAAAGGTTTCACGGGAACCGAATTACTTTGAGATACTGGCACTCGTGAACTGTCACAAACTTTCATTAAAACGCCCGTGCCGAACTTTTTCGAATTTGAGATCAGAAGAGAAGCAGACGGTAAAATAGGAGATTGTTGTTTTTGTATGAAGAAACTCTTGGCCAGGCTTCCGGCGCTGTTGGTTCCTGTTGTTTCTAAAAGACCAGGTGTTGCGGTGCTGACTGTTGTCACCTTTGGCAGAGAAATACCAGATGATTGAGACACCGCATCAGACCTGACATTCATCATGGTCCACTTCTCAAAAGATGTTTTCCCCGTGCTGGAAGGATTCAATTGAAGAACCGGTGGACGAATCAGTTTCGTGTTTACAACAGCACTCTTGTGCTGGGATTGCTGCCCGTTAGAAACAGAAAATCTTTGATTGGACAATATGCTTTGATTGAACGTAAGATCCTTAACTCCGACCAGTCTTCTCTGAACCGAAAATGGATCCTGTTGACTCGTTTGGTTCGGTGCTTGGCATTTTTGTACAAAATTAATTCTTCCCGTTTCCAGAGTGGAATCTGTGACTTTAATTTTAACTTCTGACTTCTGCGGCAGGGTAGGAGTGGAAACCTTGTTGAGTAAGGATGTATCTCCCATTGTGGGTCTTCTTGAATGCTTTGGTAAACTCTTCAAAAGCTTTTGAGCGTTTCTCATGAGAGCTCCTTGTGGCCTCACCTCCTTCTTTGTTTTGCGCTGTTGTGGTAACACGACTGTAGTCGGTCGAAGTTTTTCAGGTTTAACAATTACACTGACACGTGACGTTAAATTCGTTTCACTTTGCTGCGTGGTGAACTTTGACATGTCATTTGTACGTGGTAAACTACTTTTGTACGGTTCTTTCTGAGGTTTTACTAATATTTGTTCACTATTTTGAGTTGTTACAACTTGATGACGTGCTACCGTCTGTGGCACGAATCCATTATCTCCATTTTCTGTTGAAATTTCTACGGTTTCTCCAATTTCAATATTACCGGAGAAAACTACTTCGGACATTTCCAACGTTGGCACATGATTCGCTTTGTACTGTTCTTTCTTCTTCTTTTTCCTCTTGCAATGGGATCCATCGGAATGCTTCTTACAATGATGCTTTGACTTCTTCGCCTTTTTCCTCTGCAGATAATAGTCGTATTCCACATTTCTATTCGCGTGTGTGCCATCTGTCCCGAAGGTTCTTGAAAGGTTCATTTCATATCGAGGTGTAAATGCCACGCTTCCCTGCATTTCATTATCCTTTTCATCTTTTCTTTTTTTCTTCATTTCCCTTTCAAAATCCTTCCTTCTCTTTTCCTCCAATTTTTCTGCCTGCTTTTGTTCCTTTTCCTTTTTTATTTGCTCCAGTCTTTCCCTTTTCACATTGTCCTCCACATCTTTCACAATCCTCTTCAGTGTTCCCTTAACCTCTTGGAAAATTAAGAAATTTTCATTCGATAGTGATTTCACAGGTACTTGTCTACGAGATTTTTGCTTATTTAATATTGATAATGCCACTTTCCTTAAAGTGTCTGCCTTTTTACTAATACAAACTTTCCTATCGACTTTTTTTATGCCACAGATTTTCCCCTCGGAAGATTTTCTCTCTTTTACAGATAGTTTTTTCTTTTTTTTCTTTTTCTTCATCATGTAGCCATCATCATAAATGGACGCGTCCTCCAATTCTAAAAATCATCAGAAATTGCATTACCATTTAAAACTGAAGACTACAACATCTAAATAAGTCTGTACACTATTGCTGCATTAGAAGTCAAGGGCTCTCTCTCAAAAAAATTACTACTTCCAGATTTTTTATTTATTTCGATTTTCGCCTTCAAAGTTCATTTTCTCGAAAATATTTGTTGATACGTCAATTGAAATAATCTCGGTGTAAATTTGACCCAGACTTTTCTCATACACTGACACGGGGTAGGTTTCGCCCAGATGAATTCTTCATTTCAGACGGCTGACTTTGAATGCCGTTGAAGCAAAATAGAATACAATTTTTGTCCTCGATGAATGTCACATTTCGAAGTCGCAAGGATATCTGAGTTGGGCATGGCGGCACCACCGATGTCAAAATTCGAAATCCTTTCAAGTTGTTTCATTACATTTAAAATCCACTATTTTTCAGACCTATCACACTTGCAAATATTAGTCGTCGGTAGCACAGTTTAACGACAGAGCCACCCGAACTACTCCATTCACTAAATCACAGATTTTTAATTGAACAACTATTTGTGGTTTCAACTTGTTTCAAAATTCAAAATTAAGGGCCTAAGGGCTGTCCCGGTTTCAATCATTTCAATTGTAATATCCACATTGTACTTGACACGATCACAATTCAGGTGATTATTAAAATTCAAATATAAAAGACTATGTAAAGTTAAAAATATGTTTTAAATAATTTAGTTTGTGCTATACAAAACGTTACAAAAATTTCTGAATATCACAACTAGGGGCTCATGCAGTGGAAACATGTTATGGAAATCTAAAGTTCAAGAAATATATTTACTGTAATCAAAAATTTTTTAAGCATAGATAGAGAATGCAAGTAAACCGAATTATTGGTGAAGTAATCAATATTTTTGATAGTACATTAATTTTATAAATAAACTATATGTTTAGACATTATCTAATTTTCTCCCCAATGACTTACTTCTCAATTCTTACGACTATGTTAAGTAATATGCAAGGAATATTTCATTTGAAAGAAATGTTACTCTCAATTACCTAAATTAATGCTTACTATTTTTGTGCTTAAAAAGATAGTGCTAAAATCTAATGGCACTAAATTTTTTAACAACTCAAGCATTAACCACTATTGTTAAAATGAAGACTATTGTTGTACGACTGGTATCGCATGTAATAACAGCTCTTTGCGACCTGGTGATTTGACGTTCAACAAACGTTAAGTATCAATGGAGCTCCAGCTACTCCAAGTACCCACTAATGTCGGCACTTTACACTTCCTGCTTTAGATAAAACATTGAACCAATGGTGTCTTTCACTGTTTATTTGTCCCCTCAATGATGTACAACAGATATGTTACACACGGTTTTGTTTTCATATGTATTACTCCCCTTAATATTGCAGTCTGTGTTGCATTTGATTCCACTTAAAGGAAAAAAAATGTTACCGACATAAATAATAAAAATTTTGTTGTTAAGCCACCATTAAACCACTGTCCAGAGAAAAGATTACTAAGGAATTCTTACTCAAAATTATTTACAGTATTACAAAACCCATTTACAAGGTTATAGAATTATTTCCCATATTACAAGACTCCAAGTAAATATTAAGCTTAAATATAAAATGCAGTGCATTAAATGATTCTTATAAAATGTAAGTCACAACATATACTTTTGTACTTTTAGGATGACTTCAATTTTGTACTAATATAATATTTCTGTGATTGCGAAAAAAGTCCAGGTCAATCACCAATGCAGATAAATTACACAGAATAAAAATTTCTTTTCGAGAAGTGAACTCTGCAGAATAAGCTGTAGTATACTCAGTAAACTCTCAGTACCCAAATAATCAGACAAAAATTTTTCGTAAGCCTTTGGAAAAATGTTGAACCATAAAAAAAACCGAAAAATGTTAGAAGGTGGTGCCGGAGAGATTAATCGGGGTCATTTTGATCTATCTTCTTTTACAGGTAAATAAATATTTGAAAAACCAAACCAAAGTATAAGTAAATTGGTACTAACCCATTTCTCCAGCCTTAAGCCAAATGTCTTCCAGTACTTGCCACTGCTGCTCATCTGGAATATCATCATCCATTTCCATATCCTCAATAACTTTTTTGACTTCCTCTGAAAACTCATCTTTTTTATCTTCTCCTGAATGCTTATCAAAATTTGATTTCTTTTTGTAAATTAGATGCCTAGCACCTTTCTTCGGCGCATTCAAAAATGCTTGGGGAAGATCTGTATTGCTGAAAAGAAAAGTAAATGAAAATTCCGATTTGACCGTTCCATAAATTTTACAGATCAATGTTGGTAATACAACTTTGAATACTTACTTTTTGTTACACAATATATCAACTTCACTAGGTGAAGGGGCTGCACATATCCTTGTAGGATCTTCAGGATGGCATCCTATATCCTTACCAGAGAGCCATAAGTCATATCTATCTGGTTGAAATCTTTTTACAAAGGTATCCATGCTTATCTTAACCATGTCACCCCTATGATTAAAATTCATGTTTTAATGCTTTTTTCCTGTAAAGTTGTATATAGAAATTGTGCCCTTCACATTTACCTGCAATTACATTGTGAAGCTCTTTTCCCATATTCAACCCATCTGGGAGTTGCAAAATTTGTACTTTCTGCACAATTAAAACCATGATTAAAGCCTGCATGATACCCATAGGGAAATGTAATCATAATTTCTCCTTCCTCTTGAGTAATCTGAAACATTATTTCAAAAGAGTTATAATAATTTGCTTATATTCATAATTGTGCACAGACTAAATGAGATACTTACTCTATTAAAAGGTATAGAATATTGTTTTAATATTGGAGGTGAAATAAGAGTTGTCTTGTGCCTTAGAAAAGCAGGACAACTTCTTGCATTAGGAGGGAAAAATCCATTTGCCAGTCTTTCAAGTCTCCTACCATGTTCAGGTGGTATTGAATACCTGTAAATAAATTTTGAAACATAGAAAGAATTTCAGGATTTATCATTTATATCTACATGAAAAGTTTTTGAATAACTGAAACAAAACTATCAAGCTGTCAATTGATTTTTTTAAGATGTTCATTGAAACCAGTAAAAGAATTCTTGTGCACAGCACTTTTCAAAAGAATGTTTAAAAAAGTTATTATTCATTTACCATGTTTTTGGTGCCCCAAAATGAAGATAATTTATACTGTATAAATCCATATCTTCTGTGTGCCAAGCAAATGTGGTTTTCCACATTCCAAAATATAAATAGGCTGTATTAACTCCTTCTATGCTTATTCCATAATCCTGGTTAACAAAATCCAATATTGTGCCTAACCTATTAATGTTCCAGTCCTGGAATAGATAAAAATTTGTAAATAATTTTCACCTATTTAAACTGTACAAAGATCATTTCTTGAGGAAGAAATGTGTTACTATAGTTAATTTTAAAATAAATAATCTGTTACTGTTCATTGATTATTTTGAAATACAGAAATTAATAAATTATATTAAGTTATACATACATCAACTTCAGGATCTGTCAATGAGCCAGACACATCAGCCCCATAAATGGGAGGAACATATGTAATGTTTTTCCAGTATTTCCTTTCTAAATCACCATAATCAAAGTGTTTAGGTGTTCTGTACCTATAAATGTAAAATTTAATATCAATCAAATTTCTCAAAAATATTAATGCACAGCCAAAAATTAACTTTACACTTACTTTGGATTTTCTGCTAACTGTTTATATTCCCTAATAGTCATTTGTTTCTGCTGTATATTAATTTGCTGGTACAAGCCTTGCTTACCAGTAACCACTTGACAAATTGGAGCCGGGATTACAAGATCTCCAATGTCATCCATATCATATTTAGCTTTTCTGTATTTAAATAGAATCATTCATCAATAATTTCACAATTACATATATTTGTTGCATATCTCTTAGGTACAAATAGAATTTTCTGGACTTGATTTTCTTTAAACTTATTAAAACTGTTTACCTGGGTACCCATTCAGGTGGGGGTACAACTTTTGCCAAACCAGCTTTGTGAGCCCCTTGAGACTCCATATACTGTATATACTGTTTAAAATCTTTGAACTCATCGTAAGTGGGGCGAAATACCATAATTTTAGGCACCCCTTGCTGCGCCATATTTGTTTTGGTACACCTACAAACAATGTAGACAAATAAATTATGAATTATAGACAGACTGTTACAACATGTAACAAAAATACAATCATTTTTAGAGTGTTTGATGTTTAAAAAAACAAATTTTTATAGGTTAAATAAATTTCCAAATATACAATTTCCAATGTTTGTTGTCGACTTGCAATGCAATTATTATTACATCGTAAACTTTCCGTGATACACAACCTTGTTACAACTATGCCCCGCGTATCGATATCATTATAAGAAGCATCTTCCCGTCGTTTGTTGCAACAAATCTACTAAAACCTATTTAATTTTAATTATACCGAACAGACGTGAACTGGCGTTTGTAGAATAGTAAACATTGATCGTTATATCACATTCCGGTGGTATTTTTTGATGATTACCTTTAAATTCAATAATTGAACAAGTCTATCACTCGAAAATTTACGCGCATCACTTATATGTGATAAATGTTTTAATTTGTTTTACGGAGAACGAAACTACACAACAGATTCGATCGTCCGCCATTTTACCTGTCCTTAAAAAAACGTCGTACACTGTGTTCGGAAATTCACTCATTGCCTCTGCAATGAAAACGTTCAAAATTTTTTTTACAAAAAGTTTGTTGAACCTCACATCTGAAATCGAAGTCCGACATGAAAATAATAATTTTGGTATTCCGTATTATAAAATTTAATACAGAAACTAATGACAGAAAGAAGCGTTATCTAGCGATGAATATGGCGTTGAAGAAAAAATCGAATTAAAACTGTTCTGATTAATTATCACGGGAAAATAATTTTCATTTTTGGTTGCTTACCGGTAACAAAGTCATATGAATTGTACTTCAAAAAATAATTATACTCATTATTCGGATTTAAAATAAATAATAACAGTCCGTCAGAAAGGACAACACATTATACTTAATTATATCTACTTGAATTATTAACAATGTTAATAATTCTTGTAATCGAGTTTATTTGTTTCTTGGGACAAATGTTGAATATCCAATGTTGTTCAAATTCACTAGGTTCATTTTAGAAATAACAGCAATTCAGATTTAACTAAAATGTAACGAATTGCAAAGAGTTAAAATCTTTCTAGAATTCTCCTACGAAACGAGTATAATGATTGATATAGTGATACATGTAATGGATCATAAAAAAGTGCCCTGACCCGAAAGTGCGACATGAATTAATTTCCCTTAATTGATCGTCCGATGATTTTCAACCACTAATGAAATATCTAAAATATAAACGCAACATTTGACAACACAAGATAATTATTACTTATTACGAAAATAAATTCAAAAGGAACTGAATATTGCCCCAGAGTTAAAAATAAAGCTGTGAACGTGTTAGCAAGAACCAACATTAAATTTTTTTTTATATTTCAATACATCTTTGGCCTAAATAATTGTACATATGACATTTATGAATAATACAGCGTTTGTAAAAACAAATTCCACAAATGTCATTGTATTATCAATTGTTATAAGCACTGCATATATACAATTACATATACGACGATTATCAATACAGCCACAGCAAAACTTTCAGGGTTGTTGACCAGGTTTGAAATATTTATCTAATAACCTGACAACCAGGAAAATCATCAGTGATTAAACATGAAACGATGACTTACCTATGTGGTGCAAATTATCAACGAAGCTCCAATTCATGGGTACTTCAAGAATAAACCAACTAATAACATTCGTGACAAAATAAACGGGACATAGTCTGTCTAAGTATATCTGAGCCGCGGATAAAGAATTTCTTGACCTATGATAACTTTCGGGACAATTAATGCACACCATATAAATTGTGAAAGGACACGATATTAAGGAGCTTACGGCTGATTGCACTGTTAAAGAAAACACAAGGAAACTTATTCACCAAAAAAAAGATACACGTACGTTTACAATCAGTGCTTTTTGCACCTCTCAGTGGAGTGCGCTGCAACACTCATAGAGAAGAAAGAAACAAGAAGTTTATAAATAAACCCCACGTTATTACAAAACTGTATATATTTATATGTACTGTATACATAACTGTTTATACATTAAAAAATACATTAAAAACATTCATTTTATAATATTAATTGTAAAAGCTTATTCCTACAATTACAAGTTTTATAGCTTTTCTTAAATCTCAAATTTCCCTATACAATATTTTACTCTTAGAAAGTAGAAAAGTAATTTTCTGTTTTCATTTGACAATGAACTCTTAACTTTGGCTGCCATGTTTTTTACTAGTTTTTTAAACCTATACACTGGTTTTTAATAATAAATATTTCATTTTAATAAATGTTTTATCGCTCAATAAATTTTGGAAGCTGTGGGAAGTTATAAGGCGACTACTGCAAAAAGAATACAAATAAATACACTGTAAAATTAATAGAAACCTCATATTAAATTGAGACCGAACGGACTTCAATTTAATGTTAGCAAGTTTACACACTGTTTAATCACTTGTTCGGGTCTTTGATTAACCTCTACTTTCCGTAAAATACAAAATAAATACAAAACTTAATGCTAGACTTTGTCTACCAGCACGGATTTACTTCAAGTATCAAACATTCAAACAGCAAGACCGGACAACATATCCAAAAGTTATGTGAAAATAAAAAATGAAAAAAGAATGTACAAGAATAGTAGTAGCAGACACATGAATCTCTGTAGTCTTAAAAAATCAATGAAGAAGAGTACTATACTGCTTTTTTTCATAAATGTATCATTATGCAATTGTTTAATATTAATCGAAATTATACGATCGAAATACGCTGGATTAGTAGTCTATTCGAATGCAAACAAATATGGTCGTTCCACTTCATTCACCTGTGATCTTTGTATTAAATGCTGTGTATTACTACAATCCGAACAGAAACTAACCAACTAACC
Source organism: Polyplax serrata (assembly GCA_037055365.1). NCBI lineage: Eukaryota > Metazoa > Arthropoda > Insecta > Psocodea > Polyplacidae > Polyplax > Polyplax serrata. Next base: position 948,664 of record JAWJWE010000044.1, read on the forward strand.
GGTTTGACCGACCAACCTAAGAGGTTTGCGAGAAAAAAAAAACGAAAATTTTTTCGAGTCTTCAGACGTTAACGGCCTCTTGTCACCGCCTATTCAGTATTAAAGCAATACAATATTTTAATCTAATCGAATTCTAATTAAAAAAATAATATAAATATATACACGTGTTTATATCTTTGAGCAGGGAGGACTTAATTAATCAAGGACTAAGCGCAACGAGAAAATCGTCCTTCTGGAGCGAATCCTCGAAGTGCTTTTGACACATGATTCTCGACATTCACTACTTTAATTCTTTACAAATATTAAATAATAATCAAATAAAAAGCACCAAAATAGAGAATTTCATTTCAAGATCACCAGCAAAAATTATAAACAGGTCTTAAGTTCATTGAACAAGTGAAGAAACCAATTAAGCACTCGGCCGTTCCACACCTGAAAATTTACCCAGTAGGTCGCCTTATCTACTACGTGGTATCAAAAACTCTATGTATATATCACTTCTTATTTTGGGCAACGTCATTGACTTGCTATATGAATGTATAAAATTAATAATAATCTTCAGGTACTCAAATAATTAATAATAATATTTAAACACGTTAAATGTGACACTCTACCCTCCGGATTACCTACAACTGCAACTTGACAAAGACAAGAGTCTTGAATTTGGTGGAAACCGATGAAATTATTTCACCCTAAGTCAAAATTCTAATCTTTTGGGAAAAACATTTACGACCAATGATATTTTGGAAATAGCAAAATCAGACTGAGATGTTTGAACTCTGGGAACTTAACAAAATTCTGGTGAAATCAACTTCACTATTAAGCTTCACGTAGAAATCGTCACTCTTGACTCTAAAAAATGTTCGGTAGAAAATAATTCAAATTAATTTTCCTTGCATTTGATAAAAAATAATTTACATTCATGAATCGACTTATAAAGTCGCATTGGGCATGATTGTCCCTCACACTAACGCTAATTTGAAAATGCCATAACACTTTTGAAGTACTCAAGAAATGCAATTCTTATTCTTTTAAGTCATATTCGAACGGATAAATCATTTCACCGATTTATAAATTCAGTCAGTCAGGTTGTTAGGAAAAGTACCGACTTAAAATGTCTCTCAAAACGTAATTTTTCGTGACTGAATTAAATTTTGAATGTTGTATGTTACATCTTTCTCATTTGTCGTATCCCTCACGTCTCTAATCTGTGCAGTAAGAAACGCTTCAAAGTATCTTCTTCCTAATAAGCAATCTCCTAATGAACCATTCTGCTTCCAGCGTAGTTATGGCATGTACTTGCTTAAAAACAAAAATATGACACGTAGTATCGCAATGAGGTGGTAAGTCATTGTCTTTAAGCGATTCACATCGGATGGGAACAATACTAAAAGAAAAGCCTTTTCTATAAAATACCTAATGATAAGAATAAAACTGTGTACTGTAGAGAAGACTCTTATTGCTTTGTATCCTGCCCTCGTGAACAACCTGGAAACGCTACATCGCATGGATCACAAGGAACTTCACATTTAAATATCTGTCCCATAGATAGATCAACTGATACTGTCGCACTAGGATTTACTATATTACCTGTAAATATTATGAGGATTGATTCTCCTTAGTTAATAATTATTATTAAATTAATTAAACAATTTTTACCTTGACTATTGGTCTGACTCGATGTTCTACCGTATTTTTCGTGAACACTCCTATGTCGTTTTAGAGCAAATCTATCAGCAAAGCTAACCTCGCAAATGTCACATTTAAACGGTTTTTCCCCCGTGTGAACCTGAAATAAACGATTCAATAAAATCATATTCATCCCGTAGATTAAGCACAATTCCGTTTCTTTACTGGTCATCCTACCTTAGCATGATTTTTTAAGTGAGTTGCTTGATTAAATTTGGAATCGCACACATTACACCTATAAGGTTTTTCACCCGTATGAATCCGCCTGTGATTCCACAATGTTGAATGCCTAGCGAATGTTTTTTCACAGATCTGAGGCAGATTAAAGAGAATTAAATTAAATAAAGCCGTATGGTGTGTGAAGACGATTGGGAAAAGTCAGGCAAACTATTAATACCTCGCACTGGTAGGGCCGTTCTCCGCTATGAATCCTTTCATGATTTTTTAGATGAGGTGATTGTGAAAACTGCATTCCGCACGTGTTACATTTGAATGGTTTTTCTCCCGTGTGAACTCTACTATGATTCTTAAGATAAGCTGCTTTCGCAAAACAAAGTCCGCATCTCAAGCATTTGAATGGTTTATCACCAGTATGAAGTCTCTTATGGGACCACAGACTTGAATATCTGAATGTAAATTATGATGAAATTAAATTTTTTACTGTCTCACTTTGACAAGAGAGTTAACACAACATTAATGATTGCCCATTTGATACCTTGAAAATGTTCCTTCACATATATTGCACTGAAAAGTTTTGTCTGGATTATGCAGCCTGTGATTTCTTGATCCACCAATAAATATAATACCGGATCCGTTGCACTGCTGACATTTGGCAACACATGGTAAACCTCGCTTTTTCACAGGATGATGACCAGGTTTAGTCCCATGTGAGGTAGAAGCACTGCAACCATTTTCAATTTGCTGGAAACACAGAAATTATTTTACAATACTTTTCATCTGTTATATCTGATTAATTGTGTTACAAACATAAAATATTTGTCTTACCCCCAGACAGCTATGACATTTAAACTTTTTCCTTTTCAATCCAGCTATATGATTCATTGTAACTTCCAGCCCACAAATTTCACAAGATCTTGTAACTGATATTTTTGGCTCAGGCTCACTCATTGTAACTGTTAAAAATATTTCAATATGTCAGGACTCACTCACACAAATAATTGTTCCTATTAATTTATGTGAAATCATTTGCTTACCTTGGTGATCCTTATGTAAAGCATTTTTATGGCTTTTCAATTCACCTGATAAGTTAAATGTCATTCCACATATGTCACAATTATACTGTCTAGTTGGCTGTTGGGGTTGAGGTGGTTGTTGTGATTGCTGTTGTTGACTTGTTTGCTGCTCTGAATTTTGTTGTTGTGATTGTAATTGCTGATTTGGACCCTTTTTTAAGAATGTTAAATACAAACTGAAGTGATTATTTTGTTGAATAGACTTACTCTTAGAAATTGATTCTACATTTAAGTTACAAGTGTTACAGTTTTGAAAAATTGGTGACTGATAAATAGAAATACCAAATTACCGAATTCTGAGCATGAACACGTTTGTGATGATTTAATAACGAGATATGTGCAAAAGCTAAACCACATACATCACATTTGAAAGAGGCTGCAGCTGCCAAGGACATTTGATTGACTAATGCATAGTTATATGAAAATGGCTGGCCAACATCCAATCGGTAGCAACCTTTGTCATCAACTACTGCTGTACCAACTGCTGCACCTGTAGTGGTCTGTACCTGATAATAATTGATTATATTAATAACTTGAAAGACCAATTTTAATAAGTTAAGGAGTATTAATATTATACTTACTGGAACTTTTTGGATCATATTAACATTGTAGCAAAAAGGAAAATCTGTTTTACAATCAGAATCCTTTTTGTCTACAGTGGTGGCAATATATACTTGAGGTTGAACCTGAGTTGGCTCAAACATGGCGATAGCTGTTGCAGCAGGCTGTGAGTCATTACCTCTTCCGTTCTCTGCTCTGTTTGAATATAAGATTATTACCATTTTATATTTTGAAGCATTTTTTACACTGGTAAAAGTTTAATAATTTACTACCTGCTGGTAGGCTCCGTTTGTGTAAACATGGAGCACTTCCCTACAACAGATCCAGTTGGAATTTTGATAAGTCCTCTTTGCTGCCCTGCAGAATCCGTAGTCTGAAGGAATAAATGTTGGTCTTCTGCTTTTATTACAATTGCATTACCTACTTCCTGTTGGTCAGTTCTGCCAGATTGTGGTAACCATCCAGTACTAATGGACATACTGCAAATGTATCATAAAAACAATTAGTTTGAATACTACATATAAAAGTGAAATTTGAGAAACCAACTAACAGTATTTTTCTTTTATAAGTACTGATCCTAATTAATTAATGTGAAAATGTATGACAAATGTTTTGCAAAAAATACAGTTCACAATCATTAATATTTAATGTAAGGCTGCAATATACATATATTTAAATTATCAGAAAAGCAAGTAGAACTGTTATTTTCTGCAGTTGGTTACAATTTAATCAAATTATTACAAGAAAATATTGAAAAGTTTTCAATTTGTAAATTTTGTAAAGATAAAAAGAATTCGTGTGTCTTTGTCTCGCAAGAAAGAGACAGAATGAATACAAACAAATAAACAAAACCTCATTCGACATGTACAGGCAATTTAATCAGAATTCCAATTTTTTCCTTTCGCGATTTGGATCAATGTGAACAAAACTGAAACAAACATAAATTAGCCTCTCTCAACTTTCGTTCAAAAGGTAATACGAATCAATATACGAAAAAAACTGACAATACACAAACTGAAAGTGCTTCATTCACCACTACATCCGTTAAAAGTTATATTTAAATTAATTTATGAAGTCAAAATAACTATAAAATTCAAATGTCCGCAACCTTTCCCAAACGCTGAGTAGAATTTTAACCGAATAAATTTACCTTGTGCAACGAATATTTAGATAAAAACGTATTTCATGGCTGCGATTTACTCGGCGTTTACATGCACGTCCATTTTACATTTCCTCAATCAGGGAGTCCGCGTTCGAAAATAGAAAAGTCCGTGAAATGTTGTCTCTCTGACGTATCAGCGAACCATAGCAAATTAACGTTCGCGGGTTCTCAAGGAAAAATAACCGATTTTGGTTATTATTAACAAATCGGCTTTTTATCTACCACTAATTTTACAATTTAGTTAGTATTTTCCTTTCACACTCTGTAAGACTGTGTAACGTTACACTAAATATAAATCCTACAGGACGTACAGTACATTATAATCCTCAACAGCAGTACCATTTCGGAACAAACTCAAAATTTTTTTATTTACCATTAAATATATTCTTCATACGCACGGTTCCATACATGATGATTCTATTAACCCTAGTGAAGGAGTTTCTTTTTTGTCGGTTTCTAGCATGATGCAACATTCAAATAAAGCTAATAATTTTTCAAGCAATTTATGCCCTTTCTGTGAACAAATAATTTTCATTAATGATAGACTTAAACAAATAAATTATGTGCGTCTGTCCGATTATTTGAATATGCTTTTAAAAACATTGAATTTCTCTAAGTCCTAATTGTCAGGAACAGACATTTAAAACTGAAAGGCCGGGAGACACACAAGTGTGAAAATTGTTTTGGTCGGGCTAAAGATAAAACTGTTTTTTGAATGACCTATATTAGATCACATATGAACTTATTTTGCCAGGATATTCAAAATGAGCTAACTGTTTTCTAATGTCAAGCGCAGTTGTAACGAGGTGTGTCCATCTATATAAGATTACAAATGAAATGTAAAGTTTGTTTCCGTAAAGTCAAGGGTTTTGCTACATTTTTAAGTTGGTAATAAAGTGCGTTACAATAAATATTTTTTAATCGGCATTGGGACTGGTTGATTCCTCCCGTCAGCTAGTTGCCGCTTCTCATGAGTAGGATTGCCTCTTTATGAAAGATTATATTTTCACGTTTTATTATGGCCCAACCTCCATTAATTTTTGTGGGGGAAATAAAATTATCAATATGAATGCATCTTACTGTAACGCATTGGAAGACTAAATATTTTCAAAATGGCCGGAGCGTTGGTTATTCAAATTCGTGTTTATTTTCATTCGATTTCTACGGGGAGTAGTCCGTGAACGGATATTAAAGAATTGTGTGACTTAATTGTACAAAATCTCACTCACTTGTGTACTATTTTCAACTTGAAATTTCAAAAATGTTTCTTTCTCATTGAAAACATTTGACTCTTTCTTTGTTTTAATGGGAAAATGGAGTGGTGAGTTTTTGAGTAGAAATGAAGATTGTTTTCAGTATTCTAATGGAACAATTATCTGCTTTCGTTAGTTGCAACATTGTTTCATTCAACTCTTTCGAGTCAGATGTTCTGTTACCTTTCACTAATCCTGTTTGTGGTCGGCTTCTATAAGTTACTTGTTTTTTTACATACCGTACTCATTATTGTTGGATAAAAACCCGCGAAAAGAAGTTAAGCAAATTCATTTTCCCTGAGATTAATGTACTATTATCTCACAAAACTGTTTATCCAATACAATGTAATTTTCGTTCTTGCTCATTTACTAGTTTACAAAATAAGTAGAATCTAATAACCAACTGTGTTTTATTAAATTTTTACGTCCCAGGTATTCTTCAGTGCTGACTGATACATAATCCATGAAAATGTCTTCTTGTTCAAAAAAGTAAGTTAATAAATGCAATGCATTGATATGTGCTTTTTCTGTCAAATAATTACATTTTAATACAAAGTTATTTTGTTGTAGTTTGTTTGAGTCTATGACTCGAAGAAGAGTGTCTTGTCCCCAGGTCACACAGCAATTATGGGATGCAATTAAAAACATTAGGGGACAAAGGCAAGTTCCAACAGCAGAAAGAATTCAGAAATACATGCTTAAAGAGTTTGGTGTCAGTGAGGAGGAAGTAATAAGACAATTAAATCACTGCGTCAGGGATGGTTTAATTGAAATCACAAAAAGGACAATCAGTAAAGGAAATTATGTTGGGTCAGAACAAGAAGGATATAAATTACCACTTCTAAGTGTTAGTATTTGGCAAATCTTCATATTGTTTTTTTACTATAGCAAAACTTTTGTTTAATGGGAATGTCATCAATTACAGTTACAACCAGATGACTTTGATTGGTATTGCTTTGATTGTCATAGAGCAGGAGATGTAATTTGTTGTTCAAAACCAAATTGTTTGAGGGTTTATCACCTTGCATGCATCTCATCTACTGATCTGCCTGAAGGAGCCTTTGTATGTCATGTTTGTAAGGTAAATAATGTTACTTAGTACAATTATTTGCTTCTTTCTTGCCTTTAATATACATGAGTTTTTATTTTACATCACATTACAATACATTGTATTATCAAATTTTTATATCACATATTTTTGTAGATGTGTGAAATGACTTCTGATAAATTTCAAATGAAAAAGCCTAAACTTAACAGACTGCTTGGATATACTCTTCAGAGATTAAAATCAAAATATCCATTAACCTTAAAGGACCAAAGACTACCACCTCCAAATAAAAATATATTGGTCTCAGACAGACTTGCTCAGGTTAGTTGCTACTCATTCGTGACAAAAATTATTCATGATCTTTTGTACTAAGGTACAATACATTTAATTTCAGGTTCTCACCCCACCAACAATCCCTGCACCTGATGAAAATGAAGCTTGGAGGACTCAATTATTAATAGCAAGGGATATGAATCTAACATTAATGGAAGATAAAATCGACCAACGTCGTTATAAACTTCTTGAAGAATTTCATGTTGATGCTCTAAATATTGTCCACAACATGGTGATTTACAATGGAGGTACATTTTTTTGTTGTGTAATTAATATTTGTAAGTTTTATCTCTTTAAAAAAGTTTATTTACCAATTTAATTGTTATTGAATTTCAGTTGATAGTGCTGTAGCTGATATTGCAAGGCAGATGTTGAGAGACTGTATCCAAGATTTACATGAGATTCGCCAGTGCGTGGATTGCTACAAGCAAAGCCATGGTGATAAAAAAAAGCTATGGTTTTGCAAACCATGCAGGAAGCCTCATGAACTGGTCTATGCTAAACAATTTGGCTTTCCATACTGGCCAGCCAAAGTAAGTGATTAAGTTTTACCGTTCTGTAATTGTATTATGATTAGCTATATAACCGCTTATTATTTTTTTAGGTAATTAAAGTAGAAGACGATCAGTATGATGTTCGTTTTTTTGGAGCACAGCACCTGAGAGCTATGATTCCTAAGGCACACATTAGACCTATTTCTGTCAACATTCATACGTTGCAGGTCAAAAGATCGTCTGCTTGGAACAAAGCTTGCGAAGAATTAAAAAAACACCAAGAACTACTTGAAAAGGCTCGCGTGGCTACTGATAATTTTACAAAAATTATTGACTCCAGCTCAAGTTCGGAATATGAGAGTATAGATAGTGAACAGGAAAGGCAGCTAGAAAAAGCAAATCGTTTAAAAAGGCAACAAGCTATAATGGAAAAACATAATGCTCTTTTAATGAAACAGAAAGTAAAGAGAAGATCTACTTCAGTGATATCCACACCAAAAGTGGCACAGGTTTCCATTTCCAAAAAGAAAAGGGGACGTCCAACAAAGAACACCAATGAAACAGCGAGTACAGTGACAGTGAAATCCAAAAAGGGTAGAAAAAGGAAAGAGGTTTATGACTTTAGTAGTGATTCATTGGATAGTTTTACCTTTAATAATGGTTCCAAAAATGAAAATTTGCCAAAAAAGAATACAGATGAAATTTTCGACGAACTACTAAAAACCGGTGTTGAAAAACCGAAAAGTCATAAATCGGATGTCACAAAAGACGGTAAGGACATACAGAAATATTAAAATATTTTTATCATTGCTCGAAAAAAAATGCGACTCATTACTCAAATTTTGTACTCCTGTTGCAGAGCTAAAAGAAGAAGCTAATGATTTGAAAACAAAACAGTGGTTAGGTTTGGAGAACGACGATAGCGGAAGATTTTCAAAATTTCTAAAGACAAGTAAGACCACAGGCAAAAAAGGTAGTAAGAAAGTGTCTGAGAGTTCCGATTCGTCAGAAGATGAAATGCTTAACAAAACAAGTAAGAAGGGAAAAAGCAAGTCAGACACATTTGATTCGTCAACTATAAGTTCAAATGACACGTTCGATTGTAAGAGAAAATCCTTGAAGGGTGCCAAAAACAGTACATTGTTTAGTTTAAAAGAATCAAATCAAAATTTATCATTTGAAAAAATAGCCAGGGGCAATCAAGAAAATTTGAAAGGTCAAAATACAAAAAAGAAAAAACCTGACAGTGGAATACAAAAAATTTACACATCCAGCTCCGAAGCTGACGATGAAACTGACTTCAGTTCAAAAGAAGAATCTGGTGAGTCGAATTACCTTTGAACCATTTATTTTATAAACAATGTATTACATTATAAAAATATGTAAATGTTCTTTAATTTAAATTATTTACTTGTAGATTCGGACTTCGAATTGAATTCTTCCAAGAAAAAGTCGAAAAATAATAACAAGAAAACAGGGGCCAAAAATGTAGGAAAAGAAAATTTGAAGGACGCGAAAGGGAAATTCATTTCCAAAAGAGACGTGGCAACGGATGACGGAAGTTCTGATAGTGCTTCGGAGGATGTAAAAGATGCAGAAACATCGAAAAAAGCAAAAAATATTATAAATGCAGCAAAGAAATCAAAAAGAAATAATACCGATCCGAACACATCAGGACACAAAGCAGATTATTCGGATGAAACTGACGACGAAAAAGAACTGCAGACCTCAAAAAATAAAACAAGAAAGACCACTCCCATGGTTAAGCCTGAGGCGAGAGTTAAATTACCCACGGATCGCGTTGCAAAAGGTAAGAATCATGCGAAAACGAAAGTGAGTGCCATTAGTTCTGACTCCGACGCCTCAGCTCCCCAATCTAAGGAAACCCGTTCCAAAGGGAAGGACCCAAAAGAAAGTAGCACGTTGGATAGTCCGTCTAAAAAGCAATACACAAGAAGTAGTACGAAAAAAGACGAGCCCGAAAAGGTCATTAATAAGGGCAAAAGTAAAGAAAATAATAAACCGGTTCAGAGGATGAGTCAAAGAATGATCAATAAATATAAGGAAGTAAGTGAGGAAGATTTGGAGAAAAATGGAAAGGATAAAGCCAGTAAAACAATTAGTCTAAAGAAGGGCGACAAAGAGTGTCTTAGTTCAGACTCCGAAGAGCAGACTACTCAAAAGACAGAACCGAAAACGGAAGAAATGGCACAGATGCGTGAAATGTTTAAAAAGTACATTTCGAAATTGGACATGAAGGAGGGCGAGCTGAACAATGACAACTTTAAAAAGAAAAAGAACTACGACAGCTCCGATTCCGAAGATCTACCCAAGACTAACAAATTAAAACAAGAAACGGAATCAGAGTCGGAAATGGAAAAGAAAACGCCAAAGAAATCAACGAAAAAATCTAAAACTGAACTGCTAGAGGAAAAAGTACAAAAAATCAAAAAGCAGAAGAACATTCTAGATGATAAGAAAGGGAAGAATAGAAAGTCAGACGACAAGGAAATGAAAGAAAAGGAAGAAACAATTGTTTCGAGTTCTTCGCAGGAACCCATAACGAGATCTGTCGCCATTCAGGCTAGCCGAATCGAAATTCCGCCCGAGGAATCTCAAGAATTAGTACAAAAGACGGAAAGAGTGGCTGAATTGGAAAAGGAATTACAGGTGCAATTAAATGCCAATAAACTACTTGAAGTGGAACTGAACAAAACAAGGGTCATACTTGATCGTATAAGAAGCGATCACGAGGATGAAATTTCGGAGTTAAATAGCAAACACGTGATGAATGTGTCTGAAATAAAGAAGAAACAATGGGTAAGTAGGCACACATAAGAATTCTAATCTGCTAAGAATTCACTGATCTCAGACGAAACTTTTGTGGATAGTCATCTTATCATTTTTTATTATTCTTTCAGTGTTACAACTGCGAGACTGAGGCTATTTATCATTGCTGCTGGAACACAGCCTACTGTAGCGTGGAATGTCAGCAGGCTCACTGGCAGTCAGAGCACAAGAGGGTTTGTAGAAGGAAAAGATAAACAAACAGTACAAAGTAAGTTCATGTCTTTTGTCCGGAATCCTTTTTTGAAAAAATATTTTCCAAAGTGGAAACTTACTAGGAGCTTCGCACAACGACATATTCGTTACATCTGCAAGTTTCTCTATACAAAAAAAAGGCCGTTATCAGTATTCAATTTCACACTTGTTTCAGTTGGTCGAACATTATTTGTACTCTAGGCCTACGATATGTGCCTGGGTTATTCTTTTCGAAATTCGTGAAAATAAAAACACAAGAGTTCTTAGCCTAGCCCTTTTGAGTTGTTAACTATAAAGAACCATAAAATATTTGAACAATAATCACATGTCCAATTGCGGATAACCGAAACCCAGTTTCAGTAGAACTCTTTTTGTATTGTTTGTAAGACAGTAAAATGTCTCTGCAATACATAAATTTTATTATATTTTTGTTCCTTAATGTAAAGGACTTTTGTAAGCAATTTGTATTGCATAATTCAGTGCAATAGTTTGTTATTATTTTTTTAAATTAAGTGACATGCGCAAGTCTTGGACGAATTTTTTTAGGTGTGACAATTCACGCGAATCTAATGCAATTCCTGGTTTATGTTAGTATATTTTTACTTTCTTGGATTTCACTTTAGTTCCAGGTTAAATATTTTGAAGCATAAACACTATGTAATATATTTAGATTTGAATCTCAAAGTAGATGTAAATCCAATATTTGATGCCCCCAAGCAGGGCAATAGAAAAATATATTAGTCCTCTGAAGATGACTTTCTTTGAAGAATGTTAGATATATTTTAATGGTCTTGGGAGTTAACTTTTGTAAATTTGAAATCAGAAGTCAAAATGTATTTTTTTAAGCAGACATTCTGACCAGTATAGAGACTGAGGAATAAAAAAATAGTCTCCTAACATCAAAACACATGACTGATGTACCTAAATATACCTAAAAACCTGAATCCCCTTACTCATAATACTTTATACTGTTAGGAGCGTTTTAAAACAGGGTCAGAAGTTAAAGTCAGTAATCTCCAAGGCACCACAAGAAAGATGAAGATTGTAAAATTAAAAAGCGAAAAAAAGTATGAAATGTAGACTTCTATGCGTTGCTAATACTACCACGTAATTTATTCTCTCATAATTTCAATCATAATAGTACAACTAGAGTGCACCTCTTGATTATGTCGAATTCATTTTTGTACAAAAAATTCAGATGTAGCGAGTATTATATTGTCAGCTATAACAGAACAATGAAGTGTTAGTTTTTATTAAATATGTATCTATCAGTGAGATACTCAACCCATATCAGTTAAGTTGTGGTGACGCGGAATATTTTCTCACCACTGAATCGCCTAAATAATATCATTATTAGTTTATGTAATATACCGAACATGAATCAGGAACTTAGTGCTTAGTTAAGTGATACTACATTCCAAATATAACTTCTAGGGAATATACATATAAATTTATATTTATATATTTTACGACGAAACCGGTAACAGGCTTTCCGAATTCTTTCATTTGGGTTCTTTGACCGAAGTCTAAGGGCCTTGTGAGCTTGAACGTTCAATTGAATGTGTAACATTTTAACGTTTTAAATTAAATACCGAAGTGTTATAAATTGTCGACATCACTTATGTTTTGTCCAAGTTATGTGAAAGTGACAGCTTTATATACATAAATTATATATTATATATACCATAGTATTAATATCAAGTGAAAATTTTGAAGTAGTTCTCATATTATTATTTTTGTATTAGTCATTTCCATCTTATTTGTGTAGCTAACAAGCTTATCAACATCGTTGGTAAATCTAGAATGATCGAGCAGAAAATTATTAATGTCACTTATTTGATTGTAAACGTCGGCATCCAGGTTGCGAAAGACATGCGAATGTTACAAGCCTTGGGAAGATTGTTTTGGAACGTGTAGGAATGCTCCAGAATTTACTATATAGACCACGCGTGGATGATTGTCATAATATATATGGTTACAGTTTGTGTGTCGTACGGTGTAACCAGTTATAAAGTTGAACTTGGAGAAATATTACCGTTGTTTTCCGGAACAACTACCGTGCTGATACCCTTTCGTAGCTCAGTTAATTGACATTTAAAAATTTATACAATAGGTATAATAACCAGTGGAAGAAAATTAATTTGAATAGTGGCAAACGACACGAGTGTTTGTTTAATTAATAAAAAATATTTTCGGTAGAATATAGATTTATTTATCACAAATGATTTTAATGCATTTGTTTATTGCCGCCATTATCGGACGAAAGGGAGGAATACGTGAAATGAAACGAAATTAGTATGTAATTGATAGAAATTCTTATTTTATGAATGTTACAGTGGAGTTGTAATCAAAGAGAAATTTCTCCCTGGCTTAGATTCGGTATGCTGGCTGTCAGGCCATTTGCAAACGGTTTTAATTTTGCCTTGCGCGGTTAATTTATAGTCTACATCATGGTAGTGATAATGAGATATACCTGGATGTAGAAAATTACGAATCGGTTACAAATTGTTTTTTTTTTCGCGAATACATTTACTTCTCCATCAACGTACACTGTTTTTTTAATAAGTAGAATCATTTTTAAGCCCAAACGTTTTTTAAATTGTTTTGTAAATATTTTTAATGTTGTATTTGTAACAATATGTAGCTCTCTTTCAATTACTTCTCGCCCTACAATCTATTCCTTGTAAAAACAAAATTATTTATAAAAAAAATAATAAATCCAAGTCCGATTTTTATTGACATGTTTTTGATTTTTTTTCTGCTTATCGACAGTTGCAAACAGTACAGTCCGTATGAAGGTTGCAACTGAATGTATCTGAGCATCCATAATGATTAATGTACCTATTTATGTTTACCCGTTTACATTAGTTGGAAAAACCACTTAGTTTAAAAGAGTTAATTACTTGAAGAGGATGGAGCGCAGCGTAGTTCGTCTTCTCTATATATGCAATTAACAAAACATGAGGAATACTTACTTTACTTTTGGCATTTTTTCTACTTTTTTAATAACTCTAATAATAAGAATAACCCTCGTCAACTTGCTCTTTTAAGTAACATCCTAAAACTGTTTTGTTTCTAATAATTGTTGCAATTCCAAGAATGAAATTTAAAAAGCCAAGTACCTTTTACGTCGGCTATTACTCGCTAACTGTGCATTACAGCCCAATCCATTCAAGTACCATTCACAAGGAAAAACAATATCCAACCTTTTGCAGCAGACAATTGGTAGGTCAATGGTAAGTAGTAGGTAAGTATTCAGCATTATTTAAAAGACCTAAATTTGTAAACCCCATTGCAATCACTGTGGTTCCTGAACGTGAAACCAACTGTTTGCTTGTCACAAAATTGAATAACATAAGTGTCAAGGCATGTTTTTTTATTTAAAAAAAATAATAACTTCTCACTTTTATTGAAAATATAATTTAAATAAAACTTCAAAATAAATTACATTTACAAAAATATTTATCAGCCAATACCAATAAAAATAAAATGAGATGTACAAAACCTAATTTATAAACTTAAATTCAGTGTAGACACATACAAATTTTAAACATGAATCACCTTAAAATGAGAGTGTGATTTAAATTGTGCAATCATTGTAAATATTTAACCTGGTACATGTGCTGGTGCCTTGTTCAAATACTGAACTTCTTTTGCTAGTTGTTTAACAACTGCTTCAACATTACCTGAAAATAAAAGATGTGCCTTATTTTAATTACTGCAGTACATTTTGATTTTATTCAACAGTAACTGCAAATCCTCACAAATGACTGTTGCTTTATTATTTGGTGGAAGTGATTATAATGTTCATTTTATCAGGATGAATGTAAGCACCTGAAATACAATGAAATGAACAATTAAGATGAGAAAATTTGCTCACCTGAATCTTCTGTTATTTTTTCAAAACCAGTCTGTTTTGCCTGACTATCTTGACATAAAAACTTAATTTCATCATCAGTCAAATTTTCTCCCAACTGCTTTAAAGCATTTAAAACTTCTCTCTGCAACAGAAACATTAGCTGTATTCCCAATATTTGAAGACATCTAACTTCTAAAAGTTATTTATAAGGAATTAAATAAATTTAATTAATACATTATTTTCTTTTAAGTAACCTTGCACTTGTGGAATTGCATTTCTTGAAGTTTTCCTAGCTTAAAGTCCCTTTCATTCTCAAACAGTCTCTGCCTCAACTGCTTTGGCTCTCTCCTGCTAAACATTCTAATCACTTCTGGAGTGCTGAATGCCTCACTTATAGCTGCCTGAATTGCCTGCAGTGAATATTATATAATTTTTAAAATTTTAAGCATTTAAGAAAAACATTATCACATTTTTTTCAACATACCAGTTGCATATGATCCAGCTGATCAACCAAAGTCATATTTCCAGACTTCATTTTTGACAGCCTTTCATTGAATTCTTTTAACTGTTCTAATGTTTCTTCTTTGGTACTGCTGTACTCACTGGGTTCTAATTCATCCCTAACTTCCTCCAAATCAGCTAACTGTTGTACTAATCTTTCCAGTTGGCTTTCTAAATTTTGCTTTAATTTTTCGGTTTCTTCTTGTCCACGGGACCCCATCTCAAAGAAATTAATGTACAATTGTCAACAAGTGCAAATGCTGAAGTTTAACCTACGTTGATATTTATTTTTGATATTCGCTGTTTTCCTAATCAGTGACGCATCTTGAAATGAGTATTCTTTTTAATCGACAACGCACGAAGGAATTTCAATTACGTACTTTTGAAGCGTTGATCTATTACACAGTGAAAGTAATGATATATTAAAAGGTTTGAGAAGATTTTAACAAAATCTTTCAAGCCGACGACTAGTGCAAATATTCAATAAAATTTCCTGTAAGAAATGGATGGTAACGTAAATTAGTGCCTAAATTACAATAGCATATGGCATCAAACGATAGGCAAAGATGTGGTCAAAAATAGTCTAACATTTAATAAAACAAACCTTATAAAGTAGTCTCCTAACCTATCTTCGGCAAACGTCAACCTAAGCTCTGGTGGCGAGTGAACGAAATAAAAATTTGAATACGACGTCACTGTTTTAAGTTTCTATTTTTTTTACAGATAAATAATCGGCAACCGAGTCGTAATTATTATTTATTTCTTTGTTACCACAAAATGTGACTCAGACAGTCCTATCTCATGACTCTTATTAATGCTTCAAATGAGTATCTTATTGAAAACTTTAAAATTTAGTATATTCGATACTCGATATAACGATACTCTTTCCCCGCCAATATTAAAATAACACGCCCCAATTTTCTTAAACTCTTGATAGGTCAGATTTTACAATTTAGAATGCACATCGTAGAAATCTAGTCGTTGTGACCCTTAAAAACCAATGTTAAAAAAATAAACCGCAAGAAGAAAGACAATTGTGAACGACAATGGTCTGAAAGATAACATATAAAATATCGCAAATAATTTTCTTTCCTATTAAATAAGAAATATTTAAGTTACACAATTTTTATGTTAATACAGCAAAATCTTAAAAGGTTTTGTCGCAACCAAAACTTCAGTTGTAGAACTTAATTTCTCTAACTCCTCAAAAAGGAAATGATTTGAAAAACTTTTCAGTTTAAGCAAAAAAGAATATTCCAAATTTTTCAAGTCGTGGATGTTTTTTTGTTTTTCTCGGTCAACGCTATAGCAAAAATAAATTTTAAATTGTCAATTCGGTGAATTTCACTCAGGAATATATTTTGAAGTAATATATAATATAATGTTAATAAATTGAAGCACTTCAAACACATAAAAAACCAACATTTTTGTAGTAGTTTAAAGCGAGAGGTTAATTTTCATTACTTAAACAGATCACTTCTACGAACGCACAAACTATTTGTGTTGTTATCAACTAAATGACACATATCTAGACAGACAGAAAGACAATTTAGAAATTCAAGCAGCTATATGCAAAATGGCGGGCGAGAGAGAGAAAATAAATAATAGTTGGTGTTACAAGTAGAATAATTTGAAAATGAACGAAAACAGACGGATTCATACACTAATCTTTGTTTAAATACCCATCAAAACATCACATCTAAATCTTGTCACTATAACAAAGATGACGGGAGAGAAAGAGGATCACGCAAGAGCATGAGCAAGTAGGCCAGATAAAAATCAAGGTTTATGTTTACATAAAAGTAATGATTTTGGTTCATCCCAAATATTGCCTAAACAGGCACAATGTAGAAAGAAATAACGTTTTTAGAGGCATTAAATCTTTAATCGTTCAGAAATTAAATATAGAATTTCTTATGTTTTCGTAAGAAAATTTAAACTACGTTCAACAGAAGTTTTATTGTTTTGGTGGTTTCTTAATCCTATTACGCAAATGATTTATGTTAACAGCTGACTCTTTTGACTTTGTCAGTGATATCTGTTGTTGCTTAAGAAAAATGTTTTCATTTTTTTGCGTTGTTGTTGAATCGAAGAAGACGAACAATATTTGACTGGAAAAAAATTGACATTCAATTTAATATGGTCAATTTTAAGTTGGCAATTAAAATGTACCGTGACGCCCCTTTGCTGCGGCGGTAAATTCTGAAACTAAGAAGTGAGTTTTTGCAAAATGGATTCCACAAAACGTCTGTTTCATTGAATGGATTCGTTTTTTCTTTTTTTAACAAAAGAATTTCTTCATATTCTGGCTGTTCGAGCGGATTTCTTTGGCGGGATCGAAACGTTCGCTTTGAAACGTGGCCACGGTTACGCGGAACGGGGGTAAATAATTTCTGTTTTGTTCATCCAACGTCTCTGGCGTTTTTCAATTTGCTTCATTTTGGAAACGTGTAAATAGTGCGTTTTATCTGGAGATTTTTCAGAACGGTGGGCTTTTCCTTTTGAAATATACACATTTAAATTTCTCTATTGCTTTGTCACTCTTGATTTTAGGGCCCCATTGAGAGCCATTTTTTGCAAAATATACATGAAATGTGCGAAACCTTGACTTACTGAGCAAAATTGAAATAAACTTTAGAGAATTGGAAAAATATTTCGGTCTGGTCATTTCTATCCATCGCCTTTCGTTCATTTCGTAGTTGCGTGCTTGAGTGTGTTTGTGTGTATGCGTGCATGTGTGAATGCTTGCAGTCTACTAGGTTTGTAATTTGTCTTTCTTTGTTCTGCCAACGGCCATTTTTATTTTTTTTATAAGCGATAAGTTTTCCGCGTTTTCTTTTCCCATAATGCACACCCGAATCCATTGTCTGTTACCTAACCCGAAATTTGACTGAATTCAATTATTGGCCTGAATTTATTTCCCGCCGACCCGACAATGGAACATCCATATGGCCCGGAAATTATGCTTATAATTTTATTTTTATACTTTTCACGAGTACAATAAAGTGATGACTTTGAGTGAGAAAATGCCAATCGAAATGTTACGGGAACTGCAAGTGTCTCTGGATGCCTGTCATCAATTTCTAATCATTTATCAGTCACATATATTCACATATTAGAATTGTTCACATGATTAGGCAAATTGGCCTTGACCCCTATTAAAAACAGCTGGTTTTATTAGGCATAACAACAATTGTTCAAGTCAATTTTGTTTATGCCGAGAAAATATAACCGCGGTTGTTACTGAGGGTTTTTAGGGGACAATTGTTTTAGTGGTGGAATTATTTATCTTTGAGACAGTTAAAAACCAAATGAGGGTCAAGACTGTTTCATAGATAAAATTATGGTATATGAGATGAAAATCATTCTGAAGTAAACATTTAAATTTAAAAAACAAATTGTGAGTCTTACAAATAATTATATTTTTACATTTAAGAGCAATTTTACATGTAATGCAAATAATATAAGTTCATTAGAATAAGGATGCATGTGAACTGTTTGTATAGAGTAAGTTTAGTGAATAAAAGTGTAGTTGTCATAAAATTAAACCCTAATAAATCACTGTAATATTAAAATGTTATTAGTTTTAAATTAAAATTAATTATGGTAATACTGTACTCAGTGTCAAATTAGATGCATCTTTTTTATGTAAGTGTGTGTATGTTGCATTAAATATGTTGCAATAAAGAAGTTTTCAAACAATTATTTCTAACAACAGAATTTTTTTTGCTAATTACCTTCTCCAGTGCAAGTAAAATTTTTGTAAAATATTGTACTATTCAGAAAAAATTAACATTTTTTGTAAATGTTTAATGATTTGAATCAAGCCTTAAAACCTGTTATCCTTGTGATATGAAATTTGGTTTTTTAACTTGCACAGGAAATTTTACAATGGGTACTTAATTTCTTCCTTAAGGAAAGTCTCATAGAAATAAGTACCCAAAATGACAACTAATCTCATATAAATATTCAAAAGCAAAAATTTTTTTAAATGTCAAGTGGACACATAAAAAGTTGAATTTCCACTTTAGGGAAACTAAATGTGTCTTTCAGTGACAACACAATTCACTACCACTTTGTTTAGTTAAGAGGAAGTAGACAAATAAAATACAGTGACAAGAATTAAATTCTTTTTTGTTTCTTGTGATCTTTTGTTTCTTAGAGCTGTAATTTGCGATAGTTGATATATTTCAAAATAACCATGTCTTTCTAAATTGGATTTTCATTTAGCTGATCATTATCTTAGGAAAACAGTGTAAAGTGCCACCTGAATTCATCACCTGCAAATACATATTTACTATGCTTTGTAATCTTCATATTCATTTGAACATCTTGGAGGCAACCAATTCAGTAAACAGTATTGTTTTCTGATGTAACACCAATGATTTCCTCAATCATCTAAATATAGAAGGTTTCATGAATCATAAAATCATCCGCCTTTATAAAAATAAGTTGCCTCTAATAAAAGAAAGTTTTAATGAGAGTATTGAGGTAAATTAACCAATTCTAGAAGAATTTAAGCAATGACCATATAATATTTGTCTAAACTCTTATTTTTGGGAGGACTTAATTGGTGTAATATTACAAAAATAATTTTTTTCTGCTTTCAGCTTTTGAACTGGAATTTAGTGCAGACCTTCAGTGAAATATAGTGCAAAAAGAACCACACAATCTTGATGATTTAATGGAAAATAATAACGCAAATGAACTGGCAAATAGTTCGACCTACGATGATGCATCTGAAACAGCTACGAACATACTAGAAAATTTAAAACCGAACAAAAGCAACGATGACAAAAAGGAAGAGGAGAAGACGTTGTCCGAAGAGGAGGAAGATGACCAGTTTTCTGAAGACCTCTACACGGCAATCAATTACAACACGATCAACTCTCTGGCTGCCCTCAAAGAAATCTTGGGCACTGGTGACACAGAGAACATCGTAGACAGTTCTTGGTTCCAGTATCACTTCTTGAGACATGTGAACCGTTTGCCCAGTAGATCAAATTATGCAAGTGCTTGGTCTCCATGGGAGGGGAACAGACGGCGATTATCCGAATGCAAGGAAGAGGATGAAGATGCGGAAGACAAAGAAGAGGAAAAGAAAAAATCTACGGATGATTTAAAATCGGAAACAAGTAATGCCAAATCCTACGGTATTAGTCCGACACCTCCACAAACACCGAAGACACCACCTTCAGTAACGCCAATGACTCCATCAACACCTTCTTCGAGACCCACTACTCCTACAGGTTTTGCAGCACCACTCAGACGTAGATTTGCAAGTGTTGGAAATGTCGGCCGGGAATCGCCAGGTTATTTTCTTATTCTAAAAGATAACCGACTAGTGCTTCATGAAATAATGATTACAACTGGGGTAATGTTGAACGCTTAAATTAAAATTTTAGGTCCTCTGATACCGGGCCTGCCGCAATACGGTTCAATGGAACCTGTTGGAAATTGGTATTCAACCAGCCGAACTTCGCCTTTACATTCTCCTCATCTCGACAAAAGGTTCTTTGATTGTTCCCTTATTGAAATGAAAAGTCAAGCTTCCTCTTCATCCACAATTGACTATGATTCTATGGATGAAGTTTGGGTAAAAAGAAACGATACCAGCATCACGCCAGAAACAGTTCGCCGAAAAAAGGTAATTTAAACTTTTTTTAACACCATTGTTTTCTTTTTCTGTTCCAAAAATTCTTTAGAAATGCATTGAAAGATAAAGGTTATTTCCATTAGTAGTTTCTTGGTCAAAACGTTACGTTATAATTTGTTAGCAATGATATTACCTTTCAGATTATCTAAGATTATTACTTCGTCGGAAATCGATAAATAGCTTTATTACTGTGTATTATGTATTTATGTTTTTCTGTTGTGTAAATTACTGGTTATTCAACAGTACATGTTTACCGCATGCAACAGTGCGCGATGCATTGCGAAATAAGTGAGATAACAGCAATCGGTAGTCATTGTCATTTAACCGTTTCACTTGTGCCTTAGTGTAAACAATATTTAAGTATAATAAAATCAAATGCAGCAGAAATAAGATTCTGTTGTTATTACTTCGTAGTTCAGTAGACGTCGGACAAGAGACGGAGAAAAATATACAAAATGAATCACGAATCTGAATGATTTGAATCTTAGAATACGTCATTATTTTTAAAGAAAATTTATTACAGCTACGTTTGAACGGAAAATAACTAATGTCGTAAAAAAACGCTGGTTGTCTCCCAAAACAACTTACCCGTATGTGTTAATTTGTGTGTGAAATATCCGACACGAGTTTTGCACCTTCACGAGCAATCGTAAGGACAAATTTGATTTAAATAAATACTTTTCAGGCGCTTTTATGGTGTTGAGATCATGTTCAAACCAGTTTAAAGATCTCTGAGAAAAATAAATAAAACTCAGTTCCGTGCAGGTACCCTGCATAAATGGTAAATAAAAGTTTGTAGAAAACATTAGATTTTTTAGTATGTATAAGTACAAATATATGTAAGAAAATTAGATAGAAAGAGTTAGTTTTTGCCGCGTATAAGCTAGTCAAGGGATATGCAGATGTATTGTTATTACTAAAAACTAAAACGGAAGAAATCATTTGTGTGGTAAGGAATTAGTATTCCCATAGTAAGAAGGGAGTTGTAAATCAATTACACGAACAATAAAAATAATACGCGGAATTTCAGTGTATTACAGAAATTCAAAAGTACGTTTCTGCCAATTTTCTAATCATTTGAAGTATGGCATGGAATATCAGAAAGGCAAACGAGAAAGAATTCAAATAGGTGCATTATGTCTCGTAATACAGTAAGGCTTGATCGTAAATCGCAGTAAAACAGGTGTCAAATTTTACTTGAGAGTTAAGTTGAGAAGTTTATGCTCGAAGATTAGCCACAGAAGAACGTTTAAATGATTGAATAAATTATTGTGTGTGAGGAAGCTTTGTGTGATGAATATATTTGTTTGCTGGTAATTTAAAAGATTCTTGGGACTTTTAACCTTCTAACTGCTATTAATATTGGACATCACATTTTTAATAACAAATATTAACGCAATAATTTTGTGTATAGTGTATTAATTTTTGAAAATAAGTAGGTCTACCTTTGAGTCAAGGATTAATTCTAAGGACTGTGTCAAATACTTGTTCCGCTCCTTGTCTAACTTCAAATGAATTCATGATCCGTTGTGTTTTATACTACATATTATTTTGTTGTGGCGTTCTACAAAGTTATTGTCACTCTTTGTATTTAAATAGGAATTAGGATCTCAGCCGTTACCTGTGATTGCCGTTGAGGAACATATGACTACTGGTGGAGAACCACAAATGAGGCCCAGGGCAGGAACTTGGTCCATGCCGTCTCGTTCCAGACGACAGAAAACTTCATCGACATCATCCCAACCCGACAGCAATTCCAGTTCGGGAAGAGCAACCCCTACAGCAACCAGTGGTACTTAACATTATTTACTAATTTTTGTACATTAATTGGGATTTTTTCTTGGAATTGAAAACTTGATTGTGAAGTTTATAAAGGCGTTTTAAAGCGGTACACGAAGAAAAGATTGTTACACAATGCGTGCTCTATAAATAAAGTTTAATTTCGAAAGTCAGGAAACAATGATAATGTTTAGCGTCAAAAAATAGTTAAATAATTAGGTCATTATATGGAAAAAAAGTCAAATTCACGTATTTGTTAGTGTATGCTAGGCAGTACCATACATAAGTTTTTATTTTTTTACAATAAAAATATTTTGGACATTTATCTTAAGTGATACTGATAAGGATGTCGAGTTTTAGGACAGTTAATAGAAAACGGTGTGCCATTTCAATAATCGGAGTGTAAAACTTGGAATGTTTTCTTGTGCAGTCAAGAAATGTTTTTGTTCATTAATGCTAACAGTTAATAATCGCGGTAGTTTAGCAAATAATATATGGAAATTATCGATTTCGAGAAAATTTTCATGTTGCAATGGAAATTATTGACCCCGTTGCTCTAAGAAAAGTGATTTTACATTACTCTTTAAGCATTGTAGTATTTAAGTTTTACAGTACCGTATTTGGATTTTAAGATTTATTTTTTTATTTAGGACGTCGAAAATCAGGAGATGACATTTTAACGAATGTTTCGCCATCTCGAAAGGCCCAGGCTTTGTTCGATGCGTTTAGACCCCGTTCCAAATCAGACGCTTCCAAAGCCAAAAAACCTAGCAATATAATTAGTCAAATGAAGAACGCAATGCATGTAAGTACTAATTAATACACAAATTAATTCTGAATTGTTTCAATCGAAGAACCTTGAATACACTTGATCCCCCAGTGAACTTTAACGAAAATAAAGCTAACCTCAGTTGTAGTAGGAAAGTCGTCTAATTAGAAACCTTGATTTTCGTTTCGGTGTTTTCCATCTTCACGGTATTGTATCGTCTCCATTTTAAGTGAGTTTCACTATTTTTTTAAGTTTTTCTGGTACATGTTACAGAAAGTGTACTTCTTATGCTACTGAAAATAATTATTTATTAGGTACACACAGACCCTCTATTTGAAATAAAAATCATGAATTAATTTTTGTTAAACTAATTCTTTAGAATTAGTTCGAATTACTTCGGCAAAATTTACACCGAAGATTAATTGAGCACCTTAACTAATTGAAGTTGCATAGCGAGGATAGCAAATAATAGCAACTAACTTCCTTTAGTTGTACTACATTAGTTATGGTTTGAAATGGTAGATCCTCGAACGAAATTATGTGAGGTACCGAATGTTTCTGTAAGTGAAATCCTCAAATTGTGCAATGCAATATCGCGTTACATTTATTGCCAAACAAACAAAAGATATCATAGCAGTCAGGTCTTTTCATTTTTCATTTAAATTTTGAGAATGCTCATGCGTCGTGAACATAAAATGTTAAAAGCTCTTAACTGTTTCATAAGGATAACTGTATTCTTAACAACTGATAAAAGAAATTGTCATAATTTGTTTTGTAGTTGGTTTTACAATGAATGCCTTATTTAGCATTAAACTTTAAAAGCAGTTTTGAAATTGAATATTAATACGGACTCATTCAAGACATGTTCGGAACAAATATTTGAAAAACAACCAACAGAAATAAATTATTTAATGACCCTATTAATCTAAAACTAGTTAGGACGTTACTTCACCAACACCATGACTCTGGGAGTCTCTGGGAGTCTCTGGGAGTCTCTGGGAGTCAAAGTAATGCGACATAAATTAGTCAAATAAAAATATAACGATTTTAATTGATTAGTGTGCAATTGGAGGTAATTACCAATAAATGACGATTCATTGAAATTTGATAAATCTTGGATTTTAACTTTATTTTATAGTAGGTGACATGAAATCATGAAAAAAATGCAAGAGCAGCAGCAAGTTAAAGCTATTGTCAGGCGGTCTTATTTCTTAGTCTTAGTTTCAATAAGTATTTGGTTTGGTCGTATAAGTCAAAGGTTTTGAAGTAAAAATATAAACTTGTGTGCGTTGTGATTGTGTCCATTAAACAGAGCAATTTTTTTATTTTAAAGAGAGCATCCGGTTCCTCGCAGTCTTCTCAGAGTAGAAGTTCTTCGATTGATGGCTCCTCAGAGGAGAAGGAAAGGGATAAACACCACAGTAGACCACGGGCTGGGTCTGAAGCAAAGGATAAGTCAAGAACAATGTCAGATGGTAAAGAAAAGCATCCACAAAGACCACGAGCAGGTTCCGACAGCGGAAAAGGAACAGTTTCGAAAGTGATGGATTTGTTCAGGTACAGAAGTCACAGTGCCGTGTCTGCTGAGGATAAACGCAAAGCGGTGAGTTTTTTCTTTCTTTCTCGTATGTCCCGTTTGTGAATCAGCAATGATGGGAATGGAAAATGAAACAGTTAACATCATGAGTTCACGTGTAAATATCAGTTTTTCAATTACCACTTGTGTATCATTGGTAAAGCGATTTTTAATAGCACCCCGAATATTCAATTCATAAATATATGGCCCTTTGATCGAGAGCCAAAATTTTCAAGTTCTTTGGTCGTGGGTTTGTTGCCAAAATTATAATGCTGATGTATGTTTATATGTGCCAAATCAAAGAACAAAAAAACACGTAAATGAGATTGACGAAATTATGGATAATACAAACAACAATGAAGTCCGTTTACTGCATAATTCAATTATTAAAAATTTTACTTTGATTTGGCAGTAACGGTCTGATACAGCGAACTGATATAGAGGTATTTAAGCTGACATTAAGTCTCATTCTGCCACTTCAGAACAACTATAATTATTTTTTAACTGAATTTAACTCAGAGCTATACGATAATATTAATTGTACTACATTAGTAAGGTACTTTATCTTCAATATTGTATGTCGTTCTGCTTTACGTATGTTCTGCAATTTTCATCTGTTAAATAAATAAGGGCATGCTTGAAACCAAAATATTTCAACTTACCCCTGCCCAGGCAACTCTGGTTAATTTATAGTTGATTTTTTTATTAGTGGGGTTGAAGTTTGACACCTGAAGTAGACACATGAAAAGTTTATTATTTATTTATGAGTTTCATTATATGAACCCCTCTAGAATTCGATAGACCTTTCAGTCGTCATCGAAATGTTGGGCTTATTCGTATGTTGCGTAATTGATCATCATCTGATGATAACAGTGGCTCCTATGCCATTGGGAGCAATGGACGAGTTAAACTCTGAATTGTAACGTACAAGTTAGTGAATTGTGTGAATTAATATGTTAGGCTTGTTAGGTTGTGTTTCTCTATTGTTCGGTCATATAATAATTACCTATTTTCTGTAAGCGTTGTATGTTGTAATCCCATCAATTGTTGACAGATGACGGATTCATTCAATCACGGGGATACATTACAAAAATAAAGGTTTTCTCAAAAAGCCGATGTTTTTATCAACTCCCAATTCACCGTACAACTCGAAAACCATCAAAGACACTGCTCTAAATTTTTCAATGTCACCCACCGCGTAAGTCTTCAGTCATTCCCACTTGAAATGAAATGAAGTATGCTGTTAACAAAGGTTGTGGCAACATCTGCTGAATAGTAGGGCTGACCAAAATGTGTCGCCACAAAAATTGAAATTATTTAACAACCAAAACTCGTGTATGTCGTCTTAGCAGGTGGTTCAACCAAGAGTCCAAATCAATCCCAAGAAATGAAAGTGGAAAGTTACCGACCCAAATAAGTCTTTTTTACTGTATAACGTCAAGAGACAAATTTGGAACTAACTTTTCCGATGAAACATTGGTAATTCTGACAGACTTGATCTTACATCTAATATCATACATCTAATAAACTAAAGCCCATGCATTTTAGTTGTAGAAATCTTTGGCATTTATTTTTGTCAATAACCATTACATGGTAATTAAATTAACCTAATTATTTATAATTTGAATTTATAATTTAGATATGTAGGTAAATGAAATGTACTCGGACCAGTCCTAGTGAGTCGTGGTTACCCTAAAGGTTTTTAAGTGTAGCCATGTGTAGTTGTGGGTAAGAGTGAAAAACTATCAATTGTCATTATTTTTTTGAGGAAATTATGAAATTTGTTCATACAAAAATTGGGAATAGTGAAATGTTGCCTAGAGTACGAAAACTCTGAGGGTGTTGTTTTCTGCAAATAGAAATTGTACTTTAATTCCGTCATGTAGAGCATGTGTACTCTGCACAAGAGCAGGTGTTAAATTATGGCCCTGTCGTTTTTATTTTTGCAAACATTTTGTTTACCTCCAGAATTTTTAACAGAATACAAGAAGTTTCAGGGCGCTATTAAAACACCTTATTTACTTTGTAACATTGCCAAAGAAGTTAATCTACCGTAAATAGTTCTTGTTGTTTTGCAAGTGCTAAAGTTTACTTTTAGAAATACTTCGTTGGTAATTTTTAAGAAATAATTAACATTTCTGTGAATCAGAAATGAACGAATAAATGTCCTCGTTGCAAAGTGGGTACCACACTACATCAGGTCCTACGAAATGTTACAGGACAAATGGTGAGATTCTATGGTTTACAGTATTCGTCCTTCTTGTGCATTGGTGGTGCTGTTAGAAAAGAAATTTTAATGTGATGCTAAAATTCAAGTCAAAAATTTGAGGGAAAGGGTGGATTCGCCTTCTATGCAAGGATATTTTCAATTAAGAGTCATACACACATGATTTGTAAAAGAAAATAAAATACTTAGCCTTAGCTAAGCAGACGGGTAGAATGAACAAACTGAAGATGAATACTACATCAATCATAACATTACCAACAAGTTCGTTGTTGTTTGTGTAATTTAAAATGTTGACATGGTACATTTCGATTTGGACCGACAGTGGTGAACCTGAGTGTTAGGTTTTGGCCAATGGACTTGTAATATTCTTGGAGTGTCATACATATTAATTTTTATTAATAACGTAAGACAGAATGATTGATTACGAAACTAATTCAATGCGCGTGTACCTGACGAGAAGAAAATAACTCTTATAATCCAGATAAGTACAGTGTGGAGGACGAAACGAATTCAATGACAGCACGATAGCAGCTGGCCACGCACTCTAACTTAAGTATAAAAGTTGTGATTGTATAATACGGTACAAATACATCGTAGGGTGGAAGTCTCCATGTGGCTTCTGGTCCAGCCCAAAGTAGATATGCCACTCGGAGATCTGGAGAGAAATAATAACGATGACGATGAGGAACGAAGTCGATAAACGAAAATTGGGATAGCAAGCAAGGACCTTGACTAGTTAAGTGGCGGACCTTGGATGCGAGAAAATCTTTGGAAAACCCTTGAGGTAATTTAATTCGTCCTGTTAGGTATTATAGTAAACAAATGTTTCGGACGCACGAGTCGGCCATATATGAAAGATGGATATTAAAAGACTCGCGGTGAACGGCAACTTGACTTTATCTCCTTGTGCCAGTCGCAAATCAACTTCATTTCGCCATGTGAATTTCAACTTGCCGTATCTGTTGATCTGCTTCTTATTTGTGTGTGTATGTGCAAATTTAGCAGATGTCTGACAAGCTGATGATATTGCCGCGCATAAACAAACGGAACCGGGTTTACTTTAACTTCGTCGCCGGCTGTCGTCTTTATTTATTTTGCCCGTTGTCGCGAAGTTGAGTTAGTGAAGTGCCAGAAAGTGGAAATATATGTGGCATAAAAATTGTTAAAAACGACTTACACGCGTAATGAGGTGCTTCGGTCAAGTAGAATGG
This sequence comes from Polyplax serrata, assembly GCA_037055365.1. Classification (NCBI taxonomy): domain Eukaryota; kingdom Metazoa; phylum Arthropoda; class Insecta; order Psocodea; family Polyplacidae; genus Polyplax; species Polyplax serrata. Next base: position 977,077 of record JAWJWE010000044.1, read on the forward strand.
AAGCTTTTACTCACAACATATTTTTGTATATTGTTGTTGGTGTTGTTTGTTATTCTTACGTCTAAGTTTAATTAATCACTTTGGTTTAGACCTAAGAAAGAGGAACACGCTGTGTTGATTACTGATTCTTTTGTTTGAAATTAAAATTCGTTTTTCGAAAGTGTAATAATTGGTATTAGGAGGTTGGAAGTGGACATTGTGTCTAGGCCTGGAGGACGAGGTGACCTTTGTATTAATTGATGTAACAATAAATTGTAAAGTGTAACATGTATTTTGGCTGAATTCGTTGGACAGCATATTCAGGGAAAGTGTTATGAGTTTTGGGAAATTGTAGGAGTGAACCATTCTGTTGCTGTACAGAAATCTTCTGTCGTTCAACAGTTTACTTATATTGTTTTAGTTTCACGAGAAATCGATTGACATTGAGACTTGTCTAATTTTATTTTGTGTCAAAATTTGGCGTTTAATAATTTACTTAACGAACCTCTGAACAATCTTCCTCGATTTTCTGATAGAAAATAAACTTGATCTTATTATCATTCAAGGAGGAATTAATTTTTGAGACTTCACTATCATTACCAATCAGCTGTGCATTATATATGGTAAAAAAGAGTTCTTTTTATATTGCCAACGTGAAAGATAATATCAATTTAATAAATTTAAATTTGTTCAGTAAATTGTTAGGTGTTATTTGCAAGTTCCAGAACTGAAAATTTGGGCTCTCAGAGATTTAGACCATTTCCATTTTAAGTATATAGTAATTTCTTGCTTTTATATTTAGTCTGTGGTTGTCTTATTTAATACATTCTGTTAAGCTAAACATCCTCTTTTTTGTATTGTAGTCGGATTTAAATGTGTACTTTTTTTTAATAGTTATAGTTTTATTTATGTCTCTTGACCTTTGCTATAACTTGGAATTATAAAAATTTCCCTTGATAAGTCTTCTGAAAAATTAACCTTAATTCAACTCATTGGAAGGGAGTATTCATCTTTAACCAATTTGTAAGAAATACTCTTGATTTGTTTTAATTTTTCATTATATTAAACGTTCTCCTGAATAAGATTAGACTGGTAAAATTAACTTACATCGCGCCAGAGGTGCCTCATTAGTCAGTGAAAGAATTCATCATTAACAGAGTTTAAATGAGTCGATACGAAATTACGATACTTCTTGTTTTTATGCCTTGGCGAGCTAAACATTTTTTGTTTTCAATGCTAATGAACTGTCATTTTTACTCTCGTTTATGTTACTTCAAAGACTTATGAGAGTTAGTTACTGTTGAACTGTAACGTTATTGAAGTTAACTTGGACGAATCAAGACTTTGCTCTATTGAATAGTTCATATTGTGTTCCAACTTGAACGCGACTCCTCAAGGACCGATGACAAGTTTTATGCAAATGAAGGAACAAAAACGAAAACAAATTATTTCAGATTTGATGAAAAGTCTGTTCTATTATAAGGCAAGACATCTGTGTTATTGAGGCGGTAGAAGGTAAAAAAGAGGGCCTGATTCAACGGCAAACCTATTGATTGATCAGCATCGATCAAATCATTGTCAAATGGTTGTTGTGATTAAATCAGGTGTTAATTTAATGTTTTTGGAAAAGAGTTTTTGATTCTGCACTTGTACAAATTTGTACTATCGTTTTTTATTCTTTGAAGATCTTTTAGACACAAAGAATTAAAGGTGTAAAACTAAGAATCAATCGAATGGAAAATTACGTCCGTGCCTTATCTCAGTTCCAATATCGGTTATTGGCAGGTGAGATATTGAAGACCACACACTTTACAACTAATGGTATTTGACATTTCCAGTCTTCGGGAAAGTTTCAACGTATAAAACGTTTTAACAGAAATTAATAAGTTCTGTATATTTCCAAGACCTATTGACTTAGTCCCAGATCGACCAGATTGGTTAATGCTTGTTTTTCATCGAATTCCTTCACGAGAGATAAAAAGTTTTCATCACTTTGAGATCCATTGTTATTGCTTTTATATTTTTACCAATCACCTTGTCCCAAATTATTGAATACGTTCTTTCATATATTAAAATGAAATTATCTGAGTTCGTACATTTGATTTGAGGCATTGGTCTTCATGAATGTTAAAATGAAACCGGAATTTGACACAATGTAAATGTTATACAGGTTAAGACTGCCTGACTTTTATGGACGGTGACACAAGTTATGGTTTTATTAACTTTTTATGTTTAACTATCGTTTTTTAGAGTTACATTGTATCTATTTGTATATGGAAATCTGTATCACAACCCAATATGCAGATTAGATATTATGTAAACATGTTGCAAATGTATTTTGTAGGTGTCGAGAGGGAAACTGCATTTACACGAAAATTAGGCGCAGTTCGAAAACTCCTGGTGTGGAGAAAACCTAGTGGTCCACATTTTCTCAGGTTTACTTTGGTTTTTGACGTCTGGGTAGCCGTTGCAACCCGAGGTCATTCTTGACATGAGGCTGTAGATTTTGACCTAGAAAGACTGAAGGACCACAAATCTGGCTGAAACCAATTTAAAGTTCGTTAACATCAGCCATAATCGCGGCGACCAACCAGTTCTCCGTTTTGTTGCATTTTATTTGAAATGTTTTACCGAGAAAAATGTCCTTTTGTTTTCTTTTATTTAGATTTATTGTGTGAATTCTTGGGCTGAATACTTTTGGGTAGTTACTACCAATTACTAGTCTGGAAGTTTAGTTTTGAATATTCAGATCAATCTATTGTTGATTTTTGTTATTGTTTTCGTTGTCTGGTTGTACCTAGTGTTTTGTTTATATGTGGTGGCCATTATCGTAATGAATGTGTGAACAAAATGACCGATATTAGTGGTTTTTTTTCCAAAAAAAAAGGGTGGTCTGTTTTCTGACTTTTATAACAGACATGGATAATTTCGACCTACTGCTCTGAATAGAATATTTTTCACCAACAAATATTTGCCTTGCATCAAGTGTTATTTAAGAGAACATTATTGTCAATTGGCGTTACATCGTATCAGTGTTACAATATAACGTATTGTTTTCGGAAATATTGAATTAAACACATTTATGGAGATGATTGAATCGCAATAATTTTGTGAACTACGTACGAAATTTAACCAGAATTTAAAATATATTGGAATCGCTACTCGTAAAAACTAAACACAAAATTAAATATATTAAGACGATGTCTTCGTTTGATTAAAGGTTAAATGTCAAAGTCACTACTTCGGTTACGTGATCTAAGGGCAATAAAAATTATTTTTCTTAAAAATTTTGTAATTTATTAAATGTGGTATGTAAATGCAAATTTAAGAAGTGTGAGCTTGGGAAAACATAGTCATGTGTGCAGGAGGTATATTTTTTGAGGTTTATATACTAAGTAAATGTTGTTGCTGTATACTAAATAAATGGCACTACCAAATGACTTTATTTGCTCCAATACCGGGACAAAAAGTTAGGTGGGAAAATAATTGAAGCGTCACGGATATGGGCCCCACTAAAATTAATGTCTTAAATTAGGGTAAAGAATCGTTAACCTCTTAACTTAAGGAATGTAATAAACAATGACATGTTTCCGTTTTATTCTACATAGAAATATAAATTGTGGCGTACTATATTTAACTTCCTGAAGGCGCCTGACATTGACCGGCAATAACAGTTCAATAAGAAAGCCCCGCGTATTAAAAGTTGTTTACCTTCGCATTGAATCGGATAAAACGATAACATTAACGCGACGGCGATGTACAAGTGCGATTTACGGTATAATATATATATTTTTATTGTGAATGGATCTAGAAGGTGACGACAGCAGGATGAGAAGTGATAAGCAAACACCTAGATAAGGCTCCATATTATTACATAAACGTGCACAAGGTTTTACTCTTTTCATTCAATAGGAATAGACTTTTTGACCTACTAAATTAAAATAGATTAAACACGTTCCCAACGCTTCATAATAATAATAATAATATGTTTCCGTTTTAATAAAATTGTTTTTCTCTCAAAATGTCGATAAAACAGAAATAAGTAATTCGTGTCTATTGCGTTTTATAATGTATTGGTAATGTGTGTAATGTTACATGTACTTTGATAACACTTCGCTTTAGTTTTTTATTATTATTTTAATTATACTTAATAATATTTTATTTCGTTCTCATTTTATTGTTTAGTGGTATTTTCGATACCAATGGATGGCGGTGCTTAAATGTTTTTTAATTCTATTAGGTAGATTAGTTAAATGTTGAAAATTCAAAGCAGCTCTGTCGCTACGGGGAAAGAATAAAAATCATTTCTCGTTATTGAATTGAAGATTCAATTTTATTCTTGTGTGGGAGACATGAGCTGGCATAAATGCAGTACGATTTTGGTGGTTAAGTCTTCATTGTTGTCTCAATTTGTATTCATAGGTAGGAGTCTGTTTTCGAGGGAATGTTTGCAGACTCTGGGTGTCAGGTGCTTACTTTGTAAACTCTTTCGGGAAAAGTATAATTCGTCCGCTATTTCATGTTGTGTTTGGTATGAAGCTGATAACAAGTTTGAAATTTCCAACTAAAACATTCATTTGAACCTTGGTACCTGTCAATTTCATGGTTTCCGTTCTCCCTTGTAAAATCAGGTTGTAGGAACCGCCTTAAGGATCGTTTCAAAACTGCTACTTTTCATTATGGGTCAACCGGTGTTTTTTACAACTCCAAAGTAGTCTTCCTCCAATTTGAATTTACATTCAAGGAAAAATATTGTTGATTCCTCAGCTACCACCCAAATTCTCCCAGTTGAGTTGAGATAGTGTTGAAGTTGTTGTGGTGTTCGCCACTACCTTATTTAGTGTCGTTATTGATAAAAATGAGAAAATTGTTACGCCGTAAACTTTACATCAAATAAACAAAGTTTAATTTTATGGAAAACACATCTACCAATTTCAGATCTAAGAAAAGGCTTTGGTGCAAATTAAGAGCAATTATGATATGAATGAGAATTGGAAGAAAAAGAACGAGTGCTTAATGAATCGCTAACGCAAAACATTCCTTTAAGTTGTGAAAAATTTGGGGATCTATTTTCTGTTGTTGAGATTATTTTATTAAAATAATACCCGGAGACTTTGATAATTTCAATAATCACTATTTCCAAGTGAATTGTCATTTAGATTCCTTCATTTGTAAGTATTAAAACCTGTGATTACGTGTGATGATCAGTTTGATGAGAGGATAGTGTAACTTGCTTTAATATAGATTAAGTGCGGGAAATGGAATCGAACAGACTTAAACTGTGATAGAAAATGAAAAAAGCCCAGTATGGCGTCCTACTTCCGGTGGATGAAACAACAGCAGCGAACCAAAGAGGAGAATTTGCTTTTCGCCAAACCACGGAGTCGATCCTTGGACGCCAGATCTCTTGAGATTTCCGGGATCAGATTGGTTCAACCAAATTTTCATGCTGTGAGTGACGGTTATATTGGTCTTGTGCGTGTGTACCGTCTACTGATGAGATAGTCCTCCTAGAAAGAGATAGGCTTTCATGTGTGTCGCTTTTCATTCCTTAAACTCTGACTCGTCGGTATATATATTCAACCTCATTGTTGCCTTTATATAACTGAGATTGGGAGTGCACGGCATTTACATGCAAATTCGAATGCAAATCGTATTAATTTCTGAGCAACGTACTCAGCACGTATTCTTCTCGCTTTTTATTCTCTACACTTCATTTGCAAAAAAAAATTGAATCTATGCCATTTGACTTTACATTGGCTCACAGTTCAGGTGCGCCTCAATATCTTCAAATCGATGTCGGCTATTTTTAGTTAGACAGGGAGATAAATACCTAAGTACTAAACTGCCCTGACGTTTATCTGGTGTGTAGAAAATGATCTTATCTTAATAAGAACTCTAATGCACCATCTGTATCACGAAAATCTTGTAGTAACCTGGGTATACAACCACTGCCAAGGCTTTTGGAAGTAGCAATATTTCTACATGCTTACATTAAAAACGGCGAAATTCCATTAACTTTGAGAAAATTGAAACCAGCACCAGGACCTCGAAGTTGTAATCTATTTTAACAATTATGGTTTACTTATATATGATCTATGTTGTTTATTTCTAAAGAATATATTTCGCGTTACAAGTAACGATTCAGTTGACAAGGTGTAAACTAATATTAAGGATAATTTTGGATATAATTTTATCTTATTTCACATTCACCGCCTTAGGTTGACCCAATAAATTTTTATTCTGTACTACATGTTTCTCGTTTAAGATTTCTCATTGGCTAACGGAAAATGTAATGTAATAACAAAATACTTTGAATTGTGTCACTCTCTGTATTATTTTAAATAATATACAGATACAGTCAAACAGTTCTAGGAAATTTTTTTCTGCTTTTTGGTCAGAGAATTATTTATAGGAGCCCTATTTTGTCGTAGCACCTGGATGCACCCCAATTACTACATTAACTTATTCGTATTCTTGGAAATTTTTCACCCGTGGCAGACCGCTAAATGACTTTTTCTGACAGACAAAAGGGAATTAGCACCATCTTCATTGGTCTACTAAAATTAATTCAGTTTACTAAATTAATGGAAAGGAAGATTCAATATTTAGTAGTTATACTGCATTGGTTGTAAAGCAGCTGAGGAAGCCATAAATCTACGACCATAACTTACCAATACAATATAGTTTCCTCAGGTGGTCAAACTATAATTCTGGTTTAAGTTTTGTCTGATTGTTATCACTTGAATCCCTTCTTAACAATTTTGTTAACAGAAGATGGTGATTGATTGCTGTTGCATTCCGACTTAATTTTGAAAAATAATTACAGCAAATAGTATTTTAAAATTACGATACTCATTCATTTTTATTTTGCTTATTTACAGAGGGCTGTGGCACACCAACAGCAACTAGCAGCTCAGGGTAAGTATTCCTTTTTTTCAGTATTTTTTTATGTGTAAGTCAATTCGATTTTTGCAAGTTTTGTGGTTTTGCGAAAAGATGTGGTCGATCATGAATGAATTTGTCTATTCAATTAGACCGTTTTTTTCCAAATATGTATCAGGCAAGTTTCTTTTTATCAATACATTGATTGATTTCGCTGTTTTCTGCGGTAAGCTAAGCACTAGGTATTTGGAAATGATGTTGGATTCCGTCGAGATGACGGAAGGTGGAAGGACATATTGTTGAACAATTTGTCTAAGTTCACAGAACTTTATATCACCCACATGATTTCGACTGATAATTCGGTTGATTTAACAGAATCTATGAATATCAAGGAGCGTTCGCAGACGTAAACGGAACCCACTATTGACACGGTTGGGATGATAAATTTTTAGTTCAAAAATCCTGATATTGTTAGCAAACCGTCCGTAAGATGGTGCTTAAATTTATTCGGTGTAATGTTAGGATGGTGTCTTCAAGGATACAAAATTTATGCCAATTATTATTGATTTATTTCTCGTGGATGGCAAAACACTTTTGGGTATGCGTAAGAAAGAAAAATTTATAGAGTTCTACAGTTTTACAGTTTTATTGAGTGATAAAGGGCAAATACCCTTTGCTGAATAATGGTATAAGTAATAGTGTTTGATCTGGTTGATAGTTGATATGAAAACCTGGGATCGTGTTAAATGAATTACAACTTTTACGTAAGTTAGAAAAATCCAGGTTAATTGTTTATTTTTAATAACTCTCGGTGGTATTTTTTCTCTTCTTGAATTCATTACGTGAAGCTAATGTAATTGGTTGAGCAACGTAAGAAATGCATGACTCACTGGGGAAACTAGAGAAAACCTAATGACTAGATAAGGTAAATGTAACTAAATGGGACTGTCTTTGGTCTAGAAAGGTACACGAGAATGTCTCGCGATGCAGCTAGAAAAGCAGTGGCGTCTCTCCTATTTTAACGATTCATGGGCTATACATGTACGTTTGTGATGGTCCCAAATTCTGGGCGACATTTTAGTCTTACAAATAACTGATTTTCGAAGGACTTGAGATAAATCTGAGCAAGGTTGATTAACAAGTGTACAAACAGTAACCGCAACAATTTTAATATTCCACAGCTTATTGCCAGAACTTCAATGTTTTTAAGTTATTGCCTGAACATTTTTTTTGTATCGTAAGTGAGGCGAAGGACACCAGCATCCTATAAATTTCTCATTCACACCAAAATGTTTGTTAATTACTAGTAGCACTCATTGGTATTATTAAGGGATAAGATATTCGCCTAGGAAGGTGTGAATTATTTTCAACCTAAATAGTTGAAGGAAGGATTTCCGACGGAGAGAATAGTTTTACGAGAAACCGACTCGCATGCAGTAGGTTTAGTTTAAAATAATACCCTCAAAAACATAATAAATGCGTAAATGACAGTGGCTACATTCGACAATTGACACTTGTATGTCACACCATCCAATAAGTACAATAATTAGAGTTTTTTTTGCATTAAATTAGTGCTAGAAATATCTGCTGTAATAACAGAAATATTTGTTTCGTTTGTCCACCTTTAACTTCTGATTCATTTTGACAAGACTTCATGTATAGTTTGTCTGTTTACTATTTTCTGACTCCTTCAGACTGAAATGCATCGTTGTTTTTCGTCCGCTCGGACAATTTTCTCTCGGAAAAATGCGACACGCAGGAATTTACATGTGTTTTGTAAGTGTTCAGGTTCAGGCAAATCAGTCGGCACAACACGTGCTGCTTCGCTCGCATCAAGTGAAAGTAACGAAAAAAGTTGAAAAAGGGACGCCACTTGCTTGTGTGGTAACTCTATCCACAGATCAAACCACAATTAACTTGATTCGTTTGACTACTAATGTCGAAATTCTCTTTTTGGTGAGGGTTTTAGTACGGCCAGGGGAATGCTTGTGATTGGGAAAACTTACTGTATCCGTCTCACGGTATTTCGTACAAAATTGTTGAGTTTTGTTAAAGAAATAATAATGTCTGGGAATGGTTTCCATAAAGAAACTGTGTGATTTTAACTTGTTGAAAACGAAAGTGTGGAGTTGTTTTACGTAAGAGTGCGTAAAATGATATTCTCCGAACCAGATGGTTTTCCGTTTTATCTATAAGTATACGGTCTTGTGTTCGCTTGTACGTTAAATCTTTTTAAATATTCAACAGTGTGGTGATAGTGGTTTAAACTACGTAAAATTTGAATCGTGTAAAATTACGATGGTCACGAGAAGTTAAACAAAACGAGTCCGGAAAATTTGCCTTTGTTTTTAGTTTGCTGTCAGAATAGTTAAGTTTACTTTTGCATAGTGCCCTTTCGTCGGTTGTTCAATATTAGTGCTGCTTGCAGTGCATGTTTGTTTTCCATTGTTTAGAAATGTTACCAGTGGTATTCTGCTCTTCCGTGGAATGCTTGGGAAATTTACCTTGAAGTCAGTGGAATTCTTCTTTGGATTCATTATTTCTCGCTTGAATGTTCACGTATAACCAGGGTCCCATACTTTTTAACTGTGCCATGGCGTGTTCGTATTTATTTTTAAGTTTTAATTTCACATAATACAAATAATATGTTTGTGAGTAGTACGATCAAATGAAGTTAACGTACAATTTAGATAGATTTAATTGTTTACTTTTGATAAAAATTGTGACGCCCTTCTGACTGAGAAATTACTCCACGAAAGAAGGAGTACCGTAGGTCTAACTAAATAGATTCGTAGAAGAAAGTAGAATTTTAGATAGAGAAAAGAATTGATTTTGGACAGCCATAGGTAGCTGAAGCACGACATTTATTTCTCTAAAAACCACTAAAAAAATTTAATTTTGATATTTCAAAGAGTGCATGGAATTAATTCAGAAGCAGAAGGGTTTTCGGGTATTTCAAATGACTTACCCGGATTTCTATCTGAAATGGTATACGATTTATTGAAATATTATTCACGTATCCAAAAAAAGAAAAATGGCATTCAAATTGCTTTAGAACAATCGAATGCGACATGCGACAAAGTTGTTTCGAGGGTCAACGAACGAGTTCCAAGACCGAACATCGAACAAGCCGGGGTGGAATGCGTCACGAATTTTTTCAATATAAAATAAGTCTGGTAATTGATCAAATAATTCATAGGTAGCCACAAACGTTTTCAATAGGACGGTTAATTCGACATACACTCTGTGTTGTCACCTTAATGACGTATCACCGTCTTCATCACCAAAGTCCTATTTATTGTTCAACACTTTAGGGTTCTATATTTGTGGTCTTTAATTACATTTTGATAAGATTTTATCATAGATGACCATAGGTGAGATCATGTTTTCATGTTTCCTAAGTTCGCCTAGATTCTATTGATTTCGTGGTTTCCCTCTCTTCACAGTCGCATTTATCTGCTTTTCGCTTTGAACTCCCAAGATCTTGATTTTACGTAAATAACGCGAAATGTTTGTACAGTTCGTCTCAGATAATTGGATTGCCATGCGAATGAGTAAAAAACCATTGTTAAGTCCTTAGTGTCTATCGTATCGTTCTCGTATAATGTGCTCGAATTGAAATATATTTTCGTGTCATTTCGTATTTAAACAATTAAAGTCAAGTGTGCGTCAGTCATGTATGGGTGTAGCAAGGCAAATTCCTTTTAATCGTCGTGTGTTCGTGTCTATGTGGAAGAATGAACGTGAATTGTAGGAAATCTCCACCGGTTTTAACTGTATGCAACGACAAAGGAATCCCAACAGAAATCGAGTTCGAGGACGAGAAAAAGGAAGAAAGCGGTGGTGGTGGTGGTGGTTTTCATGAAATTTTACGAAATGTTGGGAGAAGGTTTTCGCAACCTTTCGGAAGTCATCTGAGGTCGAAAAGGTTACTAGAGCATTTAATAAATAAATTAGTAAAACGGAGCTGTTGTTACAACAGGCATTCAGGTGTCGGGTAACCCCAGGAGCTGTGCTCAAGTGGTAACCCTGTAGCAATGATAAAACATGGATTTTATCAGAAAAGTAGAAATTGTATTCCAGTCTATGGCCACAGCCAAATTTAAAACAGTCGAATTTTCCATTCGTTTAGCACGGACCGCAGAAACAGCAGCGGAAGCACGAACGGCGGCAGCAGGTCTCCTTTTGCTAAACTCGAGAAACTCTCGTGGTGGGGCTCGGCCGATTTGTACAATTCGAAAAAAGGTTCAAAATCTAAAGACCCATGGGGATCGGCCGAGAGAATTTTCAAGGATAGCAAATCATCCGTTCGTGAAGGTTCCAAGGAACAGCCAAGGTGGTGGGGTTCAGCCGAATGGATATTCCGGAGCGGGAAAAAGAAATCCGAAGAGGTTTGGTGGGGATCACAGGAATTCGGGTTGGACAAAGACCCAGGGAAGAAATGCTACCTGTCTCCGGATGAATTCGCGGAAAATCGGAAAACGGTCAAATCTGTTCAACTGTTCGGTAAAATTAAATTTGGGTGCGACAAAGTCGTATTGTAACAGGTTTTCTGTACTCTGAGAGTTTGAACGGGATTTTTCAGGCTTGCGAAAAAATTCCAAAAACAAATTTAAAAGTTCAGGGGAGAAGAACGATGAAATGGAAGGTAAACAAAGTCCCAGAATAAGTTCGGAGGATAGTAAACCTGCCAGGTTCCCATTGGGCAGGCTGAGTGCCAAAACCGAAAAATTTCTGCAGCACAATGTTAGGTACCTAAACGCGTGTTCGGACGAAACGAAGCGGATTTCAAATTCCCATACGAGGTGGGCCGGTTTATTGATTTTTCAACTATTGAAACAAAAGTTTCCTACTTCTATCGTTTGGTTAATCAATGAATTTTATTTGTGAAAATGTCAGCTCGGCGAAAGGAAGGAAACTCAGTTGTTTTCTCGAGGTACCAAAACCCGACGGATTTGCCGGTACTACCAACAGCAAGGAGTTTAGAGTGCGTTCGAAATCTCTGGATGATGGCGACAAGAGGTTTTACACTGACTGTGAAACCACGTACAGGATATATGAAACCATTGTCAAAGAGGGTAAGAATGTAACGCAAAATTTTAATATACAGGGCTGGCTGGTGGTTATGTTGACGGTACCTCACGGAGGGTTATATTGGATTGAACCAGCTTGCGAAAGATGATGTTATGGCAGGGTGTCGTACAGGGTGTGTGCAATTATGGAATATCAATAAATGAGTGAAATGAAATGGTTGTGCTGTAATACAGGTGTACGATGAAATCTAATAGAATGTAGAATGTATTATATGTGATATAAGCAATAGGAAATTAATGCAATATTATACTACATAAAATATATATCCACTAACTAAGGGACTAGATTTGGAAAGTATGATTTGCCGCAGAGTAAGAATTTTAAAAGCTCATCTATTGCCATCAATTGCCATCGAGTTACCACCTTTGAATCCGAACTTGAACTTGAACTTTAACTTTGAACATTGAAATTTTAAACTTCAGCTTGCAGAACGGGTAGAACTGTGGTATGGAACTTGTTTCCTCGTTTTATTAAGATTGTAGTCGGTCACGTTTGTAAATATTATTAATTGTTTGACATTTGTAGTTCAGTTGACCTTAATTATAAAAGATTAATTTTTTGTAATACTATGTATTGCATGTAATATGTATTATATGTAATTCTTTGATATGGTATACAAAATCTAGTTACATGAAAGGCAAAATTCCATTTAGTATCGTACCAGCGGTCGATTACACTGTAAGGTCTTCTAAATTACCATTAATTATATTTAGTGTATCCTTGGGACTGTAATTTTTGAAAGGCAGCAAAATAGAATAGCACTCATTACGGTGACATATTGTTTATGGTGTTACATGTGATGACGATGTGATCTTGGCCTAAAAACTTGAAGATGTGCAAGAGAACTTCTTCAATGAAATTTTGTTTCAAGCGTTTCGATAAAGACCTTGGGTAAATCTACTGGTATTGACGTACCGCAGTCTAATGATGAACTAAGTAAAGAACGGATGGACATCTGTTGGGATGAAGTGTGTGACAAAAAATATTGTAAATTTTGTGAACAACAAATGGTCCTCAGCGTAGCCCCGCTTGCATTTCAGCAACCACATATGGATAGGATAGGAACGAGAACAAACAAGAATTTTCAACAATTGACCAGAACTAGGAACATTTGATCAGGACACATAAACTTTTGTCTACCGGTTGTTTACATCCCAATAACAAGAACCAGCAGCTTGTTGCTATCTTTTAATCAAATAGCGTATCCTTATCTTATTTAGTTTCTGATTTTATTTGAGTCATAGATTTTGTTGTTCTGAATTCAGATGCAACACACTACAATTTGATTGCCTTCTGATTGTTTACAGAACACACCAAAGGATAATGTTTCTTTAGACCCGAAAGAAAAATAATATTTTCCTGTGGAAAAGTATCGTGGCGTTGTATAATTGTTTGGCACGACTGACGTATCAAGTTATTTAGTGTTTTGCCTTTTTTTATAGTTGTAGTTGTCTACGGCACTTATGTAACTCATCAAAGTTGTTTAGCAATAAACTCATCCTATTCATATTATACAATATTTTGGAATAGGTGTAAATAGCATAGCGTAAATGCAATTGCAGTGGAAATTAAGCAAAGGATGTGCCATATTACTTTTTGTTTCCTTTTCCTACTTCGAAACTTGCAAAATTCGACATGCTTTTTTTAGTTGACACACGTATATATATATAGTTGGTATGCATACATTTATATATGTTTGTTTTATTTATTCAGGAGCGCTTCTGCGAAGGAGTTCCTTAGATCCAGAAAGAAGAAGGTTATCACTTGGGCCTGTTAACTCAGCCCATGGACCTCACAGAGCCTCTGATGCTTTCCTCGACCCACATCATGCCGCCATATTGTTCAGAGACTCAAGAGGGGTAAGCAATTAATTCCTTTAAACATAATCGGTAATTAATTACTATTATTTATTATTAATATATGCTTGACTTCAGCTTCCAGTTGCCGATCCTTTTCTAGAGAAGGTCAACTTGTCAGATCTCGGTAAGTGTTTTTTAACTTTAGATCGTTTTGCTCGTAGAAAAATGTACCGTATGTACGTGTGTCTAAGGCTTATCTTGTAAGCTTCACTCTTCCACAGAATCCACGAAGGTATTAATTAATGTGTCATGAATCGTGGCAAATTAACACCGTTAATTGTCACATAAATACTGCACTTTCTTGTTACCAGCAAAGTTGGAGTTCAAGCTAGGAGATGAAAAATAAGAAGTAAAGTAGACGGCGTTGCTTTTTCCCATTTTCTTAACTTTCATTGCGATGGACGCCTAAAGATGAATTCAAAATAGGTTGAAATATATTTGTTAAGTCATATTTTTCTTTTTAACAAAATTTAAATGAAGTCGTTCAAACGATGATGGTTTAGGTCGTTTAAAACGATACAACAAGGAAACAAATAGTTGCAGTGTCATTTCAGTAGATTTGGTCTTGGTATTCGTGGCATATTGCAAAAATATTTTCTTGGAGCCAAGTATTGAATAAATTGATTGGCCATGTTGTTTACATCGTGTACTTCAGCTTTGACGTTGTTTGTAAGTCCTGCAAATACGTTAATTTAATTTGGTTATCTAAAACTTTGGATATGTTTTTTATCTGCTAGCGTATTTGTTTCGTGTAACGTGGAGTTTACTTTCTTTTGCGGAATCGTTTTGTTGTCGGCACTATCAGGGAGAAAAGAATAAGTTCATTTTGGACCTGTGAGCTAGATAAAATTGACCACCTGATAAAAAAAAAATTGTTGTTTCCCCCTATTACACCCACGACTGAGATCTAAGGTAATTATTTTACTCGACGGTAGAATGTAGAAAAATAGTTGACTGACCAGTGCAGCTACGACACGAACTGTGGCGTCCGTTGACAGGTGGATCACGCGTGAAGTGAGGAGACCCTCAAAAAGCCCGGACGACCATGAAATTTCAAATTTCAGTCTGCCAATTGCACATTTATTAGTTCCATTTTTAACGTCGTTTTGCGAGTATGTCCGACGACTTGTACTGACCGTCGGACTTTTATTTTTTATTTTTAGTCAAGTCGTGGCTTACGGAACAATCGGAAGAGTCTGAGCTTTCTCTTCGGTTTCGGGTAAAACGAGAGTTGCAAGTTTCCACGGCCCTTTTTTGAATTTTACTTTCGAATAATCCCGGCGCTTAGTTCATCACTCTAGGACTATTACAGGGAGTAAAAGTGTGGGTGGCAGTTATTTCGCATACTTTTACTTATTTCTCCTGTTTTTTAGGTCGTTGTGTTGCTCAAATTTCTTTTACAGTCCACATAACTGCCATTTGGCTGTTACTCTTTGAGCCGTTTCTACGTGGTTTATTATTAGTACAATTTGAAAATAAGACAGTGTGCTGTTGTCTTGTGGCACAACATTGTCGGATTTTGTTATTTAAATTGTAGTAGTTAAAAGCCACACTATTTATTATTGTTTTGATTAGGAGAAAGTCAGCGAATTACCATGGAAATGCCGGTGTGTTGATTTTAGTTATACAGTTTATTTGTTTTTTAATTCGACATAATTCGCGTTTAACAATCGGAGTGATCGGTGCCCAATAAAATGGATTACGAGGAATGATAACGCTTCACTACTACTCGAATACAATCGGAGTACGACTCGAAACCATCGAAGAGGAAGACGAGTATTCTTTGGATAAGATTAAAGAGTTCGAGGAGGTAGACCCGGCTTGGCAGGAAACTCTGAACGCTTTGCTCCAAGGTATGAGGTGGTGGCCACAAATTTTGGTAGAAGGATGCAAGCAGTTTAGGCAGAAAGCTCCCGGGATGTTTCGTTGGACAAAACTAGAGAATTTAAAAATTGGATTCTGACAGATTGGCAAAGTGTCAACCCATGAAAGCTGTCATTCTAAATTTTTATATTCGAAAGACAGGAGATTCGGCGCTAAAAGCTGGGGGACTGACGTTCCATTCTAATATGGCTATGTATGATGTTAAACATCTGTTGTAATGTGTTTGTAGTGGAGCTGACAATTATGGATATTTGTTTTTGTATTATGCCCTTTGAATGAAGTAATATTAATAAAAAGTGTAAGTCGGAGGCACACGATTAACCTGAACCAGCTGTAGGAAACCAGATGAGCAATACTGAATTCTTTGCTATTTAGTTTACAAAGTATTAAAACTAAGACTTTGCAAATTTTATATACGATAAACGTCTCTAACATTTTGATTTTCTTTTGCACTTTCAGAGGAGGATGAGAGTCAGATATTCGTTAAATTTTTCCGTTTTCATAAATGCTACGATCTTATACCAACCAGTGCCAAGTTAGTAGTTTTTGACACCCAACTTCTAGTTAAGAAAGCCTTTTTTGCCCTCGTCTACAATGGTAAGTTATTCAAAATTGAAAAGACTTTGCAGCTTTTCATCAGAAAGATTCACTTTCTAACTTGTAAACTCGTAACTTTTTCAGGCGTCAGGGCAGCTCCGCTGTGGGACAGCGTCAAACAGAAATTCGTCGGAATGTTAACTATAACGGATTTCATTAAAATATTAAGGATGTACTATACTTCGCCCAGTGTAACAATGGACGAATTGGAAGAGCACAAGTTGGACACCTGGAGAAGTGAGTTATGATTTTATTTTAAACTTATCCCGTTGGAACTGGTGCCGAAATAAAAATATTTTATAACGTGACAGACGACCTGCGAGATGTTCGTATGACTGCCAAGAATTTTGACAGTTCGGTTTCTTAAGCAGAAATAAATTGGAAAGTTTATAATTCGAGGACAAAAAGTTTATTAAAAACATAGTAAGATCAATAACAAATGAAGAGATCGTTGTCCGAGTCGTTAGATGTCATAAAGTTATTATTACTAAACAAAGTGGAAATAACATTTGGGGAGGTTTGGTGGGGCCATAGGTAATAACAGTTGGATTGCCTGTGTTTGCTTCTATATAATTAATTAATTAATTAATTAATCAATTGCAGAAACAAATATAACTTGGTTTACAGAAGCACACTTTAGGTATTAACCCTTATTCTAATTCAATTTCTCAGATATTCCGCACTGCTAAGTTAACGTTCTCAACTAATTAAAGGACTAGATCAACCATTTACACTGATTGTAACACATGTAAAACTGTTGAGTTAATTTTCTAATTCCCTTTAAGGCGTAGGTAATGCCATTACACATATTATAATTACACCACAACTTGAAATCATTATTTGTGACTATATGCTTTTTTAAGTTAAACCTCAATTTAACGGCATCATGGCACCAAATAAACGTTGACATAAATTCAAGTTCGTAAAAACCGCAAACTTAAATACGGGGTCGATTGTAGGAGTAAATCGAAGCGCATGCCAACGAGAAGGAATTATATTGAATTATGCGTTTAGAAACGGTTCAGCCCTACAATTTATAACCCAATTTTTTGTTCTGACAGGAACCCGAAATAAAATAGGGAAATCGATGCCTGCGTTTTGAACTTCCTACTACTTCATATCATGCCTCATTCCGTTTAATTTAGTTGTTTTCTACTTTTCAGACGTTCTAAAGGTGTTACCGTTGGTGTATACCTCACCCGATGCGAGTCTTTATGATGCCATTAAAACCTTGATCCACAATCGCATACACAGGTTGCCAGTAATCGATCCGGAGACGGGAAATGTTTTATACATACTTACTCATAAGAGAATTTTACGCTTTTTATTTTTATACGTAAGTAAATGGGGAAAAGACGTCTCATGTTTTACGGAAGATGCTCAAGGAAAATTGTTTCTTGCTTTCAGATAAACGACTTACCAAAGCCTTCTTATATGAACAAAACATTGGGTGAACTTAGAATAGGAACCTTTGAAGGTATTGAGACTGCTACAGAGGATACTTCAATTATATTAGCTCTTAAAAAATTTGTGGAGAGGAGAGTCTCGGCTTTACCCATGATAGACAGCGAAGGAAAACTAGTTGATATTTTTGCCAAATTTGATGTCATCGTAAGTAGTAGTTACATATTACTATTAGTATTACAAGCAACAGGGCTGACAATCATCCATCCCAATTTATCTTAATTTATAAGACAGACCAACAGTAGTCTTAATTGTAATATTTAAATTTTATTACATTCGAATTCGTTAGAATGTAATATACTCCTTTTCGATTGCCTAAATGACGAAAAATCTCTCGTTGGTCAACATGATTTGATGGCCTGGGGGGTAAGCAACCTGGTGCTCACTTTAGACGCCTTGCAACGTGGGTTCGAATCATCGTAGGTGATCATAGTTTTGTTTCGCAAACATAGATCAAAATAAGAGTTAGCATGATCATGCCATACGGGTTAGAAATGAGTCTAATCAATTAGTAAGGAAGATCAATGCAAAATTAAATGGGAAACCATAGCTGCCGACTTCTTACAATTTGAAAATGGGATTCCGGCTTTAAGGTTTTCAGACATGAAATACATGTGTAATAATCCTTTTTGAATAAAATGAGTTTTTTTATACAGTTTTTTAGAAATTTTTTTTCGATTATTAGTACTGATAATTTTACATTTTTGTGATTGCTTCTTTTTTTCAGAATTTGGCCGCCGAAAAAACTTACAATAACCTTGATGTGTCCTTAAAGAAAGCCAACGAACATCGAAACGAATGGTTTGAAGGCGTTCAAAAATGTACTTTAGATGAAACTTTGTTCACGATAATGGAGCGAATCGTTCGAGCGGAAGTTCACCGTTTGGTTGTCGTAGATGAAACGGATAAAGTTATCGGAATAATTTCCCTCTCTGATTTGCTACTGTACTTAGTTCTCAAACCTTGTGGTAAGTAAGCTACCACTGACTGCAGATGGAGGTCTGCTTTTCACCTTTTATTAACAATTATGAATCTTTCGTACAGGCGACAGTGACGCCGGCGATCTGCAAGGGAAATCTCTGCGACAGCAGAATTCAATACAAAGTCAAAATACTCAGGAAACATCCGAGACAATTCCTGAGAGTGATAATGAAAATGATGAATTGCATTCCGACGAGGTGTCGGACAAACTCACTCCTGCCGGTGATTATAAATTTGTTTCTATCTTGTCTTTTCTTACCTGAAAAGTACCTGCCAACATACTTGAACATGTCATGTCCTTCTCAGGGGACGGCTTGAGTTCCGGCACGATATCTCCGCCAGCATCAGGTTTAGGTTCCAGATCTGCCAGCACAAATTCAATGCTTAGAGATTCACCAACACCGGGCCAGCAGGCGTCTAACCAGTCGGGCTTCAGGGAGGTTGCCGTCACCGGTGGGGAGTAACTTCCCAACGGTTCTTTTGTACAACCACAAGAACCAAAGAGTTTTCTAGTGTTTTTGGTTGCCAGGTAAACCGCAGTCTAATTAGTTTGTTTTATATTTTTTTTTCTTTTTCAGTGGGCACCGGAAGCAAATTGTGAGAATGTCTTTTAACTGTGAACTTTTCTTTTCAGTTCGGTTCACCCGGTGAATACATTGAGGTGACATGATGGAAACAGAAAAATTAAAACTACTCACAGAGAAGTCACCTTGTGGGAGAGGAATAAGGAAAATGATTTCTTTCCTTTCTGTCGAAGAGCCAGGATGATGATGATGATGATGACTACCTTGAGAGATATCTGAATAGTAAGGTTGAATTTTCGGAAACAGGTTCATTCGAAACAATAGTTAGAGGCATAACGAGTCTCTCTTTATAACGTCACACCTGTGTAATGAGATTTGAATTTACTTTTAAGTTCCGGATCTAACCTTTTCCTACGCATTCTTTTTGAGGTTGCCCGTTTTAGACGTACGCGTATTTGTCGTCTCGGAATGGATTTAAAAAATGTTTCCACTTTATACATAATAGCCAGGAAGAGATTCGAGATGAAGGAATGTTGTTATAAAACTGTTTTGTCTAATTTATTATATACAAAAGTAAGTTGATAATCAACAAGCAGCATTGCTTTTAACCAACTGGTCGGATTCTTGGTCTTTTGAGGTCAAAAGTAAACCCCCAGACGGTTCCGTTGGGGTTGTCAAATCATAAATACCCATGAAGTACCCAAAACGATCCAATGCCATGTTGAAATGAATTTGAGCAAACAATCATATCGGGCTTTTGCCTTTTCGTGCAAACATAATGAATCGAAAGTTTCGTTTTTAAAAATATCCGTCTACGCGTGCTCTCTTCTTCAGTGGATTTCAGGTACCAGGCTGTCTCCTGAATACTCGAAGCACTCGTAGGATGCCATTCTATTCTCAGTTACGGCATCTACCCCTCCGATGATGTCGACGATGGTGATGGTAATAATTAATCGTTGTAATCTAATATTCTAAAGATTGTACATAATTTCTAAGAGGACGGATTGTTTTTATTATTATATTTGAAGAATTTTTACAGTGCGTAATAGTGATGCCTACATCTATTTCAGATTCAGATCTATTTTCATTATCCGATTCGTTAGGTGTAGGCGCACGAGTTGTTGTTATTACCATCACCTTCGTCACTCATTCACTCATACACACATTTATCGTATTCTTTTTTATTTTATTTTTATTAACAGCTATATAATTATAATTTTTATTGTCATATTACTTAATGAAATTGTATGTTGTTGAACGATATTTGTGTTGACGTGCGCCGGGCTTCTTGAGTGCATAGGACTTGTCCTTTGTTTTATTTTAATTTTTCATACTTTCATTGTACAATTGTGTTTTATCTGAAGTCGCCGAAAAGTGGCTTATGCGGATGTTCTTAGGCTTGCGTGAGGCACGTTTTCTATGTATGAAATAGAATGCCAGTAACGGAGAAATCATAGGAATCTTTTTAGATCACTTAATTTGCCGATCGAAAACTGAAATCTCCTCTTAGGAAGGCTCATAGAGCCAGAATGGTGTTGATAAGTAAAAATAAAAAAAAATTGTTTACAGGAGAGGAAAGAATTTGTCAGAAAAGCCCAATCAATGTCCTATATCATTTGTACTAAGCTTTCTGACACTTAGAGTTTTTCAATTTTTTACAAATAGATTGAAGTACAACGAAACGTTTAGGGTGGTATTCTCGTTGACGATCAAAATTCGAAATAAAACGTGCTCACACTTTCGTATGAAAGTGCAGGTTCGGCAAATGCATACATGCTACATATTCCTATTTGGGAGCGCTGATCATTAACCTACGATCACCTCCAGACAACAGGTGATGATTTCGGTGTCCGGTAGTGAATGATTTTTGCTTTGAAAACAGAGGTGGGCTCCATAAAATGGTTCCTGTTCTTACACTGTTATTTTTGTAATGATTAGAAGGGAAAATAGTTCAATATTATTTGATAGAAATATTTTTTCAAGCCTTTTCGCTACAATTAGCCCTTCATTAGGACTGTAAGACACGAAATTACACAATTGTTTTTCACTGAAAATCGTTGCTTAAAGGTTGTCCTCCTTTCATAAAATGACCGTTAAATTTAAATTTGAGCGGTCGCCGTGTTTACAATTGTTCATTGAGAATCACGCAAGAGTGTGCGTTCCACGCATTATTTTTTAAGAAGAAGAATCCAAACTGGAGACGTGAAAACCATGAAAAATCCGATTTAAGCGAACTTGCCCAGCATGCGGTTTATCCGAATTCAAGTGCCTTGCCTATTTTGCAACACAAATATTTTGCCTAACTTTACCTCTCATAGTTTGGATTCCTCTCCGATTTGACCGCACCGAAGTTTTCGAGTTTTACAGATAACTGCACTTGTTTCTTATGCAATCGTCGAGTACAAGTTGAAATTGATGTCATTCCGGCTTTAACCTTTTTTTCAATTAGGAGTAAAAATAGTCAGAAGGCTTGATCTGTTAATATCGTGCTACCAGTTTCATTGATATCGGTCATTTACCTTCTAGCCAACTAAACATTTTATTGGGGCCCTTTAAATGTCCTTTGCTACTTGAAGAGCTTTCTTGTTTCTCTCATCTTTCTCTCGAGGGTTAATGCTTACAGCGAACACATACAAACGTGGTACAAAAATAATTTGTAAACGTTCAAACGGATAACGAAATTTGCGATCGAGAACATCCACAATAAATTCGTCACGTGTAAAAAATGCGTTTTAGGTTCGGGTTCCCATTTTGACCTGTCGCGAACTTTGACTTCTTCTTCTTCTTCTTCATCCGTTCACCATCGATGCACTGAAAGCAAATACCGAAAGAAAAGGGGGAAACTTTGGAACGATGAAAAGGAGAATGGGGAAAGAGCACAGTGAAAAGATAGTATGCAGTACAATAATTAAACGTTTATATTATACAAAAGGCTTTGTAAGGCTTAAAAGTTACAAAACCAAAAAAGTTTTACTCAACAAAAATTAGCATAGACCTAATTATTATTGTTATTCGAATTTTGCGCTGAAATAAAATAAAAAGAAGAAGCGAAAGAGAAGTTAATATGTTTACTTCATTCGACACGTCCTTGTCTATTGTTTTTTTATCCTGGCCGCCTAGCTTCTCAAACTCGTTTACACGAATTGCAACATCTTGAGATTTCGGAAGGATGCGAAATAGTTCAGAATAATAAAATCTGCTTAAAATTGACGTGTTACAAAATACGCGACTTTAATATTAAGTTTAAATTGATGCAATGATTGGTTTGATTAGAAATGTATAACGGTACCGTAGCTATTCGTGGCTATTTCTCAAACAAGACGAAAACAATTTAAAAAAATTATTTTTAACAGAAATCTGTTTTTCGTAATAAGTTGAAGATTAATCTCACTCTCCTTATCAGTTGAATTCAAATCTTTCATTTTCAATTGTTTAAGTTGGCAATGTCTGACTCGGTCACAATGTGAACTCTTGGAACGGAGCTTTTTCAAACATGGAGGACGGCAATGTCAAAGTGAAGAAGAAAAACAAAACGGGGCCGTTGAAATCGACTCCAGGATTTTTAAAATGCATGCGAAATGTTTATTTATATTTTAAGGAGGAGAAAGAGAAGGGGGCTTTGAACATACCAATTAATAGTTTCATAGAACGGACTGCGGTAGCCTGTGGTGTAGGCAGGAAGACGCTTTACAACTACGCTAAAAAAGGTAGTTTATCGTCTTTCCTCTATTGTTTCCACGACTTTTTGTGTCTTTCTGGAAAACTCACTTTCCACACGTCTCATCCTTTACCGCTGTCATTTCAGGGAAGGGACACCATTGCCACTGTACCGGTGCGATATTTGTTTTTTTCATTCGAACCAGTTGAACCCGCATCAGCCACTTGTTTAACTTGCCCACGTTTAAGTCTTCTTAAATTTGTCACAAAGATTCTTATTGATTTTTACTTTTCCAAATGTTTAACTTTCACCAGAGTAGCAAATATTGAGATCTTTCACCTGGATTAAACAGCAGGCATGGAATACCTAACCTTAAATAACTAAAACAATCCTGACTAGATTTTCATGTTTTCCTTTCATTCTATAACCTAAATTTGTAAATGACAATATTTACAAAATATAATTTTCAGAAATCCCAAACTTGTTAATTCTTTTCCAGAAAATATGAGGACAGTCACATCAGTTTAGTGGATCAGTTAAGGTCATTCTTGCTCAACTGTTTGCACAGAAAAATATGAAAAATTAAATTTTTCATAGATTTCAAGGGCAAGATTGACAGAAGTGTAGTTGTTAATCGATTTCCTTTTACACTACCTGCTACACATTTGTTCTATGAAATTAAATTGACATTTACTGGAGTTCGGTATTCACTAAAAGATAATTGTGAAATTAAACCTGTGAAATTACATAAAATACTTTAAAGTACTAGAAGTACTTTTTTATGGATTTAATATTTTTCGATTGCAGATAAAACAACATTCATGGTAAAACAAAAACTTTATTGTTTATTCTGTGTAAAAGTGTTTGTATAAAAGCCATTCTCCTTCAAAATTTGACTTGATGATGAGTTTATTTATAGAATCCTGTTTTATGGATATATAGTCATAAAATATTTTCTAAGAGCTTTTATTACTTTGGAACATTTGTTAGATGCCAAAATTTTATAAAGAAAGTGTTTCATTATCAGTATTGGATGTTTTTAAAAAAGCAAAGAATAATATGATTCAATGACTTTGTTAATGATTATGTATTTTTTGTAAGCATTATTGTTTAAATTAATTTATGTTCAAAAACTTTCTTCATAACCTGTGAATTTTCATTCAAAAAAGTATGATCGAATTATGTCAAATTTTTTTTTAAATTTGAGAACTGCACCAATATTTGAAATCATTATTGGCTTTGATCATGTAAAATTAGAATTGAGGCAATAAAATGGATGACTACACTCCAAAAATAGATGTGCAACTCCACACTTTACAAATTAGAGCTGTTACTTCCACTAATTAATTTTTCCACAGGGGCGAATGCCATTAATGTAAACTGTATTTTAGGACTATTTGACGAGCATCCAATTATATTGCAACCAAAACAAAAGAAAAAGAAAGCAAAAAAAAAGTTACGACCAGTAGAAGATTGCGGACTGAAGAAAGGTAAGAAGAAATGCTCTTCGCCACAGTCGAACACAGTCGGCACCTCAACATCATTCGAAATGAAGAAAAAACCTCCTTCGCCTAATAGAATACCAAAAAATGCGATGATACAGACTGATCCAAGACCCGTGAACCCAGCAGAGAGCATAGTCATACAGAGTACCAGTACAAACGATTCTGACGGGTGAGAAGAAGCAATAAACTGACAAAAGTCTTGAACCCAACTTAACACCTTCCTAATCAAAACTACCCCAACAGGTTTTCCCATTTCGTCATAGCCAGAGACCAAAAAGTCCAGCAAGTTCAATTGGTGACACAGCCAGAAAAAGTACGAGAAGCGATGCATATTTTGGCAGGGCCCTGGACGAGTGGATCTTCGACCATAAAAAGAGAAGTCGACTATTTTCCAAAGAACAATGTTTGGCACGCAGTGTACAATTTGCATACGACAGGTAATAGTGAGGTATCCACATCACCCTGCAGCAACCCCCTAATGCAGCACCAAAACGTGACTGAAACTGTTTGCATCTCCAGATGCTCAAAATTGTTCCGATTTGAACTCGACGAGAACAGCAACATTCCAACAGCAAGCGACGTCGGACCACCTGCCAGATTTGTGAGCGATTTGGTTCAAAATGTCAACGATTGACGAGTTGAGTTCCATCCGTGATAATTCTTCCAATTTGTACATAGAACACGTAGATTTATTTAAGAGAAGCTTACAAAAAGTTTTTTTGTAGATAGACAAAGAGTTAGATGTATATATAAATGTTTGCGTAAATGTATAGAAACAAATGAAATTATTGCCATAGATTATATGTATAACGTATATTGAATTTATTTTTACATAGCGAATTTTATATGACGATCGGTTTAGTCAGAATGATCTTCCAATTTAGTGTTTAATAAAAATAAATAATGTTTTATCAATTCTTTTGCGATTCTTCCGCTTCATGTTTTTTTTCTCCCGCCTACTCTGAGTTTTCCTGTCGTAACAGAGAATCACAAAATTAATATAACTTACAGTGTTTCAGTATATACGTATGAAATTTCTCACAGAGCTGTTAACCAAAGATTCTTTATTGTCGAATTTACTTTGATTTTGGGAGTGTTTTCCCATAAAATTCTCTCATCATACAAAGCTGTTGGAGGAAAACTTTAAGCCTTTCCACGTTACTGTTTACCTTAATGTATTAGTTGTTTACAGCTAATATAAAGTTCTTTTTAACATTACAAAATTAATAAATCAGACAATACATATCGAGTTTTATTCTTTTCAAACTTTGATTCACTTCTAAATAAAAAAGATGTTTTTTATCAGGTTTAGGACTAAGCAGCATTCAACTAAGAGGTCCTTTTTGACACTTTTATTATTTCTGGATAGCATTATTTATTTTTATTGGTTTGTGAGACTTCTGTATCCAGGATTCAACTTTATTTCAGTACTCTAATGGTTAAATTAATTATTAATCCCCTTAAAAAAACATTTCAACAAACAAAGTAATATATTTTAATGTTAATTAAGAAGGTAAATTAATTCCACAGAGACCAAAATTTTTCCATTAATCCTTTTGGTCTGTAGAGCATGTGTTTGTTCATGTGTTGTAAAACTGATTTAGCCATTTTCTCAGGTGATGTGGCCTGATTGTAGTAATCAATGAATTCTCCATCAGGACCAATGAAATATGTTATGATTGTATGATCCACCTTAAAATAAGCATGTACAACAGCTTTGAAAAACATTGCAACAGTTGCATAGTAAAAATAGGCTCCAATAGAAATAATGACTTACAATATAATCATTGTCAGAATCTCTTGGACCAGCACTGTAATATACTCTGTAAGCTTTGCAGGCTTTATCAATTTGCTCTGGAGTACCTGTCAGTCCCAAAAACTTGCTGGAAAACTCTTTTAGGTATTTACCAACAGCACTGGGTGAGTCACGCTCAGGATCAACAGATATAAAAACTGGTCTCACCATATTTTTTTTATCATAATGTGAATCTGGAAAAGAATTTGTTTGTGTATTACTCCAAATGCTTCCACTATGTATTTATGTATTGCATTCTAAAACCCACCTATTTCGTCCACAACTTTCACAATTTTTTCTATTTCATCTGGGCAAACATCTGGACAATGAGTAAATCCAAAATAAACCAAAAGCCATTTTCCTAATAAATCACTATTTTTGATGGGTTGATTGTACTGATTTAATAATTCAAAGTCACCACCCATTCTGGCTTTTCCCACTTGTTTTACATTTGATGCCTTAAGTAACTGTCTCTTTTTATCCCGAAGATAAAGAGCATAAGCTGAAGCAGAAATGGTTGAGTACAATCTTCCCTTAAGCAGTTGTAGTACTGCCACAATTAGAATGTTTTCTGTGTTTTGCAACTCACCTATGAAAATTGACCCTACACCTAAAGAAACAAGAAATGAAGTCCATGTAATTAAACTTTTTTGTGGTTTTTTTGTTTGAATGGATGCTGGTCGTTTTGGGAGATATTCAATTGGAATTCTATTCAACAGCATCCGTTTCGTGATGATTTCATTTGACTTGACATACGGCCGATTCGTGATGTAACACCTTCGAGTGCTAGCATTTCTCTCCGATAACGACTTCGGGTAGCCGGTGCAATTAAAACCAATATTTTTCTAAAACAATACAAGGATTTTGGTACCAATTAAAACTTCTACAGGTACAAATTTAAAAGAAATATAACATACGTATACTCTCGTGAAATCATTTCCTGTAACTCTTCTTAAATTAATAATGAACATTTTGAACATTTACTGTTACTCTCATTCATTAACAGTAAATTAAATGCAGAGGTAGCCTCACATAATAACCATGCTATTGCAACCACCTTTTCAGTTCTCAGTGTCTGTTCAACTTTTTGCCGTTGCGTTGGCAACGTTGCACGCGGGCTTTTAATTAGTAGAAGAATAACAGCTACATTTTAAATTACTTTTTTCTTTATTTTAGACGACACAATTACCGAAAAACCACATATTTATTAAAAATTCAAAGTGGATATATTAAGGAGTAGTAAATAGAAAAAACTACTTTTGACTCAAGTAATGCACCAAAAAATTTCCTACTTGGGGACAACTCAGAAAAACTACAGCTTTTAAAATACGTGTTGATTGAATTCAAGCAAAGAAACAGACAACTAATAAAAAATTAAAAAAATAATTTTCGTATATTGGACATCCTGTATAATTAATCAAATAACTTAACGAGTGATAAGGAGCGATAAGATAATTATATATTATATATTATACAATGATAAGAAAATGGGCGGGCATGGTAAATAAAGTAGCTAACGTTGTTTTTATACAGGCGTTTAACGACCGTTTCGCTAACATTATATTATGGAAGGATAAGTCGAAAAAATTTCCACCGTGGAAGTTGAAATAATAAAAGTCCGGGGGGGGTGAATTTTTGCGTAGCCATAGATTCAGCTATATCAAAGTCAAAAACAGACCATTGTAGTGTACGGTGGCGTATAATAATAAATAATAAATTATAGGTAACTGCAATATTTTATTTATACTTATACAATATTGAATTCTCCAAGTACACTTGAACCTTAACTAATTGAAGTAATACAGGTGACTTTAACCTTATTTAATTTTTAACTTGTATTTTTTACTTCTTATAAATCACTATACATTAACTCTGATCTCAACAGAGTCATTTTATAATAAATTATTGTAATAAATCACAGTAAAAAAGCAGAAAGAAAACCACTGTTCTATTCATGTCTTATCACATTTCGGTACAACCACATCTCCAACTAAATGTTGTAATGCTGAATTTTTTAAGTAAGGTGTGACTCATTAAAATAGACAATGTGATATAAAACACTGCACTAAATGAAAACATTATTTCTGAATAAGAATTCAAGTTTTACAAAAATTAGATAAAATTAAGGTGTATCTATTTGCCCTCCTGTCAATAGTATACAAAATTATTTAACAAAGTTTTGATCTTTAAAAAGTTTACTAGTATAAGAAATAATTGAATAATATTAAATGAGCCTAATTTAGATTACAATTTTGGTTTAATCTTTACCAGTAATCTGAATAGGATCTTCTGATGCATATTTTATTGGTGGGCTGTCTTATATTTCTGTAAAACTGATAAATCAAAATTGGGTACTTCTAGAGGAGGTAAAGCCGGAAGTTCCGTTTTAGTCTTTGGTGGCATTTCATCTTCTGGTGAGAAGACAAATGGAGATGAATACTCTGAGGCACTGGCAAAACTGGGTTCAAGTCTGCAATTCTCAGCTTCTAGTTCTGCAACTCTTTTTTTTAATGTGACCACTTCTTTCTCACTAGCAGTTAGCTTAGCCATGAGTTCATTGATAAGGGTTCTTATTATTAAAGAGAAAAAATAATGATCGTTAGTCAGTGAAATTGATTATAAGACTCTAAATTTATAATAAGACTCATATTTGTGTTTTACCTCAGTTGATAGTTGACAATTCTTAATTCCTCAATTATAGTTTTATCATCTTTAGGAAGAATTGTACCTTTCACATCACCACTTGGATCTTTTCCGTTTCCTTCTAAGTTGGGAAGTTTTGAATCTTTGTTTATAAGAATATCTAAAAGTGAATCTGCTTCTTCAATGGTCCTGTTAAAATAAAAAATAGAACAATGATCCTTGATTAATATGAAGTAACTGTTTGTAGGCTAATTAATTAGGTAGCATTTTTTACAATTTACAAGACAATTTTACATGACAACATTAGAATACAAATAAAACTTAATGTATTCTTTTAACTTCAACAAACTATGTTCACCATGATTCTCTTTACATATCTAGTTTGAGTTAATTGTACTGAAATTGTACTGAAATCTTTTCAGTGTAATTTAACAATTAACAACAGTGTGACATAAGTCTACGCCTAAGGAAGCATAATACTTTGATTCTGGTTACTTTTTTACCTGCAAATAACATTTTGGAGAGAGAGTTCATCATTTTCTTTACCATTCAAATCTTTGGCTTTCATTACCCTTGACATTGCTTCCTTACGAACCCTTATCACCTCTTTGTAAGCTTGGTACTGCAATTTTTTAAGTCTGCAATTATTTTAAAACATGTAAAAATGAATTCAAAATAATGAAATATGTTGTAGAAAGTGACAGAGCACAATAAAATTTATAAATACATTTAAGTAATACCTCAAGAAATCTTTTTGCTTCAAATGATATTCCTTTTGTAATGCAATTGATTCCTTGGCTTTATCATTGTCAGTTATGTCAAGAGATTCCGTTAAATATTTAGCTGCTGATAAGTGACATTCAATTGCTTCGTCAAAACAAAATTTTTTAATTAGTGCATTTGCCCTGCGATCATAAAAATGTGCCTACAAAAATTATAAAATCAAAACAAATACAATCAAAACACTTTCAAAAAATATCAAAGAAAAAACCAAAAGCATTTGTCTACTTTGTTTAAAGGTGAATCCAAAGAACGATCCATTAAAATTTTCTTTTCTGTTGAATGACACGAATAAAACAAGTCCGGTTCTTCGATTTACTCATGATAATTAAATGTGGAGTTCGAATTGGAATGAGAATACGAATTGTTTCTGATTATTAAATATTACAATTAAAAGTTTTACTTCAGTTGAGAATAACAATGAATATATTCCGTGTTTTGGTTGCAACTTTGTACACAATATGGCCGTCCCCGTTAAGTGTTACCAACGCTGGTTGACCTACAGGTGCTTAACTGTTAAAATTTGAAAGTTTGAGCTAAACAAGATTGTGACGTTTTGTCCAATTTATTATCCAATTATGTCACAAAATTTCTGAATGGGACCGCATGCTTGGAAGTGATTATTAAAACAAGCACATCAATCTGAATAAGAAATTCTTAAACTCCATTTTCAAAGAGATATTAATGCGCCACAAATAAATAAACTGTTAATTAATATATCTCTTTGTGGTTATCTAAAATAGAGTTGAATGATCAATCTCGCTGCTATTCCTCAAACCGGGGTGTTGTACTAATTGTTCAAAATCAATTCATAAACGTATTTTAACGACACCTTACCGTGAAATGAATGTGAATTTTATGAAAACACACGTCCGAATATTTACTCGATTTCTAATGAATATGAAATGACAAATAAAATAAAACTGGCATGGTTTTATCATCTATTGACTACAAAAGCAAGTTCTTGTCTTCTATTAAAGGAAGGATAGGGAACAAGAATGTAATAATATTCATTGTCACTTTTTTCAAAGTTTGAAATATATTAAGACTAGGTGTCTGGCACAATATTGATGTAATACATTTGCCTTAAAATACAGTTATTGTTTCTTCAATTTAATATATTTTTGTTTGGGTAATCAGTCAATGCCAATAGGTGTAAATTATGTGCTGCTCAAAACCATTATGGAATGTGAACAACAAATTATCTGGCTTCAAAGTTGTTTTTGGTAGAACATTTATGTAATTTGAAACAGAAAAAATTGAATAAATTGCAGTTACCTTGTCCTGTAAAAATAGATTTCCTTCAAACTGCCCATCCTATTGTGGTAAAATAGTAATCCAATAGTAAGGGTACATTTCATGTAACATACCTACTGAATATAATTATTTTCTCAAAGTAGTGGAATGACCAGGGACATACTGGAATTATTGTACACCCCTGAGACCATCTCAAGGGAAAGGTCAAGAATAAAAATATGAATTCCTAAAACTTTTAAGCGTTGCTGCAGTCTACTAACTCCTGAGTCCACTTTTACTAAATGACACTATCATCCTCCCTTTCAGGTTCTAGTTTAATGCTCAACTGATCAGCCAGTTTTCTGTATTTCTCTGACATTTTCTCATCCTTTTCAACACCATCCCCTTTTTTATACATAATACTAACATTTGAACAAGCATAAGAATTACCTGTGAAATAAAGTTTAGCTATGTTAATTGACATGCACAGTTCCACAGTCATTCATTGCACTAAGTTATTTACACACCTAATTTGCATGCTCTTTCTGAATATTTAAATGCCTGTTTCATATCTTTATCTATGACTTTATCTGATGTGCCACTTATATACAATCCAGAGAGGTAGTAGCAAGCATTCATATGATTTAATGTACATGCTTTATCCACCAGAGCCAAACCTTTTGTGTAGTCTTTTTCTCTATTAATATTTGCATCCCCCCTCATTGCAATTATACCAGCATTGAAACAGGATGGCTCACTATCCAATTCACAAGCTTTTAAGTAATACTTGTAAGCCTGAAAATTAATGTTGTTGTAATGTTACATTATACATTAACAGTTAACTTTGGCAATACAAATTGGGATGCTAACTAAATTACTATTCATATCCTACTCTATCCAGAGGCAAGGTACATCTGAACATTGCTTCATGGGGATTCAATTCACACTGAAACTTCATAATGTGCAATGTTGTTTTTTTTTCACAACAGAAATTTGTAAATTTGAAGTTTTGTGAATGAAATGTAAAATTTCAGTAAAAATTCAAAATTTGTCAAAAGATACTCACAGTTTCTATACTTTGTTTTTCTTGGCCTTTTCCGAGAATTGCATAATTTCCATATGCATGACAACTTCTGGGATGATTGTAATCGTCACAGTTTGTTTTATATATTCTGGCTGCTTTCTGAAAATCACTTTTTACAACATGTAAGTATTCACCCAACAAATGGCACACTGAAATAATAAAGATAATTATTACGTGGGCACAAAAAACAACATAGTTTTTTTGAGAAGGCAGAATCATCTGAATCTGTACGCCAGAAGCTAATTTTCTATGTATATTTCATTCTAATTATTAATATGAATTCGGTTAAATTTAAAAAATAATATACTTTCAATGTGAGCCCCAAATTAATGAGGCAGACTTATTCATAAGCAAACTGCCATTGAATACGGTGAATCAGAAATTGCCACTTACATTCAGGATTTTTTTCTGAGAAACAACCATAGCGATATTCAATTCCCAAGTTATCCAAAAATTCTTTCAATTCCTCTTTCGACTTTAAATTCCACGCCATGTTGACCGTACTTCACATATTCAAAAATGCAGAAGAAAATATTAAGTCGACAACGCTACGTTGTCAGACTGGTCTTCGCGGCGTGACTGATGAAATCGCCTTTTTCTCATCTCATTCCTTTGAAAAATTTGTTTCATTATAAAAATTTTAATTAAAAGAAAAATACTGTTGGTATGGGAAAGACTGGGGGATTGCAAATATTCTGTTGTAGGATAAATGAAAATTAATTATCTTTTTCATTTTGACAAGTACTGCTATTTATTATCACAACAACTGATAAGCAATATTTGTTATAAATCTCTTATATAGTTAATGTATTATAAATCTAATAAAAATCTAAAACATTACATGCGTTTCACTATTATTTACAGTAATACACTACCATAACCGCCTAACCTCATGTTGAAATTATAAAAACGCATTCTATCAATAATGAATCACGCAATACTGAAAACAATTCAAAGTATAAAACACTATTTATACAAATTATATAATAAATTTTACGCTTCTATGTTACCACCGATTCACAGTAATTTACAGTGAGGAAGATAATATTTCTTCAACAAATTTAAGTAATAACCGTCGGGTTGCTACGTCCGGTATGCTCTTGAAGCTTTGAAATTTTTAATGCGATTTCAATCAAGGGCAACAGTACTTCCTGAAAAAATCAATTCTGGAATGAGTTATCTTCAGAAGTTTGTAGAACTAATAATTATGTCTTGATTTTACCTGTGGATTTAATATTTGGCCGGTGACATTTTTTTCGTAAGTTTCAATGTACAGGCGTACGGTAGCACCTCTGCTTCCAGTTCCGCTCAATCTAAATATTATCCTGGAACCATCTTCGAAGACGATACGAATACCTTGATTGGTGGCTACACTTTTATCGATTGGATCCACATAGCTGTAGTTGTCACCAAATTTTGCTTTATAAGTCTTACCGCCTGCGTTGAAAATAGTTCCGACGAATTCCGAACAACTGACTCGCTCCTCCAAATCTTTCATCATCTTGTTACATGTTTCCGAATCACAATTCTCGTAATCGTACCTGAATAGAAATTTCTTTCCTTGAGTTGTTCCAAACCGTTGTTTAATCGATATTAAGCATTACATAAGCACCTAGTGAAAAAGTTTCTGCCGTATTTTTCCCAATGTTTCTCAAGGATTCTTGGAACTGACTCTCCCAGTTCCTGTATAATACTGAGCCAGGCAAGAACAGTCCAGATTCCATCTTTTTCTCTAATATGATCTGAACCTGTACCGAAACTTTCCTCGCCGCATATCGAGATTTTTTGTGCGTCCAATAAATTGCCAAAGTATTTCCACCCTGTGGGTACCTCATAGACGTTTAATTCGTTTTTGGTGGCAACCCTGTCAACCGCTGAACCGGTAGGCATACTTCTCGCATATCCTTTTACTCCGGTCTTCTTGAAGTATGAAATTAAGTGAAGGTGATCAGAAAGAACTGCTAAAGAGTCTGATGGATTCACGAAGAAAGCTTTGTCTCCAAGAATCATATTTCGATCCTGAGAACCAGAAGAACAAAATCACAAAATTGTACTTTTTCAGGTAAAAAAGGTTCAGCATATTTTTTGCACAACAAAGTCTGTTGCAACTTCAGTTCTCAACTTCAGTAACAGTCTCTATAACAGTAACCACATTATTCAATAAAATTTGTTTTACTTATATACATACTCCATCTCCATCAAAAGCTGCTCCAAAATTCTGATCCCCGTTTTTTAGCATTTGTACCAAATCAGCGGCATACGTAAGATTTGGGTCTGGATGAAGCCCTCCAAAATCCTCTAGTGGCTTTGTATTTATAACACTCGCTTTACTTGCTCCCAGTTCATCCACAAAAATTTTCTCCACGTACGGTCCGGTCACTAGAACGTAAGAAAACCTTTGTCCTGTATTTATCTCCATTATCCACTAAAATTCGAGACAGACACGCACCTCCATTCATTGAATTTATTAACATTTTAAAAGGTTTCCGTTGTTCCGTTCCTTTGATTAAAAGTTTCAGTTTTTCGAAATCAAAAATCGACTTCATCAGTTCTACATAATCAGATGTTGAGCTAACAATTTCGATTGTAAAATCTCGGCCTTCAACCTTATAGATTTGAACTCCTATAGTGTTAATATCCACATTCAAGTTGGGAACAATTTTGTATTCTTCAATTTTAGTTGTGATTTCATAGATTTTGTTTGTGACAACGTCCGATGCGGGCCCTGCATATAAACAATATAATTACAAATTAAATAGTATTGGCTTGTAACTTGACCTTTTATTTTGAACTCTGGATACATTTATACTACAGAATTGCTGTTATTTGATATCAGCTTTCAATTCCTATAACAAATAGGTTTCTGCTGCCTGTCTAATTTCATCCAATGGGATGATTAACAGAACTATATTTATTTAAAAAAAATAAAAAGCTATTACAAAACTCATATCATTCTACTATTTATTCTATAACCAGTAATAACTTCAATAAGAGTGCTCATTTGCAAAAATAACATCAAAACATATTACACATTAAGTTCAACAAAATAATTAACAAGGATAATATTGCAACTGTTTCTTATACTTAATATCATGCAGTACATTTTTTTAATTATTTCCTCATTTTTAAATAAAAATAAAATTACTGTTGTTTTTTCAGGTATCAACATTTTATGAGATCAAATTTTTTTATCTAAAAATAGCAGTATTAAATCACACAGATTTACTGTGGAAGTAAGTAAGTTCTTAATTCAAGTTTAAAACTGAAATTAAAAATGCAAAATTACTTTGCTTAGTGAACTCACCTCCATTTCCAATGTTGAACTTAATACCAAAGTCGCCATTTGGGCCACCCGGATTGTGACTAGCTGTCAAAATGATTCCTCCATTGGTGGAATATTTCCTGATTAGGCAGGAGACAGCAGGTGTTGACAGAATGCCGTTTTGACCGATTAATAATTTGGATACCTGAAATGGGAAATCATTCGACATGTTAAATTCTCATATTTCTGACACCGGTGCATTAATTTACATTAAAATTTCTTACTGCGTTTGCGGCAGCAATTTTAATTATGAGCGAAATGGCTTCTCGTCCGAAGTACCTGCCATCGCCCCCAACAACGAGAACGGCACCTTCCAATTCCCGTCCCAAGGAATTTAAAATAGACTGAATGAAATTCTCAGTGTAGTTTTGTTGTTGGAAAGTACCGACACTTTTTCTCAGTCCGCTCGTTCCCGGTTTTTGTCCGTCGTATTTTCTTGTTTTAACCGTTTTAATAGAATAATTCATGTTTCATTTACACACAAAATGCCGAGAAAAATATAAACGAAAGACCGATGGTGAGATTACACAAACTAAAAATTGGCTCTATAAGTGACAATTCTTGTCTGTTTTATCAGTTCAAAACAGTTTTTTTCAGCTAACCGTTTGTCCGTCGTGTGACCTTCTAAAAAAAGCAGGCCTACCAAACTTACGGAGAAAATGTTATCGCACTCAACGGCGGAATTTTGATA
This sequence comes from Polyplax serrata, assembly GCA_037055365.1. Taxonomy (NCBI): domain Eukaryota; kingdom Metazoa; phylum Arthropoda; class Insecta; order Psocodea; family Polyplacidae; genus Polyplax; species Polyplax serrata. Next base: position 1,013,058 of record JAWJWE010000044.1, read on the forward strand.
GTTTCCACAAATACATTTTGATTTTTTTTTTAATATATTTCATTTAAATAACATCGTATCCCATTTTACGACGATCCCAGCAGTTTGAAAACCATATCAAAAGCAGTAAAACATTTCCATTCAATAAAAATCATAATAATGCATTAATCGGAGATAAGAAAAGCAAATAGGATTATACTGAACTAGTTGAGTGAATTTGGAAAACGCGAGCCTACCAGATAATCGTAAAATACCGAATGGTTGGAATCTCGGCATTACGACATTTCAGCTTTTTGTACTTCACGTTGGTATCTCCCATTTTCTTCGGCTTCCGCACACCGCCCGTAAGAACTATTTAGGCAAAAGCTCCTCGAAGGAATCACCGTGGGCAGTCTCATCGGTGGTCCTTTCCATTTGGGTAGTCGGATCTTCGACCCACGTTAACTTTTTCCTCGACACGGGTTCTCCTCCTCCCGCCGCCATTTCACTTTCACTCAAAGTTGCGGAAACTGAAACATGCAAAAACAGATATGAGTCTGAAAAAGTGTATTCGCGTGTAATCAACGATGAAGTCTCTTTTTAATTTATCTTTTACGGTGCTTGCAAGTCTTCTCAGCATCGTTTACGCCGGAGAAGAAGATGCCCATCTGGGCAATTTGCTGAAGTGAGTTCAAAGTGGGTACCTTAAAAATCGCATATATCAGATAGGAAGCTTAATGTCCGTTATCATTTTGCTATTTATTTTAGTGCTGTAAAAAGTGCATTATACTCCGGGGCATCTTTAGACAACTTATCACGCCAACCTCAGGATTTATATTATTCCCACAACAATGGTCTCAGCCTGGGTGTTTACGAGGCTCTTCTGTCCATCACAAGAAACGACGACTTGGAGTGCGTTCCCAGGTTACTCTGCGAGGCTGCAGCAGGTGGATCACCAGGCTACAGTGGAAGAGACGTCAAGTTCGATAAAGAATCGTTGACAAAGTAAGTAATCATAGTGGACAAAAAAGGGCAGAAACGCAGAAAAAAACCGGCAACGGACTTCTGTTAAAAATATTTCCTTTCTATTTTTTCTTCAAGTACTTAAATTTATTTGACCAATGTAGTTCATTGATTATTTACTATTTTTAGATTCATTTCATATCTGAATTTGGGCCCAGGAAGCTCATCTCCCCTTCTGACATTCGCAAAAGCAGCTTTGCTTGGTGTTTCGAATCGAGGAGATCCTTATTCATGCATAATAAACTATGCGAAATGTCCTAAAGATCAGAGCAGGCTCCTTCACTACTTGAACAATCATCGAGGTGGATTTTTCCAATATTTCGACAAGAAAGAATACAGACCGGGAAACCAATATCCTTTCTCTCAAAATCAATACCAATACCGTCCTGGGTATGGTTACAACTCCGGTTATCCCACAAAATACACGAAAAACAAAATTAAATTCGAAAATCTGGGGCACTTCATCGGGAACCTCAAAAAGAAAGTGGCGGGTACCAGCACATATGCAAACAAGTACGGATATTCCTCCTTCAGATTTCCAGGTAGCGTGAACAGGTTCCCAAAGAAAGAGTCCTACAACTATGGCAATACCAACAACTACAACAATTACGGTCACAAGAAACGCATGGTTTTCCCGGATGGTTTAAATCCGAGAATTAGAAATGAACCGGAAGCGGAAAGGATTCGAGAGGGAAGTTTTGCCTTTGCAACGGAGTCAACTTCCAGTAAATTCCCGAAGAAAGTGAAATTTTTTCCGGAAGACGGAAACAGGGACAGCCGACATGAATCTTTTGAATTTGTGTCCGATCGACTTCCGGTACGCACTGATTTTCGGCCGAGTCACTTCGACCAGTTTACCAAATTTCCAGAAGAAGGAAAACAATTTTTTCCTCAAAGTTAATTTACTTAACCACCATGCATGCACTAAGATCTAAACCTAGCGATAACTAATAGAAAATTACGTGCTAGTCATTAATTAACCCTCACTAAAAATTTTATCTGTACATTTGGTGTATTTTAATAAACGCCTACGTTAAAATTGTAAAATCATCACTTGAAATCAGACGCAAGTAACGCAACTCATGAAACACTACAAAGTGTGCTGGGCGATCTTCTTCTGGAGCCTGCGAGGCATAAAACTCACAGTCAGCATTTCGTAAATTATTTAAATGTTGCATTGTGAGGTAGGTCACTGGAAAACCGATGACTTATTACGATTAGTTTGAATTAAAGAACTTTCACCGTGCGATACGTAGGAAGGACTTTTCAGAAAACCAGAAACCGTTTACATCACACAATGTGCCTGTTCGATTTTTTTTATCAATAAATTTCATTATTTTAGTACAAATCGAATGATTTTTTCTCAATAAAAGTACCCTTCCCGAGGTCTACTCGCTTTTTTGTGTAAAAGTGGTGCTGCTTATAATTTTTCATTGCCAAACACCTCCCCGGCGATTATGGTCCATAATAATCACTCGTTCGGTTCGGACGTTTGTGCCTTCTTGCATCGATCCCTCGATCGCTCGATATCTCGACATTCTCGAAACATTGTCCGGCGGCAAGTGTGTGCGAGATGAGTCTTGTCAAACCCGTAGCTCGTAAAAATTCGGCAGTAAAACTTTTCGAACAACTCGTGGTAATCCACACAGAAAACAATAACTTTTAAATGTAAAACTCGTTACGTCGAAGCCATTAAATTAGTCGATTCGTTCTTAGCCGTTCGTTTGATTACGGTCCTTTGTGATTAGTTTTAAACTTGAACGTTTAATTTAATTTTATAATTGAAAATACGATTACCGCGTGTCAAAAATCAAGTCTACCGCCACCACATGCTCTATATAAATCACTGTCGGCAGAAACGTGAACTGCCCTCCTAGGTAATTAGTTTTGTCATATTTCAAGTATTGCCTGTTGGTTTTATAGAAACCAATGTAAACGTCAATTAGGGGCTTCATATCATTTCTAGTTCGATTTAGTCTTTTTAAAAGTGAAAAAAGAGTGACACTGTCTGATTTTCAAGTATCATACGCGGTTCGTATCGCAGATTAGTCACTATATTGTGACTACAGATTTCGAGTACTGAAATCTGGTTACTTACGGGTGAGCACTCGGACTGCTCCCCTACTCCTGGCAGTAAATAATTGATTGATTTCTTTAAAGACTAATCGATTAGTCTGCAACGCCTTTTTTCTATTGTTACTTTCACGATCAGTATCGAAAGTGTCAAAATTCGTAACCGTTCGTTTGAACGAGCAACACTCTGAACTCTGTTTTGCTCAATTAGTTGTCACAGCGCCACTCAGACATATGTGATTGAAATGGTGATTTTTGTGTTTTATCTAGCATCTGAAATTTTTAAGAGTCACAAGTTTTACATTTGGATACTTTGGGTCGACCTACCTACCCGGCTTCATTGGATGGATAATCAAATTCAGGGCTGAAACACGATTTGGTTTTTGAGCGAACTTTTGCTTAATCATAATTCAAATATGTAAATCTCATTTTCAGTGATTTGATTGTTCATTGAATATGATATACAAAAGGGAAACGAGGATCTGGGGATCGTCTGCTGAAATCGACACAGAAAGTGATGTCAACGACTATGATCCCCTTTTATCAGACACCAGCGTAGCGAGCAGACGAAGTTTCGGGTAATTTATGATACTTTTTACATATCCAAGCATGTCAATGAGGAAGTACTACCCGAAGCTAATCATTGTTCGTACGTTGGACTGCCATTCTGTACTTTTTAAACATGTGTGCCAGTAAAGGGGTTCTATGCCTTGTTAAGTCACGTTGAGATGATTCACGCGGAAGTATCATGATGAAACTGGAGGATGTGGTTTCACATTTGGTTGGGACCACCTTTGCTCACTTGGCATTTAACCTTTTACACTGTATTCAGTCACGTAACAGTCGATTTCGGTGACGAACACCATGAGTGTGATGTTGCTCATTACGCCCTGTAGGAAGTGTAAGCCCGCGATAACAAAAAGTTGTTGTAAACAAAGCAGCACACAGGGCAGAGACCCATCCATCTATCGCACAAGCGATAATAGGAATATTATTATTGTTAATAAAAAAATAATGTTTATCGATTAGACAAATATAGCGCCCGAATTTCGTTGCCAATAAATTTTCGATATCGGACTTGAACTTAGATACACGGATACTGAAAATGCACTCAAATATTACACACGTTTGCTTCATTTTACTGCATAAATATCATTTTCTTACTTTCAGTGCTACGTGCATGTTTCCAGACGCATCGGAAACTAGTGATTTCGAATCTTCTAGGCAAGCTCCTGCGAATGGACCACGAGAAACCGGTGGAGCTGAATTGTCGGGAAGAATACAAAATCCTTATTTCTTTCGCACGCTACAGAATCATCCGAGCATAGAGAAGACAATTGAACATGCTCTGTCGAGGTTCATGTACTACAGCAAAATAAAAAATTTCATACGTCGAGAGGACACCATGCCGGTAGGACTTGTCTTGGATTTATTCCTGAATTTGTAGGTGTTCGGTCACAAAAAATGAGACTACCCCGTTTCAGAGATTAACAGATCACGGAGTTCCGGGCACTGTCTTTACACCCTACATACCGGGATCGGATCAGGAGTCAGGAAAACAGAGCAGCCTGGTCACAATGTACGAGTCATCAAATTAGTTTTCCTCATCCTGAACAGTCCGGTATTAATCTCTAACCGCTGCGATTATTTCCAGATTTTCTGTGTGGAACACCATCATAGGATCCTCCTTGTTAACTATGCCATGGAGTATTGAGAAAGCAGGACTTGCCAATGGAATATTTTTGGTCGTACTTATGGGAATCATATGCCTGTACACGGCTTATCTATTGCTTAGAGCTCAGCAGCTACATGGTAGTGACATTCGACTGACATATGCAAAGGTTACGAATGGTTTAAAAAAACTATTAATTTCCTTTCAGGTGGCGGTCACGTCGATTGGGAAGTTTCAGATTTGGCGGGCTATCTCCTTGGAAAACGATCAGAAAATATTGCTAAAATTTTCTCTTTAGTTGTTCTATGGGGAGCCCTCATTGTTTATTGGATTTTAATGTCAAATTTCTTATTTCATTCTGTCGACTACTTATACGGTGATTAAACTGCCTAATTCCTACTAGAAATGTCTTAGTGATGTGTACTTCCTACTACTAGGACAATTTCAGCTATATAGAAAATCTAGTTTTTTTCGTGATAGTTGTCTTCAAGCTATAAAAAAGATCTCAACACCGTCATCTGTTTCTAAAGATTTCAAAGAGTGTTCTTTTCCAGAAATCCAGTATCGGTTGGTTAAGTAAATTAATAATTGTTCACTTTTATTTACAGATAGAATAAATGGATTTCCAGACGTTGAAGGTAATACCAGTGTGACGGTAATTTGCCTCAAGAACCTTACTCGTGAGGTTCCTCTGGTTAAGTCAGACATTGTCCTTAAGCGAGCCACAGCCGAAGATGGTGAATCTTTAACTTTATATGAACAGATTTGGAATGTTCATACAACTGTTCCAATATTTCTTATTCTAATTATCGGACCTCTGGTCAATTTTGAGAGTGCTACTTTCTTTACAAAATTTAATTCATTGGGTAAGGTGTAGTCTCAATTAGGCATTACTACTCGATAGTCGGTTAAATCTTATTTGTCAAGGTATTCGTTTCAGGTACACTGTCAGTGCTATATTTGATGTGTTTTGTTTTAATAAAAAGTTCGACTTGGGGCGTCAACGTCGAGTTTTATAATTCAGTCGATCCTCTATACACCTCCAATTTCAGCACCAGTTTTCCGGTTCTTACAGGCATGCTTGCCCTTGCTTTATTCATTCACAATATAATTATATCAATCATGAGGAATAATAAGCATCCGGAGAAAAACGTAAATTTTCAATACGTGTAAATATTCAACCTTTCATACAGCACAAAAAAAATCACTGAGTTCCACTGTTGTTTCAGGGAAGAGATCTTTCAATTGCATTTATGTTGGTTGTACTAACCTACTTGGTAGTAGGTGTGGTATTCTATATTGCTTTTCCATTAAACAAACATTGCATCGAAGCGGTAGGTTTTTGTGATATTATTTTTCAATTATCTACTATTGCTGGAAGGTCGGATTTAGTGATGTAGTGTATGAGTCTTTCAGTTCCACCATAAAATCATATGTATATTTTTGAAAAGCAAAGCAGAATCATTTTTTTTAACAATTATCAAAGATTAATTTTTTAATTTTTTTCAGAACCTCTTAGACAATTTCCAAACTTCTGACACACTGACTGTCATTGCTCGTGTTTTCTTATTTTTTCAACTGGTCACTGTGTATCCTTTAATTACCTACATGCTTCGCATACAATTGTTTACAACAATCATGAAAAAAGTTTATCCCACCATGCAACATATTCTTCTTTTCAATACTGTCATAATTGTAACATGTGTTCTATTTGCAATTTTTCAACCAAGAATAGGAACTATAATAAGGTACAATTATTACAATTAAGTAGACTAACTAAGCTTTATCATATGCTCTGGTTCTTATATTGTATGCCCTTTTATTTTTTTAGGTTCACTGGTGCTCTTAGTGGTTTTGTTTATATTTTTACCCTGCCAAGTCTTCTTCATTTGGCATCATTAAAAAAGAGAGGTAAATCAGCAGCTTGCTCATCCTTGTTTCATTATTTTATTATCCTTTTTGGATTTGCTAATATCATAGCACAATTCTTCATAAGCGAAAATTAGATGTGTAACTAAGCCAGTGATACAAGTTTTATGTGAAATTTTAATATTAAATAAAAATATCTGATATCAATGTTTAATGAATAATATATAAAATGCAAACATTTATTTTAAATTTATTTGAGTTGACTTACTTAAATATTCTAACAATAATATTAAACCAGTGATATTTCATGTGACTTGATAAATCCATACTGTGTCAATACCTTTGCCAATTGTTTTTACAGGTTTCAATTTTTTTAAAGGGAAACGACAAGCAACAATAACTGTATTTGGTTTTAATTCTTTAAGAAATTTTAGTTCTAATTCAGTCATCTGAAAATACAAGATACAATGTCTGTTACAGCTCAACAACTCTGCATTATTAAAAAGAAAGTTCAAAATGTCAATTTACCATTGAATCAACACCAAATATGACAACATTATTATATGGTTCTAGATTAAATTTCCACAAATCAGTTTTCAAAAACCTAGTATTCTTATGAAAACCAGACTTAAAGGCTGCAAGTTTAGAATATGCTACCAACCATGGATTAAGTTCTACTCCAGTTGATTGAAATCCATTTTGTGCTGTTGCTAAAACCTTGAAAGTTAAGTGAAATTACTTTAACTGAACCGCGATTTGTTTTGTTTCTACAAGCAACACCAAGTTTCAGTTATCACTTATCACTTACAATTCGGCCATCCCCGCTTCCTAAGTCAATTACATTCCCAGACCTGCCCTTTAAGGCATATAAAATATTTTCAACTTGTTGAGTTGTGGCTGGGACGTAGGGCAAACATACTCGTCTGAAGTAAGGGAAAATGAAGGGTGTGCTGACGACGGTTAAACCAATGGCAAGACCACCTGGAATTGGCCGGCGAAGTCAGTTTCGCAGGAATCTATTTTAATTTAACAAGAGATTCACTTACTGGTAATGCCTCCGAAAATTAAGGCTGGAATGGACTTGGTAGGGCCCTTTGATTCAGATGATATCGCTAACTGATCTATATCCATTTGTCAATTAACAAATTGAAAGAAATTGAGCAGAATTCATTTCAAAACTTGCCGCTTGATAATGTGGATAATATTACTTGCCGTTCCGCCATAGAATAAAAAAACAAGTTGAATGGAAAATGGTTTTAAGTGTACAGAAAGCTCCGTTGAATGAATGCCTTCTTGGTAATCAAAGCAATTATGGCCTGTACTCGGCCACGTATTTAATCATTACATGGAACTGTAAATAAAAATATTAATAAAATGGTGAGTGTGAAGCACAGTACAATTAATTGTTATTCAAAATCAGAATTGGATAGATATTTTTGGTTCCCTTTAAGTGTTTTTCTAATCATTTGTTCCAATCAGCAACATTTCTTAAAAAACTTCTTGGATTATGACAGACAGCCGAGTGTAAACTATTTATTGAGATCCCACGGTATCGCCCAGCCAAAGCCCATAATGACAGGACTAGTGTTTAGAAAACATTTAGGAAATGAATTAAAGCAAATTTATCACTTGTTCTTTATTACAGCCGCTTCGTTTAGATATAAAGAGGAGGCTCACAACCCGAACAGACCGGGTTAAGTGTGTGGATCTTCATCCCACGGAGCCCTGGGTTTTATCTTCACTGTACAATGGTATCGTCGACGTGTGGAACCACGAGACTCGTCAATTAACCAAAACGTTTGAAGTTTGTGATTTACCTGTCAGATCTGCTAAATTTGTGCCCAGGAAAAATTGGGTGATAACAGGTTCTGATGATATGCAAGTGAGAATTTTCAACTACAACACATTAGAAAGAGTTCATGCTTTTGAAGCTCATTCAGATTATGTTAGATGCATAGTTGTACATCCCACTCAGTCGTACATTCTCACAAGTAGTGGTAAGCATAAAATATGTGTTGTGCAATTTGTTTTTTAATGTTCAAATTACCTATTTGAAACTTTAAATTGGCCCTGATTTTCAGATGACATGCTTATAAAATTGTGGAATTGGGAAAAGCAATGGGCTTGCCAACAAGTATTTGAGGGTCATACACATTATGTCATGCAGATTGTCATTAACCCAAAAGATAATAACACATTCGCAAGTGCTTCATTAGATCGCACTGTTAAGGTAAGCTATTGTACAGCAGTTTTATTAAAAGTGCAAAGTACAAGATTTTAATGTGAATGTGATTTAATACAGTTTGCTTCTTATAAGTGCTTCACATTAATATATTCAAAACTTATTTTTGAGATTATAAATTTACAACAACAAACTTATAAAATTTATTAAACAGGTTTGGCAACTAGGATCTTCTACTCCAAACTTTACACTAGAAGGACATGAGAAAGGAGTAAACTGTATTGATTACTATCATGGAGGAGACAAGCCATATTTAATATCAGGAGCTGATGATAGATATGTTAAGATTTGGGATTATCAGAACAAAACTTGTGTTCAGACATTAGAGGGACATGCCCAAAATGTAACAGCAGGTAATATATCAATAAATGTGTATGTTTAGTATTGTACAAGCTTAATCATTTTTTATTTCTTAATTCCTTTTTTGCAGTCAGTTTTCATCCTGAATTACCAATAGTCTTAACTGGGTCAGAAGATGGTACAGTACGAATCTGGCATGCAGGAACCTACAGATTGGAATCTTGTCTAAATTATGGTTTGGAAAGAGTTTGGACCATTGCTAGTCTGAGGAGCAGCAACTTTGTTTCAATTGGGTATAAAGAATTTAGTATTTAATTTAATTTAATTTAATTTAATTTAATTTTGACCACATTAAATTTTTTTTTACATGTTGAGTACATAGTTATGTTAAACATAAGTAATTAATCTTTTAACAGTTATGATGAAGGAAGTGTATTAGTCAAAGTTGGTAGAGAGGAACCAGCAGTATCTATGGATGTCAATGGAGGAAAATTGATTTGGGCTAGGCATTCAGAATTGCAACAAGCTAATCTGAAAGCAATGGGAGAAGATACAGTAGTAAAGGATGGTGAGAGATTGCCCCTGGCAGTGAAAGACATGGGAAGCTGCGAAATTTATCCACAAACCATTGCACACAATCCCAATGGAAGGTTTGTTTAAGTTTTCATTTTAGTACTTAATATTTTTTAATTATTGATTTATATTTTGATTGTATGATTTTATTCACAGATTTGTGGTGGTATGCGGTGATGGGGAGTACATAATTTACACTGCAATGGCATTAAGAAACAAAGCATTTGGTTCAGCACAAGAGTTTGTTTGGGCACAGGATTCCAGTGAATATGCCATTCGTGAAAATTCTTCCACTGTAAAAGTATTCAAGAATTTCAAGGAGAGAAAGAACTTCAAACCTGATTTTGGAGCGGAAGGTTATTGAAAGTTTGACAGCAGAAAAGTCTTGTTATGAAACTAACTGTCTAAAAGAAAGTCAATTTTACAGGCATATTTGGAGGATATATGTTAGGAGTGAGATCGAGCTCGGGACTTGGTCTTTATGATTGGGAATCGCTAGAATTGATTCGAAGGATTGATATTCAACCGAAGCATGTGTTTTGGAACGAAAGTGGGGAATTGGTTTGTTTAGCAACCGAAGATGGATATTTTATATTGAAATATAATCAAAGTGCCGTTGAAAAAGCCCGACAGGACAAACAATTAATCACAGAAGACGGAATCGAGGAATCTTTTGATGTAGGCTCTATTGCCGTAAAGTTATACATTAACAATTTTCTTTCTTTTACCAATCGTTTGATTTGTGTTTCAGGTGCTCGGTGAAGTCCACGAAACTGTTAAGACTGGTCTTTGGGTAGGTGATTGTTTCATCTACACAAATTCAGTTAATAGAATTAATTACTATGTTGGTGGAGAAATTGTGACAATAGCTCACTTAGATCACACAGTCTACTTATTAGGTGAGTGTATACTGCGAATCTTGTACTACCATTTAGGTATCCAAAGCCTTCTACATATCTGTAATAACAACAAAATAATTCCAGGTTATATTGCTAAAGAGAACAGGCTTTACTTGGGAGATAAGGAATTGAATGTTGTGTCTTATAGTTTACTTTTATCCGTGCTGGAGTATCAAACAGCTGTTATGAGACAGGATTTTGCAATTGCTGATAGGGTACTACCTACCATTCCAACAGAGTACCGCACAAGAGTTGCACATTTCCTTGAAAAACAAGTCAGTCTTTTACCTTAGAATTTTTAGTTGAATCAAAACCTGCTTCTGATGCATTAATGTTAATAATTTGTGAAAATAATTAGGGATTCAAGCAACAAGCTCTGGCAGTGTCTACGGATCCAGATCACCGTTTCGACTTGGCACTTCAACTTGGAGAACTAAGCACGGCCTTGACTTTGGCCAGGGAAGCTCAGGCACAGCAGAAATGGAGACAGTTGGCCGATTTAGCGACGCAGCGGGGTGAATTGACATTGGCACAAGAATGCCTTCATAATGCTCAGGATTTTGGGGGACTATTACTTCTGGCAACGGCTTCCGGTAAATATTCTACCTTCAGGTACCGCGATGGTTTGGTTTTAAATCATTAATTAATGTGTTTTATCCACTAATCAGGCGACGCAGATATGATAAAGAAGTTGGGAGATAGCAGCATTGAAAATGGAAAGAACAATGTAGGATTTTTGTCATATTTCCTCTATGGCGACTTGGAGAAATGCCTAGACATTTTAATAACAACCGATAGGTTACCAGAAGCTGCATTTTTTGCTAGGTAGGGCATTCAACATAGTGCTGGTTGTCTAAAAATTGTGCCGTTCCTTAATTATTTCTTTATATATTTTGATCTTTTTAGAACCTACCTCCCTAGTAAAATTTCTTATGTTGTCGAACTATGGCGGGAATCATTGAGCAAAGTCAATGAAAAAGCCGGACAATCATTGGCCAGTCCAGATCAATATGATAATCTCTTTCCTAATTTATTGGATGCCCTTAAAACAGAACAGTATCTGGCCAGTGAACGACAGAAAAAATTGCCAGCTGCGGCTTACCCTCATATCCCAGTAAGTTCCACGCTATAAGTCTTTATCAGAAGTTTACTCTTAAAATGTGGCTTGATTTAATGGAAATTCTTGCTTCCAGCAAAATCATGAGAGAAATTCCATAGAAGAAATGAAATTAGCAGAGTCCAGTGGAAAGTTCAAATACGTTCCTGTTACAAACATTCACTTAGAAGATCAAGATGATAACGAAATGTTCATGGAAGCGGGTACGCAAAATGAGTATAAAATAAATGTGTACAATAGAGTGTAATAATGTGTAAAACGGAAATACAGCAGAATTTATTTTATTTTTAGAATCTTCACCGAACAGTAGGGGCCGAAGTCCAGTTAAATCAGAACCTATTTTAACCGACAGTCTAATAAAATCTGAATCACTAAGCAAACCTCTGATACCTGCTCCTGCTAAATCTACCGAGCCACCCAAAGGGAGCGCACCATTGAAAACTCAAGAGGAAGATGACGATGATTTGGAACTCGATTTAGACAATTTACAATTAGACGAAAACATTGACATCTCAGTGAGTGCACAATTGAAAGAAATAAATTGAATTTAGACTAACAAAAAAATATTGAAGGTATTACATTTGGCCTATTGTTTTTTTTCAGGACATTAATTTGGATGAGAATCTGCTGACGGATGACTAACAGGTAAAATGGAGCTAAATCAGTCTTGAGAAAAATTGTTATAATTATATTCGTCCGTCGTGGGTGTATAACCGGTAATAATGAAAGACGTATGTTTTGAATGCGCGTGTTGAACAATTAATTTGTTCACGTTGAAATTTATTTTTTATTATTATCCTACATTTTAAGTAAAAGAAACATTATGCTTTGTTAAATTCAAGATACACAGATAAAATTAATAAAATAGTTTCTCAGTGCGTACGTTCGTTTTTATTGTAGATTGGCTACTCACTTGTGACTTCCAAAAGAAATAAACCGAAACGGTCCAAGATCACAATGCGGTTACAGTTAAAAACAAAATTTTTAATGTAGGTACAAATTCCAAGAAGCCCACCGTAATGAAAGACAATTCAAATTAAATTTAACGTGTAACTCCAAAATATCGTAGTGGTAACGGAACTAAGTAGCGCCTTAGAGGTAGACATTATTTTTAGGGGATACTGTATCTCTAAAATTATGATTAGGCAAAACCAAGGCACAACACTCCCAAATTTCCGAAGAAACAATTTCTATTTGAAACAACACAGGGTGGTTAATTATTAATTCTAAAATATTATAAATTCCTTCCTTGGTATTGGAAAACCGATACATTTTGAAATAAATCGCGATATAACAAACTAACAAATTGTGAAGCAAGTTAAGAGATTATATGTTTATGTAAAAAGTATTGGATGAGGTTTGTATCACAATAGATGAAATATTTAAATTGAGGCAGACGGTGACCTAAATTACCCACTCAAAAACTTTTTTACTCCTCTTATATGCTAAGATTTCATGATTACTTATATTTGGTTTATTTTCAGCATGGCTGTACCAATTGTATTGTGTATTGCATTTATTAAAACTCTGCTAAGAGTCTGATATTTAATATTAAGAAATTAAATTAAAAATAACTTCATGGAGTTATCAAATAACCGTTAAATAACAAAATTGCGGCACACTAGGTGCCACTCTGAAATTAAAAAATTTCCCCGTTCCACGCGTTGGTGGGAATTCATGAAAACGTATCCTATGAGGTCATAAAGCAACATAATACAATATTAAGGAAGCATTATATTTAGAAATGATGCAACAAATAACGTGTCCCACATTTTACGTTTCAGGCACTCACCAAATTCTGTAGCATGCAAAAGAATATTGAAACATATAATTTTAATAAAAGGAAATCGGCAAAGAGCAAGCCATTAATATCTTTCAAGTTTCACTACTGAAATTACCAATTGATGATATGTCATTGAGGCACTTATAATGTCTTTATTATTAACTGTACAATTTTTACGAAACCGTGATGATTTGTTTGTTAAGTAACATGCCAACAACACTTTTATAACCTGTCCGTACGAAGTTTATTTTTACGTGCACTTCAAATCATTGCTTTCCAAGGTAAATACGTCCCATATAAAGTAGTATTACTCATCAAATATTTGGCAGTATCTTCGGCGCTTCTCGTCACTACGTTTCTTCCGTTACAAAGTGAACAACAATGATTTCAATAAATGCTACAACAAATAAAGCGCGGCCTTTAATAATAACGAAGTTAACAATCGTGCTTTTTAAGGCCTAAATTCACGTGTGTTTTGTAGTACCAATTTAAAATCAGCACCCAACACGTATACGTGTAATTCAAAATCAATGCAAACATTGCCAACGAAACTATTCATTGGAATTGACACAATCCGCCTATTTTATTGTTATTTTTCAGAACCAAAAAGACCTTCTATAAGGGCCCACACCTGCACTGAATTAACAACTTCGAAATAAAGAAAAAACTAGGAAATCAGTTTGCGCTAGCGTTGTTGATCCCTCGTTAACATCCAATTAATTTGTTAAGGAATCACTAATGAGATCATAATCCTTTGATTAAGAAATCACTTGCTTTTTAGGCATAAGTTACCAGTTTTAAAATATTCATCACGGAACACAACTTTGAAACGTGCAAAGAAAAATAAAAATACTGTTTCAGAGACTTTTTTATTCTTCATTAATAACACAAATACGGCATAACTTCTAGAAATGTATCATTTAATAAATATCAAGTAGAAACAAACAAAAATTAGTTATATAAAATAACTGTCAACAAACGTGTTTCGATCCGCGTGTAAAGGCATTTTTCTTTCAATTGTACGCACACTTATTTCTGAAAAATATTGTCGCCAAATTACTTCGCAAGTGTTAAGTGCGTTCCAACAGATACGACACTGACAAATCAATAAATAATACACAAAAGTTACACTATTTTTAGTAAATTATACTTTTTCGGAGTTAATTTGCGTCCCCAGAGGACTGAAGAACAATCACGCTGTTCTTCGCACATTGACAAAGCTGAGGTGAAACCTTTCTATTGAAAGACTATTCAATAGATTTGTGCATGAAACTGAAGAGTTGAGGATTTTTGTTTGCATAATTTTGTATTGTTTGTTGGCCGTTGTTCTTTCGACAGAGTGAGAACTTTTGTCTGGATTACGAGAAATTATGTGAGGAAAGCATTTATTGGAATGCTCAAATCCAGCAGATTCGAGACTTTGCTTCTTTTTTGTTTGTTGCCTTCTTCGTTTACACATATTTGTTGATGGTTAGCTTGAGCTTAGTCACGTTGGCCCCGGTGAAAAAGTCGAGTTTGTTGCCGTTTTTGATGAAGAAGAATGTTGGCATGGCCGTGATTTGGTATTCCTCGGAAATTTCTTCGTTTTCATCTACGTCCACCTTGAGGAAGACAACATTCGAATACTCGGCTTCCATTTCCTAAAATAAAAATAAGGAAGACTTGAAGACCATTCAATGTCCGGAATTAAATACATGAGAAATGCAATGTACCAAAAGGTCAAACGTTACATCCAAACGACCATAAGTGAGAATGTCTGCAACTCTTTTCAAACGAAACAAAACACTGTGCGTAAAATAACATCCTTTTCACTATTGGCAAAATATTTTCTTGCTTGGTCCTGTTCGAAAGCATTCATAACCCGCAAAAACAATACTTTTAAATAAAGTAGCACAACTTTTTTAGCACTTTCTTTTGTGGGTACAGGCACTGAGTTTCGTCTGCTAAATATAAGACCTCAAGAAAGAACAAACAGCCAACTGTGCATACCTTATGTTACCTTTTCAAGGTAATTGTGTGCCCCATATAAGACGATGTGTACGTAAGTTATTAAATTTAATAAACATATTTATTTTTACAATACTTGGTCTAGATTAGATTATATTGTACATAATATATACTCCCAACAAAATGCCTCAGGTCTTTTCTTTTCTCATCTCAATCTGTATATTGTATCATTCAGCAGGGGTTGTCTGACATTTGGAAAATTGTCAGTAATGTCACACATTAATTGATGTTTAACTGATGGTTTAGTGTTCTCATAGAGACAGATATTACATGAATGTGTTATATAAAAATCTGTTTCTTAATTTCCTAATGAAGCAATTTATTTAATATTCTCAACATCAACATTTGTTGAGAGCTTAAATTGTCAATGTGACAAGCAATTAATACAACTCAGAAAAAAGTACAACCTGTAATGTTGATAATACATAGGACAAATCATTCACTTCTAAGAAAACTAATTTATTTCATGCTGCCTGACAAATTAATGTATCTTGTTCCATCACCATTAAAATAATTATATTTTGTCCCACCCTATCTTTTCATATAGATGCACACACAAAGCAGAGAACAGCGGTCATTTTTAGGAATTTATCATTTGATGGTCAAAATCACTTTCTTAGAATCAATTTGAAAATAAATTCTTATAAATTCATTACCAATAATTAAAGTTTAGGTTTCCCAAAAATTTTCTACAAAAAATGTTTTAATAATTTTCTATGTGAATTAGAGAAATAAATCATTTAACTTTGCAAATGACATTAAATGTACCTGACCTTGAGTCATTGTGGAAGTTGTCCAACAATTTAGAAAATTCTCTCAGGATTCCACCATACAACTTAATTATAATTTTGTACAATTTTATTTTTTTTGCTTTATGCATATTACTATTTCATCTTCACTAAGTCATTTAAAATTGAATGTTTACTTTCAAAAATTAAAGTGATTCAAAAACATTTTAATTATTTATATAAATAAAATTACTAATAAAAGAAACACAACATTTTCATTAAATTGCTCACATTTGATACATTGTGCAATAAGTGGTTCCTTTTAACTACCCACATTTGGCTGTGGAACAACTATCAAATCTTTTTCTCATGCAAAATTTATTTGTCAGTATTGCACAATTTGAGATCATTACAACATACCATAGGAAATGATGCAATGTTAAAATTTAGAAAAAATAATACAAAAAAATGTTTAAAACTGTTTAAAGCAAAAAGCTAAGGTAATATTTCCTGTTTTAATGACAATAATAAAAAGGAATAAAGGTAATAATAAAAAGGTAATAAAAAGGAACAGTATGTGAATACATAAGTGATGTGAATACTGGGAACACTTTTAACTTTGAAACACCCTATCAGACTTATAATTTTGTACCAACTTATATCTCTCATAATTCCTGAACGATAAATATAATGACTGATCAATAAAGGGGACCCTCTGAAATACTACAGTAATATCATATTAATTTTTAAAAAGCAGATGACACCATTGGTTGTTATCAATGACCTTGAAAAATTTGATTCATCAACAATTTTCTGTTCAGCGGTGCCTGTGATTTACAACTAAAACAATGTATTCCTTTTCAGAGAGATGAAACTGTTTATAAATGGTTTGTCAGAGATGGAAATAACAAGGCTAATATTGCATGCCATGTTTCTCACAACAGCTAGAGTTGTTCTCCACAAAAGGAAGTGCAAATATTTTTCATTCTTTCCAGTAAAATTGAAACCTTTCAAAGGCTGAAAGTCATCACATTTGACTTTGAAATGAGTTTAATAAGAAAAAAAAGGATGAGAAGTGTTTCCATTCGAATCTAATCGTGTCATGGTCAAGTGAATCAATTATAAAAATTACCTCAATTTGAGGCGCGATCTGTTTGCATGGTCCACACCAATCAGCAAAGAAATCGATAACGACCAGCTTGTTTCCGGCCTCTTGAATTTTGACCGATAAGTCTTTCTGAAATTATTATAAAAAGAAAAACAGATTGAATTAATTTGTAAAAAAATTGTTCATACAAAACTTGTCTTGTTCAAGTTTATCGTGCAGGCATAAACCGCGAGGGACGACCTTATTTTGCGCTTTCCACAAAACGAAAACTCGAAATTCACTGAATGAAATGAAAATGCCAGGTGTATTTTTATTCTCAAACAATTATTTCTACAATTTGGAAGGACTTGAAAATCATGTATTGATATTTTTTATCAAACGAAAAACGAATGAGCGTAAGCGAAGAAATTGATTAAATGAGGTTAAAGAATACATTTGCCAAAAAAACCGTGATAAATAAAAGCCTACGTCAACTTACCTTGCCTTTAACTTCCAAAACCATTTTGTATGAGGTTCGTTAAAAATAATTTTCTATGTTAAGTTACACTTCAGTAGAAGCTCAAAACCTATCTGCTTGAAGGCGACTTGCGAAGTAGTACAAGCACCGCAAAATCAAGCTCAACTTTACCCTTCAACTGGAGTGAAAATGTGG
The DNA here is from genome assembly GCA_037055365.1 of Polyplax serrata. NCBI lineage: Eukaryota > Metazoa > Arthropoda > Insecta > Psocodea > Polyplacidae > Polyplax > Polyplax serrata. Next base: position 1,031,062 of record JAWJWE010000044.1, read on the forward strand.
AATGTGACTAGTACTACGTTGGTCAAATCGTTGTTCTTATATAGCATAAAATTTTATTTCCGCAAGTTTGTGGTTGATAAAAGTTTTTGATTGTGAATAGAAATAAAAAAAATGAAGCCAAATATATAGTTTCTCACACACACATATCTTTTTCCCACGTATTTTACATATTATACCGTTGGAGAATTCCCGGCACGATTACGACGGCGGGAAAAGTGTCAAAAGAATGTCAAAACAGAATCTGTTTAAAAGTCAGCAGCTGTCTCATTGAATAATCGTTTTCAACGAATCAAAAGAAAATTAATAAAACTCTACATGTTTTCTGATCACCATCAATATTTTATAATGATATCGACTATTGATACGGCCATTTCAAAATGTACCACAAAAGTAAGAGTCATTAAGTAATAAAAAGAAAACAATTGTAATTTTTTATTATTAATAATTATTTTAGTGAATATATAATACACAAGGCGGACTGTTTGATAACATGCTAAGGCATTTAAACTTTTTTTAAATTACAGATAAAATATAATTTAATAAACTATTGCAATTATATTTTTATAACTCTGGTAATGTTCTTTGGCTCATTGGTTTCTGTTTAATTTATTAAATAAATTCTTCTATTGAGTATTTGGTTATTGAACGAGGTGCAGGCTTTGGTTTATCTCCACCTGTTTTCAAGTGATTATATTCGGAGGCGAGGGCTGCCATTTTCACCGAGGGAATCTTGGTTCCGTTTTCAAAATGCTTACTCATTGCACTCAATACGTGGTCGAGTACAAACTTAATATTTTTATCTATTAATTCAATCTAAAAAGTAAATGTAGAGTATATCAGTCATGAGGCTACACATTTACCATACCTTACCATTTAACTACCTCATTTACCATTAACTAAAAACAAACTCTTACCTGAGCATCTCCTTGTTGTGATTTCTTAGCATTCTGAAACATTCTCATTTGAACATGAAATATCTCATAGAAAATGTCTTCAATTACAAAATGAAGTTGCGGAGAATAAAGCTTTAAAGAGTCATCCAGTAAAGTCATTATTGATTTTGTAAAAGTAAAAACATTTGTTGTCAAATCCAACCAGCAATCTCCTGTAACATTAAAAAATTTGATTCAAACATTGATACAAGTTTTAGGAATTATTCACTGAAAAAATTCAAATATTACCTCTGGCATATGTATGAGCCACTGTCAAATCCAAATCATTGAGTTCTTGAATGACTTTATTCAAATTATTTTTATTTTGCAAATTCATTGGATGCCATTTTTCTTCAGTTGCCCTATGCTTGACTGCTTCAATTAATTTATCTCTTGCATCTTGTAGTGCAATTGTAACAGGTTTGTGCAGCATTCCATCCATCTGATATTGTAGGTCTAGGCCATACTCACAGAGCTAAACAAAATTATTTCATTAATAATTACAAAAGACAATTGTAATGCCAAAAATAATTACCTGACAATTTTGCCCACGTAACAAAGAAACACATTCAGAAATAGTAGTGATACTTGATTGAGGAACAAATATTTGTTTGATCACATGAGCCATGAAATGTGTCAACTCAGAATTTGTCCAAACTACCAAAGCAGCTGAACAGGCTGGCAAAGGTGGAAAAACTCTCCTAAATTCCTCCACAACATCCAATAGAGTATGATAAAATATAGTGCCTAACTGTTGAATATACAAAACTGTAGCTCCTTCTCTCTTAACACACTTAAGTTCTTTCTTCATGATACTAGTGCACAGTCTAAGCATCAGGTCACAAGCCTAAAACATAGTGAACCAAAATCAGATATTATCCTGAATAATGAACAATATTAAACGTCTTCTTACAAATAAATATCTTAGCACTCACTTGTGTAGTTTTGTTTAAAGCAATTAGAAGTCTGACTGCACGTCTTGCAGCCCTCAGGCCACCCTGTAGGCTTTTTTCAGGTGAGACCTCCAATTCTTTCATTAAAACATCAATTAAATATTTTTTTCTGATCTCAAGTTTGTTTCTAAATCAATAGATAAAAGAATTAATAGAAGCAAAGAAATACAATTACATTTAAGTGTTGTAAGTTTTCACTCATTACATACCTTACATCATTTAAAACAGAATCATCTTTATTTGCCTGAGCACCATCAAAATATTCCTTACATTTCAACAATAATTCTAATGCACTCTCAAAATGCCGTTCAGCAATTAATACATCTACTTCTTCTGGACTTTCAAGAAACCATTCTGGTAGATTTATATTGCAAAATATTGACTCTTCATCAAAAAAATTTGTTGGTGATTCCATAACAGCTGTTTCCTCACTTGACTGATTCTGACTTGACTCCCTTTTAACTTTTTCATTAGTTAATATAGTCTTCTTTGCTTGATCCAACTTATCCAACCATTCTTTCTGTAAAACATTTCAGGATAGTTTATCCCTCTTTAATTAAATTAAAAAATTCATGAATTTGAAACAGTAAAAGCTAACTTACTTTTGCTTCTGTAGAAGAGCATTGAAACAGTCTAGTATCTGGATATGCAAGAATCTTGAAAGCTCTTTCAATAGGTTTTAAATCTCTAACATTGACAACAGCCATACTGTTTAAATTGTACATGACATACATCTTGTACCTAGCAGGTCCTCTTCTGTATGATGAAATATACAAATTCAGGTTTTACTCAAATGTATTTATTGCTTTGAGATTCATGAAGCTAAACAAATGAATACTAAACCTATTAGTTATCCATGAAGTGAGCATTAATGCATCAGAAAATAGATAAGCATGAGTTTTATGAATTATTGTATTTTCCATGGGATCCAATTCTAGGATGTCACCTTCATGCAATAAAACTCTATCTTTTACTTCTAATAATCCTGTACACCCTTCCACTTTTTCCAGAACTGTTGTCAGAACTCTAATCCTATCTTCCTCTGTTTTTTCTTTTTTCTTTTCATCTTCCTATAAAATAAATTTATAATAATTTGTGAAACCAAGCTTTTTTTCTTTAATGTACTCTTTGCAAAAATTTTCTAATTTAACCACCTCTTTTTGTTTATCTTTCTCATCCTGTACTTCATTTAAGGAGTCATTGAAATTTGTATCAACCAAAACTTCCAACAAAGATTTCTGTTCAAATAAAAGGTGTGACAGTTGATACATTTCACTCTCCAAGTGAGTTATTTCCTTGGCTGTTTCAATAAACTGAATGTAATTTCTGTAAACATTTTTTTTGAGCATTATATTGGTTGATTCTGATACAGCCTGAATTGCTTTTCTCTGTTGCTGAAGTTCTTGTCCTCCCACACATTTGTGAGATAATTCTCTGACATCTAAAAAAAGGATATGATCAATTATTTAATGGTCATTCCCACAGGTGCCCAACGCTATCAGATTGTATACATTACACATTCAAATATATTAATACAATTATAAGGCAAATAAAGAACCAATTTTACTTTTGACATTTGCATTGAACTAAAACAATACAATTGTTTTACTGTTTTATCTGACATTTAAGTCAGATCTGGAGGTGGACTGTGCCACACTTTCAGTTTACATAACTTCTTAATCGTTTGAATCCGAAAATTTAATTCAATAAGTTAAGGTTGTCAGTTAAATTGGACTGCCCTTATTAAATAAAATTTCACTCACATTTCTCATGATTAAAATCCGGAGAATTAATTTTCTCAACTATGTTGTCCACCATTTTGTATATTTTGCCAAAGTCACCGCCTTCTTCCTCCATGCGTGCCAGGTTTTCTCTTTTAGAAATTAAATGAATTTAAATGTTTCAATTTAATTTAAGATGACATAATATAAACCGCTTGTTATTTTGAAGAGTATATTTGTATATTTCCATTAATTCATTAAACATCTCATGTCAACCACCAAATATCCTCTGCCCAAGGGTGTCAATCATCCGTTAGAGTAACCACTCATTAAACATGACAATAACTAATGAAGAAATAACCATATTTCCAAGTCCATACGTGTAACGTGATTTTATGAATTATTAAAAAGTAATATTTTATGTCAGTGAGCCACGTTGATTAGCACAGCCAAAAAAAACACCGCCTTTCTATGGATTTCCATATATATATTTTAAAATACATTCCGAACGAGAATTAAAGTAAAGGAACACATGTCTTTTGAAATGGTGGTTAAAACAGATCTGGAAGAAAATCAATTTGGCATTGGCATGGCACACCCATACCATATCGGAAATTCTCCCCGTTTAATTCAGGTATTGAACAATGCTACCCAAACCCAATACCGGTTTTATTCAGACAAAGAAAATTAAACAAAATATTCGTATCTTGAAACTTTGAAACATAAAAAATGTGGTTTGCTTTTTAACGTCTGCCAGACGATGAAAGAAGACCAGGTACTTTTTTGCAATTTTGAGCTGACCTGTGGGAGTTTAATGTGAGTGCAACTTGTACTTTCCTTTGAAGATTGATAAAATATGTACGAAATACAGTCGTGCTTGAAATGAGGTTGAAGTATTTCGAAGAGTTTCGGATATCAGACCATATTATTACAGGTATTCTTTTTCAAATAAAATTATTCAAATTAAATTACTGCACATCCAAATAAGCTCAGGTCTACTGATACTGCCCTGGTCCCTGTTGATCAATTGTACTGTTGGCACCACCGTTATTGAAATGTAATTAAACTTAATTTTACATTTAATTTCATTTTAACGCCACTGAATATATTATCAGTTATCTTCAACACATCAACCAACCATAAAGCTTCTCGTTTCAAAATACTCATGTTCTTCTCTTAAATATTGTAAAAATTATCCCGATGCCTGATACTTAACGTTCTTTGGTACCTAGACTTTGCAGTTGGTTGTCTTGTGATATTTGCCATTGCACAGCCCATGGCAAGTTCAAGGGCTCTGCAGAAGGTCTGGAACCAAAGCCACGGCCACGGGGAAAACAAAATTTCACTTCCTGTTGTCACGGTCGAATCATGGTTTGTCCAATAGGTTGAATTGGAAGAGAGTGATGACGATGGTGGCGATGATAATATTTTTCGAGATTCATGCAATCCTGTAGACATGGTTTAAGCATTAATACAGCACCAAAACGTTTACAATGTTTTAAGACAGTCGAATCTCATCTCACCGAAAGGACTGTAAATCCTCCCCATATTGCTCAGACACAACATCAAACCCCACATTGCAGTTATATAAGTAATGTTTAACACCCATTCTATCTTTGACTTTCCAACTTTTTCTAGGTCGTCTTCAGCATTCGCTGATGCCTGGTGTCCCCGATTCATATAGGCAATATGATTTAGTACGGATCTGAGAGAAACATCGGTCTGAAAATATTAAAAAAATTATTTTAATACAATTACCTTACGGGTAGTTTAAATTAACCAAGAATGAGATTAAATGATTGCTTTACTGCATTTTCTTGAGGCAGAAGACATTCTTGTGTGGCACTTTCCTCTTCTTCGTCTTCATCTTCATCCTGATTCTTTTTTTTCCACGACAGAGACTTTGATTTCTTCCGGGTCTTTGTTTTCGGTGGCGTGCTCGGAGTTTCACCATATTTTGTAATTTCCGTCAAGGCAGAAGACTCACTTTCTCCAGAGTCTCTCTGACTCAAACCGATGCTACCTTTTCTGTAGAAAAAAGTTTAGGTTAAATGAATTGTTTCGAAATGAATTAAATGTGAATGTTCAACTACATACTTGCAACTTGATCGCCGGATTTCGGAAGTTTGACTTCCTCGTCTGCCGCCGCACAGACCTTTGTCCTTCTGGACTTTTTCACCGTTTTCCAGACTCATTATTTCAATTTCGTTCATATTGTTCATGTGAATTTCGACCTCCTCTTCGATCTCGTTTTTTTTTCCTTCCCTTACAATTTCCATTTCGTTCAGGTCCTTTTGTATTTCGTACACAACATCGCTTACACTACTTTTTATTTGATTCTCCGGTTTACCATGATTTATTTTCTTCGTTAACTCTTCTTCCTCATTTTTTGGGCAAGATATCAGAATATTCGGAATTGGGATTTCGGGATTTATTTCATTTGTCCCCTTTGGTACGCTTGTGTCACCCTTCGACTTTTTCCTTCCTCCAAACTGAAAGTTTTCATTTTCGAAACCTGTTCTAGAAGGTATTTTTGATTTAAATTCTTGAACGCTTTTGGTCGTTACGAAGCTCTCGGTATGTTTCATGCTTCCATTCGTTGTTTTGACATTAAAATCGAATTCGCTTGTTTTGTGTGACAAATGCTTTGGTGATTGGTTTTTGGGACTGACTGATTTCGGGGACTTTGGACTTAAGTTTTTCCTTTGACCTCCTTCGTCATCCCTAATGTCTTCGTCTGAAATGCTCCTCAGTGATAATTTTGGTTTCAAATTAAATTTCTGAGTATTTCTCGTTTGATTTTGAAATGACGATCCCCTAGACAGCAATTTCGTATTTTTCTCGTCACCCGAGGACCCAGCTACTGGAATATAGAAAATATGAGTTATATAGATATGTAACGTCGTTTCCACATTACAAAAATATAAAAATTTATTTACTTTCTTCCAAAATGGGAATACTTTCAGATTCTAGAATTCTGGAGTTCCCATCGTTTCTAAAACCGACAGTGGACAGGCTCGTGTTGTCCTGCTGATGAATTTTGGGTGCACAAAGAGTTGGAAGTAATGCAGCCGTTACAGAACCTGCCAGATTATTGTGAGGTGCTAAAATTGCTAACTGCATTATGCCTAAAAATATATCGCAATAATTATTGCCAATTTAAGAAAGCGAATTAAAAGACGTGTGTATGAGTCTACCTTTATAACTTGGATCTGGTAAATCTCTATGTTTTAGTCCTCCAGGTATACTTCGTATCATTGCCATTACTTTGTAGCCACTGTACAGAAAATTACAACAAAGAACGACACCCCACGTTAGGAATATATATTGAATAACATGTTTCATAATCTGAAAAGAAATGTAAAGGTATGACATCATAACATAAAATTTAATCATTCTCATCGAAAACTACTTTGTTGTTGATTACCATCAGGTTCTCGTGAGACGCAACAACAATGTCCATCCCAACAGTTAGTATAAAATGGGCGGTTACGATCAAGGAAAGACAAGATTTACGTCTCAAACCCTCTGGACCAATTTGGAGTTGAGTCAACTGGAGAAATGCTAATTGAACCAGACAAAAAGCTGATATGATACTAGGAAACCCGAGGTCCCAAAGTATTTGACCGATTATTTTAGGCATGTTCTGTAATATTATTATAACTGGTTTGTTTTATTCAATTACTCGCATTGATACGTTCAAATAACACATCGGTGACTGCGAGTAAATTAATAACATTTATAGAATGATACAGTTTAACAAAACCTAACGAATTTAACCTAACCTCTTTCAAGTTGTAAGGATCAATGAGCAAAGATCCAGCTCGGGACGTTCCAAGGAGACATAAAAATCCATTAATTGTAGACATAAACGGTCTAGTGGAAATAAAAGACCTGAAGAATGTAACAATAAAAACATTGTGAGTTCTGAACTGACGTGACATATTGATACGAATCCATATTAGGAACAACATTGCCTCTGGCCTTGCGTTACCTTAAATTTAACACGGAGAAAAACGTGTAAAATGCCAATATAAAAAATAGACATCCGAATCCATAGGTGTGAAGAATGAAAGCCCATTTCAATTCTCTTCTCACCGTCTCACCAATTTTCTCCTGTCTGGATGGTCCTCCCGGGAAAATAACTTTATTCCAGTCATGATTGCCCTGGGACAAATTCCTGCTGGTACTTGCATTGTATCCGAATGCGAGCCCGTCATCTAGGTCAGTACCTGTAAGAGAAACCTTGTCAGTGACAATTTTACGTTTCCTTATATTCTCTCACCCAACGTTCAACTCACCGTTTCGAAAAATTAAGGCAACAGGTAATGAAAAGAGATTATCGGTGCCATTTTTCGACACATCCATCATTACTTTCCGTTAAAACACCTCGAACGGAATCATTCCTGACGGAACAGAACCTTGCTTCCTCCGTGTTTAATACTCCCCGATGGACTATTACTGACCGAATGATCGTCTCGTCCCGAATTTGCCACGTATGTCCAGTAATTTTTGGTATCGTTCATGATAACAAGATGTAAACATTACGGAATTGTCGATTTTACCGTATCCATCGACTGCGGGAACATGGGTTTCCCTGAGCCTGCTGCTAGTCAAAACTAGATAAGTGCCCGCAGGAACCCTTAACCCTTTCGATCAGCCCTTTGTTTTCGCGATTGCGGGAATCTCGACCTGATGATGTTTTCACTTTTATCAGTACTCTCAAGCAAATTCAGTGACCACAATTAAATATTCCAGTAGAATTTAATGGATTTCATGGTAATTGAATAAGATAGTACCATCCAAACGAAAACCTGTAGCGCAATAAAGCCCTTTGTTTAACCAAAACAAGGTGTTCTAATTGAGACTGAATTGTTCAAATTATTACTTAAAATTCGGTGGTAACGTGATTCCTGACAAATACTATCAGATGCGTTTCTGTTTGGGCACACAGTTGAATTGACTTAAAACATTTTTCCCTGAAACTTTACTTTTATCGATTTCAAAACGCTCCAGCGCATGATTCTGTTTTATCTCAACTTTCATTTAACAAAATTCAAACTACGGAAAAAGTACGATTAAGCAAAACCTTAGGCAGGTAGAAAACCTGCGGAAGTCTCATTTTACGTTTGTTACCGTTATTTCCAGCTCAAAATGTCAAATGTCTCGACGAACATTCAGTGTTTATGTCATTAAAGTCTGTTTCATACTCATTGAGATACTGTACCCGTGCACGGGATGTCACCGTTTCCGTGTAAGAGGCACCGTCCGGTAAAACAAGTTATTAAAAATTCAACATTTTTATGCGCTCAGAGGGCAATAAAATTATATAAAGGAACAGTTTTAAACTGTTTTCAACCTATGTGAGAGCAGCCCTTTCGTTACCAAAAAAAAAAAACAATAGTTAAATTAAATGATCCGCAAATTAGTAAATGTCTAAAAAGTTTGTCTTATTGTCAAGAGGTTACGAACTATCTGGTCCAATAGCATTCATTCAAGAAATAATTAAAGAGTTTGATAATGAATAGGGAATGGAAATTGATTGAAGTCAACTTAAACGAAATATAATTTAAGACTGTTTTTAATTAAGCCCATTTAAGTTTTCTAAACAACTGTTGGAACGAGGAACAAGAAATAAAGATGTTTAGCAGCAGTTTCATTGTGCTGTACGAAGAAGCCGGATTTTAAGGTGATTACTATTAACCTCATTAATTTTCGTGTTCTTAATAAAATTTATAAGGTGTCTGAATATTTATATTTTTCTCAAAGTGGACGAAGTTTTACTGAACAAATTAAACGAAGGAAATTTTTTACAGAACTAGAAATTTCCATATTGCTTTAAATAACGAATAACACCGAATTGAAATTGCACAAGTTACATGGCCTAAAACAAGAATTAATTACTCATTACTGAACTTAGTTTACCGCGTCTCTTTTTTTATGACTAATTTAAAAAATGTTCAAGAATTACGGTGCAAAAAGCGGACCAACATTCATGTATACGACTACAATTATACTTTCATTAACAGTAAGGTTGCAGTCTTTCAAGAAATTAACTAACGTAAAGAAAATGCTTTATCGTACACATTCAACCCTGTCATTTTGCCTGTAATTTTTACAACAATGTTCTGTTTAAAAAACATAAGATAATGAGAATCACACATCGGATATTTTCTAAAGCGTTAATAATGAATTGCGTTCTCCTTGGTAAAACTAAAATTAAATTGGAACCTGTAAACCTTGAAACTCCTGGTCTCAAAATAGTCTTTCATGATTTGCAGATTGCTGTTCTCTTACCAATACTACGGTCGCTCTGTTTCTTTGGGAATGGGATAATACACATCAATTCGGTATCCACTATTATTTCCATTTACATTTCTAAATAAAAACACAGGCATCCTTACAAAATAACCTATAACAATATAACCTTTGTAGTGCTGCATGAATTCAAAAAACCGCCAGAAAATGCAAAATGGCGATTAAAAAGTTTCAAAACCCAGCAATGTTTTAAACCAGCATTGAAATCAGCCAACCAGAAGCCGCCGTTTTTCCAACTGGATCTCGCAGATGGAAAACACGTTCAGGAAGGCCTTCACTCAGTCTGAATTAATTAAGTTTAAAGAAACGAAGTAGTATTTCTCATTTTATACATTTTTCGTAGTCATTTGTAGTAGTACGATTTTTTTGTTTTATTTTTTGTACGCCTTATCTTCCTAGTTTTGACAGAACCGGAAAATAGTGTATTTACCAGTTTCAGGTCAGTTAGGTCGCGGGTCATTGAATTTAACATTCAAAAACATTCAACTTTCTAAATCTTTTAATTGTTGTGTATACAAAATTAGCGTAGAATATTTTTATGTAAATTACAACAGGACGACAATTTTGGGTCTTGCTCATTTTACCTAAATTTTAAATCGCAGTCCATTTTATTGGAAAATCTGAGGACTTCAACAAAAAATAAAATTTTTTTCCATATTTTCGCATGGTCAAACTTGTACATCAACATACAATTGTAAATATGTGTTATAAACATAAAAACTAAAACAATGTGACCCTGCATACAATTTTTAAAGTGAATGATATCTAGTGAAATTGAGGGGTGTGATTTAATTTTTTTGTTATATTTTTCAATAATAAATACTACTTACATTTGTAAGATAATTTATTCTAACTAATACTGACCAGAAACAATAACTGTTAAGAAATACTAATCCATAAAAAAACATAATATACTCATACAAGTATAAAAAATCATGCTTAAATATTGTTTGACTAAAGACATGCAATGTAAAATGTAAACTATTTTATTTATTTTTACAGATTATACAGAATGTGAATTACTCATGAGGGGAATAAAATGTCTGTACGTGGCAGTAAAAATAAGATAATATTGTACACAGCAGGTGCTTGTAGTATCATATTTATAATATTATTATATCAAAATACATCTCAGAGACTGGAAGCAGTAGAAAAATCTTATGATAGATGTCACTTGAATGAGGAATCCCTCTCAGCACAATTACAAGGTAACTGATATAATGTTTACTCTCTTAATAAATAGTCTTGTCAATAAAGGTTTTGCACATTATTAGTTACTTTTCATTTGATAATGTATTATCTGTATACAAATTGGTTTTTATTACCTTAATGGATAACTTACTTTTTAATTGATAAAACATTTTGCTTTAGTCAATCTAGAATATAAAGTAAGACTAGAGAAATCATTACAACAAGAAAAGAGTGAACATGCTCAAATAAAGCAAGAACTCCAAAAGAAATTGGAAGAAGAAAAAGTAACAAGGGAGAGGGATAATTTGGAAGCAGTTAACAAATTCACAGCCTTACAACAGCAATATAAATTTTTAAAAGTAAGTAACAAAAGTTCTAGGTGTAGTACTGTACTATATCTATAATTTTAATGATGAAAATAATACAAACTCTTCATTTTAGAGTCAACATGAGGATGTTAATCAAGAGTGTGGAAAGTTGAGACAGCAACATCTGACTGAACTTGAAGAAAAAAGTCAGTTGGAGAGCCTATTTCAACGTCTGAAAGATGAATTGAGACTGGTTAAAGAGAATAAAAATGCTGAAATAGAGCAGTTGAAGGTAGAAATAGAAAGCACTTGTCTTTTACATTTAATTAGTTTTACAGCTACAAAAATGTTAAAAACATCTTTCTTTTTCAAATGAAGAAAATTCATTTTTAATCCGTTTTTGGTCATTTAACCTTGTTATATGTTGTTGTATCAAGTAATTAATTAACTTTTCATTGCAGGCTAAATTAGCTCACTTTGAAAAAGGGGTAAAAGAAAGTAAAGCTGAGTTCAGTGAGGACCACAAAAAACAAGATGTGTCACATACTCCAATTAAATTACCTGATACTCTTCCATTAAATGCATCGTAAGTCTAATAATTATTGATTTTTACTTTAAGCTTCCAAGCTGTTTTGTTAGCTTACTTAATAATCATTATTTCCTACTGTTTGAAGGATCGTTAAAACTGATGCCCAACCACTGTCAGAACCCGGAATCAGAATAGATGTTCCTGAGTCTTTCAAGTCTTCTACATCAGCCAAAAAAGTTGAACAAGAACTTTTTCCGTCAGGAAATAATGCATACGTAAACACTTCAACCCCCATGATAAACCCTGATGCCGTAAACAGTCAAGACAAAATGTTGAGTGGGGGTGTGGTGCCCCAAACACGTCAGGAACCAATGCTGAATGTGTTCGACCATAAAGAGAATGTTGGGGCCAAACCGGATGAAATGGTGAAGGATGTTCATAGTGACGATGTCCCTCAAAGAGGAGTTCTTCGGCCGCCAGGTAATGAAAATTTTCTTATATATATGTATATTATATATAAGTAAAAATAAAAATATATATTCATTCATGGTTTTCCAACTATTAATTTTGAAATATATTTGCAGACGTATTTAAAGACTTTGCTCACGTTCCTGCCATCCAGCAATACAAAGAAAAGTTGGATAGCGACAAGAACAATCATGCGGGTGAAATTGGAGATGAGGGAGAATCTCTGGGACGTAATGACATTATTCAAGAAGGGAAACCCGTTTGGCGAGAGGGAAAGGTTCAAAACGAGGCTTTCATTCGTCAGCCCGTATTGAACGAAATACCAAAAAATCCAGTGTATCAATACCAGGGTGATTACGACGCCCGGAATGAGGAAGGCGAAGATGGTGAGCAGAGGTTTGTGTGAGCATTAACGGAAAGCTTTCGCTCGAGTTTAACAGATGTTAAATTTACAGATGACGATGTCGATCCGTTAGAGTATAATAATGAAAAAAATCAGCAGCAGCAGCCGCCGCAGATGCAGCAGGGTGACGGGCAAAATGTAGGAATTCACTTCAAAATGCCATTTCAAGAGAAGCATGACAGTGTGATGATACAGCCAAAATAGTAAAGAATGGTTTTCATATTAGTTCAATAAACGTGCAATTTTTTTATACAACCTTTCTATACTTTGCATTTGTACACCTTTTGTCGTGTACGGCATGTTTCAAGGGTATTATTTTTTAATTTGAACCATGAGAGTGCGCAGTACATGAATTTGACTTTGGTATTATTTCCTATAAAGCAATGGGATGATTAAGAATTAATTTTGACGTTATATGCATTGTAGCCAAACCGTGCCAAATGCCAGTTTGCCTACAATTCGCAGCTCTATCAAATTGTAAAATGCGGTAAAAGAGGCACCTTTCCAACTTAATAGGAAGTAACACCAAAGCATTTTTTCAAATAAACATTTGAATAAATAAAAAATAAATTTATTGAAACAAGATATAGTACAGGCTGCTTCAAGCTCTAATAAAATAAAAAGATCCCTTAAAAATCCTTTTCTTCTTAAAATCCGTAGATAGATACTTCCGATCTCCTCGGAAATGGAATCCCTCTCGAAAAGTTACTTTCAACTTTTTGAAATATAAAACTTTGCCCTCCCGCTCCTACTTTTTTACCATTATCATCTTCTCCTTCTTTCTTTAAAACTACCAAATATTTTTCCTTTTGCAATGTTCACTGACATCCGTGTCCGCGAAGTCTTCGATTCTATTCCTGTACTTGCGAGGACGGAAATTATCCGATTTTTAACGCCCGTGCCCTTTTAACCGTTTTAGACAGTCCTTTACGAAGATCGTCCCGATGACGATGTCCAAGCGTTTTCTGACCCGGAGACGAATATTCCGCTCGCTGGATGAAACCCAGATTGAAACCGAGGAGGGCCAAAACACAATGGGAAACGGTCAGCTTTAAAGTGTGACATGTTCACGTTGGCCTTAGGGAATTTTGCAAACGGATCAAAAGTAGTTCTCGGTCTTAAATGCGTTACTTCTTTTTAAAACAATTGCGGCTCTTCGCTACATTTCGTTCCTTCCCGAATTGTCGATGGATCACACGGGGAAGCCGAATGGTCATTTAATCGAACCAATTTAAAGCCTTCAGATGCACAAATTAAATTAAAAAACCATAACAAAAATTGGTTGTTATGATTAACAATGTCTGAATCTTTCTTCATAACATCCCTCGGAATCGGGAGTCTAAATAAAAATAAAAGTAGCAAAAGTACCTAACCAAGTTCGGATGCCTGCGTCTGTTCGTTAATTAATCAGCGAATCAACTAATTGATAAAAAAATAACATTAATCTTTGGCCAGTGTGAAAAGAAAACAAAAACAAAAAGAAAAAAACCATTAAATAAGATTCTCCGTTGTTACCCCTAAACGCAAATTCAACTTCCGCTTTACTTTAACTGGGCTTCCTGTCTCACCGAATTATGGTTACTTAAGCTACGGTTTCTTTGGTCGCGTTCGACACGGGTTGGGCTTCTTGTTTCATGTTGACTTCTCCTTCGCTTTGAGATGCTCTGTTGCCCCTGAGGTTATTCCTGGGCACTCGTTTCCTGTAGCGAGGACGCGGACGGGGACATTCACCTTCTCCACCTTGGGCTTGTCCATCGTCACTTCTTGGTCTTCTTCCAGGACGACGATAATTTCGGGCGAAAAACCGACGTTGTGGCCCCCGCTGTCGTTGGGGCAGACGGTTCTCACCACCTTCTCCTTCCTGGTAATAAGTTGAAAAGTCCGTCAGCACAGCACAGTGCTTGTGTTATTATCTTTTATTTATGTGGAATAGAAGTAACTTACTCCATCTTGCTGTGAATCCCTTGGAGGGCCACGTGGTCTTGGCCGATATCCATAGTTGGGCCGGAATCTCGGATGGTACCGACGTTGTTGCACTTGATTTCCACCATCACCGTTCTTCTCGTCTCCCTCGTCATCTCTCTGCCTGCGAGGACGAGGTGGCAAACGCCTGGTGTAATACCATTGTCGAAATCCTCTGTGCTTGTCGGCGGCGTAAGGAGAACCTTTCACGGCTTCGCCGTTAGGCCCAGTCACATTGGCAGCTTCGTTGCCTTTTCCACCAACTACAACATCAAATTCAACGACTTCGCCATCTCCCACAGATCGCACCAATTTCTTAGGGTTGTTCTTCACTATGGCGGATTGATGAACAAATACATCTTCCTTCGTATCATTCCTACAAGTCAATGTCGTGTTTAATGTTCCGTGTACCAATGTTTCATACAAATAGAAAAGCATTGTAATTTGATGACTCACCGGTTTATAAATCCGTATCCGCTCTTCACGTTAAACCATTTAACAGTCCCCGTTACTTTATTTGCTATAAATTAAAATAATACAGATATTATGTTTTCTCATATAAGTAATACCAATAAA
Source organism: Polyplax serrata (assembly GCA_037055365.1). Classification (NCBI taxonomy): domain Eukaryota; kingdom Metazoa; phylum Arthropoda; class Insecta; order Psocodea; family Polyplacidae; genus Polyplax; species Polyplax serrata. The sequence goes on from JAWJWE010000044.1 coordinate 1,046,423, forward strand.
ATGTACCAAAATGTAAAATTAGAATACTTCAGGATCATTAAATATTCATTGGTATTACTCAGAAATGAAGTTTTATCACTTAAAGAAAAATCACAAACGATACAATCGCGTATACGAAATGAACGATCCTAATTTTTCACAAAATAAAATAAAATTTTAGCAATTTAATGGAATCCCTGCAATACTTTTTGGCGTATACGGCAAATTGATATATGACCAATTCCTTATTTGATTGATTATTTCAATCAATCAATCTATTTAAAAGGTTTTAAAATAAACATGTTAACTTTGGAGACCAACAGTTGGTCAGGCAACGGGTCTCCTCAAGATCGGAACATTCATCTTGCAAGTTTGTACAAAACTTTTCAAGTTTATAAAGTTTCGCAATTTGATAATTACAACGAGGAAAATACTCTAAATAAAATTTTGTTTGACTATTGTAACTTGAGAATAATAATAACTTTGAATTAGTAAAAATATTGGTCAATTTGGTCATTTTAGAGCTTCTGCCGAACAGCCGGTAAAAGAATACTTCCGTTCTTAAGAAACATGAAAAATGAAGGTTGCATCTAACAAAAACGGTGCCCCAGTTTCTAAAATTCCTGGGGCTTTACCAACAGCGAAAACTGAAGCTTATTAACTTTCCTTTGAAGGTAAATTTGATTACCCGTTCGGCAAAAAGCATGATTGCACGTGCACAATGAAAATGTTGATTCAAAACGAGAGACCGGAAAATATCAAAATAATGAGTTTTCTATTTAGTGGTGGTGTTTAGAATTTTTTAAACTTACCGATGACTTGCTTTTGCTGAACATCCTTCGGTTGTTCGGGCTGTTTCTCCGGGTCAGCCATGATGTTCTGGGTAGGTGGTAAAAGTTGTTAAAAACTCCGAAACGATGTTCCTCCCCTTCAGTTGGTTGAAATCCTTCTAAATGCCCGGTGCATTTTCCTCTTTGCTTTCACGATTCTATGTTCTCATTGGCTGAGTACACATGTTACGGCTCGTTTTATTGGCCACTCGAAATTCTGACGTCATCGTAAAGAAAATTTGAAAACCGAAAAAATCAATGCTGTTTTAAATTTCGAAAACCGAACGAAACTGATTTTTTAAAAATTAACGTCGTTTGAAACTATTTAACATAGTATTACACCTAGGTAATGCTCCTCTTTAACAGTAAAAATTGGTGTACCATCCTTTGTACCCAAATACGTTACTTTCAATCATTTAGGCCGGTCATTTCTGATCATTAAGAATTAAGTACTCAAAGTGAAACTTGTTGGTAAACCTCCAAAAGCAAATAAAACAGTGTTATTCAGAAGTATCAGAAATACTTGGTATTATTTTTTTATCACTTTGCCCTTCAAATTTATGAAAATCAGTTTGCCGTTTAAGAACCCGTAGTTATCTTATACCTTGTAATAAATTTTGACACAAAGTAGTGTAGTGGTACTCTCCAAACATTTTACTTCATCTGATGCCCACACGATTTCAAAGTCTGGCATTTGCGATTAAAGGTTTCAAAATCTTAAGAAACAATAAATGAGTAAGTGGAGTCATGATCAAAAACTCTTATTTGTGTTTCATTTTACTCATGAACAAAATAAGTCAATAATTGTGAGTTATCGGTATTCCTTATGTAAAATTCACTGTTACCTTTTTCGAAAGTACCACATACATTCCATTGGTAGATGCAAATGAGATGGGGCCAAACAAGCCTTCAACTTAATTCTCATCGTGCGGGCAAACCCTTCATTTGAGCAAATGAAAATAAAGGAAACGGTCGGAAGGAATTTGTTTCACGAAAATATTTGTGTACCTTAGTTCTGTAAGAGTATGTGAAAAAATGTATTTAAACATGATAAAGTACAGGCAGTTCTTAACCCAGTACAAAAAAAGATCCCTTAATAATTAGTAACGATAAGAAATGTTTCCAGACTTGGCGCGAGCGGCTGAAAGAGGCTGTGAATTCTCGCGCCATTTTATTAGTTCTTTCGGGAGGTTCTGGAATCATTTCACCGGATCGCCTTAATTTCATTAAAACTTCAAAACCTCATTATTTTAAACGATTTGGCGGACTACGTTGCACATTTATTTAACTTTTGTGTGCTGCAAGTATAAAAAACCTGTCCTCGGTGAAATTAAAATCTTTTCGATTTCTTTTTCCAGAAAAAAACATTACGATCTTATTTCCATCGATTCATGGTTCGGAGAATGTATCTTTTTTTAAATATTTTTTTCTCGCATGTTGCACACCTGGGAAAATATTCTCTCAAATTGAAATCATTTTATCGTGCAGTCATACCTTCAATGAATTTTTTAAAAGATTTTTCTCAAATATCAACTAATCACACCACTAAAAATCTTGTTTATTAAGTATTATTAAATCGACCAGAAACAAATTCCATGGGACCTCAAATTATAGTTTTGCTTTTTTCTCTTTCTCAAATCCCGCTTTTAAATCTGATATCTGAAATGAATGGGGCTAGAATTTGTTTCGGTGCGAATTTTGAAAGATGGATTATTTTTATTTCCCTGTTAACAAACACAAATTGATGACGAATATATATTCCACTTTTTTTTTAAGTATGAGAACGCGGTCTGATTCAGCTTCGCTCACAAACCCACTAAAATAGATCTACAAATGGTTTATACAGTTAAAAGAACTTTTTTTCTTTCTCCAAATTATTCTGGAAACTACAACATCCACGACGGGGGTCACAGTTCCAAATCTTTCTATGGCCACCTTATCAGAAACATCCTCGTTTGAATCTAAACACCTGACTCGAGATTTCGAGTCTTTTAGACATTCTCAAAATTTCCTTAGAATTTGTTTTAATTACCAAAAACAAAACAACTTCTGACCCGGAGGAATGTTAAGTAACCTTTGTTTAACCCCCAATTCAAAAGAATTTAATTGCAATTTGTAGTCAATTAAAAAACAATGGAGTCAAACGAGAATATTTGTTTTGCGTATTACACAATTAAAATCCACGCAACTTTCCAAAATAAAAATGGAGCTTTTTTTACTGATTTTATTCATTTCCACGTATACATTTCCAACTTCTACTAGTGTTAAAGACTCAAAAACATCTTCGTTGGATTAACTAAAATGTAACACATCCATCTAAATTTCCAGACGGATTAAATAAAACTCAATAAATAATAATACATTATAGCAATTGCATTGTTGTGTTATAAATTAATAATCATAAATAAGTTAAAATAGAGAACAATGTTCTCTATAAAACTGATCCAGCATTGAAACTGCGGAAGAACATTTCATTTAAATAAGTTTAAATTCCATTTAAAGTTTAACTTCAGGTTTGGGAAGAGTTTTGAGCCTTCAAGTTAAATCTGTTCCCTTCTTTCTTGATCCTTTTTTATTTTTTTTTTCGTTTTTCTCATTTAAGAACAACTCACTTAATTTTTTTCTCTTACATGATTTATAACAAATTGAAAGGTGAAAAACGAAGCACAAATAAAGGGACAACACGATATTAGCATGTCAAAAAAGCAGCTCAAAGCGAAATTAAAATTCTGGGAAAGATGGGCGAAAATAAAGTTAATAATGGTAATCACAAGTCTTTGTACAATTAAAGACTTCAGGGAGGGACCTTACTCACATGGCTTGCGCACATTCAACTAATTCATCAAATGAAAAAATAAAACGAATATATCAAACCTTTATCAAATCAAAATCAAAAGGATGACTATTTTTTTTAGAAAAAAGGAAAGAATTAACCTTTGAAAATGCTCTCACTAACATGCATTAGTGATCTTATTATCGGATGTGTGTACACGCGGATGGGAAAGTTTTTTTTTTTATAGTTTTTAAAATGAATTTTACGCCTTCTCTCAATTTGCTAATTTAAGCCGTGCTCTCAGTTGCGGTATTTGCAACAGGTTGAGTTGCCTGCTTGGGCTTGGCCGCTTCTCCTTCATTTTGAGATGTTCTGTTTCCTCCGACAGCATTACGCGGAAAACTTCTGCGGTAACGCGGACGAGGGCCGGGCATTCCTCTTTCCCCACCTGGTCCCTTACCATTGTAACTTCTTGGTCTCTGGGGTGGTGGTCCTCTGCTGTATTGCATGTCCATGTGAGGGCGAAACGGTTTTCTTCGTGGACGCTGGTTACGAAGTTCAGCTCCTTCTACTTCCTAAAAAAAATCGTAAATTTCCACTTAGTACAAAAACACACTAGTATATTTGAGTATTCCAACTTCATTGCAGAACTGAATATGTACCCCATCTTGTGGAGCATCCCTTGGAGGACCACGTGGACGGGCGCGATAGCCGTACTTTGGGCGGAATCTTGGTCTGTAGCGCACCTGTTGGTTACCTTCTGCGTTATTATCCGCCTTTTCTCCATTTTCACCTTCTTTGCCCTCTCTTTCCTCATCTCGGGGTCTGCGTTGACGCGATGGCATTCGTCTAGTATAGTACCACTGCCGGTATCCCCTTCGTTTGTCGGCAGCATAGGGAGATCCCTTTACGGCTTCCCCGTTTGGTCCGGTTACATTAGCTGCTTCGTTTCCTTTCTCCCCAACGACAACGTCGAATTCGACAACTTCTCCATCTCCAACAGACCGAACGAATTTTTTTGGGTTGTTCTTAACTATAGCGGTTTGGTGAACGAAAACATCCTCTTTGGTGTCGTCCCTACCAATCAGAAAATGACATTCGTTTAAGCAGGAAACAAAACAAAGAATAAATGTAGTTGAGGAGTCAATGAGGGTCATCGGCCGACAGTCTGAATTCAGACTCCGAACAGGGCAACTTTCCTCTCTATAACCTTGAAACAATCAAGGTCTAATGCAACGATTGGGTTTCAATTCTTACCTGTTAATAAACCCGTACCCGCTCTTTACATTGAACCACTTAACGGTCCCGGTCACCTTATTTGCTGAAACAAAGAAATCATACTTTAGTCTTTGATACATTTAACAATGGCAAAGTGCAAACTCTAATGTACATTTATTTGCAAGAAAGTGAAAAAAACTAAAGCAGAAAAGAAATTAGTAATTGCGTCACTTTTTTAAAATAACATGTGAACTATGCATTGGCACCTTCTGGAACGGAATTAGGCTTTGCTGCGTCCTATGCGTTGGAAATCTTACTACGTAATATTATTATTATTATTATTATTATTATTATGAGCTCCAGTGGAAACAATCATTTTGTAATTTCAAATGAAGGAGTGGTAAAAATGATCACTAAGGTTTAATAAAGCAAATACAGGCCGCAAGGATAGTAACAGACAGGCAGCTTCCAAAAGTTACTGTGAAATATAAGGTCATTACCCCAAAAGAAGCACTTTACTGCTGGGATTATTTCGTTTCCCCCAATAAAATTTGTCACTGAAACCCCTGTAAATTTCATTACAATCGGCCGAGAACGCCAATTGGATTAACTCCATAGTTAATGTGGAATGTACACCGAACGCTTAGACTCATTAAGTACCCACCCAATCCAAGGTCGAAGGAAGCGATCACACTAACACACGATTATAACTCAATAAAACAATTTCATGTTGGCCAGAAGTAATCGCAAATGTCTCAATGACAACTCCAAACGTCTTTTGGAACATACAATGCCATTAAAAACTTATATAGAAGCAAATAATTAGTTATTTGCGGCACACGTGCTAAAACAAAATGGCGCATAGTAGTGCATTCTAATGCGGTGACAACATCGGCGTTTCAAAGCTTCGCAAATAACCGTTAATACTGTCCCAATACTCACCGATGACTTGCTTTGGTTGCTGAACAGCCTTGGGTTGTTCGGGCTGCTTCTCCGGGTCAGCCATGATGTTCCGGGTAGGTGGTAAAAGGTGTTAAAAACTCCGAACCGATCTTCTCACTCCTTCTTCCAGCTTGGTTGAAATCCTTCTCAACTTCATCCACTCATTTTCGTAAATGCATTCATCTCGACAGCTCCCATTGGTCAAAGTTTTTGCAACTGCCATTCTCATTGGAGGATGTTATATATGACGTAGTCAAGTCGTTTTTTGTCATTGGCCTATTTAAGAACATCAATAATTTTCAGTACTTCGAAACAATGGAATGCCAGGAAAAAACTTCATTGAAGTCACACTATATGATGAATCACATTAATCGCATATTCCTGTCTCTAATTTGAAATGCAATGAACAAAAATGCATACTTTTTTATTTGGCTCATCAAATATGGCAGGTGTTGTTTCTCCTTAATTTCACGGGAACGGAGAAACAATGAAATAATACCGGAAATAAGTAGTCAATGTCAATGAAGCGAAACAAATTTAATATACAATTCGTAAAAATTACACAAACATTATAACAACAATTACAGAGAACTTCTTCAATAAATGGTTGTAAAAATTGTAACAAAGAAAAAAAACAGGGACGTAAATATTTTATCGTGTTTAGTTTGAATAGTTTAATTTCTTGTTTCCGAAACGTGCGAGTAACGGTGGTTATGAAAAAACAACAGTTTCTTATGTAAAACTTATAAAATTACAATAGAAAAAATATAATACAACAGTATAAGACAAAATTAAGACTGCAAAATTGTCTTTTGCATCATTTCAAACCATTTGGGTAATTTCTTAAGAATTGAATGCAAGTTGCAAAGAGGCTGACGAAAAAAATGGCGGATTGTAGTGATCAGCCAAGCCGAAAAGGGAACAATGAACCGAGCGAATGGGCCTTCGTGTGTCTTAAGTTTTTTCCTCCGTCAAAGATGATAACATCTTTGTGGATCTCTAGTCATATGTTTCTCCTGTTAAGTTTTGTTTTTTTTTATTAGGCGATACTTCATGAATTTGCCGTCACCTCTGGAATGCTGGCAATGACTGTCGATTCTTCTCCCAATTCCCGACATAATACCTGCGGTAAAAATTAAAAATTCATCATCTGCCATGTTGAAATGCTTAATTATATCTCGTGAATTTCCCCTGCCTAATCTTTAAACACTAAAGAACACAAAAACTATTTCTTGTTATTTAAAAGTAACTAATGATAAATTATGTCAATAAACTGACTAATGGATATTATTATAAAGTTACATAATTCAAACGTTTCGTACCCTGAGCCTTTCTTGAGAAGCTGGTACGTTGGCTAACTGCTCTTCGAGCTGCTCCTTTTCTTCTTTCAGACTTAATCTCACCCTTGAATCTAATTTTTCTAATTTCCAACCTCCTTCTCCGTCGAATTGTAGTAGGTGAGTATGGAATTTCCTGTGTACAAAAAATAAAACAATGTTCACCAATGTTTATGAAGAATTGTCCCAAGCGCAGCCTAATGGAAATCATAACATAAAGGCTACTCACCATAAAGATGGCCTGTGCGTGATTGTTAGCAGGGTGATTCCGGCGTCTTTGCAAGCCTGATAAATTCTACTTTCGACATCTATGGACACTGCCGATGTACATTCATCTAACAGAGCAAACTTAGGTTTGTGATAGAATATTCTAGCCATGGCCATTCTTTGCTTTTCACCACCACTTAGAACATCCTTCCAGTCGGCACAAGCGTCCCAGCCGCCTTCTCTCTCAACAATATAATTTAAAAACACCATACCTACAACCCAATTAAACACATTAAAAACAAGTACCATAGCTAAACGAAACCTTTTTTTTTTAGTTTTCTGGCAAGTACCTAAAAATTTTTCTAAGTTATTATCCGTGTAGCCTTTGGCTTTCATTTCTTCAACGGTATCTGGGTAAATAACTTGGTCCCGAAGACTTCCGAGGCTCATGTAAGGGCGTTGCGGAACGTAAAACATATCTCTTAGAACAGGCTTGCAGAGTTTGCCGTTATAGACGGGCCACAAGCCAGATAGTATTCTAAACAAAGATGATTTTCCGCAGCCGTTCGGACCTGAAATGGTTAAAATTAAATATTCTCTTATAGAGTATGCCAAGTCTACTAGAAAAAAAATGTCACAGATTTTATTGTTCACCTGTTATTAGAATGTGCTGGCCGGGAGTAACATTCAGAGTTAAGCTGCGGACGACTACATCACAATTTGGTGTTATGATCGGTACATTGGTGACGGAAATGGTTCCATCCGTGGTTTCTATTACTAGACCTGTAAATTATTAAGATTTATTAACATTCAATAAAATGAAATTAGAAATTTCAGATCAACTGTAAGCCTAATTTTCCTAACTCGAGCGAAATCAGTTCAGCAGAGATAAGCAAATATTCTAGTTTCCAAATAAAAAGATTGTACACTGATGACTATTCTGAGGCAGCAAGAAAGATCATATTTCATACTTACAACTAACAGATGCTTAGGCTGTTAATTAATGATATTTCATTTACTTAATTCGGATAAGAAGTAATTTGTTTTTTATAAAACGAGTGCACAATAAGAATTGTATCTTGTTGCATTTTCATTTCATTTTCTTACGTATAAATATGATTAATGATTTATTCAGGAACCGTCCATTAATACCGAATCAAACTGCATAGCAATGGTATGCATGACACTAACCTTTGGCAACCGGACGTCCATTTTCGAACACCAAGCTAGCACCGTTCAAATTCTTTGTTGTTTTGGAAAGGTTCGACGTCGTCTTAATATAATTTCCTTCTTTTGCTTCGTTAAATACCCTTAGCATTTCACCAACTCTAGAAGTATAACCAACCAGTTCGACGATTTCCTTGTAAGAAGACATGAGCCTTTCAACAGCGTCAGCACCGTTCATTAAGAGGTTTCTTGCGGTCGTAAGGTATTGAGTTCTTTCTGAAACGCCAGCATCGCTAGACTCACCTAGGAAAATAAATAGCATAATTAAAAATTTGTAACAAAAATTGTACATCTCCAGTAACCGCACTATAAGAAAGGCGACTGCATTTATCTTGCTAGGTCTGTTCTTCCTTTCTGTTATCCAAGGGGCTGATATGAAATTCCACTTATTGCCAAATTAGAAATTTAAATTCCGTTGCCCTAAAATTCAGTTTACTACGTTTTAATTCACACTGTACATAAATTGTAAATATTAAATCTCTTGTGCGTAAGAATTTTCATATTCTGTTCATATTCAGTAACTACTTAATATATTACGACAATATGTTGAAAACAACATTCTCATTATAAAAATTTAAGCTTTAGTAATATTATTTAACAGTAAAACTGATTTTGTAACGGGTGGTGTATTTTATTTAGTTGACCCGCTTGACATTAACATAAAATTCTACCCACAGTGACAGTGGTATGACATTCTGTTCCTAGAATAAGTGGCACCTGTGGTCCTTGAAAGTCTTAAAATAAAGATCAATGTCATGTGTACTGATATCACCATGAATTAAAATTACTAATATACATGTTTGACAACAGAAATAATCATAAAAAGTAATTTAAACAACCAATGGTTATTGAAGAAGACATTATTGCAGAATAGTTAAGTTCTAGGTCAACGCCGATTGTCACCATGTAATAATTGCACATTTGAACTTCCCCAGGAAAATTAACATTGACCCTACGTTGATAATGTCGTAATAAAATTAAAATTTCAATCATGTCTTCTTGTTGGCGAGCACAAGAGTTGGTTTGTACTTTTATACTCGTCACTTCTTTCTCTAAACATGTACTCACTTCGGGAGAGTGAAACGCCTGCAATGATAGGCAATGACACCATAATCATTCCGGTTCCTGACCAAACATATTTCATTAAAAATTGTTCGAGCATGACGAACCACAACCGCTGAGCATAAATTTTATTCATCTGTTTCGTCAATTCTTCGTAAGCTCGTTGTAAGCAATTCAGCTCAACCTGAAATTACAGAGTTGTTATAAAAAGAAAAAAATTATTGTCGTTGTTACTCTCTTCCTAACGAAAGTAACCATCCTTTCACCTTACGCTTCACGCCATTTCAGTTAAGACTATTAACTGATTAAATAAGAAAAATTACAATTTGTCTTTTCCTTGAGGCATTCAATGGTAATGAGTATTAATCATTCGACAGATTCACACTCCCAGTTTATTAATCTTAGTACTCTTAGCCGGATGTAAAAGTTTCTCACCTTATGCCCTCCATAAAATGCAATTTCTTCTGCATTCGTTATGATTCTCGAATGAATGCTTCGCAAAAATCCCTTCCTGTTGGCCTCTTCAGCAACAAGTTCTCCGAATTTTGGACTGACACACTTCAATATCAATCCCGTGCAGCACATCACAAAGGCAGCCAGAAGAGGACCTATAAAAGTCACACACATATACATTACGTTCATCGAACTTATGGTCACGCCATCGGGTGAAACATCAATTGAGCTATCGACAATAACGAACATGTTGTTTAGTTATAAGCACGCCGAAAAGAGAAATTACTTAAAAAGAATGACAATCGATTTTCAAACAATTACAAGTTACATAAAATCTTACTTAATACAGTAGACGAACAATACTTTTACCCACTGAGAATTTCGTTGTAAAAGAAGATGTGAGACACGGGAGAGTGACAACAGAAATATTATTTTACCTAAAAATAACTCACCTGGAATGCTGGAAACTCCCATTTGGCGGCTGCTCCTCGCCAATGCAAAAGTTATTAGAACACAGTCCAATAAGGGTTTTGTTATGTGACTGTACAGATGAGCCACGCTGTCAGTGAAAGTCGATATGTCATCCGTCAGCCTGTGGTCGGCATTTTCGATTCTTCCATCCAGATTGGATACCCTATAGTATATCTGATCGGAGAAGTACACTTTGTATAAATAGTTCACCAGTCTTGTTCTGAAACAAAAAAAAGCACGAAATACTTAATCTCTTTTTTAAACTTCAACTATTTTCTAATTTATCTGAAAAGAAAAAACAACTAAATTTTGAGGTAACCCATCGTCCTTGTGGAATGAAATGGGATGCAAGATATGAGGATAGCGTACAGCCTTCCATTCACTATTCCCAAGCCGTACGAGCTCGACCAACACTTACGAGGAACTCAAACATGAAAGGCCGAAAAGCAAAAGAGAAAAGTTAAAACGGAAATTACAACCGAAGTCAAGAGTTTTAGGCGGAAAGCAACTTTTAATATATATGCCTTTCGGGAAAAGGGAAGTCGAAACGAATAACCTAGAGACATGTTCAAATATTAAAACATATGCTACGAGAGGAAGTAACTTTTTAATACCGAGAAAATTAACTACTTCAAACATTGTACAGGTTTTCGAGAACGACTTTTTTGCAGTAACAAATTATTTTGTCTTCTACGTGTAAACCCTCCTGTTTAAAAAAAATATGAAAGTAGTAAGTGTGGTGACTAAGTGGACACACTCAAACTGATACTCGGTCAGTCGAATTATTTCTAATCGCTTCTGCCGTTAAACAGGTATTTAAAAATAATAAATACGTCAACATCAACGGTTGTGCTACTCAGGAGAATGTGTTTACTTGTGCTACACAATTGCGATAAAATAACGATTTTTAGAATTTCCAAAGACCTAAAGTTTTGGTCACCTCCTTACTTTAAGCCTCTCAACTTAAATCATAATAATTTTGTATATTCGTACAATTCCAAATCCCGAGCAAATATTTGTACTTGTACAAAGTCCCAAATTAGGTGTAGGTAAACAAAGGGTTCACACGGTCAAAGGCTAGGATTACCAGCAGTGAATGTTAAAAAACTCAATCCCGAGTACTGTACTTAATGAGCTCATACAGACTATTTAGAGATCAAAGTATACTATACTCAAACTAAACTATACGGAATTTTCTGGATTCGTGTAAGAGGCATTCACGGTGGGACGACGACCTATATGATCCTCGTCCACCTTGAACACTCAGATTTGAGATACTCAAGTTACCTAAACCTTAAATTTTTCCTTATTAATAATTAATTTAACCAATAAGTGCAGATAGAGTTGTAAACAAAATAAATTATTTAACGACTCAATAATTACGAAAACCGTTTAACGAAGCAAATGTTGAAAAACAAAATACCGATAAACCAATTTTAATGAATTGATTGCGCAATAAAATTTACGTATATCTAAATTTCAACTATTACTTCCTAATAAAAAACCTTGAAATAAGATACGCAGAAAAACTAGACGAACTTAGAACATTGACAAGAAAATTTTATTTGGTGGAAGTTAAGACTGGCAAAGGTCCAAAAATTCCAGTTTTGGTCGGGTGGTTTTTGCTTCCCAAATGAGTAAATAGTGGGGGGAGTGATCGATGCATTCCTTAAGGAAACCTTAAACACATTGACCTTCCGGGTTCTGCAGACGTCTGACTCGTATTTCTTTAAATATATGTAGTAGATGCAGGTCGTATAAAAGGTTCTTCTTCGTGATTTTAAATCAAATGACAACTAGTGTTGCTGTCCTCTCAAATTCCCCTGGGACCGTTGGATACCAGAGTATTTCCAATAAGATTAACAAAATATCTACTTATTGAATGTTCCTCTCAAGGATTACTAACCAAACAAGGTATGACAAGACAAAAACAAGATTTTTCTTCTTATTTTTTGTTATTAAACATACACACATTTTAGTTGAGTCATCGTTCAGTGAATCAGGTTTCCGTTCTGTTGTGCTGTTGCCACGGATTTCCAAAATGTCGGCCACGTTAATTGAGCAACCCTTATATCAACTCTACAATTACATTGAGAACCGTGATAAGAGTGACCTTCGGAATGAAAACCACTTTTCAGCTAACTATTGACATGTTACTGACTTTTATGACCTAGAATCTAAGACACGTGCATGCTCTGTGTGGTGTCCTCATCTGTCGACTAATCTAGTCCTCATCTATTTCGACGAAAGACTAAAACGCAAAAGGCTAAAGAAGCAAGCTCTGATTCTACTAGCAACCCATGCTGCTCCTATTTAATTGCAGTGCACCACCCCACTCCAACTGTTTACTAGTGAGAGACTACCATTTTCTACTTTAATTATTCATTATAAATTTGTACTTTGATTGACAAAAATAGAACGTATAACGGCGTGTTGAAATAAATAAAATTTTATTTGAAGATGTAAAAATTTTAATAAGGGTACTTGAAGACCACAGGCTAGACCCAAAAAAGGGAGAATGAGATTAGTAACACACTAAATTATAAACTACTTGTGTATTAGTATTGTTCAGATAAACCTTTTGTGGTAGACAAGGTGACCGCAGTGAGTTTAGTAGAAAGATAATTGGAAGATGCCTGACGAGTTATCTTAGAGAGGTAATAACTACAGTATAGTTTGATGCGATTAACTGATTTGATGTTGTGGACAACAATAAATGGACCATGAGAAGAATGCATTCAGACAAGAATACATCGGAAGCATTTGATCCTTTCCCGGTGTCACAGTCACCAGTACAAGAAACCCCACTCTTCCTTTATTGCATAAGCCCCCAAAGTACAGCAGGACTGAGTGAAAGTGATACCCTGAATCGATTCAACACATATTTATACAGCTTAAGGCTCGAACGTCTCTTGAAGTCAAAAATAATTACGAGTGCAATTTTTCCAACTTCCTCAACTTTCAGAGTTGAAAGGATCAGGGAAAGTGATGACGTGTCTGTATGATTACACGAAAATTGTAATGAATCAACAGACACGCCAATTAACAATTCAAATGCCCTCTGTCAGAGTCAAGGAGCAAATAATGGGAACTCTAGCAGGTACATGTTAGGCACCATTTACAATTGGGAAGACAGAGACCGAAGCGAAAAATACAAATCATTAGCGTCTTGCTAGGATTAGAAAGTATTGGGTAACTACAATAAAAATGAAATCCTGTTTGCAGGACCAGTTTCGGCCTTACATAAGAAAAATGCAAGGCACCCCAACCTATACAATTGCAAAATTGTCCCAATCTTGAGATTCAGATGTCGCATTGGAATCGATTGTACCTGAATTGGAACGCTCTTTCTCGATTGGATTTGGACCACAACCTGTGCAATTGGGCAATGGACGAGTGCAATGCTCCACTTGTAGAATGAAAAAATGACATTGCTTTTGACATAGCAGACTTTCGTAATTAGAAACAAGATTTTGATGGTGTAACGGCAAGCTCTTCACACTCGGAATACAACTGGCAACTTCACGGCCTTCTGCTTTTTACACCATATTTTTTTGTGTTGTCAAGTTTTCACTAATTTTTAGAGACCTACCATTCTCAAATGTCCGCAAACGAGAAAATGTAAGGCATAAAAGGCCTGTATCTTCCTCGGGCAAAACACTTAGGTACAGAAATGCAGACGTTATTGTGCAGTTTATAAATGCAAATAAAAGTGAAAGTTTGCAGAGTCGTTTACTACCTTCCTGAGACGATTATTGACCGTCTTTGCCGACTCTACTTGTTTTGTTAGTACTTTGTTTTTTTTTCTTCCCACTAATGGATCATTAATTCAATCTTTCCGAACCACCGCATATTGGAAAGACTATCTTGCGGTAAGACTTCGATCTAATTCAAGTAGAGTTCTCCTGGTAACATTAAAACATGTCAAAAATACAAACACTTATACAAAAGCTCACTATGTATTTTCTCATTACCATCAATGCCAAGGTTTTTTTCAAATCGAATTCGAATAATTACATAGAATTTGTCCCAAGAGTTTCATTATTATAATTTAATGATTCTGGCATTCAATAATTCTAATTTGAAGCTGTTAATTTACCATGGTGAATCACAGCAATAATCATAAATCAAAGATCAAATTTATTTTTATAACATGAATCATCATCAAAGGCTCCACAACATTTTTTTAACCTAATTAAATTTGACAAAAGAGTCTCCTTAGTATGACCAATAAAAGCATGGAATATTACAATAATAAAGTGCCATTCTCATTGAGAGAAACTTATCTACAAATGCACCAGGTACGAGGTCATGCAAGAAAATTACTCAAACGTTAACCTGTCATAGTGAATTCAACATTCAATTCCATTTAAAATTATAACATCTTATTCTGCAGTCCTTATTTTACGCATATTAATCTTGTACATCTAAATAAAAGTTCTCAACAATAAAATAACCCAGTTGAATACAACCTCAACTCCTTTATTTATAAAATCCTACATACGATTTTTGATTGTAATAAAATTATGATAATTGCAATAAAAAAGTTTATGGCTTCAAGTTTACACCTTTACATTAATAGTGAGGAAAAATTAACGAGCTTCTGTAGTGACAGATGAAAGCAATTATTCCTTACTAAAGGTTGGGTATGAAAGATGCGAAGATATTTCCTTTTCCTTTTTTAATTTTTTTTATTACGATCAATCCTGCTGTGGTGCTAAATACTTTATATTATTCAAACAGGCGCCGATGGTTATTATCTCGGGAAAGTGTCAATTTCTTGTTTGGCAACAATTCTAATATTGTAATAATTTGGTACTAATAATGCACAAAATATTATCAAATGTGATGCTTCCCTGTCCAAATATGTAAATTTTCGATTTCATCACGATTAAAACAAGGAAATTGTAGACTACTTATTATTAAGATGAGTATTATTTCCTGCAACAGACTAAAACCAACAGCTCGTACATAACTTCCAATGTACATGCAATGTGTGTCGCTCTGTTGTAATGCAAAACCTGAATGTTAATAATGCCATACACTCAACGGGAAGAAGAAGACGATGCAAGTATAATGAAAGTGATGTGCTGTAATGAACATGGTCAGAGGTCAGGGTACGGAAGTCAAGAACGGGCCACGAGACCAAGGAATAGACCTTTCAATAAAATCGATGTTGACTTACCTGAACGCCAAAGATATTTTCTTCTCCAAGCACCTTATTAGGGAATTGACGAATGTTGCTGGGACAGCAACAGCAAGCCACTGAAGTAAGAATATCGAGAAATTTCTGACGTCCTTTCGTACTATGTGCTTCACCATGGTGCCCTCCATTGAAGCGACGTATATACTGAGAAAGGTTCGGGCTATGAGGGCCGAGGTATGAACGGTGAGGAGCCCGACCTCTTGGGACATGATACCAGGTATCATCAACTTCAACAGCTTCCATAGGTCAATGGCGAATTCTTTGTTTACTCCGGGCAACAGAAAATTTATCACTTTTACTATTATACTGGTGTTTACTTTTTTCCTTCTTTTGTCCTTCGATTTGGGCAAATTGTTGTTGGTTTGCTTGGTGATTTCATCGTCGCTGCTGCTCACCACTACTGCACTGCTACTGTTCGGGTACCGCTTCACATTTTTCCCTTTCTTTCCGTCGCCCTCGAAGTACTTCTTTACGTGCG
This sequence comes from Polyplax serrata, assembly GCA_037055365.1. Classification (NCBI taxonomy): domain Eukaryota; kingdom Metazoa; phylum Arthropoda; class Insecta; order Psocodea; family Polyplacidae; genus Polyplax; species Polyplax serrata. Next base: position 1,062,606 of record JAWJWE010000044.1, read on the forward strand.
GGTAACTTAATCTGAGAAGGCATCCTACTAAAGCTGCGCCTGCTACCTTCGTGGCCAAATCCTGATTGAGTTGGGGGTATTTCGATGTCGTGTCTTTCAAATATTTCGAAATGACGTTCGGCATTTTCGTTTCCTTTTCGAATTACTACTGATTGATTCTTTGGTTTGATTTGATCACACGTGCCCTACGTGTCAGTTAAAAAATTTTTTTTTGTTTCTGCTCTCTTTAATCCTGTAATTAAAAAAAAGGGACAAATAATATTAATTAATTGAAGTGTTTTGACCTTTAACAATTGTAAATCATTTAAATTAATTAATACTTGATGTACAAGAAATGTGTTGAAGGACAAAATTTAATAATTACACTGGCAAATTTTCTGGAAGCTATCGGCTTGTCTGAACTAAGAAACGAACCATGAACTATGAACCGCGAAGTACCGAGTATTACTAATCCAGTCTCGAACATGAATCTCCGATGAAATTATCATTTTTACTAATGATATGGGTTGTCACAAATAAAACTATATTTTGCCTGTTGGCACACCAACCATAATGAAACAGGTTGCGTCTTCGTTCGTCTGTCTATTTGAATTTTTAAACTTCATTTTTGCATTTTTATGGAATTTACTCCACAGAATCACATTACATAGTTTGTATCTCTGAATTATGTCGAACACATTGGTTTGCCGGTAAATTGCGATCAGTACAAAAGTGTTTATTATCAAGAAATAAGCTGCCAAACAGCAAGTAATGGATTAATAATGAGCATTAATGTAAACTAATTTTAATTTGCATACTGTCCCCCACATTAATGGTTCACCCGACAATAAAATATCGCGTAACCAGTACCAGAAGTGGCGAACATTGAACATACAGGTTTATTCAATGCTTTTCACGTAGTACCGGTATTTGTGGTACATATTCCACAGGTATTCCCTTAGGAAACGATGATGATTACACCAATACAACTTTTTTGTATTCACGGTGATATTAGTCGGTTCTCACAACCCGTCCAGGTTACTACAACGTCCCCGATGGCAGCCTAAGTTGAGGTCTATTCTGGGGCAATCGAAGGGCCCTTCGGTAGTGGGCATTCATAGCAGGACAATGTCCTGAACCTCGCTTTCCCTTGGTAACACCAATAATGATCATCATTATCATTATAAAAAACACAAGAATACGTGAACTCAGTAAAAGGCTATTGACTTTCACATTTGTACTTTTACAACTCTTAGACGTAGCAAAATTATATTTAGGAAACGAAAGGAAATGAAAGTAAAAGTTGAAAAAATTTAGAGCGAATTCGATGATAATCAGAGGATCAGTTACACTAAGAATCACTGACCTAAAACAAAAAATGGTGCAATGTATTGTGAAACACAAAACACAAATGTCGGACAACAAACGAAGCACGACAATTGGATTTTTTTAAGTATGTGCCGCGTGACATCTTCCTATTCCTACATTCAATACGAAGACGCTGGGAAGATCACCATACCATTTTATTTGAAAAAGTAATCCGAAGTAGCACGGTGACGGATGGCATCACACGTGTCTTTTTTTGTTTACTCGATGGAGGCGTTACAAATTATTTAAATAACAGATGTAAGATTCAACCATCTGATATTGTAATGGTACAGATGACCAGCACTAGGTAATAAATAATTAAAATTCCAAGCCTCACTAATGAAGTCAACACGAAATGGTCGGAAGCTATTCAACCGCCTTTGGTCAACCGAATGATAAATCGGTCAATTTTTGACTAAATGGAGTCAATTTGACTAAGATTCGTCTATCTTCCCTCGGAATGTAAGAACAGTATTATTTAATTTTTTATATTCCCAATATTACTTCCATTACATTTAATCTACAAGAAACCTCTACCGCGAGTTAAGGGGTTTAAACTACTAGTTGCAGAGCCAAGGTCAATGATTGCTGATCACTATGAAATGACCTTTATTTGGCTTATTTTTTGCCTTGTAATTATTTTAATTTAAGTTTAAAGTCGAATTCAGAAGAGAAGAGAACTTTATACACTAATTGAACATCATCATTTTATTCTGATAGTACCTGGCAGGTTAATTCTTTATGTTTTTTTGTCGGTGATATATAGTAAAGTTAGTGCCATCGAATGGAACGATGGCAAATATTGACTGAATTTCTGATTTTAAACGCTTCACTCTACTATCAATTGACTTCGGAATCAACTGATTAACAATAATAATACACACATACACACTTAATTTAACGGTTTCAGTGTTAACCTCTACCTTCTGCACCTTTTCAATTTCCCTTGGAAGCGAAACGAATAAATATTTGTCTTCCTTCAATATATTAGTAGTATTACACCATTTTTGTGTAACAGATTAAAATATAAAATTGAAAGAAAATTTTAAATTCTTCTAGAGACGAATGAAGCACTTATTTATTCCTTATTCTTGTATAAATGTGTACAGTTATATCACATTAATGTATTATACGTGTATATACATCGGACGTCTAATAATAAAAAGTAAGTAAAATTTAAAAGCAATGATAATTTCTCTCAGTACAAAGCACAAACTTCAAATCGTACGGTAAAATATGTTCACTTATAAGCATAATGATGGTACTGTGTAATAATACTTTAATATGTGTGCCCTTGAAATAGAAATACGATTCGAGAAATCCCTTACACGTTGTGAAATACATTCAACAAGTATAATTTAGAAAAAGTCAAGGGTATTGGGTTCAAAGAGATATATTTAGAAGATGAGATTGAATATAATTGTGAACCCTTGACTAGTTGAGTAAAAAAAAAGTATCGCGAAACCAAAAACGGATAGAAAAAATATGAATCTAAAAAAAAAGGCATGTATCATGTTTATCTGTCACAAAAATTCAAATCTATCAGAACTCAAAGAGTGAAAGTTTATTTTTACTGAGTTAGTACAATCCTGTTACTTTTTGAAAGAGTCATCTCCCATGACACACAAGGGACAGCTCTCATTAAACGTGTGGCCACTTTTCTGAAATTTCATGAAAAACATATGAAGTTTTTCTGTAAGAAAGCATCAATCGCGGTATTTGTTACAAACCAACATTTTAAAGGAACAAGTTCGATCTCTTCCTAATTAAAAAAATCTGTTTTTTTTTCTTTTTTTTTTGAGAACGTCTAAAGAAGGTGATATTAAGTTGGTAAACAAAGGTCACGTTCGCAACTTGTTTGAACTGAATCCCCAGATACTTACATAACTCGCCAATTCTAAACCTGTCTTTCGTCGAGGGTCAACTTCTCACCGTATGAGCAAATCAACATAAACGAGTCATTAAACGTCAATACAAAAACTAAATGAATACGAAGTTTGGAATACATTTAGCCTATTAGAAATAACTTTTTACAGGCTTGCGAGACTTGCCGCTTGTACATTCTGCGTGTCACTAGGCAGAAGAAGCAAAATAAAATTACCCACCATAAGATGATAATACCAATCGATAAGATTAATTCGTTAATCTTTGAGAAATAAAATACTGAAGGTCAGACTGCACAAAAAAGTATAAAACTGATATAAAACGCCAAAACCGAAATTATACGTGATTTTCACAATTTCAGACTCAAAAAGTAATATTAAAAATTTTTAATTTCATTTAATTATTCTCAGATAATGAATGTAATAATATCACTATTGTATATGTGTAACAAGGTTCACCGGATTACGCCAGCAAACATATATTCTTTCAGCTGAATTAGAAGTGAAAATAGTTTACAACTTAATTACATAATTTATTAACGAGGGTAGAGCATAACTTGGAACAGAGAAGATGAGAAAGGTCAAAATTAATGGTAACTAATTTCACCTGCTTGACACGACCCCTGAATTAAATTCTTACTTTGGGCATTTGAATAACGGCATGTTGGATTCACACGTTTCCCACTTAACTTCCACTATTTAAAATAAAAGAATGAGATCGTTAAAATTGATTGCCTCGGAAACATCTCAAAAGCTATAGTAAAACACGGTGCTAAGAAATTGTTACTTTCCCCTGCCAGAAATTATGAAAGTGAAGCTTGTGGTGCCCTTCCATCAGGTAAAAGTATGATCGAGCACTAAACAAACGGTTAATGTTTTTGCAAAATTCCAAGAAAAAAAAACACTGGGGAAATTTTTCATTTTTCAAACATATTATACCAAGTGATGAATTCTTGTAGTTTTTTCTCCTCTCTGCGTCACGAAAACAAAAAGAAATGCAACGTCTGTGTGCATACAATTTTATTACAGTTATGCGTCATAATTTGAAATGATCAGTAATGCGATAACCAACACTGACAACTGTATCAATCGTCGTATCTCCAGTTCAAACGAGAGTACGCGAATGAGATTTGTGGTTTCTAATTAAGGCATGTACCTGAGACATTCATAAAGCCAGCCCGTAAACAAAGACCAAGTACGAACTTCTCAACCGCAAAATTTTGCAGTTAAACCTGTCAATATTTTACTACGAGTGTCCCATTTCTGAATGGGTCTGGAAATACGTGAAAAGATTTTTGTTATGGCGGTGGTTATTCAACCACAAGGTTGTAAGTCTGTGAAAATTATGCACCCGCAATTGGGGTAGCCTCAAGACTTTAGCACTGAATCATCCATAACCCTCTCCAACATGATACACAACATACGTGTGGATTAACACAAGTACGTAGCATTTGCGAGTACGAAATGAAACAAATAGCCGGTATCCAAGTTAGGGTGGTTGTTGGCCGTTATTTTGCAAAAAAATTGAAACTTGAAAAATTGCTTAGGTATTGTCGCAGGTCATGCAGTACGAAAAAAAATCCGAAAGTCACTCATTTATTACGGAGTCGCTCTACGACAATTAAGATCAACTTGTATCACGTAAATCACGTCACATTTCTTTGTCTTCGTCACATCAAGTTCGCATACATTAATACGTACTAGGCTACGGCTGCTCCAAATCCAACGAGTACAAGTATCCATTCCCGAATGATTGGAAGCGAGAGTTGATGGCGCAAAAAAAACTTAGTTTACAACTTTTCGCAAAGCAATGGCCGCACTGCAAACAGAGCCTTCACGAGTGAGAATTCTATGTCGCAAGTACCCGAAGACCGAACTGACGAGAATGACTCGATACCTCGTGCGTTCTAAACCTGAGTTTCCATCGGCCGACGAATGGGCCCGCTATTATTGCACAAGCACTGTAACGATCAGCTGGTGGCCTCCTGTCCCTCCGTTCCGTCGTCTCTCGACTGCATGGACCGCCTTCCTACTGGCCCGGTCGCCTCCATTCCGAGAGAACAACGACGCTTCGAGGGTTGGTGTTTAAAGCACCCGACATGGAACACCACGAAGGCTTTCGATGAACTCGATACGACGAGTACGCCTACCCGAATTGCCGTTTTTCGCACAAACACGACCAAAACAGTGTCAATTGTCGTGAAATAAGGGCAAGTAATTGCGTAAAACAAATCATTTGGTATTTAATGAAATTAATATTCTGTGATGCTTGTCAAATTACGGAGTTGAAGACGCAAAACTTCTGCTTGATTCATTTCGATAGTGAATTTCTGTACACCACACTTTTCGTGGTTCATGTGACGATTCATTGGCATTCCATTCAAGCTTCATCTTATAATGATAAAGCAAGAACGGAAGTGTAAAATTTGGTTGCACAATTTCTGTTCGTATATGTGTATGTGAATTTCACTATCAATGAAAAATACCAACTGGTTTTCGTAAAAATTGCACTTAACTTATTACTAGAATGTAAAGTAGTCATAATCATTCGCACTTCTGTTTCGTAATAGACATAAAAAATTTCAAACGTACCAAACTTCAATCATAAAAATCATAAACCGGTAACAAAAAATAAGTATCCATTGTGACAACACTAATAAATGTACATACGGGTTGTAAAAGATCTTATTATAAAACGATAACAACACCTGAAGATATTTATGTAAGAATTATTCTGCGTTGTCTTTTTCGTCCGTGGTACTGTCAGCCTGGGAAAGACACCTCTGCCAAAGCATATTCGACCGCTCGTGACCTTGCTTATGAAAATGGTCAAGTCCTTTAGAGGCGACGTGAAAACGTGACCCAGGATGTGTCGAATGCATTTAAACGGTCCAAACAAGAAAAGTCTCGTTTGTTTGAGACAAATTTTTACGAATGATCAAATCATGCGTTTTAAAAATGGCGTTTACTCTCAACCTTGACATTTACTCTTATTTTGTTTCCCAACTGGTCACTTCTGCTTGTTTACACGTAAAAGTCACACAACCGACGCAATATAAAAACCTCTATCATTTCGGTCACCCAAAAAAATATTTTATTTTTAATCAACATTATTTTTGACAACTTGTTATGAAACCACAACCAAACGGTTAAAAAAATTTACCAGGATGTCTCACCGAAATTACTATCAGACAAATAATAATAAATGTAACGTCAATAGCGTCACGAGCAAGGATTTACTAGGCATTCAAATTATAAAAAGAGACACGGAAAATAGGCAATAAATAAATAACATTGGTAATCCAATCGTGTAACGTAAAATAATTCACCCAATAAAAGAAAGTTAATTAATCGATGGAGTAATAACGACAATGACAATAGTGTACAAAATGTACAAGGCAAGTTAGAGAATTTGTTTGAGTCCACCATGGGTCAACGGTTGCAATCTTCGGGGTGGCACAAAGTTCAGTGGAGCAATCGGGTCACGGTTTCTCTCTGAGATTACGTTAAACAAAGAACCGTTACTTTAGAGTTTAATGTTAAGTAGCCAGCCATGGCTTTCGACAAAGACAGGCAACAAGTGGAAAACAACTTTTTATTTAAACCGTTTCATAGTTTAAACTAATCGAATATTATGATTTTGGTTTAATTACGGCTGACGAAACCCGTAAAAAAAAATCAACTAAACCTGATCACCCTGAATATAACTACTTACACTAATACCTGAAATGCCTAAAATTCCTAATTCATTCAATTTGTTTGCTTCGTATTTAAGAGGAATCTTGTATGTGGACCGATGGGCAGTAGTCATCCGACTTTACAGGTTTTTTATTGTTGTGACGACGCAAATAATTATTAATTACAGAAATCGAATACCATAATCCACTTACTATCTAGTAAATTCAAATTATTTTTTGTAGTTTGTATCACCGTAAGCTTCAGTAGTAAAACGGTATTTTAGCAATGTAAAAAATTTACTCATTCATAAAATGGTCACAAGCCCAGAAAAAGAGACTAAAATGTAAAGATGGAGGCGAATAACAATGTGCAAAATCCCTAAAATTGCATCAAGGCTCACGTTTCCTGTCTTGTAATGAATAATAGAAATGTTGTTAATGTTAGAAAAAAACAGTTTCTCTCTCCCATCTGCATTATTAGTGTGATACATTACAAATTAACATCCCTGCATGTAGGCAAAGGCGAATTACGCAATAATTTCTTAATGAAATAAAATTATTGAACAACTGGAGCAGAGAATTAATTAACAGAGAAGAATTACACAAACAAATTAACACTTGAAGTTAGTTGGAGTTCTTTTAAACTATGTTTTGCCTCGAGAAAAAATATGATTATATTCATTAGTTAAACAATTTATCGTGTTTATTATTCTAACACAATAAAAATCTGTATAATTTTCTTCTTCCCTTTAATCATCGGTATATGTCAGAATGAAAATATGGGAAGATAGAACATTCATAAAAAGTGAAAACACACCTAGAAACTCCATCAGCAGTGCAACACCACCATATTGGTTTGGAATAATTCAAAAAGTGCAAACTTACACAAAAGATCCATTGCACACTTATAAAACTCAACAATTGCTATATGCATAGATACAAGCTTAAAAAAATTACTACAAAACAATACCGAATAGCACGATTTACATAACCTGGAGGAAAGGGTTCTCTGTCTCTTAAGTCTAGATTATGTTACAATTTTTATTTTCAACTTCAGGCTCCGTCTCAAGACTGAAAAGGTCATGTCTTGTCATATTCCCACATCTTCCTTTCGGAGAAGAAATGCACAGAGCCCGAGAATCAACAAACGAATTTGATTCTAATGACCACAGTCAAAGAGGTAAGTATTTCCTGTCTAATTAATTGTCGACATCTGTTGAGGCGAATATTCAAAACCTTTTCTAACAAATGCATATAAAATTCTGAAGAGTCTAATGCGATTAGTGTAACTTATGTTGCTGGAGTATTCTCATATTTATGTGCAATATATTGAATATATATATGAATAATTACGGGTTTAATAAACGTAAACTGAACATGAATTTTTGCGCTTGATGTGTTTTTCGTCCTATCAGTTCCACCCCAAGGTATTTTGCTTTATTTATATTAAATTAATTATTTTAAAGAATATGCAACAAAAACAATGTGGCGGACATAAAAAGATATAATTCAGAATGAAATGCAAAATGGCCATTCGTATCAACTTCATTAGATGGTCCCAAACAAAAGGAATGGAGAAACCTAACTTATCAGAGACATTAATGTAAGGCAGTAACATTACTATAGCCATGTGTGAAAAATGTAACATACAGCCGCCACTAAGTGACGGTTGGAAAATATCAGCAATTTGACACAAATATCCGGGTGCCGAGAGTTCATTACAATCAAATCACTCGTTTCATTAGATATATTTAAGTACTGTTACTCAAGTGCCTTTTGGCTCAACTGTCTGATACATTTGACATTGACTTTAAGCGGTATAATTCCTCAAAGTAAATCTCCTTTCATCCTTCAATCCGATACAATCTGGTTTTTTCATAAGATGAATAGCCGTTGTGGTTGAAGCATTCTGCCATTTCCCTTTCCCCGAATAAAAGACAGGAAGAAGGCCATTTTTATTTAAATCATACCTCTTGATCACTGTTAAATTAATTTATGTAAGTTGTAATTTTTCCGGTTTACATGGCTTCCTTATTTCGACTGCCACGGTTGACTTTCTTTTCATAAAATTGTTTGAATACTTTTGAATAACAAATACTTTTGCAGCAGAAAAATTAGGTAGCTGATGGTGTGACATTATTAGACATGATTCTCATGATTCTGTCAATAGGAATAAGGTATGCAAAACTATTTTTTGTTCAAGAGTCAGGTCAAGGTCAGGCATATTTTCCTTTTTGCATGTGTGCCAAGACATTTGCATTTTTTTTAAAATAGATTTTACCTTCCAATCAGATGAAAGTAAATTGCTCTTTCAGCTCAATCTGTTAATCAAGAAACCAGTGTAAAAGTCACCCCAACCAGATATATGCATTTGTATTCCTAGCGAAAAACTACAATCTTTTATTAGCATACAAGAAACAGCAGAGCTGTAAGGTAATGCAAGAAAAATTTTCAAACTAAAAAACCAAAATTCATGTGGCAATAAAAATTCAAAATGTTAACTCAAAATTCCTAGAATGATTTATGTTAAAAATTGATATCTACCTTTGTTCTACAGAAATTATTATATGTGATAGGAAAACAGATACTGCCCCAGGAAAGTTTATCATACAGATAGTGTTCAGTGTTTTCTAGGTAAAGTGTAAACTTTACATTAACCATCTATGTTGCCAAAGAATACACACATAAGTATCTCAAAAGAATACTTTCTATAAAAATAATTTCAGAAATTAAACATTTAAGAAATACTGAATATTTAGTACTCTATTCAATTTTACACTATTAATCATTGTAGTTTTCAACCTGTTAAATGCTTGATTCGGAAAGCTTAAAAATATAACCCCAAGCCCAGAAAGCCAATGGTAAGCCAATGGGAAACTAAATGGCCAGAATGCCATTTAATTCAGCAGCTTATCTAAGAATTGATTTGTAAGGTTTTAATTCTTTTAAAGCCAGGAATGCATTTAATCTTGGGTTGATGTTCTCAATAGTTGCAGTTGCATACAATTTTTTACAAGTATAATGACTTGGATAGAATAGGTGTAACAATCATTCCAAAAAACTAAGTATTTCTACTAATTAAGAGATTAATTTTTTTGGTTTTCAGATCGTAACTTACAAATTCATTGATGCAATGACACTTAAGAGATCTCGATATGCTAAAACATGTGTACTCATGCTGGCATTGAGGAAACTTAATCTTGGGTTGTACAACTATTTGGTCATTAAATTTTTACCCGGCAAAAAATTTTACTTTGTTTCGTGTGACTTACCTGTTACTTCACAGTGCACTAACGTCATTACAATTGGTTTTGACGTTTGACATCCGGAATGGAGATAGAAATTCTCTTCCCTCCTTTTATATATTATTTATTCGCAATGAGGATCACGTAAAAAAATCGCGGCATATCTCAGCAAATCAAACTCAATTGCGCGGCGAATTGCCTTTCGACCGCGACAATGAACAACGTATAGGTCGGTTCGCACTACGGTCAATTGTCATATCAGCAAAATCGACAAAGCACACGAAAGGTGCTGCACGTGCGATGAAATCTAGACTCATTTTCAGTTTTTAATTTGTTGTACGAATCAAAGTACCAATATCGTAAACAGGTGAGATGAAAATGGAAAAGGGTACGAATAGACAACCAGGAATATTGTATGGGAAGAGATTCTTAAATTGACGAATAAAAACCGCAGTCTGCTGCCACGACAAATGAGGAAAACATTTTGAATTCCACCCCGAATTCGACTTGTTGCTTTAGAGAAATACGTCAAACTCATTAATTCTAAAAAAAATAAATGATTTCAACAGACAGGGATTTTTCCATGTTTAATGGAATGCAATGGATGTTGAAAATATTCAGATATACTGAATTTTGAATCAAATTTCAATTATTAATTTGTAAACATTTTGTTGCATAACATAATACTGAAACTACCCTAACAAACTATCCACTGACAACGGATTTAGGGTATTAAATTCTGGTGCTCCAAAATGGTGACTACTAAAATTCGCAAGTTTGAGATTATAAAAATTAAATAATTTTTCCTAAAAACTGCGCTACTTCTTGTACGCATTTTGAATGTATTTCTGTACATTAATGTCTAACATTACACTTAAATTAAAGATAAAAAAATTATGACCTATTTAACAGTACAGTGATAAGATTAATCTGGAGTACTCGAGCGTTTTCTTTCTCTTCTGTCATCTCTATCACGATTATGTCTGTTCCTATCCCTCTCATCTCTTTTATTATGCCTTCTGTTGTCTCTATCCCAATTTCTGTCCCTATTGCCTCTCCAATTCCCACGGCCTCTCCTGTCATTTCTAAAACCACGATTGAAATGTCGGACTTCTCCTTCGTTCATATCATCCTCGTTGCCGCCGCCGCCACCACCAGCACCAAACCTGGGATCAAATCCCATAGGGGTTTGACCCATGGGACCCATGGGACCCATCATAACCGAAGGATCAGGCATTCCAGTCAGTCCAGGCATCATGAAACCAGGTGCCGGACCCAATATTCCCATTCCCGTTGGACCCATTGGGGTCGGAAGCAGCCCCTGTCCTTGTGGACGGAGAATATCTGGATTGTCATTATTCACTAATTGATTCCTAAATATATCAAAATCCGACTGAGTTTTTACACTTGATAATTGATTTCTTAGTACTTCAAGCTCTTGAGGAGATTTATTAAGCAACTGTTGCACTCGGGGATCGAAGACGTTCGTTCCAGCAGCCGCAGCTGACAATCCGAACTGCGCTAATAGAAGTAGGTTTGTGTTTAACAGTGCCTGATTTCCCAATAAAGCATCATTTTGCTGAGGTGAAAACGACACTTCTGTCGGCGACTTTGGCGTGTCTGTTACTACTTGCTTCCTCTGCCTTGGATCACTAGGTAACCCGGATTTCTTTTGTTCTTCCTTTGGTTCACTATCGGACGAATTTATTCTAAACAATCGCCTCAGTCGTGGGTCCCTCTTGACTTGAGGGTCCGTCGGATTAACTTTAATGGAACTAAAATCTGGTCGCGGAATAAGAATAGTCTCTACCTTATAATTAATTGGAGGATGAGAATTTAAACTTGCATCGATTTCGGTCGCGGCGGAATGAACAGGTACGGGCTTAAACGGAAGTCCGAATTTTCGCATATCAAAATCACCATCCGATTGTTCACTTTGTCCTCCCAAATTTCTCAAATCAACATCACCAAACGGAACTATTGATTCTAAGTTTTTAATACGTTCGTCGGAATCAAACTTTGACTGAAACCTCAAGTCAGAGTCCTGAGTTTCTACTTTAAAATTTGCACTGTCATAAATACTTTTCCCAAGAGCTGGTTTTTCTTCGCTATTTCTGCGGGTCGTTGTGATCCCCAATTTTGTGTCTGGATTTATCCTGGGATCCCTCAACCTTGGATCCTTAACCTCCCTTTTTGGAGGCTCTGAATTGAAATAGTTGATTTTTATTAGATTTTCCACCTTTGGGGGTTCGTACGATGTGAGTGGCGGTACAACAGGGGGTTTTATAGTTTCCTCTTGGGTCTTTTTACTCGTCACTTGCCTAATGCTAGACAGTAACTCGGTTATATTTATTTTAGATAATCCCGGTCCATTTAATGCCGGAATTTCGATTTTAGGTTTAGGAAGAGCTGGAGACTGGGGTGCCGGCAATGTGTTTTCCGTTGATACATTATCGGTTTTCTGAAAGAAGCATAAGTTTGAATTGGACTTGTTAAAATATTCATAGTAATGACTTCAATTTATACTAACTTAGTATTTTGTAACGACTTCAATTCAGTTTGTACTAACCTTGCCTGCATTTAAACTTTTTAAAACTGTTCTAAGAGGACTTTCCTTTTTCGTATTGTCTTCGTCGTCGGAGCTATACCAATTTTCATCTGCGGGTTCTGGAGATGGTGTCCTACCTACTTCTTCTTCAGTTCCAGTTCCGCTTCCCACGGACGTCTTCCTTTCTCTAACTGATTCATCTTTTTTCTTATCCTCATCTCTAAGTTTCTGGTTTTGAACTTGAATCCGAAGAAACAATTCTTGTTGTTTCTTCGGAAGGTGTTTTGGTACTGAAGGTTCTTCAGATTTTTCTTCTACTGAGAATAGAAAAGAACAAAAATACTACACATGCTCGATACATTGAATCAATTAAAGTAGTAAAAACTTACCTTCTTCATTTTCATCATTTGTTTCGATAATGAGAGGATTCTCAACTTCATTGTCGTCCGTTTCATCTTCCACATCAGGTTTAATTTCCACTCCATATTTCTCACTATCATCAAAAATTCTTTCTTGTGGTACTTCTTGTTTTTTCTTTTTGACAAGATAATTCAAGGGCTTTTCATCATCTGACGACAAAAATTCATTTGGTTTTTCTATTTTCATAGGAAGCAAAAGATCTTTTTCAGAATCCGAACTCTTCCGGATTTCCTTTCGATTTACAATTTTGAATTTGATACCTCCAAAAGTACCGTCCTCGGTCAAGCGAACGGGATCATTATCAGACTTATTGAATTTTCCGGAATCTCTCTTAGCAAACTTTTTATCCTTTCGCATTTTCTTTCCTTCATCCGATTTCCAATCTTCCTCGTCGCCGCTTCTTTTAACCATTCTGTCCCGCCTTTCGCCGTATTTTCTTCTCCTTCTTTTACCGTCTTTTTCGTCAGACTCTCCATCACCAGATTCATCTTTATGCTTTCGAGACCACCTGAGTTCCTCACTTTGGTTTGATCCACTACCAGGTAAGTATGACACGCCTTCATAATTTTGATTCTTTTCTCCTGACCAGTCTTCCCCTCTGCTTTGAGAGGAATCATCGTTCAACTTATTTTGTATCTGTTTATTTTTGTAGGCCTCTAGTTCTTTTCCAAAATCCATTGGACTCCCACTTGTGCGATCCCTCATGTTCTCATCTGAATCTGCCTCGTAGAACTTTAACCCATCTTTTGATTTTGTTTTAGGAGATGCCTTCATATTAGGTGGCGGGGAACATGGAGGTGTTGTACGTTCTTCATTATTATCTCCTGTAAATTCAAAATATCGTAAGTTCACTTTTATGAATGTACAAATTATAATTAGCCAAAATATTGGTTTCTTAATTTTTTGCGTATTTATTTATTTATTATTGCTTTGCACAAAATTAGTAATTAGTGGTAACCATTATTTCAGGTAACATACCAGCGTTCTGAAATTCTGGAGGTATGGATACTTGAATATCGAAGAGGCTGGGTATTTTTGATGTATCTGCTGGTTTGCCCGTTGTCTTGTTGTTCACCATTGTTTCGGCGCAATCCCGACTTAATCTTGGAAAATCACCCAAGATCTCCTTGGGCGCCGTTTCCAAATGCTGCGAAGAAAAAGACTATTTTGTTACTTGCAGGTATCCTTCCTTACCTTACATATCAGATTTACATCGTGCCGGGGTCAAGCCTAGTGAAAGAACAGCTTGACACCGACACAAAGGTGCGGCAGTGTCAAATCAAAAATTAAGACACCACATAACATTACAAGAAGGCTTACATTTTGAGTTTTTCGTTATACAGCAATTCATGCACAAAAAGGTGGAAATAATAAAAGTAAACAATCTAAACAATTGTACTTCGCATTCCATTAATTAAAGAAAAAGTGGAGCAGTAATTTCGCTTTGAGCAAACCATTCAATAAGAAAAAATTTCAATGTTTTGTTTCAATGTTATAATAATAACTCCTGTGATTTCAACACTAAAATATGAAATTCATGCATGAAAGGTGGGCAAACCTGTTAAACGATGAATAGAATATATCAAAACTTGTGGTGGTTTTTGCACCACCAGACAGATTTTACCTTTCCTGACTCTCACCTTAAGCAGGATATCCTTCGACAAACTGTTGAGCGGATCGTGGCTAAATTTACATTTTTTCCCAGAATAACATTTAAGACCAGTATGGAAGAACTTGCAAGGAAATTCTTCGTGCAGATAAAGACATTTGTCACGTTTGGCACAGCAGTCCATTAAATAAAATTTACACAACTCCATTTTCTTTGGCGGACACACCGCGTGAGAATAAAAGCAATCGTTGCCCTGTAAATAAAACAGTGCTTATTTATTAAAATTTATTAAGAATTGCAGGCGGTTATTAAAATTGTAACAATGCAAAAAAATGCAAATGCAAAGGCACCCCAAAAACTTGTTACTCCAAGTATTTCACTATAGTTTTAAATCAAGACTCAATTATATTCTTCATTAAGAATTGCTCATAATTTTCAATTACGCATTGGTCTTTTTCACTTTCTGTCAGTTAACCTCTCAAATTTGTCATTTCAACGGGTAATCAAGCCCAAGGCAATGGTATCTATACAAATTTCTATTGTCCGTTAGGAGGCAAATGGTACAAAGAAAATGCTACGTATCCCAAAGGAACTGGAAAAGTTTTTGAAAAATTAACAATTTTTTTATGGTGGATAGTGAAATAATTGACACTGGAAAACGTCTTGTGCAAAACCAGGCCGCTTCAAAGTCTGAGGTTGGCCATTCAATTCAACTTCGAATTCTTCTAAATACGCTCCGTGTTGGTTGACCGACATTTTTCTGACTTTCTTAAGAGATCTGTGTCAAGGAGTGCAACCGCACCTTCACGTAAACGTATCTTACTTACTTTGTTGCAATTTCCTTTCATGAAATTGATACATATCATATCTGAATTGTCCATATTTTTCCTACTTTTTCCTTTCCTTTTCATTTGTAACCTTTTTTTAATCTCCCTATCTTCTCTCGAAATTCCTTTGAAACCCCTTCTGTCCTTTTCTCTCCGCCTTCTTTTTCTATCATCTCTATCATCGAAGTCAGACTCATTTTCTGAATTTTCATTCAGTTGCCAGTTGGGATCGATTATTGGTTGCTTCCCGGACCACACTTCGATCTGATCTAAATTTAGCGTAGGACTAGCCCCACGTATACACAGCCCTAACATCTCATCCTCGTCCACATCATCTTCGGCTTTTTCTTCTCCTTTACCACTTTCAACTTTCCTTTTTTTCTCTTTTCGGTTTTTACCCTCATCCGAAGCTCTTCGTTTTCGCCTTTTAACAAGTCTATCATTTTCACGCCTCTTTTTAGCATCCTTTCTATTCTTTTTCCTTTCGACATCTTCCTTTAACTTTTGTAGGTCCTTCTCAAAATCGTTGTCTTCAGTCTGTTGAATAACTGGCTTGGCCGCCTGCTTACTTTGGGAGAGACCTACAGCCGAATCTGGCTTCTTCTCTTCAGGAATCTCTTCCTTTGTATTTACATGATTATCTGATGTCTCCTCTTCGTCTGAGGCAATTTCTCCATCTTCCAAGTCTTCCTCCTCTTGAGAACTGCCAAGGAAAAATGAAAATCATTCAGAGTTCAAATCATCAATATGAAATATCAGTTGCCATTTTTGTTAACAACCGGAAATGATCTACCACAAGGGAACATTACTAAATTTTAGTACAACACTACTCTTTCAGCACTACATTACAGCCAAATAAACAGTTTCCGATGAGATTTTTACTTTTTGTTTGACTGGAAAGATCAAAACCTCATGTGATTCTTTAAAGCAATACATGAAACTGTGGCAGAACAATTCGGTCGCATTGTTCCCTTACTGAAAAAAACCTTGTACAGTGTACAATTAAAGAATCTGACCTATGGGTAACAATCGGTCAAAATCCAGGTAAATAACACAACCAAATAGACCTGTGAGAGAACTTTTCCTTCAATAGATCTATTTCGTCATTAAAAAATTTAAAGCTACATCACATCCATCCCTCAAACAATACCAGGAAAACCTATGTTTTGTCACAAATTACCAAGTTAAAACGACGTTATTAGCTTTGTTTATTATTCTTTCAAACGAAGTAAGGTCAAACATGTGAAATTGGGGCAAAACCTCCACATAATCCATAACATTTATTAGATAAATACGGATCTCCGTGGACCGAAAAGTAAACTCTCCAATTCGATTTCGCCAAGATGATTTTATTATATTTCCCTACGTTGTAAGCATTTCAAATTTTTAGAGTCTCGTTTCATATTGTCAAATTCCTTTCTTACTCCGCTCAATCATTCAATTGTTTCCCTGAAGCAGAAAGTCAGAATTCGGAAATAACTAAAGTAATCAATGGGACCGTAAGGTGGTGAATACGCGCATGCCGAATTCACCAATAATTTCTATTTTTGGAAGCTTTGAGCAAAACCAAGGGGAACAAACGTGTGAAACAGAATGAAATAGACAACAAGCAGAAAATTCACAGGGCTACTTTTGCCTAACTCCTTCACAGACTTCAACTATAAGACCTTCATCCAACTCAATGTGCCAGAAAATCTGAAATAAAAAACTGAATACGACTTAACCTTCTGTTAAGCTATCCCGGATCGTTCCATAATATAAATCTAAAATTCTACATGACTCTTTACATAAGTTAAAGTATGCGAGCCCCGTAGTAACTCTGAAGAATTATTGGTTGTTACTTAAATTTTCTGGTATATACATAGGCATTCTAATTTTCGACTAACTTCTTACTGTAACTAACCTTCACAAAAACCAATTGCAAATGTAGGATATTAATTTCTCTGTAATTCTCTCATTCGACTCTCCCTTCTGTCATTTTATCGTATTTTGGTTTCACCCCTGGTATTGTCATCATATTCCCCCAAATCATAAAAACTCAGCTGCACTCTAACAGCTCTGCAGACCCTCACATCCTTCAAAAAGAATGAAATCATGTATCTTCCTTTCAACCCGTCCTTAATAAAAATTTTCATTTATCACCCAAGAAAAAGCATATCATCCTAAACAGACATCGAATTCTAAAGGCCAAATTCCAAAAAACAATCTATTTTTTGTTGGTTTCGAGTGAACTAAAAGCTCTTTCAAATTTTTAATACACCTTACGTGCGAGCTAAAATTGTATTGAGGGCAGGAGTTTCCTGTTCGTCGCTCCAAATTTAAGCGTGAATATACAAAAGCATCTTAGTCGTATGAGTGTTCCGTTGAAATCATATGAAAACATTTCAAGTAATGGTTTGAAGGTCCAACTAATTAAAAGTCCACTTAAGAATGAGCATTTAAGTTTCAACTATAATGGTCGATTTCAGACTTTTATTCTGCGCAAGAGAAGCAAAAAATTGACTGCTTAGGGTCAATAAACTTCAAGCTTCAATAACAGGCATACAATGAAGTGTAAACGAAATCCCGTTTTGTAACCAAACCAAATGGAGCATAAGCAAGAAACTTTCTACCATTCAATGAGTGCCATAAAGTCCGTTTCAATAATAAATCAGAAAAAATTCATTTGAATTCTCATAAATACGCAAAGCATTTCAAGTATAAATTATTTTTTGTTGTTTAAGTTCATTCACAAGTCATCATAAATTAATTAATATAATTAATGGAATATCGAATCTCAAGAACCCCAAATATTAGTATTGGATTAAAAGGATACGACTATGTTAAAATTAAAGCCCTTCAACAGATTAGTGTAGACAAGCGCAACTGGAGAATTTCTTATGACAAAAGGGAAGAGAAACCGTTTCGAAAAAAGTACGAGTTTTTGCTTAATCGCGGGACATTGTTAATAAATTGTAAGTATTAAAAAATGCAAGATGCAATAACGGTAACATCACAGCCCTAAACTTATACAGAGTATTAATTCATTTTAAAACAGATTACCCTCGCAGACACATAGGGATTTTTTTCAACTAAAGTTAAACAAAAAGCAAAAAATTATTTTTTTCCAAGCAATTCTGTCAACTGCTATCATTTACATACTCCGTCACTAACCTAATCATACTAAGCCTCGATCTGTGTTTTTCGAGTGAAAGAATATCATAAAACACGACGTCATTCGACTTTCTAATCCCCTCGAGTGGGACGCAGTAGTCACCGCAAAAAAAAACAAACCCCGAATTGTAAACATTACAAAGTAGACATAAATCTGCATCAAAGCAAGAAAAACAAATGTATGTGACAATAGCAATACTACTTTAAAATATTAATGTAGAAAAATAAGTGAAGTGAATTCGGAGTTATCAAGCCTACCCCGGACATATTGATTTTATTAAGAGACCCACAACCGCAATACATGCAACGTCGTAAATCTTCATTACAAACCAGTTCGGGTGAGCTTTAGAACAGACGCTTGAGCGCCGATTCGAGACACCGAACAAGCCCGCCTACCTCGATTCGTTCTTTCTCTCAAGGTCAAACGAAACTTGCAGTTATTCCATTTTTTTCTCTCAATTTACCTGCGACCGATTTGTTTTTGTTACCAGAAAACAAGACCAAAAGGAAACTTTTTTCATAAAATTACAAATAAATTTTCTTTCCAGTTCATACAAAAAAAAATCTCATCGAAAACTGCGTTGGAAAAAAGGGCTGATTTCCCTTATCAACTCGATTCGCCTGTCATCCACTTCTCTTCCTAATTTGAAAAGGTAGATTTTTATCTCTCAAAATCACCAAATTGTTTACTTAAATGCCTAAATGTCTATTATAGGTGGCTAACCATAGTTTTCTGTATTAGTCCCGAACTAAAACAAAAAAGCAAAAAATTTCCACAGTGGAGATGGACGTGAGCTGTTTTTTAGGCAGATAGCAATAGAAATCATCCATTTAAAAACAGGATCAACCTCATCCATAAATTCGGAGTGTACTCGTGGTTCCTTCTGTGTGAACAATTTTCGATCCTTTTACCGCTGAAATCCCCTCGACAATTATTATAGTAAAAATGAAAACAAATCCCGAAACGATTATATTAACGGATATTAATAAATTTATTTTAAGACGGCGAACAAAAGATAATTCCTATGCTAACCAATATGGCCGTTTTACGTCGTCGTTTCGTCAATTCAACATGGCTGGTGCCAAGAGGGAATCAGATTAAGTTTTAAAAAAACATTCCTTCCTCGAGGTGTTCGACGGTAAATCACCTGCCACGATAACGGGGTCGAATCAGATATGTGTAATCCAATAACTATTCGAACTTCGACTTAGTAAAACAAATAAAAAAAATACTAAAACCAAAATGTGTGCACAAAATCATGACGAATTGCGAGACGAATGGAATTCCAATACGGTGAGATCCATTTCCGATTGTTACAATTTTTTACAAAAATTACAAAAATACTTCATTGCGAATATACTTTTGTTATCATTTTGCAAACCTTTCCGTTTTGGTGCCAAACATTTCTGTAGAAACTCCGCTGGAATCGAATTCAGTCCCCGATCGAATAAAATTATTAATGAGGGAGTGTCTGAAACTCGAACCTATCGATTCCAGGTTGAATTGATTTGATTATTCATAAAAAACGAATACAAATAAAATAAAAAATATTTAAAAAACACTGAGACCCCCTCAAATGATTCAGGTCGAATCGAATCGTTTTCTCTGACAATTTTCGATGATTTTTCGTATTCAACGACAATACATTTCCTCCATTTTGACTATTTCAAATTCCATTTGAATTATCAAAGAATTTTGTTCCTTCCGTCTTTCATTTCTATGACTTTCTCAAAAAGTAAAAATTTGTTTGACTTTTTTACATAATTTTCCCTACAACTCTGACTGCCTCCAGTATTCTCTTTCCTTTTTTGTCTCTATAAAACATATTTCAGGCAAAACAATGACATACAACAACGACCATTTTGTACAAACAACGTTTCTTACACGAATGACGCGTCAGGGAAGTTGAACATTTTTACGGCGTCTGCCGAAGTAGGAAAAAACAATCGTTGAGGTCCCCTCTTCTCACAGGATTGGTCGGTTTTTAATTTCGATGTTGCCAAATCATATCCAATCCTATCGGTGTTTCACATAAGCCAGTTGTAATGATTTTTAGCTTACGTGATGACAGTATTTCTAGGAAGACTGTGTCATTTTGGACACCAAGTGAGAGTGTTCAGAGAAAAGCAAAATTTCTTCAATTTGCTACCCGTACATTTATTCGCCTTTCACGTGACCTTCCACGGACTGACCGAGTTCCTAAGTGCGTACACGTGTGTTTGTGTGCGCAATTTAAATTCACTAACGGCCTCATATCCTTACTCTACAGTCACTTATGCATGGCATGCATCTAAGTACTTTGTCCCTGACGCCAAATTTCAACGCAAACAAAAATTACCGATTTTATATTTCGTATTTATTTCCCGGATTGATAAGTGAGTTTATTCCCAGCCCTCCCTTACCGAAATGAACTTACCTCATAGGCATCATCATCAACGGGTTTTTAGGTACATTGAAAGGTACGGAAAGTGAGACAGAATCGAGAAAAATTTTTTGGTGTCCTACGGTGTCGTGGTATCGTGAAATTTAAAGATGGCAGCACACTACTTATGAAAAGGCCTATTAAGCCTATGATGAACATGATCGCGTCATAAATCGTTGCCTTTGTTTTACCGCGAGGCTAATTGTTTTTTTCTCGTATTTTATCACATTTAGTATAGTTATTTTCATAATCAAATTTCTAGATCAATGATTCCACGCGATTAATGTTCTCTGCGTAAGTTTCAAGTGCTAAATTAAATAGGCTCCTTTCAAACAACGTATCTCGTTCGATTGCATTTCTTCTTATGTGTCAAACATGCGGAATACTTCGTAGGAATTTACATGTCAATCGCAGCCTCCAAATTTTTAGGTGTCTTAATGATAGAAGATAATTCTTCAACGTAATGCGAAACCAACGATAGAATGAATTCGCATTTCACTAAAATTGCTTTATACAGCAGTCACATTTTATAATTTCACTTTAAGTGCGATACTAAATTAAAAATATTTCAATAAATTAGAAATTTTCGAAATAGACAATATCCGGGAGGCTTCGTCACTATCACTTTCAAAATTAAGATGGAGGCTTACATGAAAGAGGAACTCAATTTGAAACATTTAAAAAGCGTTGGATCTTTATCTGGCTGCATCAATAAGGGATCGGTTTACGATACCGATAAAGGAAAAATATTTGTAAAGTGTAACAGCGGATCTGAGGCTGACGTTATGTTTAAAGGCGAATACCAGTCTCTAAAAGAACTCTCCCAAACTAAGACGGTTAAAGTACCAGAACCACTTTTAATTGGTGAAGTTGATAAGAAAAATTTTTTAGTAATGGAATATTTGGATTTGAAAAATTTAAATAATTATTCTTCAGAATTGGGTACATTACTAGCTCAGCTACACCTCCATAACATCAGGGCTCTTAATCAACAAAAAGAAACAAGTAATTTAATTGGAAAAAATAACCAAGCAATTGATAAATTCGGTTTTCACATAACAACAGCTTGTGGGTATTTGCCACAAAATAATGAATGGTGTGATGATTGGGTAAGTTTTTATACCCAACAAAAACTTCAATACCAAATAAACTTAATTATTAGAGAAAAAGGAAATAGAGAAATAATTGAGTTGTGGTCACACCTGCAACAAAAAATTCCAATCTTTTTTAAAGATATTACTTTACAGCCATCATTACTACATGGTGATTTGTGGTGTGGCAATGCTGGTGAAACAGACTTTGAACCTGTCATATTTGATCCTGCATCCTTTTATGGTCACCATGAATATGATTTAGCAATAGCTGTGATGTTTGGTGGTTTTAAAAATCAGTTTTTCAAGTCATACCATGCACTAATTAATAAAACACCAGGATTTAATCAGAGGCAGGAACTTTATCTTTTGTTTCATCACTTAAATCATTGGAATCACTTTGGAACTCACAAAAATTCTAGTCTGCAAATAATGAAAAGTCTTATACACCAAAAGTAAAAACTGGATGTGTTTTTTTACATCAAGCAAGTAATTAATAAATTAAAATTTTATATTTTCTGTACAAACTTATTCATAAAGTATGATGATTATGTACAATTTTTTTAGGCAAGGGAAGCTAAATACTTAGACACCCAAGCACTAAGTGTAATAACAAATTTTACAAAAAAAAACATCTTTACCAATCAAAATATATCTATATATATATATTTTTTTACCTCTTATTCTGAAAATAATTTTCCATGTATGTAGTTTGGTAAAAACCACATCTACTCAATCTGAATAACAACAATTTAACCATTCTTAAAAATTAAAATGTCCTTTTCAATCCAGCTCAACTTACTAACCAACCTGTTAGAATAAAAAAGAAATTAATAACTACAATTGATTTGAATGGGAAGAAATTCTTTTTTCTTCTTCCAGAATGGTATAAGATTCAACATGGGTCATTTAATAAGATTGAAGCAACTAAAATTTCATTGTACTATAGAATAAAAAAATATGGAATGCCTAGGTGCTTTGACATCACTTTCACTGTTAATTTTATCAAGCAATAAAACACAGACATTTATAATTAAAATTCCATCCTTTTGAATTTTGTTTTGATTCTGAAATCATAAGTAATAATTCTAAATGCTAGGAATGCATTAGAATCTTGGTAAACAAATAGCTACAGCTTCCATTCCTATTTACACTGCTTTTTTTCAAGACAATTTTCATATTCATAAAACACAGTCTGATTTATCACGATGTACGATGTGAACAACGTGGAGTTTGGTACTAGTTAAAAAATAGATAAATAAAAACTAAAACAATATACACAACAAAAAGAGTAAATGTCAAATAAATGAAATAACTAAATTAGTTTGACTAGAGGACAACTGAATTGTGGTCGACCAATGACGTTAGTGGCCCTACACCACCATCGTGTTTTTTAAGTCTCTCGATTTCGTAGTGAACCTCTACAGACATACCTAAAACAAAAGTATACCTCATTATTTTACTGCTTTCTTTCTCCCTTATTTTATTCTGTTTCCTACTAATTAAATTATGTTCTTATCACAAATGTTTACTTAAATTACTTTCAGTTGTCACTGTGTGGAAGAATGCAAAATTGTAAATGTAAATTTTAACATGTTTCACCGTTTTATCTAATATGGGAAATACGTATACTGCAAACAATTCCCAAATTACGAATTTTAATTCACTTATCTGACCCAAATGCAGTCCAACAACTTTGAGAGTAACCTTGCAAATCAGAAAAACATTGTTTATTCATCTATTTTAAAGAAATTTACATTGCCATACCTGACTGTCTACGGGATGTTGCTTTTAAACTAGTCGTATTTGAGTCAAGTGGGATGAACTCCGCAACAAGTAGGGCGCACATGACCAGCATGGCGCCAAAAACAAACGGCGGCCCCGGTATCATCTGTCAAATATTAATATAATTTTAATTCATTGTATTAAACAGAATACGCAACTTAGATGTACGATATCTACATAAGTAATCGTTATTACCTTCGGTACATTTTCAGTAAATTCTACCGTCTTATTTATTGTGTTGTAATTATTATGATTATTATTGACTGCTTTATCGTCTAAATCGACGTGAAATAAGTAAAATATGACTCCAAACATTGCGGGACCCAATCCGTTACACAGCCCACGCATACCGGTAACCATTCCTTGAACTAAACCTTGTTTGTCGGCTTCAGAGTGTAGGGACACAAAAGCACTAATCGCTGGATATGTGATGCTTGAAATTGACGCAAGTATACCAGCTGCCCACATCATCCTAAAAAGGCACGATATTTAACCACAAAAAAATATTAAGCATTGAAAGCAGAATCTCAGAAAATTATTGCACTCACCATAGTTGAGATCCAAACCCGTACCACATAAGCTGAAGCATTTCAAACAACAAGCCAACCATGATGGTGCGTTTCGGGCCGAGCGAACGCATTAGGAAGCATAGAACAGTTTGCGCCACTACTGAAAGGATGCCAATTATGGCTATGTACACGGCCACATTGAATACGGAAAATCCGATCACCTATTCATTAACAATTCATGACAGTAATATTCAGCAATCAAGTTATTATTTTATGTTAACAATATTTAGTAATACAAACCAATCTTAAGTAAACAAAAATGCAAGAGTATTGTCCAGCCTCAGGCAGGTATGATAAAAATACTGTAGAGCAGAGCATTAAAATTGTATGGTCCTTTCCAACCTTTCTTAACGCCTGTAAACATATGTTTTACACAATAAAACTCTTACACATGCTGTCTATATAGAATAATGAGATGAACAACTGAGTGACAAAAACTAACTTGAAATGGATCAGCTTGCTCCCAGGATATTGTTGGACCCCACGTGGAAGGCCGAACTTTCTCAGGTAGAGATTCAGGTACAGCCACCAAAATAAACAATACATCCAGTATTGCAATGGCTGTAGCAAGAGCAACGACTAGATTGGTAGAATATTCAGTCATCAAATAAGCACCCAGGGCTGGACTTATAACTAAACTAGCAGCAAATGTAGCTGATACCTGAAAAACCAAGTCCTACATTAATATTAATGATGATGATGATGATGATGATGATGATGATGATGATGATGATGATGATGACAGTAAAATGTTTCTGCATCAAGTTATTTTTCTTAATTTAAAAAATTATACAATCTACATCTTAGCAGACATTTTAAATTTGAAAATTATCAAGATTTAAATTAAAGATTTAGTGCACTGTAAATGTGTAGAATAGAAAATAAATATATGAAAAATAAAAAGTTTTATAAATTCTTGATCTCAATGGAAGTGGCTCACTGTGCAACCCGATTGTAAAGCAAAAATACCAGCCAGGAGGCACACTCACCAGTCCATAGGCTAAGCTCCTTTCATGTTCTTCAGTGACATCTGCCACATATGCAAACACAACAGAGAATGTTACAGCAAAAATACCACTGATACTGATCATGGCAAAGAACCACCAAGTATTAATTGTCATAAGTGGTATTGGTGCACATGTGAAAAATACTGTGATCAATAAAAAAAATTTACGGCCCCAAACGTCGGAAAGGGCTCCAATTAGTGGTGCACTCAAGAATGATAAAAATCCTTTGATTCCCATAATAATTCCATTCATGAGAAATGTATGGTCTGGAAAAGTTTCATTTAACACCTTAAAAAGAAAGGGATTATTAAACTTAAATTTCCATATAAAATATTTCATAATTGTGTAGTATTTGAAATGTTTTCCTCATAAAAATCTCATAATTTGATTTTAATTTGATTTAAAATCTCATAATTTTAATTACTAAAATTAGTAAAGTACACTTGTTTCAAAGTGACAAAGTTATAAAAGTTATAGTACATCAATTAACCTTGAAATAGATAAAGCTGAGTAACCTGCTGAGTTGCATTTTCAAATTAAAAGATAACTTTGATATAATTGTATGACAATCCTGAGTTGTAAAGGTGATAAATTAATTACAGATATTAAAGAAATTCCTACATAGTGTAAATTCAAGTGTGAAAAGTTAATTTTGCATGAGGTATGGCATACTAACAATTAAAAAATAATGAATAAACAGATTAGTTTCAAGGTCTCAACAATTAAGGGCCTAATCAAAACATCAAAAAAAATACATAATTTTTTTTGGTAAAATAATGTTTCAGTATAATTGTAATAGAATAATGGTAACCATCTTGCAAGGTATATGTAGGTATATGATAGAAATTATAAATATTCTAGTACATTTATCATTTCAAACCAATGTTCAAACCAATGACTCATAATCATAGTCAGTGAATATAATAATATTCACATGCCAAAAATTATTACAAAAGATTAAACTGTGTGTGTTTGTACATTTAGTTTGAGCTCCTAAGTTCCTCACAATATTTTCACTTTGGTACCACAACATACTAAAATAAAGTGTACTTACTGCAATTATTGGCATGGTAAGAAGACCCCAAGCAAAAAATTCCAAAAATATTACAACTAAAGCATGATAAACTTTGGGATCCCCAATCCCTGAAGTCTGAAACAAAATATGACATTGTTATGTTTTGCCAAGTTAATTGTTAAATTCCTCAGAAAAATATAATAAAATACAATACACTAATAATGTTTTTTACATCAAACATATTGTAGAAAAAAGGGTGTATTTAACGGTAGGTTTTATTATACGGCACAACCAATTTCTTGCAATAATTTATCGGCACGAATTGTTAAGCAGTTATCAACATTATACGGGCCACTTGTCAAATAAAATTGAAAATTATCTACTCCACGTAATTAGAAATTGAACTGTAGTGCACAAGTGTAAGTCAATGCGAAATTTAATTTTTGCCATTGAAGAATCGTTCTTGCGGTTAACTAAACATTTAATTACAATTTCCCACCAGGAATGCTACACTCGTAAGCTACCCTCATGACCAAAGGACAATACCGTCGACTCCTAAAAAGATTACACTAAAATTTTGGACCATTGATCGGTTTCGTTCATTTTCTAAAGTCCCTTGCAATGTCTTACCGTCATGACACCGTCGTTTAAAATGGTTTTTCGACTTCTTATTACCATACCAACAAATTTTTTCGACACTTTTGTTGGTATTCTCATTAATTCCAGCACCAGTAAATTGTTGTTTCACATTAAATAGTCATTAATTTCAATTAAAACCTCAAAATGTATACACACTAAGGGATCCATTTTTCGATAAACAATGCAGTCGCCAAACGTTTTGTAACGCGATATCAAATGTCTAGTCTCACGTCTGCTAATTTCAAATTTGGCAATGCTCCCTTTCAATAGTTCTTTTTTATAATAAGAAATACCGATTCTAAATTTGACGCTGAATTCTGGCAATATACGGTTAATATTTGAATGCCACAATTTTAGTTGTGATTAGTTCTACTCACAACTATTTGTATTTTTATAATTATTTAATCTCATTTCGTAAAACCCTTACAAAAGAAAGAAAAACCCAAGACCACCAGACTTAGTAATGCAAATCTCACAATCTGAAATTATTGTATGGTGTCAAAATTTTAAATATTTAAACATGTTTCTGTTTAATAACCGCAGGCTTACGGAATACAACTAATATTTGCCTGGTACAAACGCGCCATAAAATTTAAAGCCCTTAATAAAACCGTTGCCATAGTTTTCAATGTTGCCACATTGACGTACAATATTAATCCAAAGATATAATTAAAATATAATGTGAAAATCACGATTAATGAAATCATTAGGAATTTAAATTGTTCTCTGCTGAATACATTGCTGAAAGGAATATGACAATTTTATTAAGCCACTACTTTTCGTTTATATATTTCTTCGATATTCTATTGACACGAGTTTACTGTCAAGGTATGCACCTTCCTATGCCTAAGTGTAACTAAAAAGACATAGTCGTACGTGCTTGTAATGTGGAATCCGAGATCATTTAATGTTACTGCTAAAGAAAATGGACTGACGTAAAATGGCGTTGTTTGTTTTGATTATTTTAATAGTAAATAATTATCTTGTTGGTTCATTAGGTAAGATTCCTGTAAAATTAAGAGTTATTAAGAAGCCAATACTAATATTTATCATAAACAGCGTTAAAAGTGTAAGGGTTCATTCAGATTTTATTGTATTTTTACACAGCAGAACTAACTGTAGTAGTCTTCTATTCCATTTTTTGTATAATGTTATGTTAATAATGGCTCGTCATTTCGTTTCTGTATGCAAAGTATTTTGAAACAAAAAATTTTGTACAATAACCTAATGAACAAAGTAATATTATTATTAAGATAATATTAGACTCCAAAAGTGCTTTATTACAAATTTAAAAAATGGATCATTTGTGATACACAACAGAAATTTAACTCAACAATATAAAAAAAAGTTGGTGCATACTAGATTAAATCATTAAAATAGAATCATAACCTGAAGATAAGTGAACAATATTTTGCAATACTTTAAAAAATAAAATTTTATAAATAACTGAAGAACCACATTTGTAATTATTTTAGAATAACCTAGTATATGTATATGAAATTGTGATGAAGTTATTGCATAGTCATTAAATTATACAGTAATCATAAAGGCTATTGCTGTGGCAGTTTTGCTAATAAATAGCTTTATTAGCTATTAATTAAACATATGCTGTAAACCAATTATGATTTGTATTACTCCACAGGTTCAGAAAGTAGGAATAGTCCAGGGATAGAAATTAAACCTTTCGTAAGAGGTGGACAGAATGTTAGATTTTACAAGGTTGAAGAAACACTTAACTTGACTTGCAGCTTTAAGAATGAAACATTTCTGCCTAATGTGAAATTAAGTTGGATTCCACCTCAAAAAGTATCAAGCAGGTAATTTATTCTCATTTTACAGTAATATTGCATAAGATTTGAGTATTGCAAAAATTCATATATATATTTTATTAAATTTTTTATCAAATTTATTTTTTTTTATTTTCAGTGCTAATCATGTTGTAACTAGATTTATATCAAATCATCTTGTACTAACAATAGAGAATCTCCAAGAAAATGATTCAGGAGATTATAAATGTGTTGCAGTTCATAATGGCATTCCATATTTTATTTCTGAGAACACTGTAAAAATCAGTGTTAAAAATAGTGAGTAAATTTTTTTTAGTTAAATTTAGGTCACACTCAAATTTCATTGAAAAAGTAAATAATAAGCAAGTGTTGTAGAATATAACTATAGTTTTAAAAAATCATTGTTTCCACTTTCAGAAAAAAAAGATTGTTCAGATTCTATGTTACAATGTTCTGTAGGGATTTGCATTCCTAAAAGATATACATGTGATGGGGTAATTGATTGTCATAATGGTGAAGATGAATCACCCACTCATTGTGGACCTGGAAATCCTTGTGACAATAAACTAATGTGTCCTGATAATCGATGCATTCCCTTTTCATGGTGTTGTGAACTGCATAGGGAATCAAATTGTACTACAAAAAATAAACCAATGTGTTGCAGTCATGTTGAAAAACTTAGTGAGTACATCACTAATTTATCAGAAAAGAGAAAGATATATTTTGTAACTGGTGCAGAAGTAGAAAATATAATTTTTCTGGAATTTATCTTTATGTGGTTGTAATGTGCCATTCATTAAAGTAAAATTTGTTACAGCCCGAGATGTAGATAATGATTTGGGGTATCAATTTGACCAGCAAAGGTTCAATGACATGGGATTTCTTCAGACAACAGTTTACACTGTCATAGGTACTTTTTTAGTCATTAAAATAACAGTGCCAAATAATAATTATTAATGTCTTAAAGTTTTTACAGAATATTTACTAATATGGACCATATTTTCTATTACAGGTTGTGCCATGGCCTTCATGTTCATAGTTACAATAATTGTAATAGCTATTTGCCGCGTCCACGTAAGAAGAACTCTTCTCTCTAGGTGTCCAACAGTAAATCGAAACGTGACTTTGGGGAGAGGCGACAATCCTCAGATGAATCAATTAAACGGACTGTCGTTCTATGATCTCGATCAATACTTCAATCGATCAGGGCTCAGCCGAAACAATTTAATGTCCATTAATCCGCTCTTAGTCACCTATAATATAAATAATGGAGTTCAGTTTGTCGGACGTCCTGTTGATCCCCCACCTTATTGTGAAATAGTAACATCCCCGCCGAAAGAAGGTCCTCCGCCTCCTTATGTGTCCCACGAGGATTTGACAAGCGATGACAAATTGGTGGAGGAACCAAAACCAAATGACATTTTGGACGTTTGCTCGGAGGCAGAAACTTCTGAGTTCGACGCCCTTTTGGGTGAATCAGACCAAGTCGTAAGTGGTGACAGCCATAACACGGCGGACATAGTCGTAATAGCAAGTGAGCCACCAGCGATGGAAGTGTTACCGTACCAGCAAAACCCAGAGGAACTCAATTTCAGTTCACATCGCCAAACAGATCATATTTATAAAGATGGTTTGGAGTCACTTGAGAACAATGAAACTAGTCAGAATGCAATAACTGCCGGGAAGAGTGAAGAATACTCAAAAAATACGGATGTAGATATCTTAGTAGTAAGTGGGTCCGATCCGGTTGTACCCGATCATCGACCAGAAAGCTTAAAAATTCAAAGTGGAGAATCCAGTTCCTATGTTAGTTGTGGAGTGACCGACAGTTCACAGGGTGCCATCAAAAAGATTGTCGCCGTCAAATCACTTGATGGCGGACCTAAGAGAAGAACAAAAAATTTCTCTAAAGGGCACTTCAGAAAATTTTAATTTTCCAGTCGCTCTTTTGCCTTTTGTAAATAAGACAAATTGTAAATAATGAAATGCCTTACGACAATTAAATCGCCTACGAAACTTTTCTTATGAACGTGTACTAATTTCTTCATAATTTCGCAATATAGATTAATATAAAAAGTAGACTCGTTAAGAAACTCTTACATGAAATGACAAAGTTTTTAAAGGTGCACCATCTTAGTTAGTAATTATTAAAAAACCCGTTTATATTTCCATACAAAAGCAGTATCATACCATGTCTTACGTGAGAACAAGTTTTGACCTACGTTACGTAGAAAATATTATTTTTATTATAAACACTTAATCTTAGAATTCTATTTATTTATTTAAAAGGTAAATAACGTGCATTGTTGCATTTAAAATCACACTCTTTGTAGATTGTTCAATTTTAAACTGTACAAAATGTGGCGTCCCGGTTTCAATCCGATCAGGTTCATGCGGTTTGAATCCTCCAAGCAAAATATTTAACGTTCCTCATATTATTTTGGAAATGATAAATTATGATCAACATTACATTACATATGATAATGTTTTGATCGTACTTAAGTTATTCAAATTATGGAGTTTCTGTAGCGTAGGAATGACAGCTTTCCTAGTTCTCATGATCGCTACTTATGATTTTGCGCTGCCTGAAATTTTACTGATGTTATTGTGTTATATTTTATAAGCTTTCCTTTGAGTAGACATGGAAACACACCATACTTTTTCATCTTTTCACCACTAGTTGGTGTTATTATTATTCCAATTAAAAAATTATAACTTAAAATTACAGTTTCCGAAGAACAGGAAGATTATGTTAAGTATAGAAATATTTTACAATAAACTAATGAAAAGTAATTTTGACTTTGATTACATTTATATTGTATAAATATTTCACGCCATATTATATATTTGTGGTATATACGCATTTTGAATATGAATGTACACTGCAGAAATAACTGATTTCTTCACTGCTCTCTCAAAGAACAGAAAATAAGCATTTCTCGGCTGTTTTAAATAAAGAGTCTTTTTACAACATTCTAAAAATATTAAAAGCAATTATTTCAACTTTAAAATTTCGTTTCTCTTATTAAAACCTAGATTGATTTTGACTCAACACTGTAGTTCCTTTAAAATGGACGAACAAATCGCCCGAACGTTCTCGTGGACATTTGCATTCGTTGATAGATCGTATATAATTTTGTAACCGCCTTCTTCCATGAGCATCGGACAGTATTTTCGAGCTGCAGAATAAAAGCACATTATGGTCGCAGAAATGAAACATAATACTTTACGCTTAATAAAATCATACCAGCAAACTCACCATTCTTGGCGCATACATGACGAATGGCCCAGGCTGCCCAAAGTTGTAACTGATAGGTGTCATGTTTGGCAAGCAGGGGAAAAAACGGGTGGAAGGATCGGTAGGCAACCATTTCGCCTTCCGGCATACCCCATAATTCGACGGCTGTTGCCAATTCCTGAAGAATGAAATCTCGGCTGATGTCACTAATGGTCCAAGCTTCGGGACCATCGCTTGCCAGGTGTGCAATTATTCCAGCAGCGAAATAACTCACATCTATATGGCCTGAAGTAACTAAGAGTTTCCTGGAGGAATAATAAAATTATTATCATCCTACGTCACGACCTGAAATTGTTTTCGAACAATGTCAACGAACCGTAGAATTAGAATGAATTTTGGAATCATCAGTTGCCGCCTCAATTCTGCAACTTCAGCTATATTGTTGATGAGACCCAATACTTTGGTTTCTACGGCGCATTCGCCAGCAAACACTTCCAATACAGAAAGAAACAGAGCCATTCCACCTTCTTCAAGAAATACTTTACATGTCAGTGGAGATTCATCTAAAACAAATTAATAATTTAATTTCCTGATTTATTGAATTTTTCAACTTCGATCGAATTTGATAGTTTTCTTGACGGCGTCGTAGTGTAAAAATGCAACCTTACCGGTAAGGTTCCACAGGGCACTCAATGTAAATTTAATTGTGATGTCCACACACTGAGTCTCGACTTTGTTTCTTACAATTTCCAATAACTTGCGCATGAAAACCGGCTGAGCCCCAAGAAGATGTGTTTCATTCGTGCATATTTTTGCGGCTGAAAACCACACCAAAAGTAAATTAGAGCAACATTCATCTCTCAATCTATTGCAAAATTATTTTACTAACCTAATATGCTACAAATGGCAACGCTCATTCTGTTTATAGAAGTGTCATCAAAGTTGCACAGACATATTAACACGAGTCTAGCACATCTATATTTATCAAACTGTACATCTTGAAGAATTCTATCACTGCAGAGAGTGAGAAGTGTGTTTTTCTGCATCTAGACGAAACAAATTAATCTTCATTTTACACAAATATAATAAAAATAATATGAAATATGAGGACCCATTCATTTTTAAGGGCAAATTAAAAGAAATATTCAGTGACCGTGTACAAATTTTTTTTTCATCAACCTTACACTGAATGTGATTAAATCATTTGACAACTTCCTCACCAAATACTTAGCGAATTATATTCCCACAAATGATTGTGAATCTCACCTGATAATGCTTGGGAAAATTCTCCATGGCCGTCAGTGTCAATTCGACCACATCTTTAAGAATACTGGGATGAATCTTGGCTGCTAATTCTCCTTTTGTTAAATTGTATAAGCAAGCTGTAGCTGCCATTTGCACAGCAAATTGCATTGGGTGTAGTGCCATGCCTTTTAATACAAGTTTAATTATGTCGACCCGAGGTCGTGTGTACGTTGGTGTTAATCTAAATAAATTATAAAGAGTTTTCTGAACGTACAAAGGCCTCGCTGAATACCTTCGCAGAGATTCTAAAACTTGAGTTTCACTTGCCGTTCCTGTAACCTGTAAAATCAAATTTAATAATATCAATATTGTGAAACAGTATATTCTTAGTTAAATATTTTAATCAACTATTAAAACGCATTAAATGCGCCATTTAATCTTCCCACATAACATTGCCTTATTTACCGACACCATACACATCTCTTTAATTATTGAATGCCAAGTGTAAAGTCACATTAAATTCATGACCCACCTTTACTCAAGGATTTATGACTTAGTAGGTAGGTAATAAAAGATTTTTAAAATATTTCATTTTATCGTAAAATGGAAACTTACGACTAGCTTGGGATTGTATTCGCTGTGCCTAACGTCAACGAATCGATCTGAATAGCAAACATCAGAATAAAGAAGTCCCAAA
This sequence comes from Polyplax serrata, assembly GCA_037055365.1. Classification (NCBI taxonomy): domain Eukaryota; kingdom Metazoa; phylum Arthropoda; class Insecta; order Psocodea; family Polyplacidae; genus Polyplax; species Polyplax serrata. The sequence goes on from JAWJWE010000044.1 coordinate 1,096,811, forward strand.
AAAATTGTATTGGGACGAGTTTCCAAAAATACAGACACATCCTTAATGTTGATATCATCTTTTCCTACAACGAAAAAGAATACAATAAAAAAGTGATAGTTAACACTCCTCCAATGGTTGATTAACGTATCAAGCGTTGGAAAAAAGAAAAATGAATCGCAAAAGTTCTCGAAATATTGTTTCGCAAATAATATAGTGGATGCACAAATGACCAAATAGTTCAATGAATAAAATTAAAGTAGGTTGTTGAGACTTAACGTTTACAAGTAAAACAGAGAAACATGATGATCAATGAAATAGAGAATGAAATTAAGAACAGGTTTATTCAAGTTTGAGTTGTAGAATACCGAACTTATTTAAAAGAAAATCATTAATAAAAACCAAGAGAAAAATGTCTGTGTATGACCAATAACTATACAAAAAAAGTCCCAGTGAAAAATATGTGTGTGAAAACGTAGCTTTCATTAAGGATTCTACAAAACTTCAAACGGAGAAGACTACTTGCCATAAAAAAATGGTCCCACGAGGCGGATATGAACTAGGGACCTTGTAATAGAGTATGATATCATAACCCGACACTAAATGATAGTCTCATTACCAAGCAAAATCTGCGTCAATTAAAATGACCAAGTGACCAGACTTCTCCCAATTTTTCATATAAAAATTTTAAATTGGTATATTTGTTTTTGCAAAAAACGGAACTTACCAGATATGTCTAAGGATATAAGGTGGGGTAGACGATCTACTGATTGCAGTAATTGACTCACTCTTGCTTTGACTGGAGAAAATATTTCAAATGGATTTACTTCTCGATCATCGGACCAATCCAACACTCTAAGTTCTTTTAAATCTAATAATACAGGTATCACAGAATAGTTGGAGATCTGAAATTAATGAGACTAAGCATTTTAGAGCAAAAAATCAAGGTGCCAATTTAAAGTGCAAATTAAAAATTTGATTATATATAAATAATTAGAATTAAATTTTTTTCTCTAATGTAACTTGCAAATTTTTTGCAAAATTATGTATGATTTACCTTAAGGTTGCATAGTGCTAGACTCTGTAAACGATTTTTACACTTCCTCAATGCAGATATATCATCAACATTGGTGTTGGATATATCTAATGCCTCAAGCTCAGGTAAATCCTCACAAACTATACCCAAACCATGAGTGTTAAATTCTGTACAGCTAACATTTAAATATCGAAGATTGTGCAGTTTTGACAATGCAACTACAACACAGTATCTGTTGAAATAAATTACTTAAGTTATTCTCCACAAAAATGCTACACAAATTAATTTTGACAAAAAATTACACTTCTGTGATAAAAGATTAAAACCCTAGAAAATTAAACTATGGCAATGCAAAAAAAAACAGGATAGTGGTAATAAAAATTTAAACACTTACTTTGTACTGTCCAACTCTAAAAATGAACATCTTGCTACATTTAAACTTTTCAAATTTTGTAATGTCCAATCACCAAGACACATAATAAGATCATTTACTGTTACTTTCAATCCTGTTGCCTCCAATGAACTTATGCAATGACCTTTTAAAATTCTAAGACCTTTTCTGGTTAAAAGGTTTGCATTTTGCAAATGGACATGTCTGAAATAAATTTATGTTGATTATTCAGTGTATGGCAGCAGATGTGTTTTACTTTTCTTGTTTTTAACTGTGAAATGTTTGAAAACAAAAGCTCTTACAAGCTCCTACCTTAATCTTGTTGACTTGGAATCAAATAATGTTATATTTAAATCTGTTAATTTGCCTTTATTGCATAACACAGTTAGTAGGTGCTCTGATATTTCAGAATGGAAATATGCCTCTCGATCCTTGAATACTAATTTTGATGTTAGCCCAGTAACTCCATCACAATATTGCACAGGTCTACAGAGACTTTCCAAATTATTGGCAATGCAGTTAATACACAAATCTTGCAGAGTCTCTGGAGATTCATACATTATTACACCTAAAAATAAAAATAATATATTTGTTGTTGAACAACTGTCTGTTAGACATTTAACAAAAAACCTAAACATTTTTTGTTTTACCATTCACTATCATGACATAACTGAGACCTTGAAATTTAACTTATCTTACAACTGTTTTTGAATTATTTCGAACTTAACGCTCAAAAAATTTGAAATGAATTTTAAAATGACCATTTTAATAACATTTGGATAGACAGAAATTGTGAAAAAACATCAGTTTTTGGAGCACGGTCGATATAATATTTTCTTTAAATTTTGGGAAATCCCCCAATAATAATTGTAGCATAATAAAAAAACTTTTGAAGCAAAAAAAATGCGTTCAATCGAATTCATTAATGCAAACAGACGTGAAACATTTATCACAAACTATTAACCACACTATTTTGCAAATGAAGTGAATTCGACTTACTGGCTCTCCTTTACGATGAAAAATCGAATTCAATATCCCAGCATTCAAAATTGAATCGATGATATAATCTGATATACTTAACGTGTGTTCGTCTTTCGTCCATTAAGCACGGACATTAAAATTGCATCAATTCAAACAACTTTTTTACTTCTATTCCATCACTCTTCACTCCGTTGTGCGTATTGCATAATTCCAAGACCTAGTTATCCAATTTTTTCTTCACAGGCTTATGAGGACAAAAATATTGCGCGACGGCGGCGGCGACTGCGGTGGCACCAATACAGTACAAATTCTCGTAAAATTTCAGGAGCTCGGTATCTCGTATTGCACTAGATTTTGTTCGCAAAAACCCGGATCATCAACAGAAAATTTTTTTCATTCAACTAGTAAAACAGAAAATAAAACTGGGAAAATTGAAATTCACAAGTTGTTCACGTCAGTCATGCGAGTCGTTACAATTGTTTTAAAGGTCTCGGACACCGGTAATAATCAATTGTGTGATTAATAATAAGTGGTCTCACCTTTCTCAAATTAAAACACCAAAAATCATTGCACCTGAAAAAGCAGACTGCAAACACAAAACACATAATTTCGCGAACGCAACGAAGGTTGTCTACAAGTTGATAACATCGAACATCTAGTGTGGTGGGGAAGAGGAAATTTTTTTTAATTTTCTAATAACGACACGTATGTCTCATTTTTCGAGCATTTGTTTGATAATTACAATTGTAAAGAAAAGCTAAACACTTAAATAAAATATCCTTGGGAAACAAAGCGATCGGTGCAGGCAACTGGAGCCCTCACCCGGGACAGTGTCATTATCAAACAAGTTTTTCAAGTTGTTTGTAACGATTGCACTAGAGGCCATTATTTCGTTTTTTGACCGACTACCATTTGCGTTGTCAATTCAAACCTGATCGTCTACTTATTCGTTATTACAAAATTTTAAATAATCTACTACCCATATGTGCCACTAAAAAATTTAATCATTTAATTCTAATATAAAAAATATGGTAAATTAACGTACAATATAACCTATAATTTTGGAATTTCTTAATAAGCTAGCCTCTATATTGTTCAGCAATTGACAGGAATTGTAAATCTGCCCAGCCTTGTATTTTTGGGAGGATGAATGAAAATAAACATTATTTAAAAATAATCTGTAATATATATTCATTCACAAAATGCTGGCACCTGCAATTAAATTCACTGGTCTGCCTTTATACCTTTTGGAAATATCTTCCTCAATTTGTGACTGCAATTCCTTAGATTTTTTAATGAGGAGTTCCAATTTTGGTTTAATTGAATCTCCCTCTTTGATAGCCTCAGCTCTTTGTAGTTTTATAAATTCCTTTGAAGCTAACATTTTTTCATGAGAACTTAATTTTTGCTTGAGTTTTTCTGCCAACTGATCAATGTATCTGTCGAAAGTCAATTTAAAGTTTAAAAAAATGTTGTACAACAATTTATTTGAATTGAGTGAAAGTTAAAAGCATACTTACTTTTGGTTTGTCATAATATTAAGATAATGCAGAGAAGTTGGATTGGTTAAACTTTGCTTCACTGTTTGAACAGGGATAAGCATTTCATTCAAGGCTTTTAAATCATAGATTTGTAAAGACTCAGGCAGCATTGTCAGACCTAAACCATCGGTTTCAGACTTCATCTCATGAATTCTGACTTTTAAGAATGTTTCCAGTTCCAACACATCATTAAGAATTAAATTTCTTGTGTCTGGATATCCAAGAATTGTATGAGCATCATCACCTGTAGCAATATTTTTATCTTCCTCCTAACCAACAAAATACAGACCTCACAAAAATATGTATTCTGTTTCAATTTAAAATTTCTTATTGTTAATGTATTATAATGTATAAGAACTCTATACAAGAAATATAATTTGTTGATTTGCTTTCTTAAATACCTGTCACCAACCAAATCATAATAGGGGTAAGGTTTTTTGTGCACTTAGTTTTTTAAACACTACTTACAATTTCATGTTCTTGTTCTCTCTCTTGTTCTTCTACTGTAGATATTCCCCAATCAATATCATCATCAAAATTAATTTGCTCTGTTGTATCCTCACCAAAATCAATTACATCACTGTCACCATTTTTATCATCATCATCATCAGCTTCATCCACCAGCAATGTAACAGCTTTGATACTAGAAGGTATCTTTTTGTACTTCCACTGGTAAACAGTTGTATTACCATTTTCTGTAAAGAAGTTTTGTTTTGAATTATTTTCTTAAAGTAGTGCATTCAAAATTCTTTCACAACAATACAGACCAATAACATATTGAAGAATTTCCAATGGATGCTTCTTTGTATCCAGTATAGATTGAACAGCATGTATATAAAAGCTAGCAGCCAACTTTAAATTTCTGATTTCCTTGGCTATTTCTTCACACATCTGTGGAAATTCTGAAGCCTTTTCTGCTAGCTCCTTTTTAATTTTACTTCCCTTTATACCTAGTGACTTACATGTAGAATTGAAGTCTCTTATAATGGAATCTGCATTTTTTTCATATCCAACTTCTTTTTTATCATATTCCTATAATAAATTTTATGCCTTACATCAAATAAAAAAATCTTAAAAATTATATGTAACACTTATTTTTTGAATTTAGAATAAAAAGTACTTACATTTTTCAATGTGATTGCCTTGGTGATTAGTTTTCTTAGGGCTGGAACTTCATAATTAACATTGCGAAGTAATAAACTTCCCACCTCTCCCAAATAAATATTATCTTTTTCATACAATTTTACAATCTCAACCCAATCTTTCATCCTTTTTGATGTGTACTGACCAAATAAATTTTTGGAGCTCATTTCAGTTTCTTTTAATATTTCAATTATTTTTTTACAATGATAATAATTTATGTCTGAAATACACCAATTAAATTTTCCATTTATGTCACATAAAATGTGAGTCACTTATAAAATTGTTCTGAGTTCTTGTTCAAGAATTAAACAAAACTTACAAGAACCAGCCAATAATGCTGTTATTCTTTTATCTTCAGGCATGTCTTTTATAGCTTCATTAATCTTTTCTCTCACTGTTAGTACCCTTTTACTCCAATCATGTGGAACATGTCTCCTGCTTATTAGCCAATCCATTAATTTGCTGGTGTGGATGTCAATTGGAATTTCTGATTCCTAAATATTTTGTATAATTATTATAAACCGTTAAGCATTCAGTAGACTCTGATACATACATATATTCGTGGTTAACTTACATCCATTTTGTGAAGATTTAATATACTTTACGTAGGGTAATTCACCAGCTGTCCTTAAATTAATTTAAAAGCTGTAATTGTGAAAAAATTTCATTACAAATCGTGGTAAAAAATATTGGTGTTAATTAATATTACAATGTCATGTCTTACTAATTCCTTCTTTAAAATTATTACACAGATTTTAAATTCAGTAGAAAGTTGTCAACGTATTCTACCGTACAATTCCATAATGAACGTGTCACAAGTTCTGTCTGAGACGAAATTATAACCACGATGCAGAAAAGGGAAGCGCGGGTAAATGACATTTTGGGAAGGTTTTGAAAATATTCCTGATTATATCAATATGTGTGACTTAGACTTTACACCCGTCTTTAGCGAATTAATTCCTGTAGTGAAAGATCTAAGATTTAGCGTAATGTATTTTGGTTGGCATTGTGGTAAAAATGTATTAATTACCAAACATGAAAGTAAAACTGTAATGGTTGTTTTAAAAGAAAATGATGAAAGGTTAGTCCTTTGTTAAATCCAAATTATAAGTACATTTTTACGCTACTATTATTATTAATTATAGATAGTTCTTGCAGGAATATTGAATTTAGTACTACTATTTCATCCAGAGAAAAGCTCATTAAAACAAGTTTAAAAATTCAAGGGAATGGAAACCTTATTCTATTGTTAGATGGAGAAGGTAATTTATGGAAATTAATAAATGCATTTGAGTTCTGCAATGAAAATGATGAGTGCCTCTATTTAATAGATGAAAAATGTTTCTATGAATGGGTACCATTTAAAAAATTTGAATTCTGTAGAGTTATGGAAATTACAGGTGATATTTGATTTTTTGATTATAAACTGTTGTGTATCTATTGTAAATATTAAGTTTATCTTATTATTTTTGTAGCTTATCAAACTGGATTTGCATGCCTTCTTGAAAATCAGCAAAAAAAGAAAATGTTGCAAGTTTTTCTTGCAGAAAACATAAATCATTCAGAAGATTATACTTTTAAAGAATTAAATGACTCAAAATCACAGAAATACCAGTTAAAGAATATTATCATAAGCAATATGGAACTTGAAAACGTCAAAGAAGCTATCATTGTAACAGATGAGTTCAGTGGAATAACACATGCATTATCTTCTGCCAAAAAAGCAGAAATTGTAAACATTTCAAATGAGACTGTGATTTCTACATTATATTTCAGTAACACAAATTGCCTTTTACTGTGCTACCACAGTGGCACATTCCATTTTGTGAAGCTAAATGATAAGTGTCAGCCAGTAAAGGATTATTCTCTTTATGCTTTTAAAAAAGTATTCTGTGTAGAAAAATGTAACTGCTGTGAAGCATGTTTTGTTTGGTCTGATGGATTTACTATTAACCATACAAATATACACTTTCAGTTGGAAGAGGTTTGTTTTGCAAAATTGGTACACTTACAAGTTAAGCTAAACATTGCTGGTGTAAGGGCATTTTCCAAAACAATGAATGGTATTTTGGCTGTTACATACAATCACTTTTACTACTACATCAGTTTAAATAGAGAAGTTAAACCAGAAAAATTGTTAATGTCACCTGATGAAATTTTGTCAAAAATTGTTCAAGGCAGTATGGTGATTGAGTCACTTAATAAAGAAATAAATATTTCTCAGGAATATTTAGAATTTAAAGAAATTATGCAAACTAGTAATTTATTAGACCAAGTAGAACTTGAAGCAAAAAACAGGTACATTTCCATTAAATCTAAAATTAAACATGTACTCAGAAAAGATTTTTGGAAAATAAGAGAAACAATGTCAATTAATAAGAAACATTGTGTTATGTACCATGATATTGAAACTGATTTATATGAAGGTATGGTAGTTAAAATCAAATCCAAATTTATTAAAAAAAACAAAGTTGAATTGAGTTTATTGGGGGATTTTGGTCCTGAATTTGACATTTTACTTATTCCAATAGGAAACCTTGAAGGAGAGAGTAATAATGATGAAGAAGAACTTACAAAAACTCTCTCTGAAATTGCCAAAATTAGAAATCCATATGTTAAATGAATTACTTTGATTCATAATGGTTGTTGCATGAAACTAAATGTAGTTATTATTAAATTTATGCATTTCAAATGGTTAAAGGCACAATAACAAATACATTAAATATATATATTTCAAATTTTACAACTAAGCATTTTTGTAACTCAAATATATGGCTTCATTCAATCGTCAGTACCTGTTCAGCAGGAAGCCACTGCGCAGTTTGTGGTTGTGGTAAAAGTACACTAGTCATCATTATTGAGGTTTAAAAAATTTTGAGGGCCAAGTTTACTTGAAGCTGAAATGTGTCCGTGGATCTTCCATGGTTGAAATGATGGCCTACATGCTGTCAACATTACTAGTAATTTTACAGGAATTTAGTATGGACCAAGATGAAGAGGCTCAGTGTAAATTCGTCCAAGTACTATCAACAATTATAATCGTAAAAAGTGACGTACTATTTGTCATTTTGAGTAGTATTAAGAAAAAGAATCACTATTTTTCGCTTATAATTACTATCAACTGAGTATAAGTTGAATTACAAAATACTTGAACGCAACATTATATTAAAAATCTTATTAACAGACGCACGTTTTAACGGAGAATCTGAAGGAATACAAGAAGGAACACAAAAATGAACTTAAAATTAAATAAAAATAAGTTTTGTTAGAATTTAGTAGATTTTAAACAATATTAAATAATGTAATAATAATTTAAGGAAAAATTTGCTGCCTTTACTAAAAATAAACCCCGTCAGAAACAGTTTTCTAATATTTTAATATAAGAGGTCCCTCAATTCAAGCTTTTAAGTTTGAGCGGGAAAATTATTCCTTGAATGGAAGTGCCTGTTAGCACACAACGGGTTATTCTGTTTCAAAATGGCTGGTACACTTTAGAAGCCATTTTGTGTGCAATCTGATGACCGTACAATTCAACAATTATTTATTTATTTATTATTTTTTTGCATAATTTTAGTCATGGAGGACGAAGCAGGATCTTCATTTGATCCTAGAATAACAGAAGTTTGTAATATACTGTGGGGTAATAACGTGACCAACGAAATATTTCAGAGATGGTCACAAGGTAATACAAGAAATATTTTTTTATAATTATAAGCAGCCGTTCAAGTACCGAAATTAAAAAAGACAGTAACTATTGCAGGTTGAGATTACTCGCACTTTTGCAGATCCAAATTACATTAATTAATTCTATGAGTAATTACAGACGATTTTTCGGTACATCCAGGATACCGACACTGAAAATTGTTGTAATGCCGAAATGAAATTTTACAGAATTATTCTTTTATTTATAGGATTTGTTTTCAGTAGAGATGAGCCTACAGCTTTGGTACAGAAAGCGGGCGGTCCTTGTGCTGTTATTGCACCTATGCAAGCATTTGTCTTAAAATATGTAAACAGTGTCAATCACATGCGATCGGTAAGTTACTATATTACATCAATCTTATTTATCAAACAAAGCATTATTTTGCCACCCTTATCTATGTGTTTTTGGTGTGGAATGCTGAAACTTATGAAAAAATACATAGGGAGCATCAAGTGGGAAACTCCAAACATTATGAGTACAATTACTGAATGATAACATATTATTGTGCAATATCCTGAGAATGAAAATAAATTCATTATAATTATATTATAAAATAGATTACAATTAATATTTTGTAACTTTGATTGCAAATAAACATAAAATGTGGTTAATTTATCATGTATCAAACTAATTTAAGTGATTAAAAAGGTACCACATTTGGTTATCCAGTGTAAATTGTGAAACCATATTTTGTAATAGGTTGTAGTATAGATAAGATTAATTTTCATTATTTGTTACAATAAAATTTATTCCCAAAATTAAAATATAGTCTTAATATTTTCAGATAAAAGAAGATGAAATTTTGAAAATACTAGTTCAAGCTGCTACTGATATACTAAAGCAAACATGCAAGAATAACACAAACTATTTTTTATTTAGACGTAAAAAAAATAGACAAGTGTTAAACAAATTAGAATCTGAAAATGATGAAGACAGTGGAGGTGGTGGAGGAGGAGGAGGTGTTGGTGGAGCTACAATAGAAAACGAAAAAGTTGATGACATCTCTCCACAAATTTTAGACCTACATAACATTAGCTTTATTAAATTTCATGAAAATATTGAAATTGTTAGAAAAACTGGAATTGAACAAGTTTTTAGGGAATATAGTGATGATGTGACAAGTTATCTTACATGCAGCTTTGGGGTATTATTGTTTTTGTATTCTGTGATGTTGACCAGGGTAATTATTAATTGAAAATGGAAATGGAATTAATAATCACACCTCATTTGTAGGTTAAAATGTTGTTGACATATTGGTATGTTGTTACAGGGACTTGACGAACTGAAGGATGAATTAGCGGACCCAACTGATAGTCTAATAGAAAATACTTTTGGATATGGTAGTCAAAGTTTAATTAATTTAATGTTAACAGGTCGTGCAGTTAGTCATGTTTGGGATCATGAACATGACATAGGGGGTTTGAGTAAGTTCTAATTCAGTAAACTACTTAACATGTACTATTTACTGTATACAATAGGACCATATTTTTCTTGTAGAATTAAAAGGACTTGATAAACAGAGCTCTGTAGGTTTTCTAACACTTCTGGAACACCTTCAGCTGTGTGAAGTTGGAAGCTTTTTCAAAAATCCAGAGCATCCAATTTGGGTATTAGGGTCAGACACACATTTAACAGGTATGTAACTGTTCCTGATGGTTAATTGATAAGAAAATGTTTGCTTTTTCTCTACAATCACTGATGATGCTATCAAAAATGTCATAATTAAATGACTATTTTAAAATTCATTCCAGTATTGTTTTCATTTGAAAAGCAACTAGTGGGAAAGGAGACACCCTGGGAAGAAGCCAGGAGAGTTTTTAAAACATTTGACTGTGAAGGAAATAATTTCATTGCTGTTAAAAATTTAGGTCCCTTGCTGCAGGCTTTAGGATTAGTTTGTGAAGATGATTAGTAAGTGGTTATTATTATAAAAAATAATTCTTTGATATTTCACTAACGTTATTAATTCATTTTCATTTTAGTGTTGAAATAATGGAGAAGAAATTAGATAGTGAAAACTTAGGAATTATACTACTGAAAGATTTCATGGATGAATTTTTTCCGGAGGAGAAAAAAAGTACTCCGGATACTTTTGCAGTGTGGCATTATAACGGTCTAGCAAAGAGCTCCCCTGACAACAAGGTAAATCAATATTTAGTGTAAAAACTGAATTACACTCTGATGCGGCAAAGGCATAATTTCTTTTGGTTACTTTGTATATTACATTACTTTAAACCTACATTACATACATAGGTCCGATACCACAGAGGAAACGCCATTATTTTAGAATGCAATGTTCGATATGTACTGGAATCAAACAGCATGTTGACAGTTCTTCAAACCAAATGGCCTTCAATAGATGTTCAATGGGAAAGCAATTACACTCCTAGTTTAAACTGATGAAAACAAATGGGAGAAGACATAAAATTTGATGAAATGAAATATTTTTTTGAAATTTTCCACTAATATAAATATTTATATAAAAGCATTAAAGTATTATTTATGCCAATTAGACGACATAAAAATATGGATAATAAATTTAATTTTTATTTTGTATTCTGTGATGTAAACATTTTTGTAGTTTGAGAAAATCAAAACAGATAAAATAGATTTTGTTCAAAGTTATTTTTTCTTGTTTTATATTGCAAAGACAAATAATATAAAAATATGAAGTTATCAATTGGTGACTTCCACATTATAGAACAATAAATAGAATTTAATAATTTGTCACCTTTGATTTTTCTTAAATAGATTATTTAAATAGATTATTCTGAAAACAAAATAAGCTCCAATTCCTTATGTATTCTTGCAGAATACTAATTATTATTTCATTTTCAAAGGAGAAAAATCTCACGAAGTAAGAGGACTGCAAACCTCATTGAATAGAATTATTTAGAAAAATATTCTTATTTTTTGATTCAATTTTTATCCTAAGCCGAGGGACAGATAATGCTTCAATATTGTTTTCGTCTACTCGAAATCTATCAAACAGAAACATTATTTAGTGCACGATATTATTATATTTATCTCAAAAAAATTTTAGTTGATTATTCTAACTATTATATCGGCTCTTTAAATAAAAAACGTTAATTACTTGGTTTTGCATAGATTTATTAAGTGCATAGGTTATGAGTGTATTTGAGTGCATTAAGAATGATAAACGTCAATGTTAGACAAATAATATTGTCTCCCGGCATTAATAGGAAACAATGTAACGTGTATCCGACGTGGAGCATTCCATTTTCTGTGAAAAACTAACCCGCAATATTTTGAAGTCTCGTCAGGAATAATCAAATGCTTAAAAACATGCGTTAATTAGAATTAAAAGAGTCCTCGGATGCCAATGTAACAACTGTCGGCAGCCATAATTTTTCGCCACCTCAAATGAACACATGAAATTTCAATTGTTACGTTCCATTTTGTCCGCCTATCCAGATTGTCATTTCTGAACTGCTAGCACAGATTACCAGCGGATTACCATAATCCAAAAAAATGTGCTCAATGGTTTGGAGTGATCGTATTATTCTTAAAATAATTTAAAATTTATATCGGATAAGCTGAGAATTATTAAAAAATCGTTAGAAGAAACCGCCTGGCTGCAAGTCGTTTTTTAAGATGCTCCACTTTTTAGCGCATGCGCAAATTGGAATTTCGAAATTCGGATTGTGTTGTGAACATGTTGACAGTAATTTTTGGCCGATAAAATATCGGGTCTCGTAAATGGGTGTCGTTTCGGTTGTCACGTTTTGAAATGGCCAACGGTTTAAATAAGCATCACATTCTCGAGGCGATAGACAAACTCCGATCGAGAAAATCGAGACCCGACGCCTTTAGAATCGTTTCTTACGTTTCGAAGAAGTACGAATTTCCAAAGAACGATATAAAAGAGTACCTAGAAACACTCTCCAAAAACGGTACTGTTTTAAAAGTAGAATTCAAAGGCAGCTTCAGCTATAGGAACGCAGCAAATCATCGGAACGCCGCCGTCAAGAGTATTTCGCCCACAAATAACGAAGAAACTTCTCTCACGCACGAGTCCATAAGCGACTTGGTGGCTGGTGCCCTGGCACAGTTGATAGTTGAAGAACCCGATTATTTGGATGTCGGCATCTCGAAGCATGAACTTTACGAACATTTGGATACAAAACATAAGAAAGCAATAACAAAAACTTACTTTAAGGAAATCCTACAGAAAGAAGTTAAAAATGGCAATTTAGTGAAATTTGAAAATGGCAACTACTGTCTAGGTTACCCTACCGGCGAACAAAATTCTATGTCATCTAGCGTGTCTGACGTGTCGCAAAACTCTGTTGATAAAGAAAAAGAAAAATCAAAGAGCCCAATACAATCTCTTCGCAAGTATTCATCCTTCTCTAGGCATTCATCTCCAAGTTCCAGCAAACACAGCAGCAGAAGTTCTTCAGCCCTGTCAGAAAGGCATACGACACATGTCATTAAGGGAACTGGCAAAACATTTCTAAAGGCAAATAAGAAACCATCAAAAGTTATTAGGAGAGAAGTTGAAATGGACAAAAGTGAAGTTTCCCCAAGCAGGGAAAGCAGCAGGAGAAAAAGGTTTCAAAAAATTGTTTTTGATCCGTCTGACAATCAGAAGCCCAAGAGGATGAAGGAAAAGAAGCAGACTGTTGTTGTTCAACAGACCAGAATGAGGGGATCATACAAGAAACAATTTAAGGAATCAGGTTCTGATGGTAATTTTTTTATTGCTTTCTCAGATGAATGTGGCTGGATGGTTGATAGCTTTGCTGCTTTCAATTTACTTTTACAACGTAAAAAGAGAAACAGAATGAAGTCAATAAAAACATATAGGTATTTTATGAAAATTGGTTTTTGGTAACTGCAATAAATTGTGCAACAACCAGTTGAGGTTAGGTTGATTCTTATGACCCCCAAAATTCTCAAATACCATTTACAAGTTCACCACACAGGACTTCTCATTAGGTTCTTTAGATTAAGTCTCTCAATGTCTTGGTTCACGTGCGCAACGACTGGTGCACGCTTGGATATCGGAATTTCAGATTTTTTCATTGCCTCTCAGGTTTCCCATTTTATTGAATGCCTTGTTTGATCAACTTCCATTTAAAATTGAAAGAAAAATTCAAGTGAACGCCCATGTCGACGTTTAGAAGTATTAATCATATTTTTTATCTCACAATCGTTCAATATTTAATTTAATTTTGAGTGCGCAAAACTTATTGCGAAACCGATATGATTACGGAATAGTTTAGTTTAGTTGCGGTGGGTTTGCTCCTAAAAAAATTGTTCACATGAAAATTTTACTTAGAAGAACTGCCCTTCCCGCCCACCAATCAACATTGCAATAGGTAATTTGACAATTTGAGTAAAGAAGATAATCGATTGTTGGGATTCAACATATTGCACGTCAACTCGTAGCACAACGCGATTCTTTGTGTCTTACGGGTAACAATTTAGGTAACACCAGAGTAAGTAGAGATGGAAATTTACCACAATTAAATCGGCCTTTTGAGTTCAGAAATGAGTTCATCATTTGTAAGAGTGCAGTTCGTTTTAACGACCGGTTAATGCTGTCCGGATCAATGACCAAAATTTTGTTATTTGACATTCGAAAAAAGCAAAGAAGAAACCTAGTACTCATTAGGTCTTTAATGACAGTTTTTAAAAGTAGGTTTCATTTTCAATCGGAATTATTTTTGAAGTATGCTTGTTCGCATTTCATTTAAGTAAAGACAGTACAACCATATTTGGGCATTTAGTGAGTTGCTCTTTTTTTTATTTAAAATGAATGTTTCTCGCGGTATTACAGCTTTTCCAAAAACGGAAAATCCAAATTTCTAAAATCATTAAACTTTACTGTCTTTTACACTTAAAATCAAATGATGTTTGTTACTTTGAATGGTAGAAATGATGAATACCCGTCGCAACTTCAGAAGTAGCTTCAATCCAAAATTTCGTCGAAATATTGACGTTTTACCCAGAGCTCGGCTGCAGCGGTCAATTTCGAACGGCCAATTGTAACGGTTTTTTTCAGGTGGTATCCATTTTGGATTTGTCTTTTTAGAATTTCTGCTTCAATTAGTGAAATAAATTGACGAAAAAGTAGTTCAGTTGTTTCATATCATTTGAAGACATTTCGAACAAAGAAATTTTAATTTAAAATAAAGTTATATAATTTATTATTTACCGGTTTTAAAAGGTCGTAACAACCCTGCATTGTATCAAATGATCTCTAAGAGAAACTGTGAACCTACTGAATAAGGACTCCACTTGTTATGAATTCCTAAAGCAACTTAATTAACTTAATTGAAAAATGGAAGATGTAGTTCCCTTAAATTTATGTAATATTTTTAATGATTCAGAAAAAGGTTCCGTCAGTAAGGTTATTCCATCCACTTCGAAACACACGACACGCAGTTCCACGACGGAATTTAAAGTTGAAGTAATCGAACCTAAGGAAGAAATGATAAGCGAAGATGAAAGCGACGGAGAGCCCTCCGAAGGTGTGAATACATGCAAAATTTGCGGCTTCAACATAGATTTCAAATCCAACAGAAACCTCGAAAGATGGACTTCATGTCAGTTTTGTTCTAAGAAAGCTCACGTCACCTGCATAGAAGACACAGAACAATGGACACGATTCAAATTGTCTAAATGGCAATGCAAAGATTGTAAGAGCTGTGTTGTCTGCAAGAAAAACAAATTCAATGACTCCGTAAGCATCTTTCAACATGACCAAAATTTACTCCATATATAAATTTCATTAATTTCGTTTAATACAATCAAATATTACATGGTCGATGTTTTTCGTTTACAACAGGATCTTATCCCGTGCGGATTGTGCGACGATACTTATCATACAACGTGTATAAACAGTTCCAAGAAAATAAAAGTCAATCAAAAGTGGTTTTGTACTAAATGTTCTGGAGTTTTTAGCGATGGGATCAAAGCAGAAAAAGAGGACTTTGGTGAGTAAAAAACCCCTACGCCACACAGCTTGTTGGGCAATAAAATATGCTTAATACACAAAAAGAAACAAGTAACAAGTCCTAAACTAATTATCTTAAATTGGCGTGGGATAATAAATTAAACTTTAATAAAACAGGGTCAAGGGAAATGACGTCTAACGAATGCTCACAAAGAACAACACCTGAACCTGAAGAACCCAAGTCTGTGGAAAAAGTGACGTCGAAGGAGCAATCGATGTGCAATCTGGAAAACGAAAACATCGACGAATCAATTCCAGACTGTTCCAATTGGTCATGTGAAGAAGTGTACTCTTACTTTTTGAAATACGTCCTTCCCGAAGAAGCAAATGTTTTTAAAGATCAGGTGAAGTCTTTACATAAAATTAAAGTTATTTTTATATTCAATTAAACTAATTCGTGCAAGTTTGAGTATTTCTAACATTTGCGTTTTCACCAACAGGAAATAGACGGGCGAGTTTTACTTTTACTGACCCGATACGATGTTCTCAGCGATTTCAAACTGAAGTTGGGACCCGCCCTAAAAATATATGCTCAGGTGAAAAAACTACAAGTGCGGAAAAACGATCCCTACTTGTTCTGGCCTTAGGGTGGCTAATTGGTTAGACTGCCAAACATTATTAACATAGCTGTTTAGGATGTTCGAATGTTTTTAAATACAATTTTATTTTATAGTTTTAAAATTAAGTTTTTTAAATATATTCCCAGTCTTTTTCCTGTTGCCAATTACTAATTAAAGTAATTCAAGTGTGAGCCTTGAAAATGGGTATTACGTACGGATGAGGCCTTTGCTTCAGATTTAGAAGTTCCTTTCATACAATTCCTGAAGCTGTTCAGGTGTGCATTGAGTTGCTCATTAACTTATTTCAAACGTCAATGGGCCTGGACAACAAGTGTTAAAGTTGGAAACCTAATTCGTATAAACTAGGAATACAAAAAACCACCAATGTTGTACAAAACAAAAGAAAATTATTTATTGAATTTATAACTTAAGCGCATTGCGACTAAGCAAACAAACCGGTGTTCCTCAGTCTACATCTAAAAGGAACCGTCACGATTAAAATCAAAATACTTCATATTATATTATGAATCGTTAATAACTTTTCTACACAGCGGTGTTTTGCGCTGGTTGAAATGAATATCAATGGCTTGAGAGCACCAAAGTGACTAAACGATTTCGACTAGATAGAGATCTACATAAGTAATTAAATTAACTAAAAATACACAAGCAAAAAATGCTTAGGGTAAAAATGTGATTTCAACGCGTTTTTAAATATAAAAACTTGGTAACATAAACATGTGATGTGAAATATTTCCAGTATGAACGATCGTTACTTCGTAAAACCACTTTGCAAAAATAATATCTCTCGATACATAAAATTTTACTCTTATTGCACACGACTATTAAGCCCTATAGAAGCCGCTGGTGTCTTCTAGAGGGTCTTTTTGCGCTGTTTTACCTTTAAGTTCATATTGAGTCACCTTTTCGTAACCTAAAATATTCGGGGCGATAACTTTTTTGCCAGAAATCTTGTGTGGTAACTTAAATTAAAATTATTAATTTAAACTTCAATGTCAATTTCAACACCAGGTATGCCGATTATCAAAGAAACCTGGATTTTACTACTTAGAAATATATTTTTATAAAACTGTATCGATTGCATGTGTATTATGCCTTTAATCATTGCCGTCACAATAGTTAGGAAAGTAAATCCATTGAAAAATGCTACCTTCTAATAGGGTAGATTTCCATACCAACACAGGAGTAACCAGCGTAACTTTCAATTCATTCTTTGGTTCGATCAAATCACAGATCTGTATTAAAGCTCGCTTCATAAAAGCTTGGTATTAATTCTAAAGATGGTGGTGCTATTCAAACGAGCAATAATGCTGCATTACATCGAACCGTCAATTTATATCTTAAGAGTATTATCATCACATGGATGACTCTTTGAACCATTGTCGTCGTGGAAAACCAAGGTGGTTCCGTCAAATCTTGTCTCCGGGCCGCCATCAACAGATTCGAGAATCGGGTGCGACGTCTGGCAGGAATATGCAGGAGGGACCGAATCATTTTCCGTCATGAAATTGTAGTGATCCTCGACGTCAGACTTCAGCAGGGGTTCTCTATCTTCAAAATCTTCTTTCTTGGCTGCTTTGGCTTCCGCCAACTGCTTAGCCATGCTCCTCGCTTCGATGTGGTGCCCCAGCAGGAAACAGATTATGACAAAAACAAAAACACCGACGAACAGATAGAGATCTCCTATAATTATTTTTCCGTTGCGAAATTCGAATTTCGAATCGAACCCGTAAAATTTCGGGCATTTCAAATTGACGTGAGAATATTCCGTAGCAGGAGGTTTATCATTTTTGATTGGTAGGTTTCTGAAGTGAATTTCTGGAATTTTAGATTTTGTGTCAAAAAGTGCTTCAAGCGTTTTTTCGAATTGCTTTCGAAGGCCAGGATCGGTAAGAGAGTCGTCTAGTTCTGGCTCACCTGAAAGTTCAAATTTGTAAGTTAGAAAAAAGGTATCAACATGGCAGGCATTAATTTTTTTTCAAAGTTTTGTAATTAATTTTACTAAAAACATAAACATTGAAAGTCAGTAACTTAAGATTTGTATAATCGTCATTCGTAATTTTTTCAGAGAAGATAAAGAGGTTTTTAATGATTCAAGTTTCAACATCAAAGAGCAAAATTAAAAATCAGTATATATGCTGCAAACAAGAATATACTATGCTCACCTGGATGAATTAAAACATCTGATTCTTCAATCAATACAGAATATGTGATCTGTGGTATTTCCTTCCCTGCAGAGTTACACAAGTGCCTTGCAGTATCACCGAATGAACAACCAAAATTGCAAGCAAGTATTTCAAATGGATTTCTGTAAGCTTTATGGCATGCTGCAAGAGAATGAGAGACAAAATTTTATGATCGTTTACAAGATGTATATTTTTCTTGAAGTTACTTCCATGATTTTGTGAAACTTACATAAGTGACACCTCTCTTTCACATTAACAGAATCCTTAATTGGAATTGCTTTTTGAGTAGCATGGAGTACAAGTTTGTAGAACCTGCAACCTCTTTCACATGATGCAATTTTTTGAACCTGAAACATATATATTTGATTTCAAGATGTATTTCTGTAAAGCATATATATATAAATATATATATGTCAAGTTTATATAATTTTGTTTTTGCAACAAATCAAAGGCCAAGGACGGGAAACATAAAATAATTTCTATGTTGAATACATGTATTCATGAATGCAAAACATAATTTTAATCTCGTAATTCGTGACAGTGGGGCGAATCAAGGAATTCGAAGGTTAAAATATTGTATTTTCATTGTTTTTCGAAATTGTATTTGAAACACATCGTATTCTGAATCGAAATAGAAAAGATCAATAAATCTGCGTACGGCTACCGAATGATAACATTCTGTCACACAGGAGTTTTTCTTTTGCTTTTTCAATTTACTTACGTCTTTCACTGAATTTGTAGTGAAGTTTCTCAGGCATGAATCGTAGCACCCACAAGACTTTTCATTTTTAATTTCAATCGTTGAGGAAAGCGATTTATCCACTAATAAAAATACTAAAATTAAAAGGTGTAACATTTTAAACTGAGCCCTATCCGCCATCGGTGTTTTGATCAGAGCCTTCCAACAATGTCATTTTCGCGGGAGAAATCTCCGAGGCCTTCGGAATTTTCATTGGAATTTGATTTTGCCGCCTTTGCCTTTCACGAATACCATTGGATCAAATCATTTTGACCAATTCTCGTAGTTCACGTAGAGTGAACCTCACATCCCCAAACAAATGTTACCAAACAATAATGGTGTGTAATCAGTGTGAAAATAACCTCCTAGTATTTCATTGCTTTTGGTTTTCCTTTTTTAAACAAAATGAACGTTACAAGATTTGATTATTTCTGTAATATTTATAAATATTACGAAGAGCGGTTGAATAATTTTCTAAAATTTTACCTGGGAGAAACTGGTATGAATATATTTTGTACATTTCTTGAGAATTAATGTTCACTTATTTCATTGTAAATTATAAAAGGTTATTATAAATATTTGTTTTACACAATGGTGAAAAGCAGTATTTTAGTGCTCGTATTTTCGATTCTTTCTTTTTGTGCATAATTTATGCATTCAATGGTAATATTTGGTTTTATTTCAGATCCGAGAACATCGCAATGGCTTTTTACGAAATCGCCGATTCCACTTCTCGTAGTATTTATCCTATACTATATAATAGCCTTTTTTGGACCAAAAATAATGAAAAACCGAAGGCCTTTAGAAATGAGAATGGTTCTGATGATCTATAATATAAGTCAAATTTGGTTATCATCGTTCATCATGAAGGAGGTATGAAATGTGGTTAATTAGGTACCTACAGGAACACACCTAAACTAGTAATTTTAATTTCTAGATAACGATTTCTTCCTATCAAGTCGGTTTCAGTTTCACGTGTCAGCAGGTTGATGTCTCAATGAATCCTGCAGCTGTGAGGGTAGAAATCAATTTGTGTCTTCATATTCTTCAAGTAAAGTTTTTATATTATTTGATTACCAAACTCAATTTTTCCAGATGGCCAGCAGTTCATGGTGGTATCATATTTCTAAATATGTCGATTTACTTGACACAGTTTTCTTTGTTTTGCGAAAAAAGTCAAGACAGATGAGTTTCCTTCATCTATTTCATCACTCGACTATGCTCTTTAACAGTTACCTAGGCATGTCATACATACCCGGAGGTCAAGGTAATCGAAGTATTTATATTAAAATGAAAAAAATTCCAATTACTTTTCTTATAATAAATACAATTACGCAATTAAATTCTTAAATTGAACATAAAAACGTATTTAGAAACAATTAAACAAGTCATCTTATTACTTCCAGCCATTGTTAGCACGTTTTTGAATTCTTTCGTACACGTTATCATGTACTGGTATTATTTGCTCTCGGCTGTCGGTCCAAGATTTCACAAATTTCTCTGGTGGAAGAAA
This sequence comes from Polyplax serrata, assembly GCA_037055365.1. NCBI lineage: Eukaryota > Metazoa > Arthropoda > Insecta > Psocodea > Polyplacidae > Polyplax > Polyplax serrata. The sequence goes on from JAWJWE010000044.1 coordinate 1,117,586, forward strand.
TATCTGACTATACTTCAACTGGTACATCACATTTGTTAATATTTACATATTTATTTATTTTGATAATAGCATTTTCATATGAGAATCAGTTTTTATTCCCTTTTAAAACTCGCAATTTAGGTTGTTTATTTTGCTATCCTTTAGATAAATTCTTTTTACATCTTTAAATTTGTCTTTATTACTGGTCAGATCTGTTTTTAATTAATGTTTTTGAATTTCAGACTCAATTCATAACTGTTCTTGCGCACGTTTTCCTCGGCTCTTTTTCTGGATGTAAAGTACCACAATGGCTCAAACTATATGTCATCTTCTATGTCTCAGTTCTTATAGTGCTTTTCATCAATTTTTACTTGTCCTCGTATAAAAAGATGACTCTACTGAAGGCTATGGGTTACGTTTGCTTCCAAAATCACTTGAAAAAGATTCCAGTTGAAAGTAATGACACATTCATGGAAAGTAACGACAGGTCGGCCAGTGTTAGAACAACGCCGGAAGTAAAAAATGAAGCAGGACCGGAGGAAAAAACAAAACGGGAAGTTGGAAAACCCAAGTCTCCTTTTACGGTCGTGAACAGGAATGTACAAACATCGGATACTGTAGAACAACAATTGGGTGAAAGGGTTCCAGACAAAGACAAAGATATTTAAGTACACAATGTACATTGGGTACCCGAGTGATAATTGTAGTAGTAACTATTTTTCTATTATTAAGGATACGATGGTTTTCCATTACTATGTTCAATTGTCATTCTTTTAATAAATGTTTTAATATTAATCAGTTAATATGAAATTTCGGGAAACGGTTTTTGAAAATGAAATCAGCTTGGAAAATTCTCCTATAGAATTTTAAGTAGAGGGATGACAAATTTTTAATAATTGTACATCATACGTTCAACACCAACATCAAATATATATTAAAATAAATTGTTATATGGTTTATTGTTAATGTTAATAAGTGTGAAAAATTTTGTTGCAACTGATGGTCAATGGCAGTGAAAAATATCTCAGAGTATGATAAACACGGATAATGCATAGAATGTATAAATTCGCTCAAGTGGGAAATAAAGCCCTGTGTGGTATTAAGTTTTTTAGACTTTATTCGTCCGAAATGGCTAAAAAATCAGCTCTGGTTTTGCTCTCAGAAGGAAGTGAAGAAATGGAGTTTGTTATTTCGGTTGATGTTCTCCGCAGGGCTGGGGTAAGTTGAAAATTGAAGAAAACAACTTCGTTTAACCTCGTAGAATTTATTACCATTGCTTGATAAATTGTTTAGGTTGACGTTACTGTTGCCGGAGTTCAGGGGAAAAATGTTCACGACTGCTCAAGACAAGTTAAAATAATGCCGGACATGAGTTTGGAAGAAGCCACTGAGAAATCCAAATACGATGTTGTTGTACTACCCGGTGGATTAAAAGGTTCGGAAACATTCGCCAAGGTAATGGAGGTGGTTAAGGAGTTGAGAATGTAACCAAAATTATTTCCTTATTCACCTTAAAATACTTTCAGAGTAACGTTGTTGGAAAACTGCTAAAAGACCAAGAAGAAAGTGGGCGAGTTATTGCAGCAATTTGTGCTGCTCCAATTGCTTTAAAGGCTCATAAAATTTGTTTGGGAAAAAAGTTAACAGGTTACCCATCAGTGAAGGACAACCTAACAGAAGGTGACCAATACAGTTACCAGTCAGAGAAAGTAGTAGTTGATGGTAAGTTAAATGTAATAGAAAAAAATCATATCTAAAAACAAATTGTTGTACATTATGAATAAATTAAATCGTTATACAATTTTTTAAGGTAATTTAATCACAAGTCAAGGTCCAGGAACAGCATTTGAATTTGCTTTAGCGGTTGCTGAAAAACTGGTTGGGAAAGATGCAGCAAATACTGTCTCCAAACAAATGTTGCTTTGATTATCAATTTAATGGTAGACTTGAAAATTGATATGTGATATGTAAGCTACAATAAAAACAAGAAATCTATTATGTTTTGTATATATTTTCACAAAAATAAACATTTATGAAGATATTTTTTGTAGTTAATGGTCAAGTCCACCAAAGATGTTCTTGCAGTTTTCTTTCTGATACCAAGAATCTAAAATCTGTAAAGTAAAATGTCTATTTTCATGTTTGTAACACAAAAATACTACAGTGTTGTGTTGTGTATGTATCAGCTTTGAGAAAATAATGTGGGTTCATTTTGGAGCAGAGTAGAATTATGAGATTCAGTAATGCCTTTCCCCAAAGCTTAGCACAATGTTGAGAACGGCAAACTTGTGCATTAATACATTGTGATTATTAGAAAATCACTAAGAAAAGAGTATTTTCCAGTACCCGGAATGACTTTTTGACAAATTACAGAACTAACACGGCAACGATATTCGTTTTGGCGACAACTCATGGTCAACGTTTGGCAAAACGCGTGAGAACCCTCGGACCAATTTAAAAAAAAAAATATTTACTTGAAGGAAATGCACACCAAATATTTATTTTTATTCATTATTTTGTCCGTTTTATTGTACAGTGTACCGTTTCGCGAGTGAGACATGTCAATTTTAGCCGGGGACAAAAACTCAAGGAAACCAGTTTTCCGACGAATTCCTTCGGCCTGTGGCATCGAGCGTGAGCGTTGCATGTGCCTTCCTTGGAGGAGTTCAGGTTATAATTTCACTCACACAAAAGGTTGGTTGGAAAATTTAATTAAAACCGATCCATAATTTGATTATTCACGTCTGAAAACTCGTTTTGAATCTGATTGACAGTTTAAAAATTCATTAGACCCGAAAAACATCCACTGTACGGTTACACTAGAGCAAAATGGTCGTCTATTCTCTGTTGTTTTTCCGAATATCAGATGTTAATAGATGAATATATTAAATACGACAATTTCTTTGTTAATAAAAGCTACACGATCATTTCGTGCCATCTTTTATTTTCCAAAAATAAAATGTCGCGATTTAATTTGGTACATATGAAACATAGAAAATGGGATGTTTTAATTATGTCAAAGATTTTTGGTGGTAAAACGGTTTCGTATTACTTTGAGTTTTCAAATATGGAAAAATCGAACATATTTCGCAACAATGAGTGTGCCGAACGCCATTTTTTCTTCAATCCGGGATAGATTTGGGCTTATTTTTCCAGGTAAAACTTATTTACTATTTCCCTATATTCCCTATATGTTTGTGTAACTAAAATAGAGCCATCCGCCAATATGCACAAATAAACCTTTTGTAAACTGCATTCCCCTGAGTGTACTTAGTGAGTCTTAAAGAAAAGGTTAATTCAACAACACAATGAATATTAAAAAAAGTACTTCTCCTAAAACAACTCTGGCTTGTTGGAACATACTTGCTGTGTTGGTTCTCATGAATAAGTGATAAAGTGGCCACTGTTGTACATGAAGACAGAGAATCATTGATTAAAAAATGGTTGATAAAGAGAAATATTTTTCAGTAATTTGGAGACTTATTTGAGGGAGAAGAATATTCTAGTTAAACAAAGATGGAGGAAGACTTTCAACACCACACCACATTAGGAGATGACATTTTTGATGTAAGTTATCACTATAATTGAATCACTTCCCTTGAAAATCCAAATGAATAAGTAAGCAAGCAGCAATACAATTTTGAATTTCCAAACCTGTGTCTTGTAAATACTAAAATACATGGAAGCCTGAAATGAAAGTTTTTGTAATTCATTTTGGGGTTGAAGTTTTATTTAAATTGTTGTTGTGAGATCTAACTGGTTGAAGGAAACTTGTGCATAAGGTCACTCTAGTTACATGCCAAATGATTTATAATTATTTGTTCAACAGTAAATAGTATTAAATAATAATTTGAAACATCATGATGAGTATTGAAATAATTCAATTGCATGTCACCATCAATGGAAATATTTCTAAAAATCATTTGTATAAGCATTGTACAACCTTGTACCTGTCATGTTACGTGGAAGGTAATCATTGTTGCAAAAAAATAATTTTGTGATTTGCCATAGCAGCATAATTACAATTAATGTGTTTTGTGCTTAATGAATACTGTACATAAAATATTACAGGCTCTTAACTCATCAGATACCGAACTAACAGGAGAAAAGAAATTAACGAAAACCATACACGAACTGTACGGTGCACCCGAGTTAAAGACTGAAAGTCAGCCCTTCGTTGGGTACCCACCGGTAGAACCGAACCCCGGGCAACCCAGCTATAAGCAGTCTGAAATAATGTTTCCTCGGATGCCCATTTTAAACGACGATCTCAACTACGAGCCGAAGAAAACCGCAAATGCAATGGACGAGTTTCTCAGTTTCAACAATCCGAACACTGGGAAGGCAGATAAGATGGACGAAAATGGTCACGAAACGGCCGATTTCAAAATGGGCGACGACAGTTACCTGAACATGGTGTCGATGCTCAACGACAACTACCCTAAAATCGATCTGAACGGTATGAGCGTGGACAAGCCCGTGGACGTTGTGGTGGGTCTGCCGGATCACTTCGTCATCAGGAACTACAACATGACGGACAAGATCGACAACGAGAAAAACGACATTCTCAACGAGAACCGTTACGGAAACGACTTCATCTTGAGCGACAACGATTTCTTAGCGAATTCGAATTTGCTGACGGGGAAGCAGATGATCACGGAGCCCCGCACTTTCGAGGGAAATTCAAATCTGATGGGAGACCACGTGTTGAATTTGGACTTCTCCAACAGTCAGATGTACATCAACAGAAATTTTCCCACATACAAGGTGGGCAACGGTAGGAATGGGGAAAATGTCGGCGAGTATAATTTCGGAAATCCGACGACTCTCAGTCTCAATTACGAGGACAATTCCTACTGTTTCATGGAGGACAGGGAGAAGAATTACGCGACCTTTGACACAACTGGAAAATCCATTGAAGAGAACAAAGGTCAGAATCAGGAATTGAGTTACGAGGAATCTGGAAACGGTTTGAGCGACATAAATTTGAATCTCACCAAGAATGATGCTTACGTCAAGGAAGAAGGTAAATAATACCTGGTCCTCATTTAATGACTCGTATAATTTTATTTTTCTATTTGTATAGACGTTCGCGTGAATTTTGCAGAGAAATTTAGCTCATCAATGAAACAGTTGAAGAGACTAAAATTAGAACCCAAAAGAAATTCAAACGGGTTAATAGACGAAGAAGAAGATTACAAAGGATTTGATTTCAAGTACCAAAATAAGAGAATGGTGGACTGTAACAAGGAGAACAATTTGCATTATGTCAGGTACCAGCACCTGGGAGATAGAAGTATCAAGATTTGGCAATGCGGCGTTTGTAAGTCCTTTAAACCTTTTTCCTCTTTTCACCTAAATCCGGGGGGGTTCCCTCACTCATTAACCATCCTTGAGTACTGCCCTGGAAGGGTTCAATGAGAGAAGTAAACCTTTATTTGTCATGTCATCCCGAATTGAACCCCTCACGACGAATACGCCAAATTTGTTAAATTGCCAGGACGCAATCAAGGAGGTTTCCTATAAAGTCCATCAAACCAATACCAAATTTCTTAAATTGAATAGGTGGGAAGGATTTCAGGCATCAGTACACTCTCACGAGGCATTTGCCCACGCACACCGACGAAAGAAACTACAAATGCGAAACTTGCGGCAAGGCTTTCAGACAAGTAAGTAACAACAGCTGGGTACCTTCGAGTACCTCACGTACGTGACAGACACACACGTGTTAAAACTTTTTTTGCTTTTCCAGATGTCAACGTTGAGTCAGCACCGTGCCATCCATTCGGATGCTCGTCCTTACGTATGTGAGTTCTGCAGGAAAACATTCAACCGCGTGTCGACGTTGATTTCTCATAAGAAAACTCACAGTGACTATAAACCTCACAAGTGTCACATTTGCGGGAAGGCGTTTCATCAGAAAGGTTATTATATAAATTCACTTGTGATGTGACGCACCGTTTACATAAATAACTCTCTGCTTTTTTGAAACAGGGAACCTGAGGAATCACATCTTCACGCATACGAACGAACGGCCGTACAAGTGCGACATATGCACAAAAGGGTTCAATCAGATGTCGAACTTGATGTGTCACAAGGTTGTACCTCGAGGAGAGCACGCAGGTGGGTGGCGTCTCCGGTGGTGTCGGTTGTTGCAACTCACCTCTCGTTATTTGTTTGACAGGCACACACACATTCGGAGAAGGGCATGTACCCCTGCATACGATGCGGTCAGGTTTTCAATAAGAGATTTTCATTGCGAAATCACGAGGAATACGTTCACGGAATTAAATATCCAAGTAGAGATGTCAACAACGACGAGAAGTAAGTGAGCTCGGTGTGGTCGGTGACCGACACGGAGAACGGAAACCTTTCTCTCATTACGAAGTATTTGTAGGAAAAGTCTCCGAGTTGTTCATCTGCCCAATGAGAACAGGACGAACATCGAGCAGTTTGACAAAACCGAAAAAGTGTCGCAACCGAACAAAAGTCCTCTCCAGAGATTGAAAATAACGAAAACGTATATAACGGACAGAGGTGTCGTAACCGAAAAGGTGAGGAAAAGGTCTTGGTTGTGTAATTTTTTATTTAGTTTTTTTATTTATTACATTTATTGTTCTCCACGTGCTTGCTTCAGAGCATGTGTGTAGGCATAGTGATCGATCTCATAAAAACAAAAGCAATGGAAACGGCCATACAGAACGGCCAGACACCTTTTGCCCTGTTCAAACCTTCCTCGGGAATTCCGGTGTTAGTTAAGGTGAGTTTTCTACCTGTACGCGTTCATATTTGTAACATTTAAATTGTTTGAGTGTGTCTCATGTTTATTTTTTATCGTCAGGTATTAAACGCAAATTGCGATACTCAACATATGTTAGTTCCGGCGACTCCGGACGACTTAAAAGTAGCAGGAAAAATAACGGTTGCACCAAATTCGGAAACGACCAGCGTCAAAACCGTTCAAATTAAAGTACGTAACTCAAAATGATTCGTTCTGGTATTTACACGACAATTGTGCTTATTCGTGTCGCATTCTGACTCTCAGGTTCCCGTTGTTGCCACCGTCATTCAAACGTTTGACGAAATGGGTAAGATGAGAATAGACGTGGAACCGCCAGGACCCGAGTTAGAAAATCAGAACAACGAGCTACATAAAAACAGTAAAAAGAACGTCATGTACAAAGTCGAGCCAGGTAAGTTGCGGTGAAGTGACGGACGAAAACGAGAGAGACGGAGAGCGTGGCCCGTGACCGAATTTTTCTGTTTCTTTCAGAGATATTTTGTGAACCTATGGAATGCGAAAGCGAAAACAATCAAGAATTTCCTCAGCCGGCAGAGACGGGAAACGTTCAGGTACAGCCACGGTCAGTCACCGGTCTTGAACCGGATCTTGGAGCTACAGAGATCGGACTCCGACTCTCCTGCTTCTCTTTCTTTTTGTTTCAGTTGTTAAGTCTAGACGAAGCCAAAAAGATATTCAACAGCACGGCCAGCATAGAGATGTACGGTGAGGTAGGACAAGGAAACAACGGCGGAACAGATTTTGGTACCTTCGGCACCGTCATGACGTACATGAGAGGAGCCGGAGGACCTGACTACCCGGATGGTCACGTGTCGGCCGGCAATCCCGTAAGTCGATGTCACCGCAAAGCGCACCTTTTGCGCCGTTTGCCTCTCTCTGAACGTCGGCTCTTTCACTTTCAGGACGGCGAGATGTTCCTGGTGCCCGGGGAGGAAGCGAAGAATCCGGCGGAAGCGGAAATAAGCGAAATTTTGTCTTGAGAAAAGAAACCGTTTAATTGCTCGTCGAGTTGTTAGCATTCTCCGATTTTTGATGGTTTTAACTTTCTTTACGTAATTCACAATTACGGAAGTTTTTCCTTGCGAAATAAAACAGGGTTTTTGATTTAAGTCTCGGGGGTTTCGAGTTGACGACAGGATTTGAACGTTGGCTGGCCAACAAAGTTCAAATTCCTCCTCTGCCTGACTCCAAATTTTTACCTTTTCGGTCTAAAAAAGCTCAACTTTCACCTCGCCACCATCTTTTTATTTTCTTCTTCTCATCCTTGGCACGCAGACGAGGCGTTTAATTTTTTTTTTTCGAAGGGCGCATTTTTCTGTTTTCCTTCCTCTGCGGTGTAGAATGCGTAATTTATGTTTATTTAAATGTTGTTTTAAAAATAAAATGTATATTTTATAAGTGAAACTGAATTTTTTCAACCTTCGAGTTTGTCCGCTCGTAACTAATCGAACGAAAGAAGAGAGAGGCGACACCAATCTTTGTTTGATGGAATTATACTATTATTATCCCTTTTGTTTCTCTCGCTTGGGAAGGATTGACACCATTCCTAAAAGGGGCCCAGCTGAATAAAAATCCGAAGCAGGACGGTAAATCGGGTTTTTCGCCATCGGTGATTTGCGCCACCCTCAAAGAAAATCAAATTTTTCATTAAAAAAATTCATTTATTTATCGTTCGTATATAATACAATAGTAATAATAAGAGACATCACATGTAAAATTTTATTCGGACAAATCCATAATAAAAATTGCATTTTTTACATTGGGTTCTTAATTTCTTTACATTCGACTCGTGAGTTTGTTTTATTTTATTGTAGGGGTTGCGGGGTTGGGGCCATTTGGCACACTCGTGTTAAATTCCCGAAAACTCCCAGAAAAATATTTAATTTCGGCAAACGTTTTGGCACCAAATTTTGCTGGACCGAGTGGAACGGCACCTGCACCAAAGTGGACTCGGTTGGATGGGCAACTTTCGTTTTGCTTCACGACTTCGCAAACTGGCGGGCTTCTTCGACATTTTCCGAGGGTAGAAAGAAACAGGCAGAAAAAATTTCCGGGTGAACCTGTCGAACTGAAATTAAATCGCTTGGTGTTCTGGCTGGTGCGAAATTTGACAACTGCCGCCACTTTGGTGAGTGCTACCCGAGGAAGCCGTTAACATTCTTGAAACGGTTTTTAAAAACAATTCTTTCAAACTTAGGATTGTAAAACAAAATTCGTACTTGGTTAAAAATTTAGAGCTTTCCCTCGATATTTCCTGTCTATTTTGGCATAAATCACGTCCGACAAGAAGCAGTGGTCTGAAAATCAGAAACAGCTTCCCCGAAATGAAAACTTTGTGGCTTTTAATTCCCTCCGCCTGTCGAAAAAAAGCAAAGGAAAAAAGCAGCAGCCCTGGCAAAATGACTTAAGAGGAAGAAAATCCCTGAAGAAGTTACCTATACAAAATTCAGGTTTTCTCTCATGGAGGGTATGTGTGTTTGGGCGGCGGCTGCAGGGGGAGAAGGGGGTCAATCAATGTCTTCATTTACATTTCATCTCTTTCGATAAAAATATTTATACAAAACTCTCAGCAAAAATAAAAACACAACTTTCAGCAAAAGTAATCATTCACTCTATCGGCCGTCCGACATTATTTGTAATGATAAACATCGCTAATAAGACATTACGCTTTACTCTCACTCACTTGATTTATACACAAATTTTTACTTCTTTTTCTTCTTTTTTTTTTGGAAAATATGTGTGTTTGTCTGTCTGTCTGTCTGTGGGTAAACAGGTGTTCACGTGTAACGTACACGTACCCGGCAATACATAATTTTTATGTAATTAACATAAGCAGAAAGAAGTGAGTACCGTGTGAACAATTCACACAAAAACAATGTTTCAAACGTGGTGGACACTCATCACCCAAAGCGTGTGAAAAGAATCTCGAGGAAAAAAAAATACAAAATCTCGACTTGTCGCCTCCAAAAATAACGGAAAATTTCGTTTCACTTTTAAATCTGCTTGCGTACAACGCCTTCCCACGACTTCTGCGTACCGCCAAATTGTCCGCGGTACTCTCGCGCCAAGGAACGCAGAAAGCAACACGTCAGGAAAAAAAAACAAGAAGCAACGAACAAAACTGGTTATTCGGATGATTTGTCCATCTCTGACTTCGTCGAGTGGGGCACCCTGTCCAAATACTAAATTAACGTTCGACCCCTCCCCTCGTACCTGGTGCTGAATTTTACCAAACGACAATTTGGCAAGTTCAAATGGACGGAAAACAGCGGCTGTTCGGCCGAACGCCATATTTGCTGGGGAAAAGTGTCCTCGTAGAAAAAAAACGACATCGATGAATCGAGATATCGATTCAGACCAAAGTAAAATACCGGATACCTCTGATTGGTACGTCTCATGTGACAAGGTAATTTTTTTTTGACAAAAAAAACATAGTTTCGGTTTTAAGGTAAAGTAGCGTGTTTTTTTGCCACGGACGCGAACCTTTCCGTACGGTCAACCCGTCTTTTCATGTTCTGCTGCCGTGAACGTGGACCATCCACGGTAACAACAGAAAACTAAGGAGAACACAAAATTATTTTGAGATCTAGTTTTTCTTTTTAGTCTCTTTGATCCCACTCCGAAATAAAATAGTTTTTCTTTTCGTTTAATGGCAGCACATTTTCGTATATGACGAGTGGGGCTTCTTTTCCACGGGTTACTGCTAGGTTTCCAGAGTGGCATCCGCCACGGTTTGTCCAACGTGAACCCGAAGACGGTTTTTTTAAACGAGAAATCCTTCGCTTAGATTTGCGCTAATCTGCGCCCTCAGCACTTGCACGCTGTTCATTATTTTCTTCTGATGTCCAACCAGTGTGATTCCCAGCGCCGTCAGTTCTTTGACTGTTAACCTGCACACGTCGTCCATTGTTGTGATTTCCGCTTGAGCGAAATTTTCCGAATATCTAGCCATTTTGATCGATGTCAGCCATTCGTCGACGGACGATAGAGTCGTTAGATCGGGTGCGTCGGGAGCCAAAGGATTCATCGTCCTAAAAAAAATTGAAAAAATTAACTCCTGCCATCTCCAAATGGCGAAAATAAACGATGTTAGTCAGCCTCGGTAAACTTCTTACCTGTTTTGTGAAATTTTCCTCAGAGTATCAGGACATCTTATTAGTTTATCTAATGTGTTGACTATACTAGCAAACGAAGGCCTATGTGTTCTTTCTTTTTGCCAGCTGTCCAACATGAGTTGGTAAATTGCTTCCGGACAGTCCATTGGTTCAGGTAACCTGAAATGACGCAAACATTTTTAATTATCATCTTTTCTCCTTGTTTGTGGTTACCCCCGACCTCAGGTCTCACCGTCGCCTATAACCTACCTATAACCCTTTTCTATGCTTTTGATAACGTCTTGGTTCGACCAATTCCAGTAAGGCCTTTCGCCGTAGGACATAACTTCCCAGCAAACGATACCAAAGGACCAGACATCACTGGCGGACGTGAATTTCCTAAACGCTATTGCTTCTGGCGCAGTCCACCGCACAGGTATCTTACCGCCCTAAAAAATAAAATTTCCATTTAAAATAAATTAATTGCAAAATAAAAAAATCGACTCATCACGCGCTTAATTTCGTGTTCCTTTCTTACCCTGGTCGTGTAAGCACCTTCTGTCGTGGACTCGATTTCCCGACTTAGCCCAAAGTCAGCAATCTTACAAACTAAAGTGGAATTAACTAAAACGTTTCTAGCTGCTAAATCCCTGTGAACGTAATTCATCTCCGAAAGGTACTGCATGCCTGATGCTATGCCCCTTAGCATCCCGACCAATTGGAGAACCTGGAATTTACCGTCGTTGGCCTGAAAGAAGAAGACGTAATGTTACACATTAAGTAAAAGAGCTGCACGATGCTACAATGTAATTCCAGTGTACGACATCCAAGCATTCCAGTAAATACTTTTTCACCATCTACTCACTCTCAAAAAGGTATCGAGACTTCCATTTTCCATATACTCAGTAATAATCATAACTGGATTTGATTTAGTTACAACCCCTTGGAGAAATATAACGTTCGGATGCTCGAACTGTCCCATGATGGATGCTTCCGTTAGAAAATCATTCCTGGCTTTGTCTACAATTAACGATACAAACCCATTAGCTTTAATTATTTTTTTCATCCCTTCACAAGAAAATTATTCAGGTTTACTCACCCGAGCTTCCAGGTTTTAAAGTCTTAATTGCGACGTCGATTTCAGATCGGCCGTCCGGTGGAAGTTTCAATTTCCCGCGACAAACATCGCCGAATTCCCCTCCACCTGAAACGAATTCAACTTTTGTATTGTACCACTCACCCTCAGCAAGATACTAGGTCACTTCTTCAGATTCTCTCCTTTACTCACCAATTATTGCTTCTATTGTGATGTAACCCGCATCGATTTCCCTTGCGAATTCTCTGACCGCTTGGTTCGGATCTTCGTAGGTGTGCGGGTCTATGTAGGTCCTAGAACTGCCTCCGAATTGTGTAACTAAAGGTGTTGTCACTGAAAAGAAATTAATTACTCCGTGAGTACATCCAATCTATATTCCCAATACAATAATGTATACGTAAATACAATGAAAAAAAAATTTAATTTAATAAAACTAAAAAACTTACTTCCGTTTGTATGCGTCGTTACGATCGGGTCTAAATTGCACCGAACTAAAAATAAAACAAAAAAACAAATGACTAAGGTTACTGTACGATCACCCTCGTCAAAATATTCAAAATTACAACTACACAACTGCAACCCGCACGGGTAACGATGTTTACACTACGAACGGTAACAAAATTCTACAACAAAAAACCCTAAATCCTCAGGAACCATCAAACTAATCTTCCAAGATGTTGATGACCGAGTGTCAAAATAAAACGACGTATACATGAGACACAAAAAATACTAAAGGAACTACAAAAACATTGACAAGGGCAGTACAAGCCCATACAATCAATCTCCTACGGGAGCTCAACAAAACAAAGCCGCACAAACACACGAGGTGAGAGACTCGTCAAAGTTTGCTCAACGTCAGGCAAAACCCCAACGAGCCGCCCCTTCTGTTCACCCCCGTTCGTCAACTCCTCAAACACTACACACTGTCAACCTCATGCTGGGACTAACTGACGAGTGAACTTCCCTGAGAGGAAGAGAAAACGCATTCAGAGAGAAAATACCGACTACTTACTATAGGTCATCACTATTCCGTTTAATCCGCCGAAGTTGGTGTACGGAAACAAAGAAAAATACAAAATTAGAAAATAATATTCTCTGAGAAATTCAACGATTTTCTTCTTTCTTGCCATTATGGCCAAAGGGATAGATTCGTTAATGCCCCCTCCCCACACTTTCAACATGTCCCAGGTCTTTATAGTTTTGTCTTATTCCGGAGCTTTCCTCCTTCTTTGGCAAGCACTTAATGTACAACCAACAAAGGGACATTTTCAGTCTCCTTCAGTTGACAATAAAATCTAACTAGTCATCCGATTTAATACTAACCTTCTCGGTTCCTGTACTCCAGTGTGTCACAGTCGCTGGGTTGCTTTTTGTTGCACTCGTCGGAGCCTCGACTTCGAAGGAACAACACTGTCATAATAATTATAATGACAAGTAAGACAACGACTGCGACGGTCGCTCCCGCGATTATTCTGACCTGAATGTTGTCATCCTCTCCGACGTAGTCTGAAACAAAAAAAATAATTCCCTGATGCAAACGTCGACGAACAGGTGAAACTCAACGACCGGAAGCTCTCAAAACCGGGTACCACCTGCTTCGACCACCACTCTGCAAATACTCACGTAAAACTTGTCGAGTTGTCTGAAAAACTATGGGCCCGAAATCACCCCAACCGCGACTTGTCTTCGCTCTCACTTGAAACCCGTATTCAGTCCTTTGTTTCAGGTCCGTCAACGTGGCCGTCGTGTCCTTTGTCTGTTTCGTGGATGCGTTTCCGTCGTCGTTACGAACGAAGTAACGAACCTGAAAAACCACAACCAACCCATTCAATGACTACCGTCTTCCACTTTACTCTTTTCAACAACCCAAAATTATTTCCGCACCTCGTAGGTTTCCACTTCGTCGAAGGCTTCGTTGGTCATGGGCGAAGGCGCCTCCCATGACAAAACGACTTCGGAACTTTTCACCGAGATCACTGTAACAAGCAAAAAAAAAAAAATTGATCATGAGGGCAACCATAACGGGTAATTCGGGGGTACAAAAACAAAGTCGTTTCTTAGGCTAAGCTGTTGAATTCGGTTGGGTTAAAAACCAGGCGGGGCACAACTTGACTCCTAATTAACTCTTGCCCATATTCACTCTCTTGGGAAAATTCTTCGCAGGTAACACGTTCAATCAGGCAAAACGGCCAATTATCGAGGAACCGATAACTGCCTTCTGACCATAACGTCCTTTCTTGCAGCCCCCAAAAAGACTGAAAATTTGCCTACCTTTGACGTTAATGACGGTAGACACGACGGTCGCTTCCGTTGAGACCGTAATCTCCGTGTATTGACTTTTTTCTCCGACCAAATCGCTAACTCCATTTTCAGCAAACACTTGGAACTTGTATGTCGTCACCGGATTCAGTCCGGTCAGAGTGATTTTTGTGTCGTTGAAAAAATCCTGTAAAAATCAATGAGTTGAGCGTAAAAACAACACTTGAGACACTGAGTGAGGGCCAATTAATTAAAGCGCTACAAAGTGAGCTGAAAGGGTTGGAAATTAATGGAGGCGTCGGATTCTTCCCGCCAAGGGTGAGCTCAACGTGTCTTCTGTTTCTGAGTGTTGAAAATGTTTCTTTGTTGCCTCTTCCTGCCCACTCGCAAGTTCACGTTTGATATTTACGGCTCGGGAGTGCCGTCCCCAATTGCCTTAACCGTTCACATTCAACATCTCACCAGTGTTGACCATAACGGTATCCACCAGTTGGCCTTTCGGGGCTGTTTACTATCCGACAAGAGCAATATTCATGCAAATCGCAAAATTTAAATACCTTCAACTGACATCGCACTATCACAACACCTCATCGCTGCATGTGTCGTGTCCTTCCCATTTTACGCCTGACACTCATCTACTTATATCACCCCTTATGTCGGCTCAGACATGCGAGATTGTTGACAACAGATCGATTGCCTTTCGGCACGCAAAACAAAACTTCATCCCTGTCTTTATGACCATGACATAAGGCAAAGCACACGATTCCTCAGCAACTTGGCACAATTCTGTGGTGCTTACATCACAAGGCAATGGAGGAGTGTCCGAGACGTTGACCCCGAAGCCCTTTAAGGTATGCGACCTTATTTCCACGTAATAAATTGTCTCCAATCGTTATAGCTTTAGTAATTAAATCTTTACTGACAATAAACAATTTTCACGTTCACTAGGTCGACGGGTAATCCAATTACCTCTTTCTTAATAAAGCGATAGTTTTTTCTCCTACGTGGAGGTGAAATGTCTGTGGCAATCGTCACTACAAAATTGAATGCCAAAGTCAGTCAATTAATTGTATAATTTTCCCATGTTTGCTCAATCGTTCACACTTTTTACGTTTCATAATTAAATTGCACACACGAACTATTACTCTAAGATTTTGCAAAAGGAAGCACACTAATGTAGGTAACCAAAAAGATTTGAGAGCTTAAGCTCTTAAAGTTTAGTCTCTAATTCAGTAGCAGAAACAAATTCCTGAAAATTGCCAAAATGCCCGAGTAACGTCGAAGCTACCTCAACCCCAATTGGCCAGGTGTGAGCTAGCAAAAAGAGGCAATAACTTCGACACCACCAACCATCCAAGAGAAATTGAGTCAAAGCAATGCCTCGATTTCACCAAAAGTAAAGAAAAAAAATACTTCAAAGGGAAATAAACAAGTAACTTAAAAATTAATCAGGGTAAAAGGTTAACGAGAGGAAGCTGAAAGTTGAAGAGGAAGCGAGACTGTAACCTGGTAAAAAAAAAGAAATGAAATTTGTAGGAAATATTTTCGATTTCTGGTTCACCGACGGAAAATGGAAGCGAAACGATTTAAAGATGATGTAAACAAATATTTAGGGGGCGAATGTCAACGAATCAAACGAACGAGATCAAAGGAAAGCATCTAAAACGAAGATTTCCAGAAGTAAATAAAAAAAATTAGAATTGATTTTGTGGAACGAGAAATAACCGAAACAATTTCAACAGTGGGAGAGCAATAGAAAGAGTACCTCAATGTAGGAGGAGGTCGAAACGAATCAGTTTAATGATGCATATAAAAACATTAAAGGTGACTTGTCAAAAGAAATGACTCTACCGAGGGTGATACCCAACGAGCAATTACAGACCGATGAGAAGAAGAAAAAAACAACATTTAAAGGTAATAAGGACGAAATAATCCATTGACTTTGTTGTCTTCGTTTGAAACAAAAATGAACCTCTGTCTGAACGGTTTAAAAACGGTCACACTGTGGGTCTTTACGTGTCATGTAGCATTTTAATTACGAAAAAATGGGTTACCTGGTTTGAACAGAAAGGCTTGCATTTAACATTAGAAATTGAATGCAGAAGAAAATAAACCAAGGTGTGGAATCAAGGCAGCGGGTACAAGGCCGCAGAACATTACATACGCATTCTACACCTCACAAACACTCTCTACAGAGTACATAACTTTGGGATGCGAAATCCATATCCAAAAAGAAAGAGCTCGAAGAAAAAGGCGACAAAGACAAACGACACTAACATAAACCTAAGCATAGTGAAAAACAATTTAAATATGCCCAACAACAAAGGAATCAATAATCAAAGGAACTAAACAAAATTTAGTTAAACATTAGCAAAAAAATTAAAAGGGTTCAAAGTTAGGCTTCTGGATTATACGACGTACATTTTGTTTTGGTTGCGCTTCCGAGGAAGCCTAAGCAACTTGGCAACTTCCAAATTTTCTCAAAGGAAACAAAGGAAATTCAAATTCAAAAGGAATAAAATTTGCAGGAGAACCGAGGGGTAAAGAGATGGAAAAGGCGAGAAGGATGAGGGCAAAGCCGTGAGCCAGTCGAATCGAAAGGCCCACCGAGGGCTGCCTCCTCTTCCATTTCTTTTCCACTTTGCCTTTTTCCCGCAGCTTTTTCCGTTTTCCCTGTGTCATCGATTCTTTGTCTACTACCCCGTGTAGCATAGCCACACTGCCCAGTCCCCGGGGAAATGAGAGAACGTAAGTAGAATAAAAGGGACTCTGCGTATACGCTGACTACGTTTGACACTGAAAATAAAAACCAAACAACATTCCTTCCAGGGACAAAACCTAGCAACGCTGATGGTTCCCTCCCACGTTGCGTACCTAAATTGAATTTCCAATTTAGGTTCGTGACGTTCCTCCAAGACGTCACGGATTCTGTGGTAAAGCTTTTTTTTTAACAATTGTATGAAGGCTGAAACCACCCAAAAATTATGCATGCGACAGCGTATCGTCTGCTACAGGTTTCATTTCATCCCTTCGGGGCTAATGAATTCAATTTTCCAAGGAAAGTAAGACAGATAGACAGAGCGAGTGAGCGAGCGAGTTGGAGAAATTCACCGCAGATTGAAACGACGGAACGTGCGACATGCAACTGGAAAAAGTTAAGCGCAGAACATAACGAACCTGAAAGCTTTTGTCACGTTTCGTAATAATTTAAGCAGTTCCAAATGTTTTTTTTACGGCCGGCCATACTAATGTTACGGCTCGTAATGTTTTTATTGTCCCTTCCCACAATTTGACCACAATCCATCACTCGACTGCGGGGGTGCCAAAAAATGGCGTTGAGAAGTTTCGGACATTCAACTATTTCAAAATGGACTTCGCAGATAAGTGAGAAAAAGCTTTCCCTCCTTGTTCGAATGTGTCGTCGGGACGAAAGGAACACTCCAACAAGTAAAACCTTTCTTTCAAGTTAACTGATAGCTGAGAAAAAATTTTTCTGCCAACCATCCTACCCAGTAGAACTTCACACAAAAGGTTAACTTGCGAAACGTCCCGGTGCCCCCAACGGATTCTCGCCAAAACTTCAATCTTTGATTAGTTTTTCAACTGAAATTTTTATTAATAATAAAAGTTTTGACGTTAAAAACAAAACTATCATCTTTCGCATCTTAACCGCAATTCCCGCAAGACTCGTGCGAAAGTTCGGTTCAACAAAGTTACGTGGAAGGTCTGGAGAAAAGCCAGGGCAAAATGAAAAGGAAAAACTACAAAAGGAGGACTCGAAAACGAAATTCCAGTCGGTTGAAAGACACTGATAAAACGTCAACGATAAATTCCATCTGATATTTCCAGAGACTTTTGTGTTATCTTGACAACAGGGGCAGGTCACTGATTAAACGAGACAACCGTTCAAATTAAAACAGACACTCACCGTGTTTGGAATGTAGGAAACGGAAACGCCGCAGCCGTCGCAGAGGACCCTGTAAACGGTGTCGTTCCGACCTCCTTGCTGTTGGGGAGGACTCCATGACAGGATAACGGTCGATTGATCCACAAAATAAGACGTGACATTTTGCGGTGCTGACGGAGGCTCTGCAACAATAAAAAAAAACGATCAACACATTTGCTGCAATAAATTTTCTTTCAAAAATGACAAGACAACCGGATGTCCAAGTCAGTATGAATGACTTACGTGTACATGGCATGTCCTTCGGGTCCTTGGCTGCTCTGTAGTAGCCGCTGTTACACCGACACTCCGAAAATCCATAGTCGGGAGCTTTGCTGTGCTCGGGACACCCCTGACATTTATCATCCCCCGTGGAATGTTTATATTTGCCTGGGGGACACACTGAAAAAATACAGATGCCGATGAGAAGATAACGAAATTACAAAGCGAAAGGGAGTAAGCTAATTCGATTTCGAAACCCCTGAAATTTGGTTTTAATATTCTATTAGTGGGACAGATCAATCGAAATGACTCACTGATTTTGGTGCATTTGGGCATTTGACTGAGCAAAGTGACCAGACAAAATCAGGGACCCTTCCAAATGTTCCGTGGCTTACATTCAATCGAAACCGCAGCGCAATAAGCACAACCATGTTACAGCCCTTTCAAAGGACAACACCGCTGCAGCTTTTGCCGTAATTACTGCAGAGGCAGAATACGTAAAAAGGGCAGACAAAAGGTTCTCTCAGTAAGAGCAACTGGATGAATTTCTTTACTTCTTTTAGTTTGTACCTAAACGACTTCTACATTCAAAAATAAATTCCATTCCAACATGTGTGAAGATTAAAAAACTTAGTGGTCTTAGTATTACTCGACCGACGGTTGCCAGTCATTCACGGTGGCAGTAAAACCAAAAAAGTCATTCTGGAAATCGGAATTGGTTTTAACAAATTTCGGGGCTTTTGTCTTTCGTGAAACAAATTTACCTTCCAGGTTATGTGCGCGTATGCAACAAAGACGTAGTAATTAAAACCAACATAAAAACTAATGATAAAAAAACTATAAAAATTATGTAGCACAAGAAACACAAACTTCATCAGATCTTTATACTTGTGAGAAACATTTTATGTGCCTGCAATAAACACGCTTACAAGACTCTAGTTATATCAACAATAAAAAATTAATTGCAATCTGGAATTAAAATAAATAGAAAAATGCTCTTCAAAAAATTTTAAGTACAAAGTTCTAAAAAAAAATAGTTAACTCCTAACTGTAATGTTGTTAGAAATGCCATTCAAATAGTGCAAACTAGCGAGGTTCGACAAGTAGAGTGGACATAAGTCAGATTGTAGTAATTTAAGCAAACCAATAGACAATAGTGGATAATTTTACGTTCCTTTTACTGTTTAATAAATTGGATATTCTCCCCGAGAAAGCTCACTCAAGCAAATCGATCAAAAAGTGCACCACCTGAGAAGAAACCTCAAACTGACCTGGCAAGGTGTACAAAGTCACTCCCACCACTCATTATGTGCCAATATTGTGTTTTAAGTGTCCACGTGACGGTGTACCTGCTATTTGTCATTGCAACCTCTCACCGGACTTGCGACAAACTAACCTAGTACATGTCGATCGGGTGTAAAAACGTCGTCCGGAAGTGAAAAGTATTTCGTTCAAGAAATCTCACGTAACCGTTACGTCTATTCATTTATAATTGTTCTCCGTACCTTTGATTCACAGCGGTTGTACTTTTATGTAGTTAGCAGTTTATTACCAGGTGTTATTGATTTCGATATTAATTGTTAACGTTTCGACCGCTCTTTTTTTCACTTCTAGAACTACTGATTCTTTTTGTTTTCATTTCCTATTTTCGCGGATACAGGTATTGTAACATTACGCAATGCTCTCTTGTCCTTTCCTCACCACTACAACGCCGTTTTGTCTTTCCTTATGGTTTACACGGGGATAGCTCAAACTGGATTACTTTTTGGGATGCTTTACTTCTTTTGACAAGCCATTGTGCCAAGCAATAAATCACAATCTGGTCACGCGTTTCACGCTTGAGATTTCATAATCTGAGACACGGTTCCTGCCCGAGTTTCTCCTCTCCTCGAGACTAAATCATTGGTTTGAATGCAAATGAAATCAAATAACTCATCAAGCCCTTTTGCAAGTCGTACACTACTAATCAGAAAAAGAGTGTCACTTAGAGTACGCCAGGTGACGGAGAATTGTGAAAGTGAAACACCCAATTAAATATCAGTCTTACCATTGCACATTTTCTTGTTGAAATCGGGCTGGTATCCAGGCTTGCACTTGCAGCTACCCGTCGGCAGGTACCACTTTCCGTCTCCTTTACACAGGTAGGTGGGCGTTCCTACCTCTTCGGCGTTCTCGACGCATGTCCCTGTTGCAGGTTCGATAAGGGTCACTTCTTTCGCAGTCGGAGTCGCGGGAAAACGCGCGAAGTTAATCGTTGTCTCCGGACAGGTTATGTAGTAAACCTGAAATGGAAAAAAAAACAAAAAATAAATATATAAAATAAAGAACGAGGTTTTTTGAATGAGTGCTTACGAGTCAAATAAAAAAGCGGGCGGTCGCAATTTTATTTATTAACACAATAAAGACTTGTTTTATGCACCAGGCGTTATTATTACAACAATCCTTCGAGTTCATAAAGGTCCAACAAAGCTGTCGGGCAGACGGCGGAGGGGGAGGAAGAGGAAGAGAAAGAGGTAGGAGGCAGAGAAGGACGACGACAACAACAACAAGGCTGCAGTGAACCCGCGAAAATTTAAATTAAAATGCACGACGAAACTTAGCAATTAGACTTACTTAATTGAGCCCAATCATTCCCGTTGTCTCTGTCGTTTGCATAATTTTTATAATCGTGCTCATATTCTTTCTTTGTCTGTTTGTTTTCTCTTTTAAGCGTAAAATTGACCAATCCTAATGTGGATCTGAGAAAGTAATTAATTAATACGTAAAACCAATTTATCTAGCCGCCACAGGTTTTGCTCATTTCTCTAACTCGTTCCATCCAGTGAAAACAACGCTGAATGGTTCTCGGTTAGAAGCTGTCATCTTGAAAAAACAGCCTGTCACAGTTTTCAGTTTAGCAAATCGACTTGTACCGCTCTGTCAGGTTTTCATACCTTTCCTCGTTCCCTTCCCTGACTTTTCAGTAAACCGGTCAAATTATTTATGTCGTGAGTCCCAATCACGCCGTCCGTGTCGCGCTTCTATCGGAGTTTTCGCAAAGCGTAGACTTGAAAGCGTCGTGGCAACAGAATCCGTCGGTGATTAATTGAGCGTTACGCCTTCTTCATTTAACATTTATGAAAGTATTAATTATTAAGTCTAATTTTAAACTTTCAGTTTTCATTAAAAGGTTTCTTAACCCAATCGGATTCGAGCTTTCTTCTTCCGCTGCTTCCCTTCCGAGATGAAAGCATTCGTTTGTCTATTTCCTCGGTCTTTGTTCCGAGAGTCCTCGTCAAAACCTTCCTTCCCGTGAACTCGACTACCGGAAGTGGAAACCTTCTCACGTCAACTTTAATTTTCGAGGAATAAAACGAGTGCTCCTGCACTCGACAAGAAGGGTACTACAGAACCTGCGTCCGGGAAAGACAATTTAAATGCAGCACGTGAGGGTTCCTAGGGGTTTATATTAATATTAATGGTATCTATAACTTTTTAGACGTTTTATATGAACTGTGTAATCGAATTTCAAGAGAGCAATCTGCTAAAGTTGCCATCCGCCGTTCGGGAGGGGTGAAGAATCCTCCACGACTCGACATTTAAGTGATTGGTTCTTTTTCGTTCAAATGACCCGACGGTTTCTCGGTTCCACACATGCAGCAATTGCCTTTCAAATTCCCTCTTAAGGTGTAGCGTGTAGAATTCAGTGACACATTCTTACCGGGTAAAACATTAAATAAACATTCAGTAGGGAGTAGTAGAAATACATGTCCGACAGGTTCATTCACCAAATATTCCTCCACCTATTTCACCATCTACCGGATCATCAGTAATTATCCCAAATGGTAAATTGTTACCCTTTGTGGCGGACCCGTGAATTCCACCGCAAAAGCATAACTCCCCGGGGGTGGCATTTAAAACAAAACAGGTTCGCTATTTGGGTTAGGTGACAGAGCATATAATCGCGGCAACCGGTTGAGACAACCGGAGAAAGTTTAAAAGGTTAGAATTACTGAATATGAAATATACACGAGACAATGAAAAGACATTTGTTTTTAATGCAGTTGGGAAAACAGGGGGAAACGGAAAATTTAAAGACACCAGCCGAGAGAGTCACGAAAGGTAACTCAAAACCTCAAAAGGGAAAAACTGAATGAGCATAAATTCACTTACTTTTATTGCCAAAAGGCTGATGCAGGCTCCTTGGTCTCTGAAGGCGAAATAAATTCCCTTTTTCGTCACTGGCACGCTCTTAACCTCAGTGTTAATGGTAATGTCGGAATTGGCGTTGAACCTGCCTTCTCCAGCTGCTATTCGACCTGGCAAACAAAAAACACAAAGTCACGTACAATTCCAAATTTTTAGTACAACTATTTTCCTTCTATTTCTAATTTTTTTTGGAAATGTGGCACCGCCTGATTTCCAGTATTCCAACACTAACTATCAAATTGACTTTTTCAGTTTTACATTAATTTAAAAAAAGACCTTTCACTCATTTCAAGCAAACTAGCACTCCAACATAGGTCCTCCAACGATACGATCATTGCATATATTTATGTTTATACTACAGCGAAAAGGCAACACATCTTCAGTAAAAAGTAAAAACGACTACAACTTTCTTATTGTTTCTCTCTCTCTCTCTCTTCATTTAGTTCCTTTCCTTCTATTTCTTTATACAACTTATATCATCGCGAAAGCTACCACGTCGGTACGTGCGTACGTGACCAAAATTGCAAGTTTCATTTTACCAAAATGAAGAAACCTAACGAATCCTTTCTTTGTTATATTATTACTGCCTTTTGCGAGCTTCCACGCATTGTAATACACAGGGTGGAAATACCCTCACGCGAAACTATATTATCCCCCCCCCTTTGTTGTATTCCTTATCTCGTGTACAGTCGTATTCATTTACAATGTTTCATGATTTATTACATGCCTTCCAGCTACATGACATGGAGTCGTGCCCTCCGGAAAAAATTGGGAATGTCTTCGAGAACGGGTAGTGGGACCGTTATTATATCATACGAGACCATCATTGCGGAAAAGCTCACCACGCAATCAGTTTTGCAAGCAGGGCAGAACGTCACGAAGGTTCTGGCGAGTTCTGGCATGCGAGGTGCCGATAGTACCATAAATTTACAGTCATAAGCTAAGAAAAAATAAACCAGAGATGAAAGGCGGGATAAAATGGGAGACCTGAGTTCTCTAGGCAGGACTGCCGAAGTCGTGTTTACACGGCTCGCAACAAGTCGATGATACAATAATATTCCACTGAGTAAAATAAATACTGTGTGGGTATCTCTCCATCTGTGAGTTGTGCACAAACGCCGTTCAACATCCTCTCCATAAGGTTAATAAATAATATACGTGTCAGGGGTGACCAACATAAAAACGGCATAGGAATTCTTTTCAGTGCAATCTTCTAAGGTCCTTCAGGCAGGTAATTATCATTACCTGCCACAATGTTTCTCCAGCTTCAATATATATTTACACTGTGAATTTATATTAATTAATGTCTTAAAACTATTAGATTAATCTTTCGTGGAAAATTGCTCAGATATAAAATAAACAAATTCGCACTCAGGGATTATTAAATAAACCGGTTCACGGACCTCAGATTCTTCTCGTTCGATTTTTGGCTGTTTCAGGTTTACGACATTCCTGGTCGAACAAATTACGAGCCAGGTGATGGACATGTTAATTTTGGTACATAAAAAAATTCTTTTTATGGCGGTCAAAGGCAGATAAATCGATTTTCGATGTCTACAATTAGTAATGAATAATTCGAAGCATTCGTACACCCAAACGATACGTCGGCTACAGTAAACTGTGCGCACAAATGTACAATGCACAAACGCCACCATCAATAAGTAAAATAAAATTTCAAGTTTCCTTTCAGCCTTTGTTCCTGCGAGATTTTCTGCGTGAGAAATCGTAAACTAGAGAAAAAAAATCATTGGATTGCTAAAGGAATTGAAAAACAACAATCTTTAACATCTATTCTTCTGGCACACTGGGTGTTTCCCAGCGGCCCAGAGTTTGGAGCAACAGGTGCAATGGAAGATGTCCAACAAGATGACCAGATCAGATTAGAGGAATCTGACCACACCCTAAATCGAGCTGTATTCTAAGGGTGACCAGGGTGTGATGCTATAGTTTTATTCCTAAGGATTTTTAAGGCCTTCTAGACAAGACGAGTGCTACTTGTGAATGATTCTCGTCAATAACCTTTCTTTTTACCTAATATTGTACTTTAATAAGTAGTAATATAAGTAAATGTACACCCCCTTCCATCCTTTCCTTATATTTTGTCGGGTTTAGTACGGACGATTTGATAACGACATTTCTTCAAATAAAACGCATTCACTAAAATTCTCCCAACATTTCTGCCAAATCCATTGGTTAGAAGATGAACATTGACCCTCTGAGCAAACATTTCCAATATGCGAACCGGAAGACATTATTGGTATGCTGACCATCTATACCTATCCCACGCCAAGAAAAAATGATGAATCAGAGAATTAAAATTCATCGAATAGACGATATCCTCTAAGGGGATGCCCTAGAGGACTGCCATGACGCTGCGAATGTCCTTTGCTTTCTTTGAGACAAAAAGTAATAAAAGGACAACTGACAGAAAACACCTCCCTGAGTTCCCAATCTCCCTACTTTCATCTAACAGTTCCTTTACCGTCAACCTTCGTCCAGGTCAACTCTGGAAAACTTTTCCACGTTAACTAAAACTTATCTGCATTTCAATTATTACTTTGTCTATGTCGTGTCAATCCCTTTGTAATATACAACAAGAAAACCTGAAGAGGTTAAAACTCTTCCGTTTTGTGTTTACCCCTGTCCACGTGAGTGTGTGCTTCGCCATAAAATTGAGCCATAAAAATGAATAAGTAATACAGTAAATTAAAACTACCACTGACAACCCCTGCTCAGTCGAACCTGGCTACATAACTTCATGTCTACATACCACTTCCTCTGAACTCACCTATCAGCTTGTATGTGTCCGGTTCCCAAGGTGGTGGCTCCGGCTTAGCCCCGTCAAACTCATAGTAGAGAAGACTGAATGTTTCCCTGCAACTGAGAGCATTTCCAGGGAAAAGCGAACAGTCCCGGATGGTAAATTTAATTTCTATGTAAATTCTGTTCGCTGGACCCCGTTCGATGAAGGGCGTCGTCAGCCAGTTGTTGACGGAATTGTGGGCGACGTCGCAGACGACGTACGACCTCCAGTTAATTTGCTTCTCGAAATTTGTAAAGCTTTCTTCGACCCACTGTAACAGAGAAAATAACAAAAAAGACACATTACTGCACTGCTATAAATGAAGCCGTAAAACATCAATACTTTGATTAGTGAAAATAAAATAAAAATTAGTGTTATAGTGGCATAAAATAATTTGAGTAGTGGAAGCGGTGACACTGACGTCCGGCCATAAAATTTATAACCTTATCTTTATATATTTATATATAAGTATATATCTTTGTTATAAAATCTCGTCACGAACGCGCGGCTTTTTTACACAAGTCTCCCGCTTGATTTTATATTCGTATACAATTACATTAAATTACCCGCGGTCTTTTAATTTTAATAAATATATTTATATTTCAACTCACGACTTTATTAAAGACCCATTATTAATATAGCTAAGCTCAATAAAATGTAATTGTCATTACCTCAGTGACTACTTCAACCACCGAGTCACTACGAATTTAAGGAGGGCAGTCGAAACGCATGAGCATCTCTGCAACGCTGGTGTGCTCACCGGATTAAAATTATAAGACATTAATTTGTTTGATTTTACGGCATTCTGTGGTGCATTCCAAAACAAAATTAAAAAGCCGAGGAATGGCGGCCATGTCTGAACCCCCAAGAGTGTCACAGGTTTGAGAGGGCAAAGAAGTGTACCTGAGCGGCGGACCACCATGGTAGCCGCTGATAGACAATGCTCATCGATGAGTAGAAACAACTCTGAGGTAGTTTAATGCGAGGCACAAGAATAAAATAATTATAAACGTAATCATCCCTGCGATAATGGGAGCCTCCGAGCGATTCCTACAAATTGTTTTTGAAAAACCAAAAAAAAACGAACAGGACCGGAAGGAAGGTGGGTACGAAGGGCAGAGTACAAACTCTCACGTTGTTGAATTTTCAAAACTTCTCAGCCGGTTAAAACTTGATGGAGGGAAGGTAACCAGAATATTTGGTAACCCGATGTGTTTAATTCAAACTTTTAGCGAAAGCGAGTGTGAGGCTCTCCTCGGCAGAGGTCCTACCACCGCCCTAAAATTCACAAAAACAGTGTAAAATACATGTTACTTTTTTGCTTGATTAAAATGACCGTCACGCCAGAGGAAAACTTACCGCATAAATAGCAATAATAACAAAACCATTACGGGTAGAACTCAGGTTCAGGTACAGAATAAGAGTGAAAACCTGATTGGACTGTCAGGCACGTGATGGGAATGAAATTAACTTTGAGAATAAAAAATATCCAAAGTGAATGAAAAAAGCACTCGAAAACTATTAACATTGCCTCCATGTTCGAGTCCCTTCCCGTACCTGCTACCACTTCACGGACTCAAACCCCGGTCACTTTGGTACCATATGTCAGAAGGACATATGGACCGCACAAAGCTACAGTATCCGTTACCTTTGGTAACAACTTTGAATCCTGTTGAAACGTCATCTGCCATTTTGTTACATTTGCTTGGCTCTAGAAAACCAATTCGGACTGACAAGTGAATCAAACCCTGTCCCTGAAAATCGCATAATTTCACAACAAAATATTGCAGCCACAGATTATGCTACTAGTTGTGTTAGACTTCCAAACTGTTTTCTACAACACCAGCGTTTATTCAAAGTAAAACACAATTTTTTTTTATCATTGATGAAACTTCTTAGCTCCATCTTGCTGTCGCCAGCATTATTGCAATCAACTATAATCGTATGCACTCTTGAGTTTGAATCGCCCAAACGTAAAAGAGTAATAAACTTTTTAACTCTACTTGATTTACGACGTCTCCGTTATTCTAATTAAAAAATTTGCGTTTTATGTACTGTACATAAAATGTACAATTTATACTTCTAACGTTTGTAATTCAGATTTATGGTCAACCTGATACCCGTCTCACGTTACTCGGTACAGACGTAAATAAAAGTAGTTTTAATTTTGCAACAATCAGACCTCGGGCAAAGTTGATGGACCATACTCGACCTTAAAAGGTTCACATCGGAAACCTCCTGAATTTATCTCGCACGGTATAAACTCGATGCCCTCCAACAAAGAGAAATCTAACGTATGTGTAATACGCATCCAGCAGGATGCACTGAGTGATTCGGCTGGAAGTGAGGATGAAATAAGCATCATTACAAATACGTTGCCGATCCGGTTGTTTAATGCCAAATTAACCTAAATTCTAAATAATAATCTCGATTACTGTAAATGAAGCTGACGAAGACATGACTAATTAAATGAGTAATCCAAATCCTAACGAAGGAACTAACCTGCATTAACATTAATAATATTGCTCGGTTTTAACTACCATCTATAACTTTTACATCGTTTCAAATGGAATACCAAGAATTTTTCTCTTGTCATAAAATATTTGTCAATGGAGAATGAACGTGCCCGTGCATTTATTTTACCATCGCATATGCAGCAATTATTGTTCTTCTGTAGCAAGAATCCAACACAACAAAATCATATAATTAGGTGTACGATGAATCGTACGGAATATAGGTATATTTAGTAGGCATTTACGCTCACTCAAGGGTTCAGTAACGGGGAAAACCAGACTGCAATACAATGCCGAAGAATCAGCCAACCTTGCCAAAGCGATTGGAATTTTACAAGAAGAATACATCGAAAGCAAAACGTTTTAAACATTTCTTTCAGGTCACATAATTAGGTTCGCCAGTTTACTACAATACAAAAAAGCAAAGTAACATGGTAGGATATTAGAAAATGAAAACAATCGAAGGTTCTCATCTGGTCGGACAAAATTGAGGATAAAAAAGAATTGTGGCCAACTCGTTTCCCGATATCCGAAGTCATTAGGAAATGATGGATTGTTTTCATTACCGGCCATCCGTTCTCTAACGAACCTGGGCCCTCCATTTGGCAGGTGTTAAATTCATGGCAGTTTCACGTGGGCCATTCCTCTGCCCCGAAGGAGGCCCCACCCCGTGAACAGTCACCCACCCTCTCCATGCAAGGTACATTTTCTTCCGGTAATTGTACTCCAGCTAATCACCGGAAATAAAAGTAATGCCAGCGATAAAAGTCATTAAGACTTTGTAAACACCCCGTACACGTCTCGGGTATCAATCCTTTTTAAGTTATCTCGCTCCGGATTACTGCCAATTAGTCTCGAAAAGAAGCTATGGCGGAAGGATTTATTTACGGCAGCAAAAAACAAAAAAAAATGTATTAAAAAAGTTATTTTACGGCTCCCGCGAATTTCTCGCCTTTATTACCTTCATTCAGGAAACCCAAAACTCCGGGCGGATAATTGATTTGCCGGTTGTGAGTCACGAGCTGACTCACATCCCCTTGCTCCTGCTGCTGTAGCTACCGTCACTCCTGCTACATGCTCTTCCTCTTTTCCACTTTTCAGACTCAATTCGTTCGGTCGAAACCGTGCAAGAATAAGAAAAAGCTACGTATTGCAAGGGGAGGTAGCAAATAAAAATAAAACTTGACGGCGTGTAAAATAATGCAAAGTCCCATCACGTTCAGGTAAGGAAGAGAAACGAGAAGAAAAGCGAGAGACAGAAAGGAGAGCGAGCGAGCGAGAGAGAGAGAGAGAGAGAGAGAGAGGGAGAGAAAGAGAGCACAAGTGGAGGAGAGCAAGAGAGAAAGACAGATGAACCGAGGGAGATAAAAATAGGGGGCCGATACGTGTGCTGCGGCATGCGGGAGATGCAAAAGCACTCCATAGAATAAAACAACCCCATTCCCAAGGGGCCCTGGGGCAGAGGTCTTATGTTAGTTACCGGGTGTACCCTCCCCTTGCAAGGCGGTGATGCACGTGGAAAAGGGCAATTTTCAAAGGAACCGTTTCCGTTTTCCACAACATTTCGGTGAAGGCCGTTGCAAAGAGGTCCAATGAAGTGGCGTGGCACACAATGAAATTTTTACTGATTGCATCCCTTGGCCCCCACAGAAACCCCAAGCCCCGTACGCAAGGTCGCTACGGCACCATCAAAGAGAAAAGCCGTTTTACAATCTTCCCCGGGCTCGTTTTGTGTTTCCGCTTTTAGCAATATGGTGGAACCCGTTAAAATGGCAACCGCTTTTCCGTCCCTCCGGACGACCTGGTCGTAAATAACGGAATGATGGGGAACCTCTTTTAAGATGACACAGGCTCTTTTTATGCGACAACCCACGAGTACTCTCGAGTCATTAGTCGGGTATTTTACGCGTTTTCTGAGATTGATTTTTTACAGTTTTTATGGCTCAGACGGCACACTATCCCCATACATTTGTTATGGCTTTTCCTTATCATTATGGTGTCAGAGCATGTCCGTTTTAAGTAAGCAGTGACGACTTATTGAAATACCTTCCTTTAGGTATTGTTCCACACCCCAGCCCGCGAAATTAAATTTCTCCTTTCTGACCAAAAATACTTCTTATGATTGTCATCGGATTCTTACTTCATTATAAACCAAAATAATGCAGCAATAATCGCGTGAGAAATTTTTACGAGTTTATGAGTCATTGCTACGCCATTAGGGCCCCAAATGAGTGAACCTTTAGTACCCATTAGCATAAAATTGGGTATGTGTTTGTCGGTTTACGCAAACATTTCAAATGTTTTCCTACGTGGGGTGAAAAAACAATGTCAATAAACAATGACACACACACACACACAGGGCTGTTCTAAATTAATTCATATGAGTTCAATAACAACCGGGTTTTCCTGATAGACAAAACTCCCCTGCAACGACTTTTACCAAAGTATAAATAACTAGTACCAAATGAATACTCTACTCTAAATTCAATATATTAATTTGTTTGTAAACGTTCACCAATTTAACATATTTATTAATAATTGTTTAAGCGAGCGAAATTCAAAACCAGTCCCACAATAATCTAGTTGTTATTACCAGTAATTAGGATTAGGCAAAAATAATTATAATTAATGTAAGCGAATTAAGTATTAAATTGTTTGAAGTTTAATGAATGTGACCATCTATGTTATTTTTATTATCATACTTATACTATTAACTTTAATATATTTCTATTATTAATGACGCTATAATTCTTTTATAGTTTTCATTATAATTTCGTAGTAGAGATTCCACCATAAGGCGTAAAGCATAAATTTGTGATATTATCTTAATATACATAGTCTTAAAAATATAATTTCCCTAACTGCGCAGCAGGGCCTGTATCGCGACTGAATTATATACACGGTAAAGTCATTAATACAAATATCTACATAATCTTACAGAATAATAAGAACATTAATATAAAAATTATATTTTATTAGTGCAACAGCCCATCGGTGCAGTGTCGCAGGAAATTCTACCAGGTTTGTACACTTTTATTTTTAATTTTACAGGTAGAGGTTATACCTGTGTTGTATAAAATTTCGCCTTCAAATGTAAAGTGCAAGGAAAGGATACAAGGAAAGAAATTTATAGTTTTTATGACTGGAATTGTGGGACTTTGTAAAAAATATCCACTATACAAGCTTGATAAAACTCCAACGCACCAAAAATAATAAATAATAATAAACGGTATATATAAATATAAAACAAAAGGGCGTTAATTTGAGCCACGCAATATTTCGACACATGGCTGGTAATTAACATAATCAAAACTTATTTTCCACTCAATTCATTAGTATTCATTGAAGCCCTCGCCGAGGCCATTTATTTTTTGTATCGAAAATTAATCCAATTACGTTAAATTACTCAGATGTTACAACTGTTAATAAACTATTGTAAAATTATTCTTTTGAGGTTTATTATGTTCCCCGAGTAATTACGCACAACGTTCTATCACAACTGTGCATTTATCTCGGTTGCAGATCATTCTGCACCTTCAATAAGTTTCATAATTAACTATTTTCACAGGCCTCTGTCTCTCACCGGACGGGCCATTTGTCTTATATTCAGACATTCTGGGAGCGCTAGAGATAGATACTTAAATACTTTGATACAAACACACGAGACAACTAATTTATTTGCAAATAATTAACATTTTCCACGTTCCCGTGTGTAGTAAAGTCATCACCGTCCAACAATTGACTCAACAAAGGGCAAGCTGTAAAACTTTCAAGGTAAGTAGTCAACATTTAAAAGCGTGGGAGACTGTATAGGACACTCTTACGTCTAAACTTGTAAAAATAGAAAAAGTTACAACAGAATATGAGCAGCTTGTTGTTTTCACAAAGGAAACCGAGTTGAGATAATACTTGCTGCAATTAAAAGCAGAAATGGGTGGTGCCTTATGTGAAAATGTATGAACCCTGACCAACACTACTGATAACAATAGAATTGTTCATTGCGGTTATTTAATTGGAACTATGCGACTAGTTACAGTAGTTATGAAATTCTTTAATAGTATATATATAATGAAACATTACACATCCTAGTAAAAAGCAACGCGCACACCAGAGTACTTCGAATGAAAGAAAAAAATGAAGACCAGAATGTTCATGTGTGGCAGAATAGGCGCAAAACCGGAAGAAAATGAAAAGGTCGAACTGGGATGAAACACAACGGACAACTAAAAATATATATATAGATAACGATTAGCTAATCAATTTATGGGTGTTTCGTTCAAACACCACTTGAATTTAATTAAAAACCAACGCAAAACCTTTTGATTGAACAGCTGGCCACTAATCGCCCTACATTTCTTTTTTACTTTGTGTATTTGGAGTCACAAGTCCTCTTTACGTTCTACCGGTGGCGTCGGAGCAAACCGTCTACCTGCACGTATAGCAGGTGATTCAATGAAATTATTCCACGGATCCAGCACCGCAGCCAATTACCAGTACGCAGTTTTTAAGGATGTCTCTTTTAAAAGACGGGGTTTTAAACGAAACGGTTCCTCTAAAACCGTTGCTTAAGAAACAACATCTTGTCTATTCATTTTACCTCTACTACTACATGATGTAACACGTTGCCCCATTAAACTGATTAGAAGAGCGCATAAGAATACATTTTTCTAGTCATTACAGAAACTTCTACATTACGGATTTCCTAATCATTTGCGATTCCGAAACTCATTCCGATTCAATTGGTCAAATTTATTCTAAATTTACAACGTCGAACCCGAAGAAGAGAATGAAAGGGTTTTGGAAGAATCAAACAATGAGAAACCGTAACAATGTAAAAACTGTCAATTAAACTCATAATTGAATTCTTAGGGGAAATAGGACATGATTTACGTCACACCAGAGGATGTCCCTTAAAGAAAAAAACTGAGGGCGTACCACTTCACCTTCTCTTTATCACAGCAGAAGACAACTTTTATAAAAGTAATTTTAACTTAGGATTACTGGAATTACAATATGGACAACACGTTTGAACGTTGCATTCTAATCGGATCAGTAAGCAAACAGATCAATCAGGTCTGAGATCCTGCATTCCAAGGTAAATTCAGACTCGGTTTTTAATTTTATGTCTGTGCAAAAGTGTACCACAATGAAAACGTTGAGTGTTCTGCTTCAATCTCGTTCTCTGGAATGTCACACAAGTATCAATGGACCCTGGCCTAATTTCTGCAAATTAAAATTAATCACGAGCCACGACGACACCCACATCGAATCTCCACCGCAACTGGCACTAACCGATTTGCCAAAATAACAGCTATTACCTGAGGAATGTCAAAGGTAATATCACGCTTCTGTGGTTAATTTTAAAACACGTCAAGGTCGGGTGCATCAATTGAAGACAACAGCAGTATCCGACCAGATGCAACTAAATATGGTTACATGTCATGATAATGGGACATGTAAGTTTTTTTTAAAAAAAGTAAAAGTTTTAACGTCATTTCGTCAACCCATGGGTCGTTGGGTCTCTAATCTAATTTCAAAGTTGAAATGATCGGGCCTAAGGAAAGCATCAATAGCATGTAATAAAGTAGGGTCAAACTCAAGACCCTGAACCAATGGTTCCACATTACTCTACACGTTATTTATTGCTGTTTTATTGACTAACAGGTTCTGACTTTCACCTTTCAATTTTTCTTAAACTGTAATTATGAAAAACACCACTAAACGTAACGAAGAAGACCTTACTGCCCCTTCCCTCCATTGAATGGCTTACAATTTGATTTCAGAAGTAACTCCATTTTAACACGGTATTAAACTACTTTACTACCTTTATAATATGATTATTTATATGTAGACTGAATTGAAAAAGTGGCTGTGAAACGTAAATAAACAACAGGTCATGCTTTTGTTTCCCAAATAAGTTGGTAAGACAGGTCTAAGGGTCTTCCGTTTCCTCCAGATGGTTGTACGACTACCTATTGCATTGTCATCTACTGGTTCGGCATGTTATGTCATTTCATTTAAAGAATACCCAAAATTTTCCTATTTTATAATCACTCAATAATCAACTTTTATGAATTACATTACTACCAAAGTAAAACTAAATTTCCAACACACTTTTTTTCTCTTTCATCCTGAATTTCCACCTAAGTTAATAACATCCTGTCGGAAAACCAATTTTTCATTCCACCGACACCC
This sequence comes from Polyplax serrata, assembly GCA_037055365.1. Classification (NCBI taxonomy): domain Eukaryota; kingdom Metazoa; phylum Arthropoda; class Insecta; order Psocodea; family Polyplacidae; genus Polyplax; species Polyplax serrata. Next base: position 1,151,680 of record JAWJWE010000044.1, read on the forward strand.
TGCCAAGGAAATTCAACTTGAAAACGTAGACCCGATCGAATCCTTCGCGATACAAATCTAAATTGAACTGCCAATCGAATTCCAATTTCAAATGGAAATCAACAATACTTTTGGTTTCGTTTTTCTCCAACAGAAATTCATCCACTTTAGGTGATTCTACCTCCTTAGGTATTGTCCAACCACTCCTTAACAATTACGGACATTTTTCAACTAATAAATCTAGAAGAAGCAAATCCCAAAGTAAGAAAACTAGTAAACTTCACAAAGTGTGTAAATTCTGACAAGATGCAACAATGACCAATGGCGTCGAAAATGTCTCTCTTGCACAATGCGAACCAAATGGAATTCCAAATGGAATGTCAAAAATTCCATTTCCCGTCTGGAAAATGTCGTACAAATGATGCTACAGAACAATTTTCTCGGCAAAATTATCCGCTCCCTAAAAAAACAATCCAAACAAATATCATAAAACAGAAAATTATCTAAACTGCAGACATGGTGAGTATTGGTAAAGTCAACATCGGGTCAATGCGAAAGACAAACATCTAAATGACCCGCCTGTTTAAGTGAAAAATCTTACGAAGGAAAACAAGCCAAATGGAATGAAGCGTAACGAGCAAATAATAATTGTAATTCCCAAATGGAACAACGTCGAATTCGGAAGCACTGCGGGGCTTCTTAAGTCAAGGAGTCCCGGTGGGACTGTCTCGGATTCCTGTGATTCTAAAATACACCAGCAATACATAAATAAACCAGGTCTACCAAAAGGATCTTAATCAGACAGGACAATGTGTCAAGAGAAATGTGACCGTGGTTGAGAATTATAACCAGAAATCATAGAATACAAGAAATCTTGCTGAAGGAGCAAGCAGAAACTAAAAGAACACTATTAGAAATCCAAATTCGGAAATTTTAGCGGGCGGTAGGTTGAAGGAAGAATCCAAAGTGAAAATTTAAAGAGATAAAACTCAACGAGTTTCTACTTAAAAGATAAGAAGAAAAATCACAGGGAATACAAAGTTTGCTGAGAATGTGAAGGTGGGAAAAGAAAAGAGAGAAAATGGCAGGTCTAAAAGGAAGAGTGCGAGTTGGCAGGGGCGTAGATGCGAAAGAAACATGGATAGCAGGACAAGAGACAGACCGAAAAAATTTCAGCCTTTTTCCCATCTCGGTCTGTCCATCACGGCCATTCTTTTGAGGGCAAACTCTTCTGCTTTCACTACGCGACCCAAACCAAATTCCATCACAGTTTTCACCACTTTTCTCTCGTTGGATTTTCACAAATGAAATTAAACTCTAACGGGTACAACCGAACTCTGCTCTGTGGAGAACACGCTACGTGATTCTGATAACAATCCAAGATGACTCACCCCGTTTGCTAATTAAACGAACAAAAATGTCCTCAACGAGAGAAAAAGCGAGTGAAAAGGTTTATTCGCACACTCCCGACAACAGTCCCACAGAAAACGAAAACAAAGGAAAATGACTGCTTCCACTTGTGCACGGAGGACGGGTGAATTCCGTGAGTGAATGCCAGCGCGGGAGGGCAACCGGAGAAAAATCAAAATGAAATACCGATGAAACGGATAGAAGGGACGAACGTGATATGGAAAGTTGCTCTCGGCATGAGCCATACGCTCACTCCTCCATGGAAAATTACATAACAAAAAAATAATAATGAAAAGGGTCGAAAGATGGTGAGCCTTAACTTATGCATACAGAGGGGTGATGTCAACATACAAGGGCGGACAATACAACTCTCCTATCTTCCAGTTTAATTTCTGATCGTTCGAGAAGTAAACAAGTAATGACTCGACACAATATGGTGGGAATGAGAAAATTAAACGGTCTGAGAGACTTTCATTTTGCCGTGGGTCACAAAAAGAAATCCACAGAAGGAGCGACAATAACAGGAAGAAGCTGATCAAAACAATCGGAAATACATTTTTCTCTCGCCACTGGATCTGATTTGCCGTGTCGAATGGGTCACGCCAAATAAAAATGTCAAGCAAATGGAGAATAAATCATTTCCAGCAACAATCAATCGTGTAAATTCACGGTAAGAGTGTAAGCGGGCCCTACGCAAAACATATTTTGTACACATTGCCAGCACGTGCGACAATGTTTACATATACACGTGTGCATATTTACCACTATATCATCAAATTAAAGGGTGACGATTTCGGAGAATATTGGTAAATATTTTCCACCGCTCCTTCACGAGTTCTGCCTCCCTAGAAAAGCACTCCTGCCACAAAAAAAATTTGAACCATTGAAAAGGTCAGGGCGGTATAAAACTCATGAAGATACGTTTGCTTAGTTTCGGTCAAAATAACCTTTAAAACTCTAATTGAAAGAGTTGTTTATTTTCTCGGTAGTTCAAGGCAGCAGTCTACGGACCACCAAATCAATTTATCAGAATCGATCGATCTAAATACTGATACAAAATTTGTCGTCGTGAGGAACCCATAGAATTTATCGATGAGGAAATTGTAATCCTGATTGCAATTAGAGACCGGAAGTTCGTGGAGCAAAGTTCATATCCGGTCTCTATTTGATTTCGATAACGTATCTATTATATTATTTTATTGAGTTCTATTTAATAGTGGGAAATGAACCAAGAAAACAAATATTTTCGGTCCGTCAGACACGAGAAAAAGTAGTACAAATTCATTGGAATTAACTGCAACGTCTATGGTTGAATATCCCCGAAGGAAAACCTAGTTCGATTCCGACGGGCCGTTTGGCCGCATGATATAAATAAAAATTCCATAGAGGAAGAACAGCTGGAAACCAAGGCACGGTGCAACATCAAACATCAAACGTAGCCGAGACCGTAAAAAATATTTTTCACATTTCTCTTTCCGCTTTTTTGTTATTCTTCGTCTTGTACCGAGTAACCGCTGATTCTGAGTGACATTTTGAAATAAAAATTATTTAAATTGTCGGAACCATCGCTCGAGGAATACGAATTCCATCTCCTTTGTCTCTCCTCTAACCGAACTGTGAATTTCAACCAATGAAAAGAATAATCATAAGTACCGTGGCATGCGGTCATACATGCCCTCACCCGCCGTTCTCATAAAAGGGTATTTCTCTTTTGAAAAGAAACACTTACGCCGTTCTGTGACGTAATGTCTTCTATTCTTGTTGAACATATACTAATAACTGCATACAAACTAAATCATTTTGTGATGCTCTAAAGAATTAATTGAGACTTACCCCTGGGGTGCTTGCTTGTGGACCAGTCGGGTACTTCGTCCATTTCAATGTCGGCTCAACTGTGGTATCCAATATTACAACTGCAAAACAAAAAAAGTTACAAGTAATTTCTTGCAATTATATGCCAGGTATTATCATTAAAAATCAAAATGGTATTGATCTCCTTCAGACAAGTCAAAGGACTTATATACCTAAAGTACTAGAGTTATACAATACAGTGCTTATTATCATTTATTAATGACCCGTGAAATATCACACATTTCTGAATGTTGTTACAACATGTGCCTAAATGACCGTAACTTTACTTGTAAAAATCCTTTGTTTCAATGACACCAGCAACAAAGCCTACTAAGTTCCCTCTGAAGAATAAAATAAACTGCAGAACTGTCACTTCAATTTTTCTGGCTGGTGAAAAAGGAACTTTCGAGAAATAAAAAAAATCAAGGAAAAGGACAGAAGATCTCAAACCACAGAGAAGCCCACATACAATTCTACAAGACTGACAAAATGTCCAACGATAGAATATTCATGAGACCGACATACGCACTACATGAAGCGAAGTTGAAGCTGTGACAAGAGTGGAGACTAATGAAAAAGCTGAGGGATAAAAATTCTAAATGTGAAAATAACAATAATAAAAAGGCAGATCGGTTGTGTGCAGGGAGATAGGTAAGAAGGCGCTTACTTCAACCCTGGCAGAAAACTCCCATCGGAAACTTCATTTATTATTCAACGACTTCTTTTGAATGAGATCATCAAGGCAATAAGAAAGAGAAAAAGGCGTTGTTCGTGATGTCCCTGCCAGGAATAACCAATGACCTTGGGTAAATAGTAGCCTTCTCGAAGCGCATCCTAATTAGCTTGTTGACCTCCCTGCGTTTTTATCTCGTCGATTGACAAAGGACCACGAACAAAAAAAAAACGAGAGCAAAATGAAAGAGGCCCAGGTTGTCTGTGCCTTTATGTGAGCTGCAACCTAAGAACGAGGAAAAAAGTTTTTAAAAAAACAACAACACAACTAACTATACAAGGAAACCTTTAAAAGTGACGCTTCAACAGCAAAAAAGAAGAATTTTCCGAGTGAAAGCTGCGAGGGTGAACAGAAGATAGCTGAGCAGTGGCAGGAGAAAAAGAGAGAGAAAGAGAGAAAAGACGTGGAGTGAGTAAACGTCCAGGAGAAAGAGAAAAACTACACAAGATGAGTGGAAGGAGAAAGCCGCTTGAATCCAAGAGTTTGTCAGACGATGAACGATCGATACCACCGCAGACTGGGACGAGTGACTGGGATATGACGAGCTGGCAACGTCGATAAAAAGTGGAAGAAAAAACCTTTTCCCGTTCGACGAGATCCCCCAGCAGAGGAAGCGAAAAGGTTGAGCATCGGTTTGTCTCGACCGAGACTTTTGATTCTAACCAAATGGGTACTCTCTGAGTACTTGTTCACTAAAATAATTTTATTCTCCAACGCCTTATTTCCGAGTGAATAATTTGTGGTCAACATGAAAAAATAACGAAAAGAAAAACTTAAGTACCCGAGAATCGGTCCATTGATTTCGAGACGGTGGTGACCCTGAACGTCTGTCAGCAATTGGGTAGAAAGAGACGGGTACCAGGTAGTTTTGGAAAAGAAAAGGACACGCCGGATGCCCGTAATTTTTCACTCACAAACAAATAAAGCTATTCTTCCATTTGATTTCTTCTTCCGCAATTATTACTCCGCTGACGCACATGTTTCTGAAATTCTCCCTTTCTATTGTCTTTATTTTAGCTACTTAAAACTCCCCTGTTAAGTTAACAAATGAAATTAACTGCCTGTCACCTGACGAGGAGGGAAACAGAAACCCGTTGTCTACGTGAGGCAATCGAAGTGCTTTATTAACACCTTAAATATCAAACCGTAGTCGTGAAATAAGTCAGACAAAAACGGTGGGAAAACTAGAAAGTTGGGGCACATAACATTCACTAAAACACATATAAAAAATATACATACACATAGTAAAATATTATACTGGTGTTTAACAAATAATAAAATATAACAGGGCATAAATGTCTACAAGAAAATAAAATACCAATGATGTAAAACGTAACAATGTATTATTAAATATAAAATAAGAATTTTGGATAAAAGAGACATACAAGTAGAGTGTAAGCCTGCAAAAAATTACAGAAGCACAAATGATTTGTATAAGTGACAGTTTTAGAAGAATAAAGATAGAGAAAAGAAACTTCTGCAAATATCACAAAATCGAAACTGAAGGAAAACTGCCAAACGAATCGTTTAATAGGATAAGGAAAAGGTAAATCCGACGGACCGTGGCAGGAGAAAAAAAAGGCACGCAACGAAAAACCGTCGAGGGGGAAAGACAAAAGGTTCGTAGTATTCCTTTTCGAAAACTCCTGTCTCAGAGTAAAAAAATTCCTCTCTAAGCGAAAAACCTTTCCAAAAATTCCACCCATAAACAGTGATACACATGATGGCGGCAACTTTAAGCAACAGATTTCCCGTCTCCCCGAAGAAAAATTTATGTTAACAATTCCAACAGAAATTCTTGCCTTTTCTCCGTCTTAGTCTCGCTTACTTCATTCCAGTTCCTTCCATTTTTCCAGTTTTTTTGATTTATGAAACGTAGCAAAAAAAAGTTTATCCACTTTGGAAGTCGGAAACGGAAGTGCAATGCCTAATGAAGAAACAAAAACTTTCCCTGAGGTTAGAGAAAAAGTCGACCGAGAGATTTTTCTCGAGATGGAATCAAATCGAAGGGATTTCTCTTCAGGATTTTTACGGATTAGAACTTGGCCTCCTCCAAATGCCTCAAATACTTTATTTCCAGCTGAAACACGAAGAAACTGAGGGGAATTTTCCCAGAGGTGATGGAATCGGAGTTCGTTAATGATCTTATCATACAACAAATCTGGTGACAAAGAAGGGTGGTAGTCGTGAAATAATAACTGAAGCCCTCAATTGTGGTCCTCAGAGACTACATTAAATAAGCTTAAGATAAGGGATACAGGAACACAAAAAATATCAATAAAAATCTTCCAGGAATTGTCAAATCCTATAAAAGACTTCATTTTTGTGTGAATATAAAAACAATAACCAATATATACGGATAAAGCCAACACATTGTTAGACAAAACGTTATAATGTACAACTACCGGGGACTTCGAAGACCACAGTGTAGAGCTACAAAGAACAAAATTTAAAAGACTGGTAACCCTTCAAGAAAGAAGCAATATGCAACTTGTCTAAAATTGAATGACACTGTTAGAAGTAATACATATAAATAAGAATTGTTTACTTATGTACTCGTTGATTTTAAAAAATTCAAAAACACAAGTCAATTCATACAACTGTTAAGAAAAAACTCAACCGCCATTAGCAACGACTTTAAATGAATTTTGTAAAATTGTATGATCCCCAAATGGAAAAGAAGCAACTGGGAGAACAAAGGAAAAATTAATGTTAGACGAGGGTTGAATGAAAGGAACAAAAATAATCACCCATCTAACTAAATTAGACTAAGACAATAAGGTTGTAAGAAGTTGGATAGCAAATTTTTGACGATAGAATGAGAGCCAAATTAAAGACTTTCATTATGTTTTCCACGTAAAACAGAATGGGTAATATGTGAAATCAATTAAAATACATTTCATATGCCTCCAAAGAGAAATGTATGCATGTCCGGGAATACAGAACATATAGAAAAAGGAAAGGAAAGCAAGGGAAAAAATGCGAAGACAATTTTGGACAGATTAAAGTTTACGACGTGATATACGGAAGTTAATGACCTAGAGAAATGAAATAAAAGCAATAGATGATGAAAGCGGTGCAATATGTGAAGTCATGGAAAGAAAGTAAAGAACCCCATAAAAGTTTGGTGCGTTCCGAGGAAGGAAATAAAAATGTAAGACTGTTAACAAAGCAAATTAGAAATCAAAAGCCGAAAAACAAATTGATTAGTTGAAAACTAGTGGAAGCACCCCAAAATAGTTTCCTAGATTATCAATAACAAAGGGTGAGTGGCCAAAAGTAAAACGTCGTCAGAGTGAAAAACAGGAAAACAAAAGCAATAAGAAGTCAGGACTGACGTTTTGGGTGAAACAAACTATAAATTAGGAACGGGTTTAGACAAATTTACAAAGACCAGTCAAATTCGATAAAAACAAAGCTGGGAAGCAAAAAGAGCAGCAGACAATGTTATTAATGAAAGCTTGTTGAAAGAGAGAGCAAGCGGAAATCGTTTGAAAGTGAAAACCTCAAAGCTGGGAAGACAGAAGCAGCAAAAAACGAGCCAACTCAAAAATGTCAGCCTAACAAAACAACCTGAAGTAATGGCGTCTTCACCCAGATATACAACCATACCTTGAAAAATATTTCAAACTTTCTATATTTCTCAGGACCAAGACTTTATTGAGAAATAAAGAAAATCCTTCGCCCATTCTTTTTGTTACATTTAAAATAAGTTTCAAGTCTGCAGACCACCCACATCTCCCCGAGTAAGTTGATGGGGGGACTGGCGGCAAACTTAAATGCTTGAGAGAAGTTGAAGAAACTAAAAACAATACAAGTTGACCTGGAAATATTTCACAGCGAAATGGTTAACGATAATTACCTTGATCAGCTGCGACGTTGTGGACTAGCAGCCATACAAGGAGCAGCAGCAAAAGACACTGCAGCGCTGACGGGGTGGCAAATCCCATCACGGTGTTCCTCCTCAAATTTTCAGCGACCAGTGGGAGGTCGCCGGGATTGAAGTTTCGCTATCACCCGTGCCACATGTCTCTACCTGAAAAGAAAATAAACTTTAGTTGCAGAAGAAATACGTCAACTACTTCACCAATAAAGGAGGTCGGGTCATCGTCACTCCACCGTAAATTTACTTAAAAACCAGATGCTCAATATAATGACAAATTTGATGGGAATAGGGAAGCTAAAACCCAAGGTTTAAATCTCGATAGTTTCAACAAGTCTTCTTGATCTGACATTACACATCATACCTCTGTATTGGGTGTAAGAAAAACTAACTATGAGAATCAGTGTTCAATGCATCCCCCGTTTACCATCATTGCGGCACCGCAACATTTTTCAATATCATTTTATGTTTAACGTATACATTCCTCCTTGAGTCTTTGCCTTTTAATTTTGTGTTTGGTATGCTTTTCACAACAATACCACATTTATATTGCTTATCAATTGATAAAATTCTATCACCTTCTAGACGAATAGCCCTTCTTTTACTTCATTCTCATCGGCGACACCTACAAACAAGCATAGTAACGCCCCACTTAATTAAGCCCCACTTAGTATCACCATCACCATTTTCGTGCTATCCGATTGTTCCGGCTATCATATTACCCCATCATCGGCGTGATACACCCACTTCCTCTATCCCACTATCCGATAAGTCACCTCCACCCCGCCGTTACGATTATTTACGTCCTTCGCAGGCGCCATGCAACCATAATACACTGTAAAGTAAATTCATTCAAACAATAATACACAAAACGTAGTTCGAGAGTAGTACGGCTGCCACTACCACCCCAAACATTTCGTTCCTTGCATAAACAGCAAAAATTGATTTCGCCTTTGTTTAAATACAATATGTAAATGTACTGCTGTGGTGACGAATGTACGCAACTCCCAACGCACCGGATCTACCCTTCGTTCTTTGTGGTTCCTAATCTAATTACTGTATTCACCCTTCGACAAGTTTGTGAAATTTGAAATTCTTTGCAGAATGTTAATTTTATCTAACAATCCCAGACGAGTAACAGCAAATCTAGACCTAATCCTTATGTACAAGACTATCCCACTCCATAGACCTAAACCGGCCGTGCTTATTCTAAATTCCAATTCACCTGCCTACCCATGTTGCGCAGGTACCCGAACATTTCAACGTCAATCAAAACGTCTAACGGGTTCACTTTACAAATTCTACCAAAAACAATACGCGGGAGCAACGACGTGGAAAAATCCCATGTTTGAACACTGGTAAAGTCTTACATAAGTTCCTTTTGCTCCCCTAACTCCCGATCGGATGGTAACTCCGATTTCTTCTGCATCACTTTGACGTTTCGCGTTTTCATCGAGTCGGAAAGTAATCGGAACAAAGACGGGGAATCTCAAGAAAAATAGATTGAAAAAGATGACTAAACTTTAGGCAGCAGAAAAAAAATTTCAATTTCCATATTACTGCTTGCGGTTTTTAAACTACCCATCTGAATGACTGTGGCCGCCACGTCGGTGACGAAAACGACTCTAGCTCTGACTAATAAACCTCATTTGCGACTGACGAGACACCCATACAGACGAAACCCATTAGAATGTATAAAAACAAAACCGTGACCAACGAGAGTTCAAAGGTCGCGTGAGAGGACAGGTACGGTAAAAAGGCGGGTGACAATTACTTTGTGATCCAAAGAAGAAAATTTCCTAACGTTCAATTTCCAGCAACGGGGGGATTGCAATGGTCGGCCACGAAAACCCGAACCCAAGGCAACAAATACACCAAGACTATTAAGTTTATTTATTGCCACGATTATAATTATAATAAAACATAATATTCTTCGTAATATATTACTCCTACATTCTGTGAGAGAACCTGATTTCTTCTTTTTCGCCATTATGGATTTAGACTGCCGGCTCGGGTCGACCACTACTTTATGCCCCGGATTAAATGAATTTGACCGTTTTACGGATTTTAGCGTAACAATAGACTTTTCTAGAGGATTTCGACAGGTTCTGAGACACCTCGATCCTTCTAACGGTGTCCTGAACCTGTTAGCCTACCGATACCGTAAATTTCCGTTTTTAAAGATCAAACGTAAAGAACCAAAAACCACTCATGAACCGTTGGAATCACAACTGTTTACTCCTCTTTGAATTTCTTTTATCTACTCTCGTTCATACAATTTGACAAGTATTATATATATGTTTCCAATTATTTCAGTTCCCAAATATAAATTATTGTTTGCAGTATCTTAAGGAGCCTTTTGATTTGGAATCATCGGCCTATTTTTCTGATTACGGATAGGTTCTCATTTCTGTTCATACTCTAAAAGTTTCAGATTTCACAGGTTCCTTTGTACAAACCTATGAGACGTTTCATTTTTGTATTTTACTCTAAGTTTTCCCCCATCGAATGTGAATATCTGCAAAATACTCAGCCTGGAAAACCTTTCTTCTTGTTCAATAAAACTGATTCTCGGATAACAAACGGCCACCAGCACCTTTAATTATTTTCCTGTATTAGACCCGACAAACCAAAACTTCATGAAGAATTGAGAATCAAGAATTTTGGGACATTCGATAAATATGACCTATTGAAGTGTTGAATTAATTTCAATCCAGGGGGTGGGGCCACGACATCTTTGGCCGTTAGTCAGTGCCCAACTCTTATTAAACTATTAATGTAACTATAATAAATTAATTTGGCCTTCTCAAACTATAAAAACAAAAACGTTTTATCTCCTTTGTTTTTCGTACCCACATACATATTACACACCATAAAAAGACCATTGCAATCGAACCTGTAGCCGAATGCCTTCCTACGCTCATTTCCGTTTTATATTAATAACTCCAAATTTATTTGATATATAGCTCACCCCCTTATGTAATTATTCAAAGGAAGTAATAGGAAACTTTGCGTGGTCAGCTGGTTTCTCGCAGCGTTTGTATAATACTAACAAGTGTTCTCATGAAGGAAAAAAAATTAAAACCGAGTCGAATTAATTGGCAACTGTGTTGTCCGTATTGTGTAGAACTGTAAAATGTCTCGCAGCAGTCCACTGTAACAACTTCGAGGGATATTAAGCCTACAATAAGAATAGCTATAAACTAGGTTGCAACATAACAAAATTTTGCGACCTCTGGATAACGGCAAGAAATAAAAAATGAGAACAAATTTACTGTCAAATGAACTTAAGTGACCTAAACTCATCGTATGATACGTCTAAAATAAAAGACACATCATTAGGGACAATACAATTAGGAGTTCATGCATTGTAAAAGCAAATGTTCTACCGCAAGCAACTATTTAAACTGTAAAAAAATTTGCATTGACTTGTCGCAAACATAATTGCACGCATATGTTTTATATTAAAATTACCTCATGTATAAAAGTTATCACATGTAAATTACTTTTACGACATTGTTGATATTTAGAAGACACATCTTGTGACAGGTATCCGTTTATAGAAGCACCACCTGCGGGGAACCGGCACTCTGGGAAAAACTTTCAAAGTGCTCTCTTGTTCACAGCACAGCAAATATTATCTAAGCGTAGAGAGAGAAGTCATAAAGTTCCTTTCCTTCGGGACATCAAACCGCGTATCGGAGGTAATATGTCAAGTTAACCGAGACAGTTTTTATTAACCGATTATTACTCAGCTACCACAAGGCCGCTGTCTCTCCGTGTCTAACAGTCACATCAATGACGTCCCATGACAACTCGAATCCGACCTATTTAAGATACGCGGTATATTGTGCAATAGTGTTAGTTTACCGGAAATATTGCTATTAAAATGTTTTATTCCGTATGCATTTTATACTGTAACAGCTTATATGTCCCGGTACACCGCTTTAATACCTGTATCTTCCGCTAAATAGCCCGATATACTTTGGCAATTCGATCCGGTGGTCGTTTAACCACCACATCGCCAATTATGTATGCGATTGGTGTTCTGCCCAGTGTTGTTGTAGTATTCGCAGGATCCAATGACCATTAACTTTACCTTTAACATGGTAGTCAAGCGTTTAATTTATATATATATATATTTTTTCCTATCTTGTATGTATCTGACAAGTTGTAGAAGTAAACGAGATTGGCTCGATCAAAGAATCTCGTTTTGAACATGTTTCTCTAACTCTGTTTCTATTTAAATCCGAAAAATAGCACTGGAGAGAAGGAAGGACGACAAAAAAACAACACATAATACGAAACAGAAACTACGAAAGCTGGTCAACTTGTCAATCAAGTTCTCAAAATCTTCAGGGGATTTGAGGCAGCGGGACCGCCTGAGAAGAAAAGCTATTTTACTCATAGTTACTATTAAACCCACGAGCATTTATAATTAAAACAGTAATTGTAAAAATTGTTCTTGCAGTCGCTGGCTCGAGTCGTATTGTGAACCTGAACCGGCCAGGTGCCGTCTCACAGAGACCTTGGCTCCGGTGATTAAAAGTCCAGTCGAATGTCCCAAGTCAAGTGGTTCGCTCGATCCGAACCAACGAACTTGAAACAAAGGAAAGCACCCAATGTGACTCAATGGCGGATATTCGTAACGAATCCAGGTAGGAGACAATTCCTGTGATAGGCGATGATGTGTTACGCGAAAACTATTCCAAACTATTCCGTTCATTAATATTGAATCCCCGTTCCACGGACGCTAAACCGACTGTTTACTTAACAAGAAGACAAATCGCGAACCGTATGGTTCTTTTATGTATAGAATTAGGAAGGTCAAATAAACCGCCAATTGAAAAGCAATACTTCTGCTTAAATTTTTGAACTAAAATATAAGTTGAAATACGAGTAGAAATAAAATCCCAAATAAATACACAGACAAAACAACGGATTTCTATTTGGAAAGATGGTTAGGTAACACCTTGTCGCCGGTCCGATAGGTGAATGAACACACCTGGCACAACACCTGATGACAAAGTTAGCTTTTACAACTCCCACGTGTTCACTTTCGATACCAATCGCATCGAATCGAATCAATTTATCGAAACGGTTATGATCACGGTTGTTTTGTGTTTCCTATGGCCACGGACACCTGATACGATTGATTAAAGTTTGATTTTGATTCGGGCGCGGACCCCGTTTGTCCCGTTCAAGTAAAACTACCGTCATGCTGACAATTGCATTAACAAAGATTCCTCTTACTTCTTCACAGCATTCGGTTGTTGACCGAATCTTATTGTGTTTGAGGTGAACGTTCGGTTTTACGCGGATGTGAAGTTCAAATATCGCCGACCTGCTTTTTTTCATACTTGCATTTAGCTGGAAGGCTAAACGTGTTCTCTGTGTTGGTCAAGCGAATCGAAAATCAGTCTCTGCATGTGAATTTCCTATTAACCATTATGTTAATGGAAACCGTAGTCAGGACCTTTGCTTCTACCACCTGCATCGTCAACAGAACACGCAGGGTCGGCACAAACGATTTTCCTGTTTTATACAAATGAAGTTTGTCGACAGCCTACTTGACACAACAGGAATAACACCAACAGATGTGACGGACATGATAAATGACTTATAGGCGTACACTGATTTTACCGCCTCAAACTTGTAGCCTTTCACATATTTACGTGCATAAATGCATGCACACGCGTACTAGATTACCATCACAAAGGATTCCATTTCCTGTATATTCAAAACACCGATAGTAAATCACTGGTTTAAGTAGTTTTAAAGCAACGAACCTGACCATACCCATTACCACACTATTACTATAATCATATAAGCGGTTGACACTTTACGACAGCCAACTCCTTCCAAGGTGCTTCCTTAAACTGCATCACAAATCCCTGTATTTTTGCCTCGAACAACCAGCCTACCTATTTAAAGCTGCCACCTAAGAGTCTCCGTAAGAATGGCGATTTATACACACCATCAGATGTCACATGTTTTATTAATGCACATAAAATTTCGGGTCCCCAACTATTCGACTCCTATATATCTTCCACTCCGTTTCGGGCCTGGCAACTGCTTTAGCCTTTCATTCGGAACGAAGAAATTTCCAAGAGTCTGATCCATTTAGTTGAACATTCCAGTATATTTCATTAAACTATACAACACGGAAGGACTGCTCCCCGGTGAGCTTTTATTTCTTCAGGTATTTAAACACAGAAAACAGCAACTGCGATTTTTAAAAGTTCAAGCGAGAAATAGTTTTTTTGTTGAACTTATCGATCAAAGAAAAGGTCGTTAACAGCTGTGAAAACGATTAAATGAAATCTGTACCACATGGTAAGTCCTTGCATCCTACATCCTCATGTCGATTTCTCAAACCTACCTCATACTTTTACTGACGGTCGAATGGATTTGATCCGTGGAATTTCACTTCTGTTTCATTTACTCTGAAGGTCGAAAAATAGTACACTACACTACAGACTTCAGGTCCTCCTCAGGGCACTGCTACTTTCTGGATTTCACTGCCATTACAAGAAACAATCATTCTTTTCAAATTATCAGTACAACGCGAAACAGAACATCCCCCACAGCGTCACCAAACCCTGGGAAATACGTTTTAACCGCAAACTCCGGCAAAACCATTGCTACATAAAACGACTTATTTAGTAATAAAAATAGTTCGCTTCTAAATTATATGTTACAGGTAAAAGTATATCAAAAGAAACAAGGAAACGTTTATCGATGCGACGGCGTAACACAATCGAACGTTACGTTTTGGATAATCGAGAATGGAAACTACAACAAATACCGTGGAAATGTTACATGCTTAGAAAGTAAGAAACAATTGAGCATTGTTATATTCCACTTCACAAATTACATGATGTAGATGAATTAATGTCGCACTTCCATATAAATTCAACCTTCAAGTGTTGACATGTTCAAGCGAGCTGAGAAAACCAGAAATCAAAATGCAAATTCCCGAAGGATGGATGGTACCGCTTTGGCTTATTTGGCGCAGGTACCACCACCTGCTCATAGAAAGACAATGGCCACCAAAAAATTAAGTCATAATAAAATTCTCAACCACTTTCTGTCAGCCATTCGGAGAATGCCGAAAATTAGACTTCCAACTTGGGCGTCGACGTCAAACTTATTTCATAGGCAACAATAGATAATAAATCACTAGTAGAAAACCAGAAGCAACGGAAACTTTTCAGCGAAACTTATTTTTGTTTACACCTGTGACAAGGAGAAATCACAACTTAACGAGAAACAAATTAAAATTTTTCAGAATCAAGTGATTACCCGTGCGAGAACAATTTGAAAACTTTTGACAATGCAAATTTTTCCTCCTGTTGCAGCATAAACCCTACTAAATACTTTTACGTAGGACAAAAAAAAACTTTCCAAAGTTGAATACCTGTAACTTAACTTGAGAATTAACCGTCGGTTATTGTTTTACCAGTTTTGAACGTTTAAGGAGTTTCAAGAAGTCGATGCTTGTTGAGTACTTCTACATCCAAAGAAGGCATCCTGGATGAGTAAGTGTTTCGCATTGGAAATTGATAACAATTCACTTCCAACTTATTTCGTTTTTTTCCCTCTTCAGGTGTTCGACCTTGTAATTAAATCGATTAGTTGGTAATTGCCTAATTTTTGAGTTACACGCAATCACTAAAAGGGTAGATAGCTTAATGCCTTAGAAGTTCCCAATCCATGTGAGAAAATACCTAAAGCCCTACCTTCTCTAATTGTTTCGAAGAATAATACTCGGTATCAGAGGAAAACACAAGAAAATGCCAGTAGTCATTACCGTGAAGTAGGAAAGCAACTGTTCGAATTTTATGCTAATTACGAGCTTCGCAGAAATTGTCGTTCTTTTAAGCTTAGTCAAACAATCAGAGAGAACTGGTTTCCACTTTTCGTATGACTAACCTTCTCTCTCCTATTACTTTCCCTTGAACTTACACTGCAACAACTCCTTTGTTCTTTTATTTGGTATTTAATGTACATTTTTCTTTGCATTTAGAAATTGCAGATTGGCGTAACGCCTATCGACTGCATGTTTAACAAATTTTAATTCGCTTCTTGCTTCTCAGGGACATTCTACTTGAAAAACAACACTGGTTTGCCTTTCTTTTAATTCTTCCTCGCACTTGCCTACCACCCGAACTTCCTTTTAAACATTGTGTACATACCAATTATTTTCTTTCAATTCAAACCTTTCACCGTAAGTTTGCCCAACCATTTCTGAAATCCTTTGTCATCCAGTTTTACTTCACTATTTTATTTTTTCTTAATTTCACCGATTATCCTGTAGTAATCTCCTATACATTTAATTCCATGCAACACCTTCCAAAACCTACATAAAGTAATTTAAGAAATTAGACTTTCCAAGAGCTCACAACGAAAGGGGGAGATATAAAATTCTTCAAATTCTGCTATGCATTCACTAGGGAAGAATTATAGCATTCTCAGTGACAGTGTATATTATGTTGCACAATCCAACCCCTTAATATTCTGTGACATTCGACTTAACACTATTTGAGGGAGCCTGTTATTAAGACTGATGCCTTCCACTTCTTAGGCTCTAAATTACCAAAAGTGGAATGCATCCCTAATAACTTTTACTCACTGCCACAAAAGTTTCAGCAATTTCTCATTGGAGGACAAGTGTGGTGATGTATGGTTTCTCAACCTTTATATTAGCCCGATTACCGATTTGAAGAAGAAATGCAGGGATATCAACTCTGAATTTTATGGTTCATAGTCTACCTCTTACCCATCACAACTGGTACGACTCTAATCTTTAGGATATCTTTCCAGAGCGAACCCTCAGTGTTATACATTTCTTTTCGTGACTCTGAATCATTGTTTCACCCGTTGGCAAACATGAGTGATAAAATTTGAGTTCGATGGCCCTCATATTGTCCTACTCCTTTCCTTGTCAGATCCTAAACCCTCACTCTACCAATTACCAACTTTCCATGTCACTTATCTGATGTGACCAGGCAAAAGGGTTAACTCATAAAACACGGCAAACTTTTCTCCCGGATTTCGCCAGCCCGCTTTTAACAAATTACCATCGAACCCTTGTGTGCAACCCTGCCGACGCCTCTTTCATCCCCGGATCCAATTCAAAAACTGATTACCATAAGGCTCGTCCGGACCATCCCTTTCTTCGTGTCCTGTCCGTGTCCGGGCCGGGCGAAAAAAGGTGAGAGCCTGTGCGAACAGGGATAATGGCGGATCATCGATTGCGACATTTATGTACTTCTCATGCACGACACGACTTTCCCGGGAGCAAAAACTAAAGGGAAAGATGCGAAACTCGTGAGTCTTTAGCGAAAAACCAATTTTCTTTGACTCATCCCTGCCAGCCACCACCGATTTCTTTTCTCTAAACCAAACCCTTCGATTAAAGTCAACAAATGTTATATCGAAAATTCGGTTACGCAGAACACGATCGAGACACGCCTCATTTCCGAAAACATCCTCACCCACATCGAGCAAATTGTTCGATGAAAATGATGGTGATCAATACGAGAATGATGATGCCATTGATGATAGTGCCTTAGGGATGTGTCCATCTGTTTGGTGGATGAACCGCACTTTTACCATTTCCTATCCCAACGATCAACACACTCCGAAAGTATGAAATCATCGGATTCAGCCACACAGGACAGGTTGAGCAAATCGGATGAGTCAGCAGTTACTTCGACAAAGTATACCAAATCAGCAACTTAGTTACGTTCAAAGAGTTTTCTAAGTATTTTGACAGTAAATGAAATAGTAATGTAATATAGTATTCTTTTCTAGCATCAAATTATACTTAGATGTATACGTACATAAATATATCGCATCAAATAATTAATTTCATGCTTGAGTACCGCCACTGCACTTCTATTAAATAATTTTTACACGGAAACATCCTCAACAAAGCAGTTACCCGCATTATTTATAAAGAATTCGATACAATGCAGGATTAGTATGCAAGAAGCTGGAAAGTTGACGAGCAAACACGATCACACAAAAAGGTACCCGCATCGTACCCGGATCATACACGGCAAAACCTATACAATACTCGAATAAACTTCATCAAAACATCCTGTACTTGGAATTTGAGCATTAACATTGGCCGTTAAACAACATAATTGCCAGGTGGCCACGAAGGAAGGATGTAAGCCTCTCACTTTTCGTAAAGGTCTCCTAGAAAACGAAAATTGCAACCATCGAGAATGCCTTGGTTGCCAGCCCTGACGAAAAAATTCGCCCGAGGTACACCGATCAATTCACCCATACAAAACACACATGTCACCCCTAATCAATGCGCAACTCCTTAATTTCGGGTTGTTTATTATACCTGAAAATTAACTTAAACACAGGAATTCAGACGATATTAATGGTCTTCTCCGAAATCAAACTTATTTTAATCGTGGATAAAACATTTTTTCAATATTATTTTTAAGGAGCGGCGACTCTCCCATCGAGTGAATCGCTCAAAAAAATTACTTTTCTCAAGGCTTTGATCCAACCTATCATTCAATGAGCAATTAATAATCGACTGACCGAATGACTCAGATATAAACGTTTCAGTTTTCTGGCACCACCACTGTAAATTATCTGCAAACCCACTATGGGAACCACCACCGTAAATCTTCTTCTCCGACTCGCTGAAATAACTCGACCTACCATTATTTTACTATATTTAAAAGTGAAACGAAATTTTTCCGCACCCATAAACCATACACGGGGCAATTACAGTCCCTGCAACTAGCTCGAACCCAACATTAAAAGATTTAACCCTGTTAATTATATTAAAAAGATGCGATTAAAATATTGCGTGGAAAAGCTTTAGGACGTGCCGAAATACTCCTTTCCGCGAAATTTGGGCATACAACGATTTTAGGTAACGATTTAGGCAAACAATTTAAAGTGATTCTTATTCGGATGACCGTGGCTAAACCATGGCGAAAACGTATTCACTCCTACTCCTGTTCGACCCGACTTCACCTCCGGTGCACCGATCATCCGAGAGCCGTAAAAACCTGAAAACGATTCCGAACCGGGTTTCATCTACCATCTTGAACGGTTGAACACAGTT
This sequence comes from Polyplax serrata, assembly GCA_037055365.1. Taxonomy (NCBI): domain Eukaryota; kingdom Metazoa; phylum Arthropoda; class Insecta; order Psocodea; family Polyplacidae; genus Polyplax; species Polyplax serrata. Next base: position 1,170,640 of record JAWJWE010000044.1, read on the forward strand.
TACATCTCATCCTGTTTGTTACACGATAACGAGATGAGGTTGTGCACATAAAAACACACGGGATACAAAGTATAAATCTTAATCGTGCCACCTTAATTAACGCACCACGACCGGACGATCTCCAAGTCGCCTTCTGAAGCAGTCAGAGTTTCCAATTGCTTTCAACGGCTCAACTTGTCGTGCAAAAAATATTTACGTTTAGGAATTTAATAACAATAAATTTAATGGAGATCAATGGCACTTCACAATTCCTAAAATGCCTGAAGAATTTGGAATAGTCTCGTGAAACAACATTGTTCTAGCTAGCTGCCCAGCAACAAAAAAACACATAATCGCATTACGATTCTCATAAAATCTTTTACCGTACTAATTTACTTCCAAGTGTCCTCCGGTACAGTGTTCATCCTAGCCATACATATTATAACAGCCGAGCAAGAAAAATGCTTGTGCAATTAATTCGAACTTAATACCGAAAAATGTACATGATTAAATGTCATTTTTTCAGAACACGAGGACAAAATAAAAATCCACATTCGACGACTTATTGGAGGTTTTCTATTGGTCTAATCATTTTGAAATGATCATGTACTTAGGCGTCGTGCCCAACCTGAAGCACACCGTTTCTTAACTAAATGTAAAATACGAGTAAACAAGTCGAGTTGTACGATCTTGTACCACCGGATGGTAACAAGAATTCGGTACTTGAAGCACATCGATTTTCCCAGCAAGATAAGACATCGAAGTGTTAGTCGAGTTACGCTCCAATTACTTTAATGTAAATATATGTCCAAACACAGAATTAAAGGTAATTCTTGCTATTTTTCACCAAAAATATGTGTTGTTTCTTTAGCGGCGTGCTTCCGCCATTTCGTGAGAGCATTTACCTACAAGACGGTGGTGGAAATAATCGCGAAATAACTGATGCACGAAATTCTACATAAGAATCCGATCGGTTTTATTAAATTTAATGCGCCCTCAAACCTATGCCTAAAATTAAACTCATGGGTGTGATGTCTAACCCAAAAACGCAGAACTCACGTGAAGACATCGAGGTGGAAATATTGAAATTTTATAGGTCGATCATCATCGTCTTCATTATTAGTATTAGGTTGATGGTGGCGACGTAGATGATGATAACACAATATGCTTTAATAATTACGGCCAGAAACTAATATTAGGATTTCTCAGGAAAGTGATGATACCGCCGAGGCCTAGAATTAACACCGAAAACGCAATTTGGTTACCGAAAGAGCAATTACCCACGGATTCGTATAACGGAGGAAATTAATCGATTCGGTGGCACGAAAAATTCCGTTTTCAAATTTAACGAATTCGTTGCTTTCAAATACCAGGAGTGAAAATCAACTTGTGACGAAATGCGAAGGTATTAAGGTACACTCTACACACACGTCTAGAGGTATCAAGACACAAATTGGAAACCTGTAAGAGGTAAAATAACTTTGTTGGCAAACCTAATAGAATGAGTAGCACCATTTTAGTTCCCGCGTACGATCCCTAAAGGTACAAGTCATACAGATGTTTGCAAAGAAATGAACGCTACAAATTGAACACGTCTTTCTATAAGATGACCTTTTACAATGACTTTCTTAAGAATTTCCCTGGATAATAATAACGACCACGACATTGAGAAGCTGACTTGCTACTTTTAAAAATGCCAACTTATAAACAAATACATAAGTTATTATAACTATTATATCTGATTAAAATTTTTGTTATTACTTGGAATACTATTAAAAAAAATACCTTTATATTTATCAACATTTTAATGTGCTGACCACTTTTTAAATGTAAATAATGAATACTCATTCGAGTAAAGAAGCAGATTAATACCAGGGCACCGTCCAATAACTAAAACTCGACATTCTGAAAATGAACAGAAAAACTCACTTTGAGGCAATTAAAGTATGAATTTTCCACATTGAATACAAACTACCCAAGTATTCATCAATAAATTAGTTGTTCGCATCTAAATCAGCAATATTTGGTTCACGTCTAAATATTTTCAAGAAACAAACAAATTCTTCAGTCCGCGAAAAATTACCCGGAGAAACTGCTTTCTATGTCAAGCCAAATTAACGACATATAAAATACTACCCATAACATGTATCAATAGTAACCAGGAGAAATTCTGAGAGTCTAAATTGAACTCGAGTGTTCCAATTAGACATCTTAGACTGAGAAGTTACACCGCGTACCAATTAATTAGAATTGTACCCCCAACTCAAATCTTATTGTTCGTTTCTAACTACAGTACAAATACCGTTATTAACAATGAGAACGCACTTATTAGGCGGAACAATAAATAAAATAAATAAAACTATTAATAGGACGCAAATACCTGAGACGAATTTAAATAACCTAGGAGATCAATCAGAAGGAAATAAGAAAAATTCTATTAATTGAGATATAATGGCGAATTTCCTTTTGAATTATTAATTTCCGTAATTAACTCTGCTTATTTCCGATAACTTACTGGGTTCCTTCAATTTTTCAGTCTCTGATGGCATTACCGCGACCTATGAACACTCAGACCCGAAACGGCACCAAACTCTTTTACACACATGGGCTATCTTCATTCCTTTCACTTAATTGTGAAGTGAGTACACAGTTATCCCCAGACATCGGTCATTTACTTTCAAATCCAAGTTACTCACGTGGCATCTAGCAAACTGTATCGAACCCCAGGCCATTGTCACCCGATATTTTTCTGTCTTATTCCTTTGACAAATTGTCAGTAAATAATCGAGTAATAGTTCTTAATAATAGGAACCGTCGTCAAAGGTGGAAAAAAGAGGGTGATGTCTCCGAAAACCCAGATTTGTATTTTATACATACAAAGTTAGTATTTCTGGAAACGACTCGCACAACAATAGGTCTATTGTTCATGGGTGAGAAGACACGTCGGAATGCCGTCAACGGACTCTACAAATCCCAAATACCCCTAGGTAATTGTTTCTTATTTGCACACCCTGGTTCCCTTATTTCATTCAAATACATTGTACCCTCACTTCCAAGCTTTCTAGATCAAGAGATGATCCGATTTGATTGACGAAGTAAACAACTACCCAACATTTTGATTGATTTTCAAGCTCATCAACACGTGTCATTCTAATCCATCATCATTATCGTTTCGGATCATCTATTGTTGCCCAACACATGGTGCAGTTATGTGCTCTAACTTTATTTTTTCTTCCATTATAAATGGTAATTCAATAATATTACATGTTTTAAGAGCTTAACCCCGATTTTGAACGATCAGGAAATATTACAACTTTCTCAGGCAACGAGATCTGAGAAAACCATTTTCACATCCCAGTGCAATACTCCATGTGTTGCCTCAATAAAAGCTAAATTAAGCAACCTTACCCACTTCCGACACCATAAAATTTAACTCTCCAATAAATAGGGCACTGTTTTTTTAATGGGCTTAGGTACATGCTACGAATTCTTACTTAGAAACGCGGATGATTAAGAGCACTTTTATTTCTTATATATAAAGTTATTTGAGGTCAACCTGCCAGTTCTCCAAACGCTAAAAAAAAAATACTTTTACGACACTCTGCTTGGTAATTAGAGATGATGCCAAATCTAAAATTAATTATCTCTAAAATACCATTTGATTGTGTATAATCAGAGCTATTCCCCTGTTTTAAACCAACGTACACAAAACCAACATATATTATGTGTTTATATGCATAAATGTGCACAATACATAAAAATCCTTTATGTCTTTTAATCCAACAAATTCATATTCACAAAGTCAGTTGTTTCAATACGTTTTCACAATTAATTGATGCTCTTCATTATGTATTTATAAATCGGCGTCCCGCTTCAACAAAGTAAATCTATCAATTATATTTCCCATTCGCGTTTAATCCTTTTCCATTTCCCTTTAAACCTTTCTGTGTTGGAAAGTTCAAAGTACAAAATCGCAGGGGAGTGTCAACCGAGGCAACCGCACGCAACTCCTTCATTACTTAATACTTTTCTTTTCTAGATCATTCCTTCCTAATTCCCATCGTTACGACGACTACAAAAACCCTCCAAAATGATGAATGGAAAGCAGAGTAATAAAAACCAAAAAGGAATCCCAGCCCTTGAGGTAATAAAACTATTTTCTTATTTTGATTGAATCCAAACACGACTACGGACTTTTTTGGGGGACCCATTGCGGACCAGGACATGGAACATGTTTGCATTTCTGGAATATCATGCACGCCCAGACCCGTCGTCCGCAGGCCACATGCCGTTCACGACTGTTAATAAGGCGTCCCTATAAAATATTTTTAGTATCATTAATGAGAATTTATTTCTTCGTGACTACCCGTATGCTATACCGTGCATTTTCGAGGCTCCGGAGTAATGTCGGACATGCATGTTCGACTTCTCAACGACTAGAAAGCATTAGTAAACGAAAGCAATTCCATTCCGAGTCATATTAAATTCGAAAGGGATGGAAAAAAAATTTACTTAAATTAAATTGACTCAATTATAAAAGTTTGCTTTCTTTTCCCGATTATTAATGCGAAAATAAATAAATAAATAAACAAACCGTTTAGTTGGTTCAACCATTTTAATATTAGATTTGCATCTTGACTGCTCCGTTCCTTGACTGCAACGCCTACCGCCCACTTTTCATCGAGCAGAGCAGCCTTACATTTCGCACACGTTTCTTGTTCTAATTCGCAAATTAACGCAAATTTTCATGATTAATGTACCAGAGGTTGTATATGACAAACGCCGCTTCCCCGTTTCCCGTTCCCTGATTTTATGGGAATACAACCGGTGGGTTAGTACACCCCGTGGACCTGTCAAACTCTGATACAACTTAATAATTATGAATCTAAAGTTCTTCCATCACCGAACTTTCGTAAAACAAATTAAAATCAATTGTCGCTTTTATTAAACGCATTTTGCTAATGAATTTTAATTTGGACAATTCGAGGGGACCAACTTGCATATATTTAGTCATTGGAAGTTCCCAAACGCCAAGCGACGTGTTTGAAAAGCGCAAATTCCATACTACCTACCCCGTTTCGTTCGTTCTGTTTGCTCTCATGTCTCTCGGTATCCCACGCTAGTCGAAACACCGGAAAACCAAAGAAAAATAACAGTTTTCCCTGCGGGGATACGCAAACGAATGATATATGGCCCAAGAATTGATTTGTTCACTTTTTAACATTCGAGCTTTTCCAGTCAGGAACACCTCCTCATAAATTTTGAAAACCCGGTGTGCCGGCGGAGGCAACGCGATAGCGGACAAACGGAAACGTGCACGGAATAACCCAAATTTAACCCTCGAATGGTAATGTGATATCCATAAGCAGACAAATAATGTTAAGACGTCGTGGGAACTTTCATTTGATTTTCCCTTTCGATTACACAAATGGGACAGTCAAGTCATTAGGCCTGGATGGACGGATGATCACCAGGTACCTACACGTAAAACTGACTCCGTGACCTCTGGCTGATTCCTATCATATAGACGAGGTAATACGCATAACTTGCTTCTCATTAAACGGAAAACCTCAAAGTTTTTGCAGTCCAGCCTCTGTAAAAATGGGAACAAGAGTTTTGCTTCAACGTAAACGAAATGACAGTTACCAAAACAAGAAGCCATCGCCCTCGAAATACTGTCAACCTTTATTTACAGTAGAAACGAAAAAAGCTTGTGCTACACTGAAGCGCATACCTAACTTTAAACTTTCCCACAAAGAGGTATTTGCCTACGTCATATTGGTTTCCCATAATCTTAGCAACTGGCTTTTTCTAAAAGAAAATCAAAGATAGGGTGAAAGAACATTCTGCAATATCGCACTAACTTTGGTTTCTTTCAACATTGTCAATATCGCTCACCCATCTACCTCACGCCATTATTTTTTTTACCAAGGAGGACTCTTCAAAATTTTTTCTATTTTTTCAGCTTAACTTAACTTCTAACTGAATTTCATGTTGCAGCCAATTGATGTTCTCGTAACAAAAGCCGTGCAATTACACGGACGAACGGACTGAGTGCAATTTACAGAAGAATAGAACAAGTGCCAGGCAAAAGGGTAGAAGAGAGTGAATCTTGAAGGGAGAACCCCCAGCAAAGAGAAATTCCCACATTCTAATGAAAAACCAACTTTACGAAAACAAAATAAACATTGGGTCGAAGATGAGATTCGTGTTATCACAAAAAATCCCGCTTCTTAACAACCACGCTGTTGATTAATATGCGAGTTAATAGATTTTCTGTGGCCCATCACATTTCGGAGTAACACGAGTCGAACCATTCCACACGAAATACTCTACAGATCAATACAACACAGTTAAACACAATTCCCGCTGAACTTTTTATTCTTCCACGGTTTCTCCATGTCACTCAATATACAACAGTGTAACTGTGTATAAAACGTTTCCGGGCCCGATGCACCAAAATGCATCACCATCACCAAGCTGCAACAATATTCTTCCGGATCCTTAGGACCGTTACCCTTATATCATTCTCAATAGACGAAACCATCGAAGGAACCGTAAGCTCAATTTCAGTTAAATCACAAAGGAGTACTATGGCAATCAGTTTTCTCAAATTACTCCACGTTTGATTTGAGTCAATGCGGGAAAAACCCTGGCGGAAAGGCAGTTGAAGAAAATCTTTACGACGTCACTTCGACACGATTCCCAGCCAGCAACTAACATTTTACAGTTTAATCGAATCCATTGAGTTTTTTACAGAAGTAGGAAAAGCATTTCCTACTTTTCACGCTTTTAGCTTCATTCGTTGCCTTTTAACGATTATTTCATCTTTTGAACACTCTTAAAAACTGTTTTCTTTCCTATAGAAATGACTTTGTCGAAGAAAAAGAGAGACGTAAAATTCTCTCTCGCTTTAACGGTTCCATCACCTTGCTTTTCTTAAATTGTTCCAAAGCTTCCTTTCAAGCTGTACTCTGCAGGAATCTGCATCCGAGCTTAAAGGGATCAGACATGAACGAAATTTAAAGTGTGATCTCTTGGGGTATCTCAAAAAACTATGGATATTAACTCAGCAAACTATTTCACTCGTCACCGACTTCAAATTTTCTCTCACTTTTATGAATCATACCCTGAAAGAATCACTCAACTGATAAATAAAGCAATGGGTATTATATAAAACCCGGATGAAAACAAAATGGTAGCGATGAAATAAGTTTTCGCTAAGGAATCCTCAATATTTATACGGTGATATTGTTCGAGAGAGATTCCACAAAAAAAGAGCACCCCTGAAGACGCCATAGCATGAAAGCAGCCCAAAATATAGGATCCCGAACATTATTACTTTTCTAGAGAAACAAAAGCGGTGAAAAGTTTATAATTCAGAACTTGTATTGCCCATCAACCTTTGCTGTTTTCAATTTTAGTTTCCGTGGAATTCGTATCATACCATGAGACATATATTCCCCATTTTGTCTGTCACTGACTAAATACACGGACATCCATCGACCATCGCTTCTTATTAAGGGCCTTCTCTACCAAAAAAAAAAAAAATAAACTGCACGCCGTCAAAGGAAACCGTTTAAGTTTATACGAAATGTTTAAGTTTTCTTTCTTCACAGCCCCGTAAAGACACTACCTAATTTTTATAATTCACTACTTAGATGCAGAAGAAAATTGGAGCACAACCGGCGGCTTTTGCATGTGGGATAAGAATCTTCCAATCGAGTAAAGGTTAGTCCAAGGAAAACGAAAGTTAATTTTGTAGGTATATGCCTGAAAACCAGGAATTACAGATTGACATGTCAGATAGCCAACTCCTCCTCAATCATGTACTTTCGATTACTCAATCCTTGTGCAGGTTTTTTACTTTAAGATTACGCTTTCCAAGTTAACCGGATCTCTCTTGCTATTACGCCTAATAAAAAAAGGTTGAACAAACCACACAGACAGGTACTCGGAATCTCTCTATTGTCCTCCACATATAATAAGTATTTATAAAGAAATTTAGAAAACATTTCCTCATTTGGTGAACTAAATTTTCAAACAAAAAATGTAAATTGAATCCGAGTAACAAAAGTAAACTGTTTTGATCTTACTGAAAAGTAGTTAATTAAAATTAATTCAACTCAATTCAAAGTTCTTCAAAATTAAAGTATCGAACATGGCATGAACTTCAGTCTGAGTTGTTACTTACCCTTACTGATTAAGAGAACCTGCCCTTCAATTTTAGTGTATTTAATTTTAAACATAAATTAAGAGGAATAATACAATCTCATTTTACTAAATAATAGAATCGACCGTGAGACACCAGTCCAGTAGTACCTAAATTCTCAAATGGGTAACCAAAATATACCTGAACAAGTATCCTTGAGCGGTAAATTCACAGGGTCAAGCTCAATTGGCTAGACCAACAATGTGGACAAAATCCTTCTCTTTTGACCAAATCAAAGCCTTCCTTTATGTTCGAAACCATCTTCTTTCAAATCTAAAACCAAATTGTACGGATCCCGTATGAAATTACCTTAAGGGCAACGTTTACGGTTGGGTCGGCCCAAATAAAAAATTTCATTATTAGAATTCCGCACAATAATAACGATAAAATACGACCGGCTTACACAACAAAAATAAATAATCCATCATAATCAGCTCATGATTTAGTTAAACTATGGCAATGAGTGATTCCATAAACTCCACATCGGCATTAAAAAAAACTGATATTTGCCTTAAAGATTGATGAATTTACTAGACAACCATACAAAAATTAAAACAAAAAAAACGCGTTTAATAAAATTACAGCATTTTAAGCGACAGGTGGGAAGGAAGTTCGACAATAGTTTCAAATGAAAATTGTTTCATTTAAAATTGCATTCCTAGGAAATTAAAGACCCTGAAAGAAAAAAGCGTGACCGGGAGGCAGCGTCCATTTCCACGTCGCATTTCATCCATTTAACCACCTTCTTGGGAGCACATTTTTTTACTCTTTCGCCTGAGTTCTACAAGTCCTTTTCATCACGATTTCAATTCATTCAACGGAACTTATACTTTTCGTGGCGCGAGAACATACCTACCTGACCCCAAAGGACAGAAATTCTCTTTACAACATGGAGAAGCCCATCTTCTCATTGAAATCTGTTTTTCGGTAAATAGTTGACCACGTTTCGCACATTATGTTATTCGTGTCAAAAAATTCGTTGCGCAGCCCCGCTGTCCCAGAATATAATATATCGATTCGTTAAAAAAAAAGTGCTAAGATAAACGTACATAAGTTTTCATTCATTGTTTGAGTGTCTTGCATTGAATGCGACACATGGGAGAACTTAAAGAAAAGATGCGATCTGGGTGCATCAAATCAACAGATTAGGGGTTTTTATACTCTTGTGAACAATATCAGGAATGAAGGTAAAGTTTCCAATCGCCTTTCCTGTGGGGAACTTGTGAATTGGCTGTTGGATTCTTGTTCATTATCTTCCCTTTCAGATCGAACTACCCATATTTGTTTAATGTCCACGCCCTCTAACACATACACAGCAAATAAAATTGACAAGTCAAACATTACATTGTATCAGGCATAGGTTTTTTCGCTTTAAAGCAACCAACACGTGTATAACTTCTCTATATGCCCTAAAATGTACATGACCGGGTTCGCGGACCTGTTTCAGACAATATTAATTCCTAAGACCTAAGCTTACTCAGAAAGATATACGTTTGAAATTATCATTCAAATGCTCTTTCTATAAACGTAACATATTATCACTGTCTCGTATCACAATGTTCCACAAAACAGAAATTTTTCTCCATACAGAATACTCAGATAGTTTACGTGTGACACATGGAAGAAACTTAATATATATTGTTCGACGATACATCTTCACTGAAATACTGCGATAATAAAATATGAATAATAAATTAAGTTAAGCTATCTAACTTCCACAACCACTACACGTCGGCATTTTGCCAAACATTCCGCAAAGAAACTTTATGTTTGAATTAGGTTGGAGAGCATAAAATGACGGTAAAACGGTATAAAATAAGAACTCCCAGGTATATAAAATAAAAAATTAGTAACACTCAAGACTAATAGGGACTTCAGCCTGATAGTATAAAGAAGAATTACATATAAAAGAGAAACAATGATGATTTTGGGCCTTAATGCACACCGATGGAAAAATTAAGTTGTCTGGCAGCTGCTACCCAAGCATCTTGAAAATAGTTTAATGTAAAATAACTTGAATTGAAAATAAGTTGGTGAAACCACAATAAAGTTAAATCTACCTCCCGTCACCAATAAACCTCTTGTTCTTCTTCAAGGTGACCAATAATTTCTTTAGTGATGGTTCTGACCAAATAATTTCCACATTTGATGCCAAGTTCAACGCATATTAACTTTTTACTCAATCCTCGTCATGTATATGTATATTTCAGTCAAACGATTAACACCTCGTTAATAACCCCAAAAATATCCACGCCCCGACGTCAAAATGGAGTCGGGGCAACTGAAAAGAACGCTGAGCGTTGAGAAATAAATAAATAAATAACAATAAATTCGTCTACAAATAATTTCAAATAAATCTGATGGGACGTTTAAAGATTTATTTATTGCTGCTACTTGTGCTATATCTGACGGCTTCTGACACCTGCGTCCCCGACGGCCTCAAGAATATTAAGGGAAAATACGTTCTTTTACGAGTAGGGAGCCGATTGAAATCAAAAGCTCGATGGAAATGGCAAAGAAAGAGCGGGAGCTTTCTGAAAACATCATGCATTTTAAATAGTTCAAGAGTCGCTTCAACAGTTCCACTTGGGTTCCCGTCACACCACTCGAAACCCACACGTTTCGCATGCAGTAAATCAAATGCAGTTCCCTGGAAGTATCATTTCTCAAAGCAAATCTCTTTCCAATACTCTACCATGAATTAATGTTTTTTTACCGTGAAATCACGAGGTAATTTGCTATCTTTCACAAAGGTAGTTTTCCCCTGCTTCCACGATTTCGGCAAAACATTCGCCAACAATCAACAACTTTCATTTACAATGTGCTCCCAAAGGAATTCAATCAAATTCTCTTCGTGACCGGATCACACTGGCAACGGCTCTGATTGCAAAAACCATGACCTTAATAAATCGCCAAAATCACTTCGGAGCTTGTGATGAACAGGCACAACCTGAACTGAATGTGACATTAAACTTTCTCACAGATTGCCTTACTAAATGGCAAAAGAGATTGCCCCAAACTTCGTTCGTGCCTCCCACAGTTTGTAATAATACCACTAAGTGATGCGCACATACGAAACTTGTCTTTCAAGTAATACAACAAAAAGATTATCGTACCTCTGATGAATGGTTGCGTTAAGAATTCCACTCCGCTGGCGTTTCTTTTCAATTCTGTTGAGTATATTGAGTCTGAAACAAAAAGGGAAGCAACTCTGAGTTTACTTTTCAAAGTATTAATTATTTTACCTGTCATGTCAGTGCCTTTACCACCCAGATTGGTGTCTGACCAATCTTTGAGTTTGAACAGCTACCCAAAAACTTATGAGTATTACATACTAAAAATTTTAATTTTGTAAAGATTTGCACTGAAAATCAACATATCGGCACGTTGAATTTTCACGTGGAATTAAATTTAATTATCGACAGAGGTAGAGTAGCAGCTTTTCAAATGAATACGAACACAAATACACGAACGCACACAAAGAGAAAGAATGAAAGAAATATAGTGTTGGGTGGACATCTCAATGGATAAGCCTTGGCATCGTTTAATACCACCCTTAAAAATTCATTTATTATCACAAACATTTTCGCACGGATTAGTCCCAGCCACCATTCTCTTTTAATTAATTTAATTAATTGAGCAATGAACTGTCCGTAAATGATCACCTTTGGTCTAATTAGGATGGACCTTAAACCTCCTTCAATATTTAATGAATGGCATGCTTGGACTTTGGACACTCGTTAGGCTCACGCTATTGAATTTCACAGCCTAGGTAAAAGCTAACTTTATGATGAGAACATTGCACAACAAAATAGCAATCTCTAGATGTCTGCGTTTGGATATCTAGAAAGGAGGCCATTCCCAGTTTTCATTTGGTGATTTCCAGCGACTCCGTCAAATGTCACAGCGGCATTTTAATGAAATTTTTAGGAAACATTCGAGCTCGTACACTCTGAATAAAACTTCGCTTTAAAAGTTTCCACACAAGTCTCAAAAATAGAACGTGGAAATTTACACTGACACATTAGACATTTGTATGAGGTAGTCTGCTCTTTAATCGGTCCAATTTATTTTGAAATTGACATTTTAAGGCTACCACGGGAGCAAAATTTGTGAAAAATTATTACTTCAAGTTTCCAAAAAAAAATGTTTAAAACATTTCAAAACATCGTTGCACTCCGGGGCTGAGTGAGAGTGTTTCCAAAATAATCGACCAAAAAACAGCAAACCGGACCTCCAATCAGGTATTATCGAACCATCATTTGGAAGCGTTAAAGCAATCTCACGTCTCAGGAAACCATCCGTGTTCTGGTCAGCAAAGGAAGTCCTCCGTGAATGGTAGAACTCATATATCATCGATTGTGCTTATATAGGTATGTGATAAATCATTGTCAATGATTATATTAAACCTATTTGCATAAGTCAACAACATAGACTATCTCCTTAGGAGATACCGACGCACCGCCAATTATTAAACCCACAACAACATGAAAGTTGATAAAGTCGAATTATCAAGATATTCCAGTGAGTTATTTTGCCTTAATTTAACACAATTTCTTGGGATTTTCTCGTGTAGGATTTGATCTGCATACCTAATTTATTTTTACGAGCTTTGCGGACTTTCAAGTTGAACCGAGGGAGAGGAAAAAATTACAATTACCAACTGTTGCAGCCATCAAACTGCAATGAATAAATTTCATCTTTTCGATTAAAAATGAATAATCATTAATCTTCGTTTTTAAACTTCTTTTTTGGTACAAGTTTTTTCCTATCAAACTTATACGGGAAAACAAGATTTACCTTGTGGACCAGAATTTAAAATTTTACTAAAGTACATCTGTAAATACACCGAGTGACAGAAATCAAAACGGGTTTAATTACTACAAAGATTCACTCTTGGTTGACAAAAATTCTACAACTTCCTAGAATTTCAACTGCAAACATTTTTATAAAATACGTGCGAATTACGATGATGTAATGAGCACTTTACATTCAATCAATTAGTTTTTTATGTATATAATGTAATTTTATTTTCAGGCTTTGGGTCGGTGAATTTAGACTTTTCTTCTTGCGGTTTTGCCTATCGGTTTCGGCCCACGCTGATTGAAAATGATTGCCTTATCGAATTACTTGGCACGCTAAATCGATTTATTCCAATTGAAATTGTTAATATTAATTACTTTATTTGCCAACATTGACTAATGCTTTCCCTTCTCTCCGTATCGATGGATCTATCCATCTCTGTCCCGAGTGAAGGTCTCAAACATTACAAATTTGTGAAGAATGACACGTTGAGCTCTTTTTAATTTTATTTGTTACACTAACAATATTTATTTACTCCCGAGTATTGTGTATTAAGCCAATTCGAACATGTCCTTGTCACCCATCTAAAGTCCTTAAAAATACAAATTTTCTCAAGAATGTAAGACCTGCAAATTGCGATTGGGCATCACCAAATTACATTCCTCCGTCGAGTGTTTATAGTAAGTACACTAGGATAAGTATTCAAGTATTTAATTTAATTTAACAGTGCCATTTATTCGATCTGAAAGTTTCGTCTGAAAGAAGCAACATCGACTTCGATTTTTCTAAGTAAACTGCAATACACATTTATCCTTGAATTATTAGTTTCCAAAAGTTTTTACTCTACGACGTGTTCAAATGACTGCGCGATGTTTTTTCCTGTTGCGAACGCTTACCAACAAACCTTTCTCTAGATCCCTCGTGATTTTGCGATTACATGAATTATGGTTAAGAAAGTTTAATAAAACTCAAACTATGTTACTCATTGCTACCCAAAGTAATACTGCAAAGTACCATTTTGATATATAAAAATTTGACGGAAATCTAAAGCGGACCTACTAGTAAGCCAAAAAAGAAACTACCGTAGCTTATTGTAATGATTTGTGGCTGGTGACAACCAGTTCAGGGCCCTGGAACCAACCTCTTGGCGATGGGCCGAATCCGCCCACCATTTAGCCCGACATACAAACCAGATATGAGCTCCAAGACTTCTCAGTCACAGGATTAATTACAAACACAGGCTACTTATTTATTAAAGCTCAAAGAAAATGCACGGAGAAACATTCTGGAAACGAACTACAAGCAAGTTAATTCTCAAGGGAAATTATAATTACAAATGTTTCCTAACCCCTTGCCCTGTTCTGCTAAGCAAAAAAAATTAAATAACTTTCTTTGGTGTCTGTCGTAGTCAACATAAAATCATGTTTTAGTGGTAATATGATTCGTATTATCGGCAACAATGGAAACCTTTTGATGATTAACATCCTTTGAGATTTCCCATGGACTGCCTATCACTTTTACCGTGAGATTTAAAAATTGTTCAAAAATCAGTATTCCTAAAACAGAAGAAAAAGTATCTCTCCAATTAGGTATATTACCCTCATATACAATTCTTGTATTGTAAGACCAATTCGTCATAGTATAACCGATTATTAGAAATAAAATGACACTTTATGGGTGCAATAGACTTCCCTGAGGTCCCGCAACCCTGAGAAAAGCGCTCAAATTTACAACAATAGCCTACTTTAGGTTTAACCCAAAACATAAAAAGTACAAGATACCAAACCTCCAGCATTTTGAACTTCCAGATAAATTATATGTTTTAGATAGAATATACACGAAAGGAGAAATAAAGATTCCAAAACGTAATGAAGAACAGTTTAAGGCTATACAAGCATAATGAAACCGCTTCGAAAGAGAATAAAAAGCATAACAAAGAAAAAGTTTAAATGACTAAATAAAAGTAAAAACTGCTACAACATGCCACATGCTTTCTGCCACGTCGAAAAACCCTTTAACACATCACCCGACAACAAAACATGCAAAAAATTATTCGATGTTTAAAATTATTAAGAATGAAGTGATTATTCACAAACTCTTTATTAGTTTGGCACTATATAAGTTATTTTATTTTTAAATATTTATAATTACTCTTATCAAACATTTAACACTGAAATAATCTATCTTATCTAATAAATTTTATTTATTAGATAAATAATTTTATAATAAATTTTATTAATAAATAATTTTAATGAACGGTAAGTCTTCGTCTAATACAATGCACAAGAAGTCATCACACAGGTTATAAACAAATAAAAATAAATAAAACTGAATACCCAAACCATTACGGGTACTACAGTCGACAGCAACCAAAGCAACATTGAACGGATGTACAAAACTCGGAAGGATATTTAATATATTAGTATCCTACAGTTGTATTTTGAGATGCACGACAATTACTAGGGGTAGTACTCGAGCCGAAAAAGAAAGCAAGAACGAGTAACCTTTTTGAAAAGGTGGGGGCTAGTTACGTCCAAAAATGTCGTTTTCTCAGGTTCGGAGATGAAAGAAACAGGGCAAAACAAAAGGCACCTCCTAAAAATTCCAGACTTTTTAATTCATTCCACTATGGGTAGCTCAACTAACACTGGCACCGCCATCTTCACAACAAAACCAAAGAGAAAATCAAGGTATACGACTTGGATGAAATTAGTCCAACCAAAATACGACTGGTTGGCATGAGTTATTTATTACTCTCGCAGAGGGGAAAAGAAACCTTTTTATTCTTCTACATCGCCTTCTTTTAACAACGTTTCCAGTTTCTCCTCGGCTACAATGTTTCCAATGAAAAAATATGTGAATAATTCGTCTGCACCTTCCATTTCCATTACAATAACAGAGAAACTTTCTGATGGAGAAAGAAAACAAAAAATTCCTTCATTTCTTTCTTACTTTTCTCTTTATTTGATTAATGAGAAAATTTCACTTGGAAACCTTTCTTCTGGAATTTTCCTTTCCGGTTCTCTCACCATTTAAAAACTGCGTGGATTTCTTTAAATATAAAGCTTCCGGTCTGATTCTCCGATTAGAAACACTTTTATGTGAGTCAGAACGAATTGCTACTCGGGGTTCTACCGCATTCTCCACCTTGCATACCTCACCAGCTAGCGAACCCAAGCATTGTACGACACAGGGTTGAGACGGCAATTACGCCCACCCCATAAGCAGAATAGTAGCCGAGCAGATGATACAATTGTATCTCCCCCAGTACTTGGTACCCCAGATCTATTGTACTTGTGTAAACGGCCTTGTTCCGTTTTAAATTGTTCAGAATTGCTCATCTGACTGCATGAAGTTAATTGAACCTAGTTGATTCTTATTTTAAAAGTCATTTATGTGATCATTTCGTATTTATTAATTTCAATATTTGTTTCCGTAAGCAACACCAACATGAAATAAATTTAACCAAAAATATAATGTGAAACATTTTATTTTTCATAAATTAATAAGAATGATAAGAAAACTAAATAAAAGACATGTTCTTAATCTCGTACCTGAGAGAGGAAACCCAATTCAACACTCCTATTTCGAATGAAAAAAACGAAAATATTAGGAAAATCTAAAGGAATGTCACTGGCTCTAGCTAGAATTAAAACAAATTCGCTCATATTCTGATCGGTTTACCAATCCATTCTTTCTACTGAAAGAAATCAAATCATGTACGAAAACACGTGTGGGCATTAAAGCACATCCCCTACTCTTTACTTCCACGATGTGTCCGCCCTTTTCGGAATCACTGACAGAAAGTGGGCTTTATATTTGACTACGACCAGAACTAAACTTTGCCGCAACGCATACGATCTATTCACACTGCAATTAATAATACCCTTAAGCTCAAAACAGAGCAACGTTCCCTCAAAAAAAATTAATCGAAAAAAATACTCGTAATTTACCTTCATGAAGAAAATTAACAAGTTCCGTTACATTGTATCTGATCATATGCATAGCAATGAAATTAAACAAATTACATATTTCAAACAGAAGAAATAAATAATCACAAATAAGTTGCAGAGCTCTGTGGGTGAGCGCGCTTCAGCTAATCTTTAAAGAACACCCAATAAATTTAGTCGAATGGTAAATGATCATGTACAAAACTAAAATAAACTTACATATAAAACGTGGAACAAGGCCTTTTTTTAAATTGTTTAATAGTAAACCAGTTGTTTCAAGTGCTTGGGTTTACATAATCTGTATTGGATCGGTACCATGTGCTTGCGTACGACTACCACTTTACAAAACGGGTTCGACCAACGTTTATGTTGTTTACCTTTTTAGAAAAGTAAATATTTTAACGTGAAATAATACATGTGAATTTCATTCAAATTACTTCCTCCTGTCCCCTCAAGTGAATTCGTAAATACCTTTCATTTTATCAATAAAACGACCATGTTTAAATATTTTATTTAGGACTCGTGACGGCACTTTGTTACAACCCAGTTTACCACATCATACATGGCAAATTTGAACCGTGCACAAATACCACAACAGAGTATTACGATCTTCGGGCAGTACACATTTGGAAAATCATCATTCCTTAAGCCCTGACCAACCATAAATAATCTTCTTTTAGGTAAACAATAAATTACATTCGAAGCCCCGTACTGGACAGTCCTTACAAAAATCGCAATTGTCGAGGGATTTCGCAACTCAAAGTTTTGATGAATGAAATTGGTTTAAAATTTTACAATTAAAAGTCGAGCAATACGCCAGCATTAATTCCCAAGGACCAATTCCACCCTTACTTGTGTACGTTTCCGCAATGCAATATGATATTACAATCGTATTTCAAATATGGTGAAAACATGGCAATGACTGTTACGAATTAAAGCAAATTTAAATGACCACATTTCTCCACCATCGATCGTTACGTATTTAGTAAAAAATATTTCAGAATTATTCGTACCTTCAAAAATCTTCCCTTGCTTACCCTTTAAACTCAAAAATATCACAACTACGTATTCTATTCTATTCTATTCTACTCTATTGTTCCACATTTAAAAAAATCACTTACACAGGAGTTCACACTGAGAAGTTCATAAATTCTTAAATTAACAATCGAAGTGACGATTTACGACTGGTAAAGTAAACAGTAAAAATACGATAGATTGTAAACAAAGCCATGTAAAAGTTTGAAAAACAATGGAATTTATAAAAAAAAATAGTGAGAGTCAACAAGAAAAAAAACTTTCAGTCAACCTGTGTCAATTAACTGTGAAGCACAATAAATCGTCTCAATTTTTAGCCATACTTTGAAAAGAAATAAAACAAGTTTCATGTCCATAGGTGATCGTTTTTTTTTTTGACATTTTCAAGGCTGTATTAGTTACCTCTTGTGCTACCACATACATCACTTAAGGAACTTTCTGAATTATTTTTCATCAACTGATACAAAATAATTTTCCTTATGTCTTAAATTCACATTCTCTATCACAGACACATATTTACATTGGCCGTTTGCTACCGATTGTAAATTGTTGAACTTCTTTAACAGTCGTAAATTAACAAAAATCCCAAGTGTGAAGTCCACTGAAGTTCAATAATATGTCACCAACCGTGTATTACCCTCTTTAATACCAAGAGTGTTTGAAAAGAATAAACTTATTCCATACATGATAATATTAGCTATCGTTAAAAAAATGCTAGCATTGAAAATAAATATTCTAAATTTATTGATACAGTAAGAAAACGCCGAATAGGTTTAAATTACCTTCATTTCTTAATGTGGTCCTTTCTTAATAAGCCATTTAAGAAGAATATTTGGAATCAGCAATTTAGAACTGAACTCACGAACAACTGGAATGGTCTCGTACGAGTCAGAGAAAAACTATTTCCTCACTATTGAGCCTTTTTTAAAGACAAAATCATATAACTGACTCGAAAGGACTTACTGCTTCGATCAATTACGACCTTTCTTGTAGTTCGGATTTTGACAGTTTTACCATCAATTTTTTATCTGCTAAAATTGTTTTCTTCCACACCGGCAGCCCACCTTTACTGTGAGACATCGCACTGACCCCGTTTATTCTTATTCACTTTGGTCCATCTTTAGGCATCCGCCTCTTTGACACACAGGTAATACCTGTTTACAAACGCACGAATGAACAGCCCCCAAACCATGTGAAACGATCATCGGTGCCCAAGTCCTACACATTTCCACCACTTGTCGTCTCGGTCAGAACCGATCAAAACCCATCGATTACTCCATTTTGTTCTGTGTGATAACGCTACATACGCCATTAAACGTAATTACACAACCCATAACTTTACATATTTTTAATTCCTCCGGTCGAATTATCATCCTAAAAGGTAAACAGAAATATTACCTTCACCGGCTAAACAGGGAAACATTTCTTCCAAATAACAAAAAACTAAACCTCTCATATTCGATCTTGTCCAAACAAAAATCAAGGCATTGTAGTAAGATCCTACCCTCGGCTCATTCATTTTTATTGGCCCGTTCCTACAGAATAAAATATCGGTGTGGAATTTTGCGATTAATGAAATTTAAAACTTAGCAGGAATAAAATAATCAGGGTATAAATCATCACAAAAATGGTGGAGGAGTAATGCTAAATAAGACTAGATGTTCCCCTTTGGTGCCGATCGCAGAACTAAAATTCAATTATCATAGTACGTCGAAGAGTAATGTGATAATTTACGAAACATTCTCTCTGAAGTGGGGTAACAAAATAAGAATTGAAAGAATTACACGAGAATTTGTTACACGAGAATTCAAGAGATGTTAAAAGTGAACTACAAGGGAGGTCCACTTTGAGGAATAATAAAAAAAATCTCACTCTAAAAAAATTGACTACCAAAAACCTACACTTTTATCTGGTCACATTTTATATCCCTGTCCATTAAGTTCAATATAATTGCTACGAAAGAATTCTGAACCGTGAAAATAAACCGCTACGGTCGGGACTGAGAACGAAGCCACCATTAAAAAGTTGCTTTCGAGCCGAATGTCTTTCAAGTGTTACAACTATGGCAAGAGCAATGGCAATGTTCTCAAGAGGAAATAAGGAAATAATAATTGTGGAGATAAGTTCGGAACGAATCGAGATCCTTCCGAATATCAATAAACACTGACTGGGGGAAGGTCACAAAAAGTGCCAAGAAATCTCTGAAACCGTTTGCAAGAGACAATTATATGAAAATTTACGAACTTGGAGTTCCCGTAGGGTATACACTTAAATGAAGGCAATGAGAACAAATTCAAAAATCTCCTGAAAGACAAAGTTCGAATGTTTGCCGGAGGACAGAGGCATCAGAAGGATGGGCAAGCAGGTGAGAGATACTTCATTGGTATGTACCTAAAAAAGGTCAGGTTTATTCCTTGCTAACTTGAGCCATCACCCCGACGAGAGGAGCGCCTTTGGTATTTTTATTGAGATTTTTTTCAACCCCTATTATTACGGCCTAGGGCCTCAAGCCTTGAATTTAAGGCGCCCTCTTCAAACTACACAAATACATAATGGAACATAAACGGTGCTTCAGGATATTATTATGACCTGCATTCATCATTAATATCGTCGTCTTCGACTTCATCATTATTATCATTCCCTTCACTATTATTTAAATATTGGCTGCTTTTTCAATGTTTCCCTCTTTCTATTTGTTTCATATGTCCATTTACATGGCAACAATTCCAGTAACCGAACCATACAAAATTAATATTAAAACCATTTTAATAAACGACTTTGTTTTTCTCATATTTCTGAAATAACACCGTTGACTTAACATTTATATCGAGTAAGTTTATATGAGGTCCCTTAATATCGACAGGGTGCCAATTACAACAGCATTTACTTCGTAACTCATTAATTCATTACACTTTTTACTGTTTTCAGGTTTCAATTCTGTGTTCACACAATTGTGTGGTTAAAACAGGATGGTTATGAATTACATAACGATTAAAATTTCATTTCTTTACATCCTACGGATGATGATTCCCAATGGCCCAGCAAATGACCCAAGAAGAGCCAGTGGCAACGATTTATGCCATTTCGTCCCGCCTTTCTTCCGTTCCATTTACTGCACACGACAGGCTTCTTCTTAAGGCCTTTTCACAAATTTAAAAATCCAAACGTCTCAATTTACACTCCTTTGACTACAAAATTGTAATTTTATTTTTAATTCCACTTGAGCAAAAAATGTGTAACATTGACAAATAAATATTATTTGACCACGTAGCACCTACAACAGTAACTTAACCACAATCGCATGACTGAAAACCTTGAATGCAGCAATTTTTATTGGCATTGATAGACCACCAATTAAACAGATTTTTAACAGAACGGTTTTTCTGTTTTCTGTAAAGATTTTTCTGTGATTAATACAATTCTATCTAGGTACATCGTGTTCATGTATCATATTATACATTTTACTCATTCGGATCAAAACTCCACTTATAAAATTAAAATTAAAAGTACATTAAATACCGACAAACATCGAATTCTGATCGCTGACATGAACAGGCATTTCATTATCAGGGACCAATTTGACTCAATGTGGCAATTAAATAATTATTATGTAAAGGCTGTTATTTTCACAACACATGCGTTGCTATCTTTCAGATGGCAAGACAATTCCGCGTGGAAGCTTAGTGAAAACACGGTGTTAGGTAACAGAAATTTGAGAAATCTAACATAATCGGAGACTAATTAAAACGTTTAAATTTCTCGTTAATTTCATAAATTACTAAAGTAGGAAGTGACATTTTGCTTCGCCGACCACACACTCCAAATAAGCATTTTTAATTACAATAGAAATTGTATTTGGTTCCTTATCGTTGTGCGTATGATGCAACCGAGAAATAGGAAAACCCGTTATCGACTCGAGAAAGCAATACAAACAATACGATTCGCTGGAATACTTGTATGTTTTCATATAGACTGGCCCAAGTCCAAAGAGGCACATTGTGAAGGTCGAACGATTCTAATCTTTTTTTTCTGTGGTTCTCGTTCGAAAATTATTTATTAATGTTTCATTTAAAGACTTAAAATGCGAGATAAAGTAGTTACGACTTCATAAGAGAATTCACCAAATGAATCGCATATGTCCGTTTGATGTAAGTGCCCGTCGTGGCTTATGTAAAACCCGTTCTCTTAACTACTCAGAGACAACAAAACAACTTCTCCAAATGTTTCTGAATAACTTTTTTATTTTTATTTTAGTTTTAATTTTGTTTTTGCTTCGACAATGTTCGATGAATCGCATTCCACGGAAAATGAGAATAACTAAGAAATGAAATTATAACTCAGTACCAAACACGACGCTCCTGTTGGAAACGAGAACAGCTTTTTTGAAAAAGAGACGCCCGATTAAGATTTTATTTCTCAACAATCGAAAACAAAGAGTGGAAAAGAAAGCAGTAAGTCTTCTAAAGGTGGAATACTTCTTTACAACTTGGCTATGAGACTTCTGCAGATTTTCATCTGGACCTCGACATTTATCAGAACCAACAACGCTGCAAAACTTTACAAGGAAAGAATGTAAAGTTCATTCCATAAAATACTTTTCAAAATTGATCGTTTCCCTTTGTCAACGACCTTTTTGATTTACACCGATTAATCAGAATCTCCATTCAAACTGTTTTAGACTTTCTCAGACAAAAAAACTTGTTTCTCATGCAATTTTACCACTCCAAAAACAAAAATGTTGCGGAATAAACTGCAAAACAACGTCTTATATAAAATGCAATTGGCATCGTTGGCACATCGCCAAAGGCCACCTTTTATATTATCCATTGCAGTTTTGTAGAAACAGTAATATAGATATTATCAGCTTTATAAGATTCGTATTTTCTTTTATTAACTAATCCCTCTAAATAAGGAATATCAATAGTCCAGGTCTGGGGAGCCCAACCGAAGGCCTCCGTGGACGACACAAATTCCTACACGAAAACAATACTTCTAACATTCCGCAATGCCTCATTTCTATCGAATTTGAACGGAAACTCCTTTCAAAGCAATAATTTTGTATGACACAAATAAAATAATATTCAAAATGAATAAAATTGATTAAACCTTTACTAAAATAGAAAGAAAGAAGAAAAATAGTTAAAACTTGAGTTGATTTATTTATTTGGTTTCGGAATTCACCAAAATTAAACATTATATTAGTAAACCAATTCTATTTACATATGTACCATCCAAACCACTTAAGTTAAAAACTATTCTTAGACTCCAGAGTATTCATGTCCCAGAGTATTTTCCCATCTTTTTAGGGGTAAGTGAAGTTTACGCAGTTTATTTACTGCTGTGATTATAAACGTCGGATTAATAACCTAAAACCACCCTGAACAGCACAATAAAGGGATGAAAAGAAATCCACTTATTTGATAAATTAATTGCTGATATAAAGTTAACCTTCCACATTTAAAGCATTAAAAATAAAAATATGACTATATTACTTTAATGGCACGGTTTTCGAGCAACGGGCTCGAATGAAAACTTTAATAAAGAAACTTCGCATCGACCCACGGCGAACCGCAAACCATTCAGAGAATTACTACTAATCGATTCACTAAAACTAACTAAATGACTGCAAATAATGGCATCCGAAACGAGAAACGACCATTAGTCTTTGGACATTAAAGTTCCCTCGTATAATCATCATTTATTCCTCTTGTGCTAAACGAAAATTATGTGAAACCATATTTTCCTTCTCCCAAACTGAATAACGGATCACTTTCGACATAGTGGTTGATATAATTTCAAGTTTCTCTTTGAGCTTCAAACTTAAAATATCCGTACCAATGACAGTAAAACCTCTTTTACCCTCAAAACGAATGAAATTAGCCACCGGATGAAAACATTACCATAGGAAACTTATCCGTAATATTCTACCTGT
This sequence comes from Polyplax serrata, assembly GCA_037055365.1. Taxonomy (NCBI): domain Eukaryota; kingdom Metazoa; phylum Arthropoda; class Insecta; order Psocodea; family Polyplacidae; genus Polyplax; species Polyplax serrata. The sequence continues at coordinate 1,194,551 of JAWJWE010000044.1, forward strand.
GACGCAGCCTTCCAACATCTGACGCACACGAAAAAGGCAGAAGAAATAGGAATTACAAATCCCAACAAGTTCCTTATTTTTCAATTTTCGCCTACCCAAACTCATTCAGAGACCCTTGTCGTTTTAAATGAAAGTTCACGATCGAACAAGTGGTGGTGAGAACTCAACAAACAGGTGCTATTTTCGAGCTGTTTTACAGATCATGCAACGTGTAATTTTCATTGATTCGTTCAAGAAGAAAAGAGTTGTGGTAAACCACTTCCTTCAAGGCGGGACAGAAGTGTGTCGTTGACGCCCCTCAACCGTGACACCCGAAAAAACAACCACCCATTGCACAAAAAAATCATTAAATAAGACTGGGAAGAAGAGTTAGACGAGTCAAATTTTCTGATGAATGAGTTCAGCCTGAAGAAAAACATTAAGCTTTGCTAGAGCTATCGTTCAAATGCGATGGACCGTTTGAATTTTAACATTCAGCCACATCTACTACTTCATCCCAACCCAGACAATAAATCCAAATTTTAACTGAAACTAAAGCTATACAAACAGCAAACTGCATAAATGTGACAAATACTGATAAACTAGATACATCGTCTTCTTCGGAACAGACAGTCAAGATGAAAATGTTGAATCTAAACCAAACTAGTTGAAAACTTAGTTTTATACACAAAGTACAAAAACGTTAAACTGTTTCAGCCACGTACATTTCAAACAGTCGTTTAAACAGTCTACTTTAATTTAATGTTTTTCTACTGATTTCCATACCCCGGTCATTCGACGTTGATGGACAAGCTGCAGAATAATTTTCATTTCCATTTCAAGGGAAAACGACAGTTGAGGCTACCGAACAAAATGAGACTACATGTGCATGTTAATCGACCTTTGGGTTAAATTTATTGGACTCACAACTGACGGACAAGTGGCTAATTCATTTCCAAACCAAAAAACCCATCCTGTGCCATTACTTTCTCTAAACTTCAACTAAAAACTCTCCCTTGCGAAGCGGAATTAAATTGCAAACACAATGCAAAGGCAAATTTATGAAAATTCTATAAATGAATCAAACAAATTGTTTGTTTAGGCCTCCAAGCTTCAACTTTTTCCCCGCTTGTTCGAGTTTATTTATCGGATTCTGCCCCAAGAGACAAACCGTTACCACAAAACTTTGCTGTACAGCTTACGATTCGGTTTTTTTACTTAACGGCACTCTTCCTAAAATATCCGGACAATCTTTATGGATTGTACTAAACTCCACTTCTTCCAGTCATAAAATTAATTGTTAACAAGAACAAAATAAATTTCATACAAACTTGTTAAAAATATTTCCGTCTGAAGATTTACATTTATTTCTTAGAACATCCAACAACCATTACAGCCAAATTAAAGCAATACGAGTAAGTAATTGATCGCCCATCCGAAAAGCCAGAAGTTGAAGTACATGAAAACTACACAACTTGTTCATCGAAAGAAATGCGAAGATAAAATGAACATTATTGAATATTTAAAAATTGAACTTCTTCGGATGCACTGTGAAACACTGTTGTTTTGTCACATAAAAACGTTTTCCTTGTACTTCATCTTGTGACAAATTTAATGCACCAATGCACCAAGCGAGCTATTAGTTTTTTTATAAGATAATTGTGTGCAATCGTTAGGCAGTAAAATTACAATTATTACAAAAAATAAAAATCTCGCAACTTTTTGACTGCTCACCCGTACGAAAGTCGAACTCAGTATGTTACACAAAAATGTTTTAGATCATTCTGCCCTGGAAAAGTTTTATCAAAAATAAGCGTTTCAATAAAAACGAGACTATTGAAATTTGCAACCGCAGAACGGACGAAAAATAAATACTGCTGGAACAAAGTGTAAGGTCAATTTGTAACAATGAGTCATTCTGCGTTCTAAATCACATAATAACTGCCGTATAATATTTCCTGCTATTTTAGACATTTTTCAAATATTTTTAATACTCTTTTTGTGATACATTTCATTCCAATTGAGATACTTATAAATTTTAATACAATGTGATATCACTCATTTGTAAAAGTGTTCATAGTCGTATATCACAAGAGTCCTTAACAATTTTAAATGTCACCGAGAGGTTTAATGAGCCATGTGTAACCTATACGTCAAGTACCTCTCATCATTCCACTCATTGAACACCCATTTCCAAACTAGGTACGAATAACTCTCACATATTAAGCTTACTAAAACATTCTCAGTCAAACAGTCTTTTCCACATTTAAAAAAAACTGATCTATGAAATACTTACAACAAATATCCAAATTCCGACAGGTCCAGAAACAAAACAGTATTTCCAGATCGAAGCCACTAAATCCAATTGAAATTCACACGTTCACGTAACACTTCGCACTGATTTCACTTTACTTATTCAGCGGTAGTAGCGCATCACATTCACTTAACCACCTGGTAAGATAAAAATAAAAATACATGGTTATTTTGCAAATGTAAAAAAGTACATGTACAGGGCGTAAGAACAAAAATAGACCAGCATGGTTAAAAACACATGTGAACCATACTAGTAGAAGGAAAAAACTGCTCTTGTTTGGCATCGGCAAGTAAATTCAACTCTTTCCGGGAAGGATAAAACAACTTGACTATTTCTCGGTAGTGTAGACATTGAGGAAAGACCACCCGAACATCGTGTATTTGCACGAGTGAATTTGTCAACGTGTAATGCAACAGTTAAGAATTTGATCCCATTGAATAAACTTAATATTGCTGTCCCTCATTCGATGGAAAATTGGAAGGGAGTCACATTTGTGGCAGAGTTTTACCTAGAAACAAGTTAGGTAATCGTTTTAATAAGTCGTTTTAATAGGTCATTATGTATCACAATTCTACACATTACCGTTACTATCTTGTCGTATCCCACACAATCCACCTCTTAAGACTTAATAACGAGCTCCCTTAAAAGATTTATTTCGCACCCGATTTTACTTCACTTAAAGTTCGAGCCTACGCATACAAACACTCATCTACAAATTTACGCAATGTAAATTTATGTCCGCCTGTCAATTGCGACATGACTGACTCCTCGTCTCTTGGGAATCACAGAAAACTTAGTCACAATAAGACTTAAGCACAAAGGAAAAGACAGGATTGAATAGGTACATAAATACTTTAAAATATAAAATAATAATAAAATGTTTTTGGTCACAAGAATATATATAAGAACGACGTGAATAATGGTCAAAAAGAACCAACCCAAAGGTACCCATGGTATGATTCTCCATGTTCGACATATCAAGCGTGCGCACTCGGTCAGATTAAAATATTTTTCGGAGTACTTCAGAAGAATTCTATTTTTGCAGAACTGAAAATTAAAACTGTCAATCGATTGATGCCAACATGTGAATGAATGAAGTGAAAATGTCTGGAATTTCTTTTACTGGATAAAATAGAATTCCAAGCCAAAATTATTTTTAATGACCTCACAATGTTTCTTGCAAATAGCCGACAGAATTCAGAAATAAGTACCATCCATACCAAGAATACAAAGGTAATGAAACAACACGCCCACACACACGACATACCAAATTAACAAGACTATTCGTTTTCAACCAAACTAAAACTGTACCGTTCGTGGAACATACAAATTTAAAAAATGTTGTATACAATTGCACCGCTCTCTAAACAGTTACGACCGTTTCCTTAAATCCCTCATTGCAATTAATACATTGATCTCAGGTACATGAAAACATTAAAAATCTTTAATTTCACAAATTGAGCTATGACGACCAAGAATCATTAACGCCATTAACATGTACCGCCCGAATATTAAAAAACCTTAAAATCTCAACGTGCCTTCGCGGTGATATAGGAACATCATAAGTAGAAATCAAATCATTTGGTAAGACTTGTACACTTTTACTTAGCAATTACTCAACTGTGTAAAAGCATTTATCAATATTATAAATTCTTAACGGCAATTACATGAAAAATATAAAACTTGCCCACATAATAATAATGTGAATGAATTGCATTTCCGTAAAAAATCAGCTTATTTAGAGAGGTTCAAGAACACATGGGTCATGTACCACCCTCATGCAGGAAGTCAAATCCATTCCTACGTATCCCAGACAGATTAATTCATTTTTGTGTCGCATTCAGTTCACTTGCTCAGTCAATCCCCAGAAGAAAAAATTTTATCTTTCCACCCAACCACATTGAAGGTGATGAGAAACCAGTTTGCTGACTTTAAAAGATTCTCTCACGGATATAATCCCAGAAGTAATATTTCAAGAAATATAAGCCTTATAGCGTTGGAATTCTTTTAGTAAATTGGAACACTCTGCACAGGATTTCAACACTTCCATGCATATTTCAGTGAATAATACTTTTGGCAAGATTCATACTGACTCTCCCATACTCGTGGAGGATTTTAACGTATATTTGGTAATTAATAAAACGAAGTTTAAGGAGTCCGGCAGTCCCACTCGAAATTTGAAGCTGTCACACGGTTTCTTATTGACTTATACTCTCATGACATATCGCTTGTCAACCCAAAGACAGTGAGAATGTGTGCACAAGTAATTTGTACTTCCTAATTTGAACTTAACACATTTAAATACGAATTCAGGGGTCACTGACTTCAGCAATTGCCTTTAAATACAAAGGTGTAATATATAACGAGCATAACATTTGCATTATTCTACAATAACATACACAAGATTGAATCCTAATTTGTAAATATTTGAACTCAAGTGCACCAATGTTGGAGCAGAGCAATGGAAATATCAGAACACTTCCTACAAAACTTTGCAAGACCATAATCGAGCTTTCTTCCACCCAATTCCAAAGAGCTTGAGAAATATCTGGTCGTCGTAACTGAAAAGTTATGTATTCAAAGTTACGAACAACTGACGAAGCATTCAGTTAATGAAAGGTGAGCGGTTTTCCGCTAGAGAAATTTGTCTTTTATTAGATTAAACCTTAAAATATATTAATATATACGACTAACTTGTTCGCAAAACCCGATTAAATTATACAGAAACATTATAAGGAGATTGCCACGAACAAGGTTGCCTGTGTCAGTGCTTCGAACAGTGCACAAACACACGCCGGAAATGAGCCAAGAAGTTTTGCATTAGAGCATTAGAGAAAGGAAACAATGCTGGCTTCCCTGGAATTACTGGAAGCCACTCATCACTCGGTACTTAAAAGTATAAAATCTAAAACAAAGGTCGGACTGCTCTAGTGTGTCGAGGTCAATGAATATCCAGGATATTTAATGTTCTTAAAACCTGGTCGATTGAGCTGCTCAACGGGGGTACTCCATTCAAAAGAAAGAAGAACCGTACTCCAGTGTCATTTTAAGATGATCCAACTGGCTACATGCAAGACCACGAGCACGGGATTTAATTAAAACCATGAGAGTGACCCTGGTTCCGGAATAACGATTTAAGCCGTCAAGTCGGCCATTCCGATTCCACCGAAGCAATCATGTCTGGTCAAAAAACCATGTTGCCCAATCGAAAGAAATTCAGGGTTAACCTAATGATGTCCGTGGAGCAATTTATGTAATTTGGCGCACACTTCGTAAAGGTAGAACACGGAAGAAAGCAACTGTTAAAATCAGTTCTTATTCCTAGTTCATGCTACACTTTCCTCCAAATATTTACCATTACGTCGATACTGTTCAGGCTAGGTGTAAGGTGTAATATTAGTATTTTGTTTGAAGGATGATTTTGGATGATTATACGACATAATTTTACCAAAGACTCTGACTTTGAAGAAATATGAGTTTTATGTGACTTTAGCATTTGAGCCCACAAGTTGATCTCCCATGCTAATATGAAAAGAATTCAAAACTTTTGTTTCTGATGATTAACACTGATAGTTTATGGTGATTTTCATTAGTGGGATATGACAGATAGTTCAGACACTGAGTATAAGGCAAATTTAAAAGTATAGATTGTTTTAGTGTGCATCCCAAAACCCAATCATAAAAAAGAAAATTTTCGTGCTCAATGTTACCCTGCAAAAATGATGCACACAAAACGTATTTAAATGATTTTAGTGTACGTATACCCCGAAATGCAAAGGAATACAGCAGCCGATTTACGCCAACACAATACAAACAGTTGAATACAATTTTCAGAAATTGTTCTCTTTTGACTTCGACTATACACCCCATTGAGAATGAAGTTACCAAGTCCTGCCATCTTCCATTCAGGGATTTCTCTTTTGTTCTTCACTTCCCAGCCGTATGCCAAGCAATTGTGCGTCGGTTTCATATAAAGAGGACGATTTGCTTCAACCCCACACATTACAAAATTCCAAATTTTATAAACCTTCAAATTTTATTTCTGCTGAGTGATATTCAATACTAAATTGGAGAGGGGTTGGTGGTATCTGCCCTCAGAACACGAACTACCCGAACGTGCTGTATGCTCAGATGTTCGTGAGGATTTTCTTCCCCCTAAATTAGTTCCTCTGCGTACAATTGCCTACGCGGATCCCGAAATACCTCTACGGCCTGTCAAAGCTCATAAGTCTCGAACGAATATAAAATGAGAGCGAATAAAATTTGACTAAACAATCTTTCCTAGGTCGCAGCCACTGTTTTTGTTCACAGGTATGGGATGCTTGAATTTATAAAAATAATTAATGAATTCTGTTTATTAGCAAAACGGAATTCAATATTATGGATGACTTCATTTAAAAAGCTCAGAGGGAAGATCGCCTTGCATACTAATATGTTTTAATTTGAAGTGAAAATGGAAATGTAAGGATACATGTGATACATTAACGTATATCGTATTGAAGTAACACTTGAAAATGGAAAAAATAGATTGAAGAATACTGATAATAGACATGTCTAAATTTTCAATACCAAATTGGTGATTATTTCTTGTTTAAATCTTTTAGAGAGCAAAATTATAAAGTAACTCAAAGTAAATCAAGGTTTTTAAATCTGAGATCGTGACGGCCTGCCAGAAAGCTGCAGTATTACACTAAATCAACCTATTTTAAAGAAAGGACGTTCTTCCCCGAATAAGTAATTACTTTAATGACTGGGAGCATAGGATATTTAAAAATCTTGTTACAAGAACATTTGACTTTGAAGATTCTGTGTTATTCTCCAATTCTTGGCTCAATTCTACGTATCGAAATTACAAAAATACGCCAGGTAGTGTTTGAAAGCTGCTTCCGAAAAAAGAATTACATACCTAACATCAAGCAAGGCCTACGAATTTAGTAATAGAAAAGGTAAATAAATAGAGTAATAATATAGAAAAAAGCTTTCATTCAGATTGACAGATTATTATTTTTCTGCCGTCATACATTACAAAGAATCATTAGGTAACAAGCTCAGGCTCTGTGTAGTTTGATGAACTTATACTCTGACACCAGAAGAAATTTAAATAAATTGAGAATACCAAAAAGCAAACTTTGTCAGTTAAATCTTTGGTATCAATAAAAATAGTCAAAATAACTTAGGATTAAGAATTACGGTGAATTACATTCGTGAACGCACAGATACAATCTTTATCTAAGGACGAACTTTTATGCTCATCTGGTCGTAGTGATAGAGGAAACGTTGTCATAAAAATCATTCTCTGCAATGCAGAGATATTTCGGTTCAGAGATATTTTGGGAAGTTAGGGAAGATTCTACAGAGATAAGAGTCGACAAGAAGTTATTAAGCAACAAATCATAGCAACGTAGTCCACATTAACCTGACAAAAGTTCAACTAAGTTCCAGAGATGTAAAAAAAGAATCTCGAGTCCGATTAGAGCAAAAACCTGTAGGCATTTTACTTACAAAATGAAGTTACCCAGACATATACACTAATGTACAGGCATAATAAAAGAATTCGCTAAATTTTCTTCTTAATGTTTCTTTCCAGGTTTTACCCTGTCTTAGCAAAGTACTTCGAATTAAATTTGAACTGTGACACAGGTTTTCTCGTATTACATGTCACCACCTGATACACAATGTAATTTAAACAAAAAACACATAAGCAAACAGTACCACGAACAAAACGTTCCACTTTTTTAGCTTGCGTATTTAATTTTCGACCTATGTGGTCTTTTCATTTTTTGGGAAAGAACGAAGAATAAGAGTAACTTGCAAACCTAAGTATTTAATGTGCAAAACAAAGAAAATTAAAGCGTGAAATTCTTTCACGAAGGATGGATCCTATCATTTTTTAGACAGCTATTGAATATCACTTAAAAAGTTTTTTCTTATCCCTGTCTTCAATAAATTCCATTGTAGTTCTGTACAACTAAGCTTCCCATAATTTCTACTATTACAAGTGAAACAATTACATAAACCAAGGGCTACACATGGGTAACACTAATACTAAAATTCGTTATAATGTAATTATTATTCGTAATAAAAAAATACCGGTGTTTAAATCAATTATCCACAGAATTATCACATTTGTTGATAATTCTCACAAAGCTAAAATCTCAATACAATATTAAGAAACCCTGATAAAAATATATGGAAGAAAAACCAAAAAAGTAACTGGTACATCAAAAAAAGTAAAACTTTCAATTAAAAAAAGCAATTTTGCTGCAATTAATGGACCCCAAAAAAGGTACATTTATCATTACAACATTTGCTTATAACTTGTCTACAAATATTCCAAATATAAACAGCACCAAAATAGAGCAAAACCTCTCATTCTGTAGTGATAATATAACAGGCACTTATGTGGGAATCAAATATTCCTACATACAAACATATTAAATGCCTCGAAAGAATCAACAGTTGACCAAATACAAAAAATTATTATTCACAAAATCAAAATGGGAAACTAAAATTGATTTGATGAAAACCCACTTACTGCCTTTTTGTAAAACATATCACTAAAAATTGTCCATGCTAATAAAGGAACAGAATTTCACATTCAACTTGAATCAGCAATAAATGAATTGCATGAGAACAATAACTTGTTAACAAGAGAAATCAATGTTGCACTCTCATTTGTGCTACAAACAATGTGCTGCACTTTTCCAAACATAAGCAATCAGACTGCTGTGTATTTGTAATTTATATTTTGAAAATACAGGTTATGCTCAAACTTAATATGGTACATTTTTTAATTTACAAACTCATTAAAATGGAAGTAGTAAATTAATTGTCATAAAAATGCTTTAATATTTTTCGATTGGTTACATGTAAAGCAATATCTGTGAAAGGTAGGTTGCACATTTTCTCAACAATTTATTTATGTGTGGTTGTAAAAAAAAGTAGGCTTCCAAATTAAAAAGCAATGGTGAAAGCTATGGCATCTCTAGATGTTTCCCTTCCCTGAAAATCATCTCTAACCAAAACACCAATTCCAGCAATTTTTTTGAATTTGTATACTACAAATGAGCCAACAAAAAATAACAATTCTCAAAATATATAAACATCATATTCATGACAAAGTAAGAAAGTGAAAAATACTTGAAAATATTGGCGTCCTGTTCAGAATCATCGGGCGACTGATCACCTAATGATTTTTTCATAATAAAAACTCCCATATGACCATACTGCAATTAATACTAAAAAGGTTGAATTTTTTATGTAAAACAGAAAAATATGAGCCACCTTAATGTTTTTTGAACGTTAGGAAGGTGGATGACCAAAAGATAGGTAACAATGTTCAGCAAAACGAAACCCACCCATGCAACTCCTTACGCGTAAATATATTAAATATATAAATATATATATTAAAATTAAAGGAATTTAAGATGGCGGGCAGGTATGTAATAAACCTGAAAAAAGTGGTCGTACACAAAGCGTAAGAAAACTCCGACTGTCGAAGGTACCACCACCGCGGGGGCCTCATCTTATTGCTTTCTCAGACAAAAACCAACTCCCAGACAAATCCAAATTCCAATTCGATCCAATTATTTTTCTCGTATGCCTGCAAGTGTAAAATTCATGCACAAAAAAAATTGATTATTATCCGTAAGCAGCGGGTGCTGAGAAAACATTACGAACAAGATGTTGCTTCTCGCGAAGTGAGAGGCATGCCAAACAGAACCGACATTTCTACGGTGTACCTGATGCCGAATACCCAAACAAACGAAAATAAAATTACTCGTCTTGTGTACTTATTTAAGTAAATAAATTTTGGTACCTTCATTCATCAATTAACACAGAATCGAACATATCTCCTCGAATATTATCCAACTTGAGTTTTATGTATCCGTCTTGTCTGTAAAGAATTTTTAATGGTTCTGCCAACCGAGTACCGTTTTCGGGATATCCTTAAAGGCAAGAACGCGAACACATTTTCATAATCCGTCACAAACCGCGACGTCAACGCGAAAAAATAATAAAAACTGAAACACGGTTACCACACATTGTCAGCCATTTTGTTAGATTGACACATTTACACACGCACTGGCAGCTCCAGTCAGAAGAAAAAATTTTTCTCTCCCTTGTTGAGGCGGATTTCCTCTCAAACCTTACATTGACCGATTTGAATTGTTTCGACAAACCCTTGTGTACAAGTCGCGTCGTATCCTGGTCAAAATTCCACAGTTCGAATCATTCCACGGAATTCACAAAATTGAAAACAAAAAATTCCTTTTAAAAAAGGTAAAACAAAAATCCGTGAATTTAATCCCAACTCGACTTGGCTTCGCCGTAAACCGGACTACTAAGCTAACACTTCTTTTGTCAAGACTAGTTCACTGTCCTTTAATGGGGATTTGTAAAATGAAGAAGTCGCGCGCGATAAAACCAAGACGCACCCCGTCATTTTATCCCACCTAACTGATTCTGGAGGAACGCTAAAAAGCCCCGAATTAGCGCGAGCGCTCTCTATGAAATTAGCGCCATTTTAAATATATGAAAGCATTTCACTCTGTCGAACTTTAAGCTGAACGGTGAATGTCATGCATATGAAATAAGATTAGCGATCATCTATTAATCACGTACCTAAAAATCGGAGTAAGTTCCAAGTAAACCCGTTGGCAGCGCTGGACGGCGAACGAACTTTACCGAATCCTCTTTGCTGGGAAAATTCGTTTCTGGAATTCTGCCTCCCTTTCCTCTTAGCTACAAATGCCGGGCCATTTTCTTAAACATCGTGAAAAGAAAGAAAAGTCAGGTAGGAAGCATAATCAACAGCTTAAGCGCAAAAAAACCCTCTGAAACTTCAGAATTAGGAAAATTTCAAAGCGGTCGTCAGCAAAAATAAACGAATTTCTCTTGTCGCGGTCTCTTGAAAGCTCCAAATGTCAAAAGGAAGGCGACTTGAGTAACGAAAAGTTAAAGAAAATACAAAAAATTACAAAAAAATTTCCTTACCGATTATTACCGCAATGGAATTAAACGGATTACCATAAGCATAACAATGTTTCAAATCCTTGAAATGTCCCGTAAACTTGTAATTAATTCTGTAGATTCTCTTCATTGGTAGTTTCACAATCTCTGGTTTTCTACATTTCCAGGCTTTTGCCACTTTGTTTTTTGGTTCTCCATGTGCAGTATTAAACACCTGTAATGACCGGAAACTGGAGGAATAAAATTGTAACATGTGACCTAATATCACGTTCTCACGCTGCAGATTCACCAAAACCGTTTTCGAAAACATAATTTGTTATTAGGGCTCATGTCTTTCTTGCTAATGTTTATAATTTTAATTCCGACAAGATTTGAAAATAATTGTTCGTGATGGATGCACGTATCAAATCTTTTGGCAATTGGTACACTCCGAACATTTTACCTGAAACCAACTAATTTCTTAATTTACCCAAGAATTTAATGTTCCAAAAAAAGCTACCCGTCTGTAGATCCGTCTTATTATCGTTAAGAAAACGTCCCACTTATTTTTAATATTCCTCTCGCAATGAATGTGGCAATTAAGTACTACAAAATGGTGTCAAACCGTAAAACGTCAATTGCTGTTCAAAAATATATACCTTAAGGTACGGACAAGCACGTCGTTAATTATCCTCCATCAATTGTTTGTACTGAGATACTTTTGAATTTATTAACAACGTATGACGCATACATTACGAATTATTAATTATGAAGATGAGATTACCTGGTGGTTTAATTGTTTGATTTCACATGAATTGCCACGCGGTGGTCACGTCTGCCATGAAATGACGAACATTTGGCTCGCTCAGTTTAGCCAACCCCCTGCACCCGAAAATCATGGCAGAAATTTCACTGTTGCTTAAATCACGTGACCATCACCTCTGTCCAAAAATGGCTGCCTTTTGGATTACTTTGCCTGAATTGCAAATGAGCCTTCGAAGGCGTTACTCTTCTTTATTGTATATTCTTTTACGTTTCTTACTAAGAAATCAAGTTTGTGTAAGCAAAAGAAATTCATTGGGTCAATGATCAATGAATGACGACATTAATTCCGGTTACTGTATGAATTTATGCGAGTTCATTTGGCGACTAGTATTTGGACATTTCCATCAGTGCTCAATAGTTTTCGTTACGAAAGTTGTTACACATTTAATAAAATTTTGCCATCTCACGTTATTTAATAGTACACAATACTGCCTTACATATTTATGAGGCGTAGGTTGAGCTGTAGAATTATAGTTAATCTAAATATGCACTGCTGTTACGATTCCAACGGTTTTACTTTTCCGGTACCTGACTTTCTTTACTGTACTTCGTAATGCATGTTGTACCGTTTTGACCGAACCGTAATCATATCCTCTGATCTGTGTAGTTGTTGTTCCTAAAGAACGCACACGCAGTTTTGCAATTTTTCAAAGTCAAAAAATAAAAATAGGTAAAAAGGTACTCTGCTATTAACATGCGATGAAACGATGCCGAGTGACAGTCTCTCATGTCACTAAATAAATTTCCATCTTTACTTTCGTTCCGAACGTATACATGTTCAAAACTACAGCTTCTTATAATTTCAGTTGAATACTTCTCATAATCTAAGCAGTCGTCAGATTTGCATATCACGGTGATCCTCGTGATCGATGTAATACATTGATAAAACAAGGAACGCTATTCAAGCCCGTCTAAGAATACGAATATTATTGTTCGCAGTTTGATAAACTCACGATTAAGAATTCATCGGAAACAAAGCAAAGGTTCAAACGTGTTTGAGGTTGTTGCTTGCTTAGAAGACCATGAGGTGGTCTTCTCGCGAGAGACACAACCCGACACCACTGGCCACCTGACAGATTTATTAACCGAACCAAGTGCTCGGCCATTAAACGAGAAAGCTAACCTCTCCCGTTACGAGCGGTTACTCGAATGGAAGGAATCGCAGTGAAAGTAAAACAAAAACCGATTGCACGTCGTAATTTAAGAAAATGAATGGTAATAAAGTACCTGGCGGGGTGAACCGCCCGTGTGACAAACCTGTTGTGCAAAACCGGTTGTCCAGAGAGCAGAGGGAGGAAGAACAGACCATCACAAGGAAGAACAAAGGCATATGGACGCGAGGATACGCCCGGCAGACACGTTGCATAACCATCTGATAAGTAATTTACATTCTTATGAAAATATTTATGCGTGTGACTTCCGACCACTGTCTTTTCGATTCCTCAAGGACAAAGACACTCTTTTCTTCCTGCTATTCTTGCCCTTTTTTTCTCCCTTCTTCGAGAAAGACGAGGAAAATTTATTGTGCCGTGTACGCATGCTACGTCTCGCAAATTTATTAGTTAATTATTTTTGTATTATTTTCACCGTAAAAAGAAACGCTGCAACAACAACAACAACAACAACAACAAAAACACAAACGCATGCAATAAAATTCACCGTGGAAAATTAATTTTAAATTCTTAAGATTTAAATGTTTGAAAAATTTAAATGTTGGCGGTTTCTGTTCCCACGACCGTGGTAAACTCCATTTTGAAAAGAATTGAAGAACCAACTTGCGCGAAACTGTCAAACGCACTCGAGACTTTTTTTAGCGCTCATGATAAAAGTACGGGTGCGAAATCGTCAAATAGTTTTCAGTATTTGGAAGTAATATCTGAATGACATAAAAAAACTACAAAAACAAAATGACCAAAAGTAAAAATTTGACTTTTTCTGTGAAGGTTTACTAATTAGATTATTTAATAAAAATAAATATACGAAACGTGTACTGTCAAACACACGAAAAAGCAATACTAAACCGCCCATGTAGTGTTCTAATGATACACTATTCAATACAATATTCGTGAAGATTAAATTCATAAAATCGACTGGAAAAGTTTACCGTCACATTTAACAGTTTAACACTTCGATTGGGAAGAAAAAGACGTAAAACATTAGGAAAAGAGGAAACGCACAAGCACTGCTGACGAGACGTATGTGGAGATAAAAGTCAGTCACAAGAGAGAGAGAGAATGAGTTATTCAGTAAAAATAGAAGAACACTCTGACCAATTTTCTACGTGAAGAACCTCAAGCGGTTTAATTATTATGCGATGAAAATAAAAGTGGAAATATTCCAGAGAGAAGAAGTGCTTCTGGGAAAACTGATATAACAGAAAAGCACGAGAAAGAGTCATTAAGATGAGTGCAAGTGTAAGTGCAAGAAACGTGAAGACCGAAATACAAGAAAGGTTTTGTTTTATAAGACGAGAGCAATTATAAAAAGAGAGGAAAAAAGGCATGTGAAAGGACGGTGCGTCTGTTTGCGTACGTGTGCGTTGGATGATTTGTTTACTTCATTAGGCCGTGGCTTGAGAAATTTAATTTATCGTTCGTGGTCTTTTGAATTTTTAAAAATTCAATCGCTTGCCCCGGTGTTTTAAGGTCCCGAACATTGAAAACTTTATTTATGTTTGCATGGACATCCAGCGTTTTTTTTTTTTAAAGAATACATAATTTTGTAATAATTGTTAGTATAAATTGAGTACAGATTCCAACTGGGGAATCAGAATTACAGTATTTGTTTGTTTAATATAACAGTATTTTTTGGGTCGGTTCTACAGCAGTTTCGATTAATTAAAATTATTTTATTTTTAAATAAGCAAACTTTCTAAAATTTTTCAGGCTTCCGGTGCGATTCATGTTGTTTTTTCGGCTGAGTTCCACCGAGCGCGAACAAGAAGCGAGCATGTGGTCAACATCATCAACTTCTTGGTTTTGGCACAGGGAACAGACTCGACCGTTTAAAATTTTCAGGTACTGTTCGAATTTCCCACGACCCACTAGAATTTGGGCTAAGAACTAGTCTTTTTCTAACTTTTTGTATCTAAATCTAGTTCGGAAGAATTTGCATGTCATTCGGTCTCTTTCGGATTCACACCTTCTATTTTATTATTCGGCAATTAAAATTGCATCGATTTTTTTAAAAATATTTCTTTCCAACAAATGTTGGGTTATGCACGTGGCAATTACGTATTTTTTCTAAAAATTTAAATTTCATGGAGATTGCTCATCGTTTCGTGTGGCTCGCGAATTGAACACCAATGTTCTTTTTAATAAAATGAAATCAATTGGCAAAACTCCAGGACTAACGGCTAAAGACACGTTCTGTAGCTTTTAGTTTACAATTATTAACAATTTTCTTTGTAATTTATTTTACGTATGTTTATTCGTATATTTTAATTATTGATGTTAGGAATATGGATGATCCACATCCGCTAATTGCCTGAAAGCGTTTACGAAACAATTTACGTCTATTTTTCCCGATTCCTAGGTGGTCGCGTGGTCGCAGAGGTACCTCTACTCTAAAGCGACAAAATGTCTTGTCATTTCAATCACTTGACTGGCGTTGTTTCCGGTCATTAGCGTGTAGTACTCCTCAAATGAAGTAAATCTATTAATCCATGGGTGCACTTCATCTATACTTCGAAGGCCGCCGATAGACAAAAAGATGCCAGTCAGATTAGAGCCGTTTCATTTTGATTTTGATCTCTGGAATTCCTGCCAAATGACAAATTACGATCAATAATCTGCTTTTTCCTAAAGAAAAAATGGCAGTGGAGTGTTCAAATGAATTGATCGGATTCATACATTCATCAATGGGCGATACAAATTAAATGTACGAAACGCTAGACAAGACCTGGTAGAAAGAATCAGTGACACTTCTACCCGTGCATTTGTGTTCCATTGACATTTCAAAAATCCATTTTGCTTTTTGATTCAGGGATCAATGGCCATAAAGTGTAAATGACGAAGTGGAACACCATTTTTCTCGCCCTCATTTCTCATAGGGGTTGAAGTCATAAACAACGGGTAATGAATGTGAAGGAAAGGAAACATCAAATTCACCTGAATCAACAGCCGCACGGTGCACTTGATGTGCAGACGACCCTACAGACGAGAAAGCCCTTCACATCATCACCATCCCCGTCACTCCGACAGGGTGGGTATTTTCCGCTGCAAGGGAGAATCGTGACCTTTGACACAAGTGTCATAGGACGTATGGAAACAAACACTTGAAAATTTACGATGATGAACTTACACGATCGTCATGGTTCATATGCCTATAAACTTTCACTTGCTTTATGTATGGACTTGCCCCAGACCTTTTCTCCCTAGAGGAAAACAAATTTTTTTTTCTCGCTCTTGCCGTTCTACCAAATTCACTTTATATGAATACGATGTTTTCGGCATTGAAACGTAGATAAATCGTACGTTAAATTGTACAACTCTTTCCTTCTTGTCCAACCCGTCAAGAGTCTCTCCAAGTGTGAACTTGTCCAAAAAGTCTTACACCTGTCGTTACTCTCAAATGTAAGCCTAAACAACGAACCATACGGTACATAAAAATAGAAACACAACCTGAAAAAAAGACAATTTACTTACCCTGATGGAATAAAACCACGCGAGAACAAGACAGAATGGAAACATTGGAAAGATTACAGCAAATACTTCCAGAAAAGTCGGATGTTGGGGAAGAAAGGTGTTTTAAGAAAGTCAAAATAAAGCAATGTAGAATTTATACAAAAGTAATCTTAAAATACTCCACCGACTGTTCTTACCCTGCACAAAACCAGACTGTGCGTTGTGTGATACATCAGTTTTTTTTTGTAATATTGAAAGTAACGAGAGATTCTTCGGTGTCGTCATTCTGCGTTTCTTGAATTAGGCGGAAAAGAAATAGAAATAGAAATTCGTAAAAAAAAACACGCATGGAATAAAAAAACAATAAATAGATATTTGATGTATTGGTTCTATCCAGTTCTATGAGAGAAAGCTTGGCTCAATACAAACCTACAGTGTGACTAATACTGGAAACTTCCTATTCGGAAGTATAAAACTACGTATGGAATTAATTAGTAAGCGACTGACTCACGAGGTGCCATTACCGGAGTTTTCTGGCCAAACAAACGTCCGACCGACACATGGAGAAAGCTAACACTGGAAGTCTGATTAATAAATTATTAATTCCCAGAACATAAAGTGCATATAACAGTACCCTGACGTTAACCCGCATGCACCTGCACGGATGTGTCACCCACCTCCTTGCGAATGGTAAGAAAGTTATAATTTCGGTTCTGGTCCTGGTCCACAGGGGTCAATTGAACAAAATTCGATTATCCGGAGTAATCGCCAGTTGCCCATCATCGACACTTTGCAAGTAAAGGCCGAATTTCGTTCCTGAAACTTTCCCCCGGGTGAGGGGGAAACTCGCTGGAAGTTCATCACTAACTTTTCAGAACCTTTCCGGGGAATTTTCAATAAATTTCCGGGGAAGACTCCGGGTAAGAAATTCTCCAGAGCGAGTGAGCTGGAGGAGGGGAGAGAGAGAGAGAGAGAGAGAGAGGATGGTGTGCTTGGCATCTTTCACCAGCCCCTACAATTTCACTCAGGGAATTTTTGGTCGAGCGCAAAAATCCTCAGGGGGATGCGGTCAAATTTCGATAGAACCGCAAGAGAAGTGGTGACCACATGGACAACAGCAAAACCGTTTCCCGTCCTGCAGCACATGGAGAACCACAAAATGATTGCAAGTGCACTCGCAGGGAAACGTCTCGACAACTCGGAGTTTTCTCGAACAATCGAGTGATTAAACGTTCGAATGGCATTTCGTAACTCCCCGAGAAGAGGTTGAATCAGAGATTGTTTCCTGTTACAGGTAGTTAATTATAAAAGAAACTGAGATTTCACGACGGTAATTAAATTAAACAGGCGTTTCTCTGCTCGGGCTATTTGCTTCTTTTGAAACAAACCCCCCCCCCCCGTCGCCCCCGCCGCCTGCCCCACACATCTTCTTTCTCTTCTTATCACTGAACGCTTGAGGTTTCCACCTGATCACCGCAGGTAAACTGCATTTTCAGGTGTCGAGGTGCATTTATTGTATCCTTGGGGATTTGATTCATTTCTCTCAAGTGTTGAATGTCATTTAACTGCGGAGGCGATACTCTCGTTGACCGACTACCTACCCCCCCCTCTCCTCTCCTCTCCCGCGTCCTCCCTTTCACTGTTTGCCCCACCTGGACAGGTAAGCACTCCTGTGGATGACCCTGATTTTCGATTCAATCACTGTCATTTAGTTTCTGTTTCCCTGAGATTTATTCCGCGGACAGCAGTTAATTTTTTTTCCATTTCCTCGACAATCCTCAAGGTTTCTTCTTTGATTTGTCCCACGACAAGGATTTTCCTACGTTTTTACGTTGCACCTTTCTTTTAATTTCTCCCCACCTGCTCGGTTAGAGAAAAGTTATTTTGTCATTTGTCTTTGCGGTTTACCTCTCCACGAGTTGGGAGACGGTAACAAAGTCAAAATAAATCGTCAGGCAGAGTCGTTGATGTTTCCATTCCTTGGGGGTGTCCTGCCCGGTCCTGAGAGGATTACCTGCATGTGTGTGTGTGTTTCTAACAAACATGTTTCTGCAAATTATTTTGCGGGTGCTCAGAGTTCCCCGATGTTCTTTTGGTCCGCCGTGAAAAATTATACATTCAGAAAAGGTTCCAGCGTCAAAATTGCAATTTGCGTCAATTATAAATAGAAACACGAGGGGGCTGGAAGGTCTCGTTTTCGTTAAATCTGTCCGTTGAACGTGTCCGACGATTGCACGGACGTCCCCGCCAAACAACCCAAATTTAAACACAAAACTGCTCAACTACTTACCGTTCAATTACGAAAATGATGAGAAATTCTGGGCAAAAACCTTTTCTCCCGAAATTGAATTTGTCCGGTGAGGAAGCAGACGAAGGATGAAATCGTTTGAAATAAAGCCAAATTTCGTATTTAGTCGTATCATATATTTTTTCTTTATTTATTTTATACATATTTTAGTTACAATAAGTGTTGTTTTTTTATTAACTAATAATTACAGTTCTGGAAGGACTGATGTAGACGTTTTTTTCTTTTTTGACTTCTTTTGTAAATGAAAGACGAAAATTTTTTTTTACGTGAAACGTGCGAGAAGCTTCATTTTTCGCCGGCTCGACACGCTCCGTGACGTCACGCAATTGCCCGTTTCCATTTTGAATTTTACCAATTTTCCCGCCAAAAACCCAACCGCCTCGACGGCTTCTGCGTCACCTGTCCCTGGACAGCAGAACTTATTTTTTTTCCAGCCGGTTCAAAAATAAATAAATAGAAAGTTTTTCACGTTGACCGGTAACCGTTGCAACTGACCGATTAACTCGCTCTACTTTAGATTTACTGCGGATTTTTTGCCGTTCCTCCGACCCATAAAAAACAGATGGCGAATGATAATTTACAAATCATTAGGAGTACTCGTGCCCAGTTGCCGAGGGAGAAAGCGAGAAGCGAGAAAGGAACTTAACCCGACGCCCGGGATTCGGAAGGATCAGAAAAAAAAGCAAAATAGTAAGCTCTTAGATTTAGACAACGGCGAAATCAAAACGGTAGGAAAAAAAAGCAAAATGGCCGTCGAATGTCCCTTTCTTTGTTTCTTCACGTGCGATTAGTTTGAGCTTCTGGAGGGTGGAAGTTTTCGACGGTGCTTACACACGTCCGCACACGGGGAGAACAACGGCGAGAGACAAAATCAACAAAAGTGTAAAAGTTTTTATTGCTTAAAGCCGTTGACGGTCCTGCACGAGTCCAAAGACCCGTGCGAACGCGGGGGCACCGTGGCGGAAGATGACAGGCGGATATAAAGAAAATTTTTACGTGACCTCCCCGACACACGAAACTGTACAATAAAATAGTGGAGGAGCAACAGAGCTAGTTACAGGTCTGCGGGGACCGATTCCACCTTCCAAGTTCGCAAGACCCCACGTAAAATTTTTTTTCATTTCCAACTTTCATTCTCTCCGGAGGCAACTCAAATCTGACTGATACACTCGCGACCAAAGATGTTACACCCACTGCTTCCGGCAAATTTTTCAAGTGTCGAGAACCACGGGCACTACAGCTTAG
Organism: Polyplax serrata; assembly: GCA_037055365.1. Taxonomy (NCBI): domain Eukaryota; kingdom Metazoa; phylum Arthropoda; class Insecta; order Psocodea; family Polyplacidae; genus Polyplax; species Polyplax serrata. Next base: position 1,214,799 of record JAWJWE010000044.1, read on the forward strand.
TGACACGAACTTAATAGTGTCCACCTGTGACCGGGCTTTAGTTTTACCAGTACCCGTAGGCTCGATGTTAAACCTAAGCATACCGGGCGGATAGTTACCCTGATATTTGAGGTGTCCGTTACAATAGCCGAAAAACAGCACCGGTACAAGCAACCAGAAAAAGTACCCGACATAAGTAGGGGTACTGTTCATGGACAAAGAAGCAATGTCCACCGGAACGGTCGACCCAACCGTGTCGTCCTTCGGCCGGTGCCGGCCAGTTTCTGGTTGAAAATTTCCTTTGGCCCTGTCCTGACCTGGCACTTGTCACTCTCGACTTCAAGTAATAAAATACTCATTTAAACGTTCGCAATTACTTTTTAAGAATTACAACCTTTGTCAGGTTAATTTATGCTCCCCTTCCACGTCGTTCCCGTTATTTTGCAGCAAAACCGAACTCAAGTTATCGAAAAGTTATGGTTTTCAGATGAAACGTCCCCTTTGACGATCGTTTGGTTCAACTAAAAAAGAACCTTGAGATGTCTCCGAGGTGCTCGTTTTTTCTGCCTCCCGGTTCTCCGCCTTGGCCGATTCCCAAAAAATTAATTGGAAAAACTCTAATTAATTTCTAATTAAGTTCCCCCGGGAAAACCAAACACCAACACCACGTTGGCTCTCTTTTGTTGACAGAAGATCCGTGGAGGAAAATTGTTAATTTCGGATCACCCCCAGTGCTGAAATCGACCCTCGTTCACATCACGGGGAGATCCTGTTTACGAAGGTGAACGGGCTGGGAGCATACCTGATCCCCCCGTGGCGGAAGGCTGGCTACTTCTACCCACGGCTTCGCTGCTGCCCTCGTCCTCCAGGACGGTGAACGGCCTAGCCCCAGACTGTGACCTTACGGCTTCTGTGTGACGAGCCCACATTCTAAATGCCACATCTTTAGCGGGTTTTAATAGATCGTTTCCTTACGGGCATGTCAGAAAAAAAAACACATAAAAGCATTGCGGTGTAACAGGAAGATCTGACAAGCGGTCGTAAATTGAACCGTAATTACAATCGATTCGAAACTATCGGCGGATAATAAGGAGAATAGTACACGTGTTGCGCGTAGATAGAAAACAGAGGAAATGGTTACGGCGAACCGGAAACATAACCGATAAAATCTAAATAATGATATATGGTTGTCGATCATCGAGGTATCGACGGTCACGACCATCCCCTAAAGAATGTGCTAGCGTCTTCCCAAATCAAGGGGCTAACCAACCAAGTTTTCGCAGAATTTCCCCACAACTCTCGTAAGGCCAGGAGCTACAGGAAGAACAGGAGAGTCTCCCCGTGTGGTCCGTTTGCACTTGCTACTTGCACAACCGAATGCTTTCAATGGAGCTATTAATAAAAAAATCATTAAATGAAAAAGTTAAACAAATTAATCTTTCAGTTGCTTCGTCTTGGGACATTATGACGGATTGCCCATAAATTAGTGTTAAAATATATTACGTTTCTTAAGTTGAGACCATACCCCCCCCCCAAAGAAATTGACAGCTAACAGACGTCTCGTGAACTAAAAACAATAGTTTTCCTAAGACAATGGGCTTTAAATACGAGAGGTTAATTTGTCGTAAAGGTCTTTCCGAGTTAAACATTTAAATTATAGACATTCGGGCTATTAATAATACTTCGACGGGGTTTACCAGAAACTCAAACTCTTTTCGTGTAACCACAACTGTCGTGTTAAACGGTTGGAGAAAACTGAAAGAAAAAAAAAACATAACAGACGAGTAGATAAGTTCAATACCGACCCGTTAACTGTTTCCGGTTACGATTTCATTCTACCTGTTCTACCTGTGTGCTGTTTGGTACTCAAATCCGGACAAAATAACGCGCGAAATCGTTGAGGCAGTTGGTTTTACCGCGTCAAAACATGAGAAAACTAACACTTCATCGTCGTTTTCTGTCATTAAAACCAATAACGCTCCGTTTTTCTGAAAAGTACATAACCTTTTCCTCACTCCATAGCTTCTATATATATTTATATATATATGTATATTTATTATTACGTTTTATTTATGTACATTGTAAACTTATCCCCTAAGTCATATTAATTATATATTTATTCATATAAATGTCCCTTACGGGATACATATCTTATGTATACTCTCATTTTTTAAATTTATTCTTTTCCCTTTCTGAACCTACATAAAAATTATTGCTAAAAAGTTTACAATTCATCTCTTTACTCTTCATCTCCTCCGCTTTTCTTATTCTTATTCTTCTTCTTATTATTATTATTCATTTATGTGTGTTTATTACAAGTGGATTTCGTTTATTTACATTACATCGTCGTTAGCTTCATCAAAGCGGTGGGGAAAAAGAACCCAAAAAAAAATAAATTCAACCGACAACTCAATAAATTTAAAAAAAAAAATAATAATAACAAATACCAAAAAAACAACTTTCACAGAATCGCTTGTCAATGAATTTTTGAATTTTGCGCCAAGTGTTAAGTAACCAAATAAACAAAACATAATTTACACGAGTGTAATTTGGTTTTCGTAGGTTCCTCCCTCTGACGTAACCCACCAGCAACTGGGAGGGAGGAAAGAGAAATTAGGAGAAATTGGGCCCGAACCTGTTAAATTAGACGAGTGTCAAGTAGACCTTTGGCAAAAGCAAACATCAGCGACAGCAAACGGTCAAAAAACCCCCGGTCCTTCTCATCGATTCCACCGTTCCTTCCCACGGCCGAACCTCCGAAATTTATAGAGGAGTTCTCGCCAACGGAGCTATCTCACAGCCTCTTCGACATCAATATCATTAAGACGTAACAATTAACGAAAAAATACAATTTGGGAAAGGTACAAACGGACGGAAGACCAATAAAAGAGTGAAGAAAAAAAAACAACGACTTTTTCTCTGATTGGGCACCGTGTTGTACCTGCGTGCAGGAGGACGCATAGGTAGAAATAGGTATCTGTCTCTTGGAACGTTTCTTTATTTCGCTTCCCCTTTTTTTATTGATTCCCTCTTTCCTATGTACGAGTTTATGGTTCTCTTACGGCGGTTCCCTACCATTCCTTTTTTTGTTCTCGTAAATCATTTCGATCCCGCACACACATGAGCAATTCACGTCGGTACCATCACCACCGCCACCGGCACCACCGCGGCCATCACCAACGTGACCAGCACCGCGGGGTGTGGACGTTCTCAACAAACACACACACACACACACACGTTTATTAGTCAAAACAACGAAAACAAAATGGAAAACAATTAGTTGAGATTTAACAACATAATTTCAACAGAGTTTTGTGTTAATTGCCGATGGAACCTTTCTCCGGGGTCGAGTGAAAGGTACTCCTGCCAGATCGATTTATTAAGGTACCCGACGCGACGTTCCTTCTGTTATTTATCTAACGACCTGGGATTCTGATTTAACTGCCGCCGCGGTGGCCCCTTCATCTATAAATCATAGTTGAGAACCGTTTGGATCAAAATGTTCTAATTAGACAAACATTATTTTTTTTTTTGATCGAGCATTTGATGTTTTCACGTACGTAGGACGTCGACGGTCTTGAAACATTTGAAACAATTCTAACGGAGTTAAAATTTTCTTACTAGTGCTCTTCGTCCCGGACTCTCGACAGATCGAGGACACCTCGCAAAACCAAATCACACTCTTGACAAGTCAAAACGTAATAATAAAAATAAAAATAAAAAAACAGACAAACATAATTTCGAGCTTCGGTCACCGAAGCGGGTAACACAGATTTTCGTCTTAAAACTAAACTGGATAAATGCAAACTTACATTTCGTTTCGACAAAATTTCAATGAATCATTTTCATATATTTTGTTGTTTTATTTACAATAACCACTAATAATATATTAACAGATGAGCAGCATGTAAATGAATAGTAACGGCCGACTATAGGAATAAAAGTGTGCGAACGTATGGCTGACGGATACGACAACCCAACGTGTAACATCGCCACCAGCCACCGGAGTCATCCAATATTTTTTTGACTTCCGAGTTCCAGGTAAGGTAAGGAACTCGCAAGACCTCTGGCCCCGATGGACAACCCAATTTACGGTTCCACAATGGAAGTTCGCCTAACCCAACATGTGCGACGCTGTCCACTTCCTTCACACCAACTAAAATCCGACCACGTCACATCAAAATCAATCATTTCCCGGCTCCGGGGACGAAGCGACGTTACACCCGTTTAACAGCCATCACGTACAATTGTCTTTTTCTTATGTGTACATACAAAAACTAAAAACGAAATTGCCGTAATAAAAAAATTCGTCTTTTTCATTCGCAACAGGAACGCCGTCCAACGAAAATTCAGCCAATTCAGCCGGAACGAACGAAAACAAAAAATTTACACCAAAACGAATCCGTTTCCCATTTACTTGGTCTTAAATTTGGTTTGTTTTTCCCAACGTAAAAAAAGGCACTTTCACGTTTTACACCGAAGAATCGGAAAGAAAAGGCCAACCGAAATCATGGAAAAAAAAAACAAACAATCGAAAAGGAATCGACCCGACAGTAAGTCAACGCCAACAAACAACAAAGTAAAAATGTCCGTGTGTTACTCAATTCACTTTGACTAAGTTAACATTTTACATTAAAAAAATTTTTTGCAAATAATAAGTGTGCGCGTTTTATAAACCTCTAAAATTCACTATGGTACCTGCGTAAACACACGTATACACACACACAAACACACACGCACGCACGCACGCACACGCTCCCGTATAAATCTTAATAACCTAATCTACCTTATGTACATAGTTATTCTAATTTCATTTTTATTCGTCGCTTCGGTTGAAACTTGTCTACCGTAACTATACAAACCGTAATAAAAATGAAAATTTAGCAGTATTTAGCAGTATTATTATTAATAATAGTAATAGTATAAATACTAATAGTATTAATTATTGTATATCCATAGACTGTTTAATTTCGGAATAAAAAAAATCATTAAGTAAGTCGTTGAGTGAATGATTTATTCATTTTTACCGGGGCGATTTCTCCCAACTAAACCAGTTTTCCATGCGACGGGACAGGGGAAAATACTCGGGGGAGTATTCGTGTGGGTTGCCACAGGTACCTCTACCTGTGCGCACGAGTCCTCATTCCCGTCCACGTCCCGTGGTAACCCTACTGACTAGTCTAATAAACAAAACCTTTTTTTTTTCGAACACCACCAGGGGAAAACAATAAAATAGTTTTCGTTTCTGTCGTTTCGTTTATAGTTTTATTTCATTTTTTGGCATCTTGTAATATCTTTGGTTTTAATTAACTCGTAACCTAAATTTATAAATCGTGTAATGGTATCTCGTGACGAAGTACACCAAAACCAACATCCTACACGTTTACTTAATGAATAATTTCAAGCACCATAGAAAACTAAAACGTAGTTGAGGTTGGGAAAATTTTGTTCGTTTTCTCGACCGGCAACAACTAAAAACCAAGTTCGAGCGCGACGTTTTGCTTGATTGTCGACCAGTTTACATTAATAAGAGCATCTATTCCAGTTGTATATTCCTATGTGTTTTATGCCAGTGAAACACGGGTATTTTGCTCGAGTGAACGTAACTCTGAGATTTTGGCTTGTGTGTGACGTGTCATCACACTCTTTGAAAGCAGAGTGTCTTACTGTTATGTACATAGTTTGAATTGTAACCTCCGTTTACGACAAGAGACAATCTTTCCTCGGTCGCTGCTACTCCGATTTTACCGAAGACGAATAAACACGAACAAAACATACTGGAATTTACGAAATGTCAACTCAAAAATTTTTCAAAATACACACAAAAAAAACAAAGGCAAAGATACGACTAGGCAATCAGACGACAAGCATCACAACCAATTCCAAAAATAATAACAAAAAAAATCTAGCGCTTCTTCCTCCCACCTAAAACAACCAAATTTAAACTTCACCGAGAAAACACCACAGGTTCGGTAAAACGTCATTAAAAAATTATATTCGGTATCAAAATCGCCCAAACAAAAAAAGAATCACTGCTAACTTCAATCGTATTATTAATATTTAAACCGCTACTAAATAAAATATCCCCTTCCCTGACAAAAATATTTGGTGTTTATTACATATGACTGGCATATTCAATGTAATATTTGTTACTTTAGTATTCACACGTGTTTTTCAGCATATATATAACATACATATATATATATTAAATTAACTAAACGCACTTTATATACACAATCGCCCAAGCCTTAAACGATGGAAGAATTCATGCACACGTTAAACAATTTAATAATATTAATATGTTAGTGTGTAACCGATTTCCCCGTTTGAATTCACTCGTGAGTTCTCCGAATAAACGCAATTAATAATAAATAATAAGTAACAAAAAAATTTCAATATTATTATAACAAAAACAGAGAAATAGCTACTGAAACCGAATTTCGGTTCTCACAGCCCACTCAAGTCAAGTGGTTAAAAAAATTTTTTTTGGCTTCCGGGCATTTTCAGAAATTGCCAAAAGAAACACACACACACACACACACGTTCAAATCCTTCCCTTATTGGACCCCCCCCCCCCGTGTTGTAGTTTCACTTTCGTCTGACCTAGTGAAAGTACTACTCTACAAATAATGGCCTAAGCAAAAATTCTGATCCGTCTGAATGTCAGACTCCTGCATCAGACAGTTATATGTGTATATCTATGTACATGTATGCAGTAGCTGTTGATTGACCGAAAATAAAATTAATTTTGCAGTTGGAAAACTATTAAAACGGACGGTTTTTCCCGGCAGAATTCGAACCAACAGCCAAAACAACATCTTCATTTTCTGTTGATGTCTAAACAAAACAAAAAAAAAAAACAAAAAAAGCACACCAAGCACTGTCACCGAATTAAAATTTCATATTCGTTCCCTGAAATTTGTCAAATGACAAATGTCACCGACACTCGTTAATGTCTGTCCGTCTGTCTGCCTCTTTCTCTCTCGTACCAAAAGCTTCCGAGTTCGTTGAAGTGAACAGCAATGGCACAACCGAAGATTTGAAAGTTCAACAGCCCCCCCCCAAAAAAAACCCCACAACAGCTACTCCATGAAAAACGGTCCCCAAAAATTGAGGGAAAAAACTATAAAAAGAAAGCTTTATTGCTTGTGTGTGTGTATGTACTTAAATAGTCCTATCTAGTTTCACACTATGCGCTTCGTAATATTTATATATACTATTTTACGTGTATAGATATTTATTTTTACTTAATAAGTAAGCTGCTTGTGTATATTCATATAAATTTAATATCCATAACGACAGATAATAGAGTTGCTTTTTATTTATTTATTTATTTTTTATAAATCGAATTGAATTTCAGTTAAATTATACATTTTATATGAGCACTCCGGTTCGAAAGGTTTGAAATTTGCAAAACCCTTTGTTTAACGACGGTTCTGTTAAATCTGACAAGTTGCAGTCGATGTGACAGAGGTGTGAGCGAGAGAAAAGTCGAAGGGGCACTGCAACGATTGCGGGACAAATGATTCTGACTCGAAACCAAGTTTGGAGAGACGAAGGCACAGAAAATCAGGTGTTTTGATCGAAAGGTGTTACAATTAGGTGACGAAAAAAAGACTCGCAAAGTAAATCGAACGACACAAAGGTCTGAGAGAATTTGGCGCGGGGTAGGGGGTTGGGGGAGAACGTTTCCCTGACCGCAACTATCAATTCCTTCAGGAATGAAGTAATGGATGAATGTTCCAGAAAGAAGTCAATTAAACCCGATTTTTAATTGACACACATGCACACGACAGGTAGCTGACCTGAACCCCCAACGACCGTCTTTTCAGGTGACGTACAACCGGTGTAGGGACATGGTGGCCCGGTTCTTTTTCCCTTGATGGACGTGTCCGTTCCCACCTGCACACACACGCACACATAAGCACACAAACAAAGGTAAATAATGCATCTTTCAATTTCCAAGTCTCACGGCCAAGCTCTAAGACGGACGCACAGACAAAGTTAGAAAAGTCGTTCAACAGGGTTTAATTTGCTGCACCTGAACCGTTTCAGCAAGTCTTGCAATTTCATCTTCCCATCCGATGTGCTAATTATATAAATAATTATATCACTTACTGGTATGATATTAAATTAAGAGTACTCTTCTTATGCACCCTATGTATGTGTGTATATATATATCTTTATATAATACGCTTTTTTTCGCTATGTACAATATATATGTATATATGTATTTATGTATATATATATATATATATAAATCACTTTATGTCTAAATATTAAATTTAAATCACTTTTCACGTAGTTTTAACTATTATTACATTATTATTATTCGTTTACAAATATATGTATGTGTAATACTTATAGGTTATAATATTAATAATATTGGGTTTAATATCGATTATTGGGAATATAATAAACTTAGCACGTGCATCTTTTTTGCCTGGGTTCCGTTTTGCAATTCGTCACCTCGTCGCACTTATTGTGTTCGTATCAATATATACATATATATATATACATAAGAGTACTCCCAAAGTACAATACCGCGTATGTTACTGATAAATTTATTTTCGTTGCCGCTTTTAGTAATAATAGTAACATCTACCCACGATTTGTGTTCGTGTTTGGGTGGTCGTTTCCACTCGGAGGGAACACTCTGAAAAGCTCCACACTTTTTGTCCCGAAATCTGCCTTCTTGAGTACAATGATTTCAAAGGACTTTTCTCCCGCACTTGATCAATTTCCATTTCGAAACAAAGGAAAAACTTGAAAATTTCAACAAGTCGCACTTGTTTTCGTAACAAAAAACTACAATTGCACTGTTCCTGTGGGAAGCATTCGACGGTTTCTCGTTTTTTTTCTGACATAATAAAAAAATCAGTTCATTCCCAATTTTTCATCTAATACGAACTAACACATTTAAGGCGTGAACACCTGAGGCACTTGTCTAGTCTAAATTTCAGATAAATAAATCTATTGCTAAGAGCACAAAAGAAATTAAACTGACCTTAACGGGTCCGAATGTCCTACGATCGAACTGATCGATAGATCCCTTAGGAGAATGATCTCGGTCAGAGATCGGAGAGGAGCCTTCCTTCGAAAGCCAACGAAGAAACAAATTCGTTTAGACTGTCCTAGCTATTTTAGTAATTTATGAAAGGGCAATCAAATTTCTCTGCGGCGCGGCTTATTAATTACAACTCGTGTGTATTAACACCTATGTACTTCATATCTTTTTACTACATATAAGAATTGTCTCGCGAATGGTTTATCCCCAACTATAAATCTTAAACCAGAGCATTCCACAGAACGTATGACAGGCTCTCGTGTCTACCTTGTCACAGCAAACGACGAGTCTGTCAAGGACTGAACAATTTCAATGAACCTGGACATTTTCAGGTACGTCCGCGATAATCTGCTTCGAACATCGGCTCGTTTCTATTTTATGAGAATTCCTACACATCCTTGTCATCCGTATAAGACGCCCAAACGCATATCTCATCGAACGACACTACGATTCTTCTCTCAGGTGCTTGTGTGATGTCAAAAACATCATTTCTGATCGCTAGCCTAAAAAATAATAAATTAGTTGCACGGAAAACCCTCAATACGGAAATGCTTCCCGCAGTTACATCAATTTTTGGAGACTTAATGGAAATTGATAAGTTGGTACGTATTATGTGGCGAAAAAGTCCAACAGAACTAATCGGAAAGTAACGTGTGAGCGACTTACGCGAAGAATCACCTGGATTCCGACAGAGAAATACATCTAAACTGAAACAAAATGATCGAAAAGAAAATGACCGAACAAAACGGCTAACGATAAACTAGTGACACCAATTTGTTCTGTACATCATCAGGCTAATGACTACTAATTACTTCCTTCTATTTTTCTCGTACTAGTTCACTATAAAGCGCCGGTTACGCTAAATAGTTTCCGAAATACACCAAAAAAAGAACATTTAAATTAATTGACAGTGTTACAAGTAAGCAAAAATGGTTGATTTAATGAAATGAAGACAAACATCGTGGGTCCCTGTGACTGTGGTGGACCTTTGCAGAAAATTCACACGAAGGAAGATACCAGAATTTAACAATGTAACTACACCGCCGGTTATAAGAAGGAAATGTACGAACGCTTCAATGTACAGAGAAATTCATACTTGGTAAAAAAAAGGACAGGCCAACATTTTCAGTGGAAAAACCAAAAGCTGCTTCGGCAGCCAATTACGCGTGCGTTCTATTCACTTGTTATGTAGTAAATTAAAAAAAAAACAAAAAACAAAACAAAAAATCAGTCTCAATCGAAATTATCATCAAGCATCACCATCGACATCTTCATTAGCAGCACATGCCAGAGCGGCATCATACATAGTTAAGGCATTTTTTCTACACTCGAAAAATGCAAAAATATTTATAAAATGAACCCGTTAACTCCTTAAAGTTACTCACACAGAAGGAAATTAATTTTCCAGAAAAAATTATAATGGGGACAAAATAAATAACAAAAAAAGCTTTCTACAAAGAAACCAACCAAGTGGTGAAGAACCGCGCTCTCGTCCTCAGATCATCATCACCATCGGCATTGCCGTCACCACCTACAGTAGCATTACCCTCACCTTCACCGTCAGAAAATTTCAAGCATTCCCTCAACACATCACAATTTCAGATTTTTCATGTCTTTCATCACTTCTTTCGTGCTCGTGCTTTTATACTTGCATTGCGTCACGTTTTTCACCTTAACGTTCGTTTTGGCGTTTCGGTTACGTCTTTCCTCTGTGACCATCGTCCGGTTCCAACAGGTAGAGTCTTTCTGGTCCCCCTGACTTCCGTAATTGTTATCGACCGACAGGAAATATGACGAGTTTGGTACGTTCGCGTAAGGACTGTTGACGTACATGGCCGCGTTCTGGTGAACGTAGGCCCCATATGAGGGCGTCGGGTACGGCGGATTCTGGCCGATGACCGCCGTGCCGAACGCGTTCTGCGGTACCGGATAGTAGAGAGCATTGCTTTTCGGGTAAACCTGCTGTTGGTTGGATATTTTCATAGAAACGTTCTGAGGATTCCCATAGTAGATGCTCTGTGTCTGCGTTGGATCCAAAACGTAATTGTTATCAACAACGTAATTAGACTGCACGTAATTCGTCTGAACGGGTTCCGAATTCGGCACTACGTAATACACGGTGTTTGAGTTGTAACTGTCCTCGGTTTCCGAATAGTTCTGGCAGTACTCTATCTGGGCTGTTTGGTGTGATCCGGTTGCATCTCCGCTTCCTCCTTCGTCCACGAAACAGGTCTCTTCCGCAGGTGACGAATTATTGCTTCGATACGTCATTTTGTTACGCTTTTTGTGAGGTTTCTCTTTAGTTTTCTCAGGTTTCGAGGATGTGGCAGGATGATAGACGGGATTAGGATTGGTCGTGGCAGGTGCCTTCACCGTGGACAGGTAAACGGGATTGCTAACGACTTGAGGCACGGGGACCTAAAATTACATTATTTGTTACTCACAGTATGTGATAAAGCGGTCTTGTGATGAGTCCAATGTGAATTTCCCAGACTTCGATGATCCTGTGTTGTTCGTTCTAAGTTATTTATTTACATAACAGAACTTACATCGGAGGTCTGCATCGATTCGCAGTACTGCATGTACTGTCCTTCGTAGGTGCAATAGCCGGCGTTTTCTGTGTTGACGATGGGAGGCGGCGGTGGAGGTGGAGGTTGTGGAGTTAAATAATATTGCATTGTTTGTCCACTGCGGTACATGTGACCCTGAAAAGACAAACCATTATTAAGTAACTGACAGTAAACAAATTTGTGTTGTACGGTCAATCTCATGACTACGAAAACAATCACACACACTACAGGGTATTCCACAGATTTGAAAGATGTCAAGAAAATGACATGTCATTAATTCGTTCAAGAAGTGAATACGATTTTATTGCTTTACAGGACTTTTTATATATTTTTATTATATCAGCATGGTTGTACACTTAGACTGCGACTTGAAAATAAAAACCCAGGCTTCTCTAACATTTTTATGGGTACTTAAACTTTTTTGGGCCAATACAACCGAAATAAAACCTGCCTGCTTGACATTTTGGACATTTTTCTACACATAAACCGAATGTTAGTCTTTCATGGCTGACAAGCGCTGTGGTAAGCAATCTAATGTTTTATATTGTTTTATTGTACCTTAGACATTATTATTATTATTATTAGTACTATTATTATTCCTATCCTCGGACCGTTTCTTTCCTTTACTTCGCTTGTAAATTATATGCTTCTCATCCAACGGTGTTACGAAATACAATGAATACAATAAATGTGGAATACCCCCAACTTTCTGTACATGCATATTTACACTGGTCATCAAAAATCTTCAAAAGAAAAAACTGATAAATGTCCACTATCACATGCATGTGCAAAACTAATCTACACGAGTTAACATCTACATGAGCAAACCATTAAATAAAATCCAACACACACCAGACGACACACGTTTACAAAACAAATCAAAAGTTTGTCAAATTAATCACCTTGTGAGTTGGATTGTTACTGCGGTATGATGTCGTTATTATATACCCCAGTTGTAAAAAAATTGTTTAAATTGTTATATTAGAAAATCGCGTCGGAAATAATTTCACGGCTTTTTATAAGCTGATTACAGTTTTTTGTTTAAAAGGGTTGAATTCTATCGAGTAAAAGATACCCCGGTAAAGTTGGCAATGTGTACGGTACGGTCGGTAACATTGGTACGTCACCAGTCCCCAACATTCCGTTCTGCATCCAAAATTTAAAGCAAGAAAACACAAGAAAAATAAATTAGTTAGGTTTTGCATGAGTCTCACTAATTCACCAACAACTGGTACACGAAAATAAGGAGCCAGAAAACCGACTGAAACTCACCGGAACTGGTTGGTAGGGATATTGATACAGAGGCTGCCCTGGAGGACATGGATACATCATTGATGGACAGACTGTGGCTGCTCCAGGAACTGCAGGAATCTGATTGGATGGTGTAGCTGTAAGTAAGAAAAAATAGTATTTAAGCCGTGCCGTTTGCTGTTAGATGACGTTAAGGCAAATCCAGACTGGGATGACATCCTACCCTGAAAATTGGAGGTAGGTTCCGGAGGACTGAAAAACGCCATTCCATTGTGAAACATATACGGCGAACCATTAGCATACATCACTGTAGACGGAATACCTATTGGAGGGGACTGAATTTCCAATGACCTAGAGAATGACTACAAAGCAATACAAACTGATTATTAAATTGCGCTGTGATAAATAGTCTATATTGTAATGCGTAAGGGTTTCCTTGCCTGTTTTTTAATTGCTGGAGCAATATTCAACTTCCTTTGCTTGAACATAATACTCTGAGCTTCCCGCATAATCCGTTGGGCCTCCATTTCGGTCTCGAACGTGACGAATCCATAGCCCTTGGAAACCCCAGCTCGATCAACTATTATTTTCGTACCCTTGACAGTCCCGAAACTGCTAAATAACTGGGCTAATTCACTTTCTGTTGTCTGGGCTGATATTCCCCCAACAAATATTCTATTTGGAACCTGCAAAATGTTCAATAAATTTTGTCACTACACAGAACATGTAATTGAAATTGACTACAATAATAAATCAATGAAATGAGGTATTTGTTTAGTCAAAGAAATAATAGAATGACAACCTACCGGTGTACCATATTTTGGTGCATTATTATTATTTATACCAGGACTAGGAGATTCTGAAGAATTCTGACCATTAACAATGGTTGGCGGAGCTACAGATGCATTTCCATTGTTTAACATCAAGCCATTTTGCATGGCAGTTGTAGATCCATTTGAGTTCTGAACATTATTAACATATGAGAGAGCAGTTATTGAACTTGGTGAACTAGGACCAGTTGAACTGTCTGAAGTACAACACTTGAAAAAAGAACAGGCACATTTTTGTAACCACCTCAAGTGTTCTTAAAATCAACAGCAAAAATAAAACAATTACCTTTTTCTTAGCCATATAATTAGTTGCCATAGTATTTATTATTTATAATTTTTGTGTGTATGTATATAACTTTTTAACTAAATACTTTGACAGGAATATAACAAGTTAAATAAATCACAGTTTGGAGATCAAGTGTGCATCTGAAGTACACTAGACTATTCGAAGAAATTTTTAAAGTAATATTATTGATGTTATTTTGCCATCTTCAGTCTGAAACAAACAAATGAAAAATAAAACTTTCAAAATATAAATACAACTAATATGTAAGAGAAATCAGTGAAAAAATCTAAGAAACGAAGCCGACAATTCTACGAGAGTAGGTTAAAAGTAGTTATCACATTATTCTTATCACCATAATTTCTTTTTGACAATTTTAATTTTTTCAAACGGAATAAAATAAAATTTCGACCACCAGCAGAAGCAGACAATTGTGTAACACAATTCCACGTTGTGAATTAACTGTGAAAAAATTGAAATTCACGAGTTTGAGACGATTTTTTTCCCCGAGGTAGGAAAAAGTCCCAGAAACCCAGGAGCGCGTCCAGGGATTTCAAAGCCCAGGAAGTGATTTGATATTTTCCTTTCTACACGGAATCGGCGCTTAAAACAATTAGAATTTTGTAAAACCGGAGCGGACGCATTCCTGGGTCCTTTACGTTTCCCTTTCCGACCTGGTACATGTCTTATTCATTCATGAAACTTCGAATTTCTACTGTAGAGAAACAATGGTAGTCCCCAGGCAGTGGCAACGAGCAGGCGATGAATTTTTTGGTCCATCGATTTAAGCGAGACGCCCGAGACGGGACTCTTCGTTTCGTTATTCGGCTAATTCTATTTAATTCATCCATTTGACGGCTACTCACCGTTTCAGGAACACACCCCGAACCTTTTAATTGTTTATAAACATTTTTGTCCGTGTGACAACTCGAGCCCGGAAAAAAAATTTCAAATTTCTACTTCTCGTCGGGGGAAAAAACGATTATTTTTGCAAAATATGGCGTTTTCAGATCGTATACCATCGGCTAGTTCCGTACGCGCCCGTTTCGCCCGGTTTTTTGTTTCCTTTTGGAACGTCTCGAACGGCGCGGCGCTGTGGCGGTAAACGAACCTTGGGGAAGAGGGGAAGCAGGGAGTGCGGTGAGGAGGGGAGGGGAAAACAGCGAAAAGTTCGTTATTTATTGTTTCAAAATGGCTCCGGCCTTTTCAAAATAAAAAGGCGTTTTCACTCAACGTCCTCGGAAAGCAACATTCGCGATCCTCCTGTGCCGCAATTAAAGTCGATACGCAAAATTCAGCCACACGGCATAATTCTCTGATAACTGCACGGAATATAACTGCTATCAAATACACAACTATCGAAAATACCACGGTTTTCCTTATTTTTTTTTTAAATCACAACACAAGGCACATCAAACCCCGATGAAAAATAGCACGCGACTAATTTCATTTGTTTAGGAACAACAATCGCACGAGTTTTGTTTTGTTTTCGGTCCTCTTCGCCTTTTTTTGTTTTTTTTTCATGAACTTCTCTTCCACTCGCAGGCGAAACACATTCCTTTTTTGTTTTGTTTCTTTCGATTCGAATTTTTGAAAAGTTTACCACTCGCAGGGAACGTTGGAAAACGCTGACGAAGTTTACGTCCTGTGTCGCTTTCGGATGAGGGCATTGATACTTTTCTAGCACGTGCATTTTATCTTTGTTCTCACCCGTTGTCGTACACGTGGAAAAATGGAATGTTGAAAGTAGATAAAGAATGAAATGCAGAATCCGTTTTTCCGCACGACGACATTTGGCAGTACATCATCGCTCGTTGACGGTATTCGGTTCAGGCGGAGAGGAAAAAGAAAGTCCGAAATAAATTTTCATCACTTTATTTTTGTGTTCTAAATAACTGTCGTTTTCTCTTTTTCATTGTATACAAATTTTTCATTTGAAAAAAATTATAAAATTATTGTACGATTACTGAAAATCTAATATATTTTTTTGTCATTTATGTCTTCGTATATCAAAAAACAGCCTTTCTAACTTAGTTGCGTTGCGACTTCGTTCAACTGTAAAAAAATTTTTTCCTGCTCTGCGTAGTACACGGAGAGAGTTGACAAATGCGGGAGAAAACATTCTCTGTCGTTCGTACTGTTCTGTAAAACGAAACGAATTTTTGGAAGGTTTGACCGGCAAAATTTGGCGTTGGCCGAAAACCTTAAGCGTCGCTCCTCCAATTTGTTTTCTATTGTGCCTGCGGCTCACCTGATCTGTTTCTATCCGAAATGATATTCCAAAAGGTCGTCTTCGTCTGGAAGTTAACAAAACATTGATAGTTCATGTCAGAAAACTAATAATAAAATTGCCCCCAAAATTGCTGCAATTGGGTAAAACTTACAATTATCATTTCCGTTATTTTTCGCGGGAAATTTTCCATTCATTTTGGGTGTGAGCTCTGAAACACAAAAAAAATTGTATACAAATACTTTCGTAGACAGATTAACCTTAAGGAGTCGGTGTGGCAGAGTTTTGACCTTCTTTCTAATAAATCCATAGTGCAAATCCACACTTACCCTAATAATAATTATTGTAATATTATTATAACAGTATTACAACGTTTTACATTTGAGGACGAAACCGACTGGTATGCGCTCAAGGTTACTTTTATAAATTTGGCTTTATTAGACGTGTGCTTGGCATATACCGGCTGATACCACCGATGCCAACAATAATCGTGTGATCTCGAATACCCGAGACAACTTCAATTCTAATCTGATTTTTAGTCTCAGGCAATCAACTTCGTGGGGATGCAAATCAAGAATGAAAGTAAACCCAGGGAATGAAGAAAAAAAACCATCATTTGTAAAATTAATAAAGATGGGCCGTACATGTAAAGGCCAACGTTCAAAATACTTCAGATGTCCGCTGACAATGTAAATAAAGTTAAGAAAAGTCATGCATTACTTCGTATAAAATAAATATAATACACAAAATCAACTGCACATAAAAGTATATTAGGACGTACATAATATGCATATAAACACATATTGCGAAATGCTAAAGTAGCCGAAGTGCAAGAACACTAAAAACCTGCAAGCCTGCATTGAAGAGCCTTCTACTTTGCATAGAAAGTCTTTGACTTTAATGGTTTCTGTATTACGGTTGATTTCGATGGATTTAATCCGTGGAAAATCAAATTTTATCACTTCAAGAGTGTAGCCTTTTACGCCTTGCGTAGTTTTTGTCACTCGAGCGAAAACTTGGAGAGAATAAAATGTGCGACACAGCGTACCCTGAGTTAAATGGCACAGTTCGAAAATTATTAATTTAAGTTTTTTAATGTACTTTTGATATCGCCAGTAACTATTGGAAAACGTCATTAGCTGTCTTTCGGGGTCATTCTCTTCAGCCGTAGACGCAACGGCCAAAAAGAAACATCAAACGTAGTACAATCAACCATTGATTCATGCGAAGGACATTCTATGTTTTGTTTAATAGGAACATTAGAAAACCGCGGAACTGTAACTAAAACATAAGATAAAATTACTATTAAAATAATATACAAAAATCCGTTTGTCGATTCTGCAAAAGGCCAACAAAACAAATACGAGCACTCGTACGACGACAACAAAATCAACGCAGAACGAATGCAAAAAGCATTGCAAAAATCAATAATATCTATTCTTCATACTACTGTTGGTTTTTGGTATTCTCTAAAAAAAAACTGTCATTCCTTTACATGCATTCATGTGTTTATCATACATATAAAATCATATACATATATTTATATATATAACCGTATAAAATTTAATAAACCTAAAGTATTTACACATACAGAAAAAGATTTCATTGCAGTTTTTTCCCTGTTCTAACAAATTCCAAGTGGAAAGTTAAAATCATTGTAATTTATGCTTGATGTCTCCCTACCTCGACCTCTCGGTTAAGATACTGAAGCCACCAAAATTAATCCGATGGACGGACGTGTTAACGATACAAAATGGCACACTAAACTTTCCTCAATTCTGTTTTAAGCTCCTCGAGAGAGTTAAAGAAAAGTATAAAAGTAAGAACTGAAATTGAAGGATTCTGACCGTTGTATTCCATTATCCGGTGTAATAAGTAAGTTTACTCGTTTACGATTTCTCTGGACATACATTTTATTACATGTTTAAGTAGACCAAAATAGCATTCAATTTCAGTTCGCCTGTATTTATTGCATTTACGGAACGGCTTGCTCTAAATTTTGGCACTTATTGACTTTATCACAAAGAATTCAAAAATAAAATAAGATGACACGTACAAAATAAGCAGGAGTCTAACTCGTAGTTCAAACAGTGCAGGAATTACTCATGCTAGGGCGCTAACTTTTAGCAAAATAAAGTTTTAAAAAATTTATAGCAATAGTAACAATAATGCAGTAATAGTAACAAAATATTCGTTGTCTGTCTTCGGTCAACTACCGATTCTACTGCAACAGGAAATTATTATTAATTGTTATTACGTGTACATTCTACAATAGCAGGCTACATAACATCGACAAAAAATTCACATGGATTTTCCATAGCCGCATTAAATGATTGCCTACTTGCGCTAACATCGTCCGCGTGATTAGTAAATTCCTTGTGATTTGCTAAACGACTTCCTTGTTCCGACCCTGACGACTTTGAACCCCTTGACGTGGTGGCAGGGGGAGGCATCACTGAAAATGATTTTCAGGTTAGTAAACATATATGGAGAAAAATTTTTCCCAATTAGAAGTAAACTTACTCAGCGGTGCGTTGGGTGGCGGTACACAAAGTTCGGTTTCGCTCGCTGTAGAACCTCCTGATTTCATAAAATCTATCATAGGTCCCGGTTGGGGAACATCTTTAGACAACCTATCCGATCCTGAGCTCCCTAAAAGTGTAAAAATCAATCAATGAAACATAAGAATCATTTGAAACGTTCGGCTTGTAGTTCTGATATTGCAAGTGAAGTATCCGTGCCTGAAAGACTTTCTTCCCTATAGATGCTTGGATCATTGGTGTAGTTAAAAGGCATTGGGGTGTAACCGGCACCCATGTAAGTGCCGGCATAGGGCATGTGACCCGGAATATCAGAACTTGGTATTAGGTATCTAGCCGGTGGCGGCAGCGGTCCGACTGTGTCCCTTCCTAGACTAGCGCAATCATCTCTGATTTTCACGTTTGACATGGCTGTGAAAGGTAAAAACAAAGTGGTCAAATCTTCCTTTTTGGATTTATAAACTCCACACAACCAGCGTATTTCAAAACCTTCAACTTACCTTGCGACAAAAGATCTACAAAAACGTAGTAACACTGTTCGGAAAACGTAATTTTATTGACCGTGTGCCTTATGTACCCTGCTTTAAGTAAATTGGCTGCATATTTCCTAGCTTCGCGGCGTTCCGCGAATCCTTCGACATGGGTAAACAGCCAGTCGACAACATCCGCACCTGATTTATAATTTTAAAAAATTGTTAACAAGATTCTGCGAATCGATGCAATCGTATTAGGATTTAGGTTTTCAATTCTACACCCACCAATAAATGCATTTGGAATTGTTATTTTAAGCCACATTCGATCTCGAACTTCAAGACCAGAATCGACCCGAGCCATCGTTTTAACCACGGTGCTCATGTCTGAATTTATTGTCAAATGCACGTCATCTGGACCCCCTGCGAAAAAATTAAAATACAAAATTTTACTTCATCAGTTTTAAATAATAACACAACAGCTTCTATCCTACATTTTTCCACGTTTGTTTCTTTTAAATAAGTGGAAAAGTAGTTGGTTATTACACCCTTACAGAGTTTAAAATTCATTTATTTGGTTGTACTCACTTTCCGTTTCGGGTACAGAACTAGCAAGACTCGAACTATTTGAAGTAACCGTTGAAACGCTCGGAGGTCTCGGATAATTTGGTCGGCCGCTGGACAATGTCGCTGCAGTGTGAGCTACCCATGCTCCAGGATCAATTGGTCGAACAGGTTCTGTCCTAGGAATTGTAAAGTATCCCTTTGGATTTGGATCCCAACATTTGGCTACTACTAATTTTATAGGTCTGAAATTTAAAAAAGAATGATGCGATTGACCAATGTCAATGTCCAGTAACTGTGTTGTCCAGTAACTGCAGAAGAGTTTTCTTACCCTGGCTTCTGTACGACCTCCCTCAAAACTCGCACAGCTTCGTCGTTCGTCATGTTTTCAAAATTAATGTCGTTCACCTGAAGTATCATGTCTCCGGGTTCTATCCTACCGTCTAAAGCCACAGCACCCCTGTAAAAATAATTTTCAATGTCAAATATATTGAAAAATAATTCAGATTCCTTAGTTTAAACGGAGCATAAGTCAAAATTTATGTTACCCCTTCATTATGCTACCAACGTAAATTCCTCCATCGCCGCCCTTATTGCTTTGACCGACAATTGAAATGCCTAAAAAATTGACGGTATCCATGTTGAGCGTGACGGTCATTATGTTGAGTGACATGGTTGAATCAGTAATAGAAGAGAAGCTTGAGGTTCGGGACATCGAAGGAATATGGTGTTTCGTTTGCCTTTTTCGTCTTTGGGTTCTCCTTCGCTGGCTTAAGTGTAACCTTGAGCCTGCTGTGTCTGAAATGTAAGTATTGACAATAATTATTAATTTCTATTCTTTCAAACTTTAATTCATATTGCTAAAGTTTATTATATTGGTTGAGTATAATAATAGAGGAATTATATAATTGCCATTACCAATTGTTCCTGTTAAATTTGTTCCTCTACCAGTGGTTGTGGTTATTCTACTAGAACAGTCATCATCACTCTCCAAAAATGAAGTTGTTTCTAATTCTGAGCTTATCACTGATGCTGTTTCATAGCCATGCCCTTGATCACTCCTGTGCTTTGTATGACCATTTACTCGTAAACCTTGAAGAAAAGCTTTGGTTTTTTATTCTGATTTTGATTGCTTATAGTTGGTAAATTATTTACTTTGGTAGATTATTAGTAAACTCACAATTGTATTTAGTGTATTTTTCACTATGCTTGTGCTGAGGACCATCATGTCTTGAGCTTATGATGCTCTCAGTCTCTGTTATCAGTCCATTGTCCCTTGTATTTTGCTTGTTTAGGTCAGCTGTATCTGTACATTGAGATGTTCCTCCATCTGATATATTGCTACCTTCAGCAGAAACCAACTGAAAGAATGGAACATTAGGAGAGTGAGATCTTCCAAATAATGAACACATTACATTTATTAACTTTGTGTTACATACCCAACTAACAACTCTACCATTAAAGCAAGGTAGATGAGCATTTTCATCAACTATTTCTTCTTTGACCACCCTAAAAACATATAAATTTATTAAAATATGAATAAATAATTCACAATTTTAGCACACAAATCGATATCATAAGGCAACATACATTCCAAAGAAACAGTAAATTTGGCTTTGACAGGTTAGATTTTCTACATTTTATGAGTTTCTAAGGGTACATTACAATTTCTTAGGTTTAATTTTATGACTTCTTAATATATTTCACATTGTTTTGTAAGAACAATTACGAAACCGTTTTCGGAAAATAGTTTATTTATAAAAAATGTATAAAATTTCCACCCAGAGATGTAACAATTGGTCCCTCCCAGTTGCCAAAATCAACGTTTCTCCAGTGGAAAACGAGAGGAAGCCAATGGAAACGGTATTAATATTCAATTGTTAGTACCAATGAAGTACGGGCATTGTTAAGGGATAAGGAATATCATCTACATCATGAAATATAATGCAATTTAAATCAATCTGCGGGACAATGAATCAAAATGGCCGACTTAAAAATGCCAATTTACGTTTCCTAAGGACGATGTTGCGCCCTTGTCTACCTTACGATTGCAGCAGACATTACTTACCCAAAATCATCGTCCATGGATTTAAAGAAAAACTTATAATTAGGTCTGTTCAAAACATTTTTAAAATCGCTTAACGTTACTTTGTCCGGAGCTATTGATAATTTAACTAAATACGGAGTTTCCTCTTCATCGATGTGATATATTATTTTAGTTTCTTCCATTGTAATTAATGTGTATTTCACCTGTCTTTAAACTATTGAAAGTTAAGTAGTAACTTACTCCGTGGCAGCCATTTGTAATTTTAGTAATTCCAATTCCGGGGTTGTCGGATTGTTTTGGTCGATGACAGCGCCGCGCCGCGCTGAGTCCAGAGAAAACGTTAAAACGAGATTTTCTTAGTCTTTCTCTTTAAATAATATTTAATTTCGTCAAATTCGGTGACGTGAGGCGACCGGCATCGTATCAGCCTTGACGGTAAACGCTCATAGACAGTAGACGTAAAAAGGAAGGGTGTCTTTCTATTATTGTAACAGGGTAATACCATTCTCGTGGTATTTAATCATAAAAAGCAATTCAAATTTCGATTTTCTCACTTACGAAAAAATAACAAATAAGTATGAACGCTATAACAAACGGTTGGTTCTCGGAGAAGAATGAACTTTGGCCTGGAGTAAGTCTATCCCTGGAGGTTAAAGAAATTCTACACTCGGAGAAATCTCAATATCAAGATTTACTCGTCTTGGACACGTAAGTTTTTCAGTTGTTGATCGTTTTATTTTTAAGGACCTCAAAGAAACAAAATATAAAACAAAATAACAGCGCAAACGATTGCATGGGTTAATCTGCATTTTATTCCAATGTCTAATAGTAGCGATTAAACATTATTTAATTCGCTCAACCAATTCGTAATAACGGGGATGACGAATCATGACATTTATTTGACTAAACAGAAAATCGTGTTTGACCCATTGCTCTTCCTCTTATCAACGTCCCTTTGTCATTATTACAAGATAAAGTTTTGTAGCCAAATAGAAGAGACATTTATTCTACAAATTATGAAAATTGTATGAATTGTACTACTTTGTAGTCAGTACCTAGAAATAATTTTCACTACAACCCCAAAGTGAAATGAATGCCACCTTTATCTTATTCCATTCTATTGCAGATCTACTTGTGGTGTCTTAATCTGTCACATTAAGTTGGATTTAAACCACACTATCATTTTGTAACAATACTAATTGATAATTATTACAGGGTCAGCAAAGGTAAAACACTTGTGCTAGATGGAGTTATTCAATGCACAGAAAATGATGAATTTTCATATCAAGAGATGATTTCATTCCTGCCTCTGAACTGTCACCCAAATCCAAAAAATGTATTAATTGTTGGTGGAGGAGATGGAGGAGTTGTGAGAGAAGTGGCCAAGCACAAACTAGTGAAAAACATTACTCAAGTTGAAATTGATGGCAAAGTTGTGGAAGTTTCAAAGAAGTAGGTTAAATAACTTTTAAACTCAGCAGAATCTTAGGATGTTGAATGATTAAATTTCCTTGACCAAGCCATCCTTGTTATCAATAGCCTTATCTTGTCAGCATCTTATCAGTAGACAGCAGAGAAACTTCAAATTGAACACTTTGTTAGAAGATTATTTTTTTAATTTATCATGGACAAGCTGAAAAGTACCCCTGAAAGTATTGGTTCAACATTAAATTATTTCTTTGGCTTATTGTAGTAATAATGATTTTATGATTATCATGTTTTTCAAGTGCTTTTAAAAACATGTCAAGTTTGCACTTTTCAGGTGCATATTTTTAAATGTTAGGCTGATAATTATTTGATAAGATAAACAAAAAGTAGCAACAAGTGATAATAATATTTATTTAAATTATTTTGGCTTTACAATTAATAGATAAATGTACTTGTTAGACTCTCCTTTTGCTTTTAAGCCATTAAATAAACACATATGCTGTATATATAAACAATGGACAAATGTGTCATAATCATGATGCACATAAATGAATAATGCAAAACTCTGAAAAATTTGAAAATGTGAACGTCAATTAGTATTTTTACTGTTTTTGATCCTACACTCTTGGTTTCTCCGCTTCGGTTTGACCGCACGACATATTATATATATATATATATATATTGTTAAACTACGCCACAGTTAAGTTACATTGCTTTCTGCATTCTTATTGCAGATATTTACCTTTCATGGCGAAAGGGTTCAACAGTGAAAAACTAAAACTTCACATCGAGGACGGTTTTAAGTTCATGAAAAACCACAGCAATGAATTTGATGTCATTATAACGGATTCTTCAGACCCCATAGGTAAAGCCATTGGCCATAGATTTTGGCATTGTCTTCTGCGTTTTGCCAGGTGATAAGACCATTTCAACCTCCAAAAAATTATTAATCTCTCTCAAATGTTTTATTCAGGGCCGGCTGTTTCCCTCTTTGAAGAAAGTTATTTCTCTCTTATTAAAAAGGCTCTTAAACCAAACGGAATAATGTGCTCACAAGCAGGAACGGCTTGGTCAAACTTAGACATCGTAAAGAATACTCTTCAACACGTGTCAAACGTTTTCCCCGTAGCCGCCTATGGGATGTGTCAGGTTCCAACATATCCGGACGGACAAATAGGTTTCGCTTTGGGCAGTTTGAATGCCGTGAGTATTATCCAAACATCTAATAGACTTGTTATTTAAATATTTTTCGTTTGTTGCGATTATTAACGGGAAATTGTTCATGTGCAGGAAACCAATTTTAAGGAACCAATCCACCTGTTCTCGGACGAGGATTTAGACCAAATGGGATTGAGGTATTACACTAGTGACGTTCATCGCTCTGCATTTTCGTTACCCAGGTTCGCTGCACTAGCATTGAAATCAATCATACGATGAAGTTGAGAACGAATTTTCTGTTGTCTAATTGTAGTTCTACCGGGCCTTGGTTTTAAAAAATATATATTTTTTTACGAAAAGGTAGTTCTTTCCAGGAAAATTTGGTTTACAAAAACTCTAGAATGGTATGCATTTCATTGGAAATCCTTCTGTTAACGACGTTTGTCATATTTTTTCTTGTACTCTTTGTGAGCCGCGCATTTCTTGCCTTACCGCGTTTACTAGCTACCATTTTCAATTGTTACCCGCAAGATAAAACCCTCCACCCCCAGCATTCCGAGAAATCGGAGGTAAAACAATAATCTATGGAATTCAGTTTACAAAAAGTCATACACATTGAGTCACGCATCAGACGTCGACCGCAATAAATGCCTATTGTCATTTTGCCTTTCCTGTCTGTACCCCAATAAGGTTTACAGCGACCGTGGCTACTCGTCAAAAGATCTAATCCAAGGGTTTATTGCCGGGTAGCCGGTCCTATTCTGCCTGTATCCTTCGACCTAAGTCCCAGACATTAGGCTAGACCCAACCTTTCCTTGTCCTTGACAACCCTACTCATACCATAACCTCCGCGTCTTCCATTCCCGAATGAATGAAGCGCGGATGGCTGTATATACCAAACCTCAACCTCTTCTAAAGGCAGTCAGTTTTAACCATGCAGTGAGTCTTAACCAAGTAGTCAGTCTTCATCATCAGCAGTGATAGTGCCAGTGAGTGTCAGTGTAATATGTAAGTGTACAATAATATATTTAATATAATATATTTCCCACATGCATCAGTGCAACGCAGTTATTTCACGCATTCGTACGCATCTTGAGGTTCCCGCTAACCTCCGCATTTAGGTTCCTTCGAACCTACGCACGCATTTATACGCAATTTCTTGAGGTTCCTCCGAACCTCCACATTTATACGCATTCTTGAGATTCCCGCGAATCTCCGCAGTTTTACGCAATTTAAGGTTTACTACCTTATACGCATCATCATTACGGTCCTTCGAGTCATTTCACGCAACACCTTCAAATCCCTGGAAAGGCTATCCTAAAAATAAGAAAATTATTTTATTTCTGTTACTGTCTATGAGTATTAATTTTGTTTGTATTTTTGTCTTTGCGCATGGTTTATTATTGCAAATTCAAGGCAATGTTTAAGCATTTTTTACCGTAAGTAAAACTACAGTAAACTAGTACTGTTTAATTGAAATTGATTCAGTCAATGAAGTATGCTTCATACATGGTAGTTGCATTTCATTGCAGTTACCTATTTAACTGAATTTGGTGTATTTTTTAGAATTTTCTTTGCTTTTTCTAAATAATTTTTAACTCTTCATCATGTACGGTAACTTAATACATTAAGAACATTTTTAATACAAGTCACCTTCCTTATATGTTTTTCACGGTTTCAAATTCTGAAACAAATTTTATTGTGTCTGAGTATTGAAATTGAAATTAAAATAAAGGGACATAATCACTTGATATTATAGAAGAATAGTCACGGAACTTCTTTTCCCCGTTTACCCGTTGAAGTCTGTTGAGCCCAAAGGTAACGAAATCTCGTTCGAGCGGAAGTCGTTCGATACGAAAGGAGAAGAGCGGATTTACGGGCGTAAAAGGCGGTGGCTTTATTTTTTGTGGAATTGTGTCAGCCATTTTGTATGAGTGTATTGGATACTATTGTTATGAAATTTCCAGCTTGAATGTATAGATGTAAATATTGTTGAGTGTGTAGAAGTAGTTTAAAATGAGTTCTTACATTCAAGTGTCGGAAGTTGAGGGAGAGGAACCCATAGAGCTTCCCACAGAAGACGATGGAACGCTTTTACTGTCGACATTAGCCGCTCAGTTCCCGGGTACTTGTGGCTTAAAATACAGAAATCCAGAATCTCGAGCTCTGAGAGGAGTTAGATTAGTAGAAGGAAGACTTCATCCGCCTGAAAGCGGCTGGGGTGGAGTAGTTTACTATTGCGTTTTTCCTAAAGGTAATTCGATCGCAATAGTTTGGATAATAACAAACGCCTTTTCGGCGCTTTTGAATGCAGAGGACCTTCCGAAACGTAGCCTTCCGGTGTTTTTGTTTATCAGATGAATTAGTTTTCACTACGACTTTGATTAATTAAATATAAGGCAACGTTTCATGGTGGTGTCGATTTTCAAATTGGATTTTTTCACATGCTAAAGTCACGTTTTCATACCTTTTTCAGAAAACAAGAGAAAGTCAGACGATTTGTTAGAAAATTCAACAGCAAAAACAAAACGAATGGAAACGAAATTAAAATGTTCAGATTTGATAGTTCTGGGATTGCCCTGGAAAACGACGGAACAGCAATTAAGAGAGTATTTCGAGACTTACGGAGAAGTTTTAATGGCTCAGGTACATAAGCCGAAAGTGTCATTGGGGGTTACGGTTACAACATTTTGAAATTTCAATGTGAAAATTATTATCAACACATATTGATGAATAATATTTATTTGATATGAAACTAAAATTAACTGCTTTTCATTCATAAACAGGTTAAAAAAGACCCAAAAAGTGGTCAATCAAAAGGATTTGGATTTGTAAGGTTTGGTAGCTATGAAGCTCAAGCTAAAGTTCTAACTCAAAGACACATGATTGATTCTCGATGGTGTGATGTTAAAGTTCCTAATTCTAAGGTGAGCCACATCAGTTTATTCTTTTAAATTATTTAGCTTCATGTGATTTTTCATTATCTTATGCTTAAGCAGTTTAGTTTTTTTAATATTTTGCAGGTCGGAATATAATATTTATGAACCCCCTAGTTCAGTAATTATCAGTGTAATTCATATTTTCTTACATCAAGTTTGTAGCTTCAATATTTTGTTAGAGGAATTTTATTATTATTATTGCCATGGAATCTTACTTATCACTTCAACCATCAGTATTATTAACATTTCTTAATTTTTAATAATTTTTTTAAATACATATGCTTCACATGACTAGTAAAATCCCAAAGACCAAGTTCACTTATTAATGAAAATTACTATTAATCACAATAATAGTTTAATTCTTAAACATTGTTGTAAATGTGTGACATTGTATACATTGTTTGTTCAAACTTATGCCCCAATTTGGTTTTGCTTACAGGAAGGAATGGTTCAACAAGTTCCATGTAAAGTATTCGTAGGTCGATGTACCGAAGATATAACCGCTGAGGATCTCCGTGAGTATTTCTCAAAGTTCGGCGAGGTCACAGACGTATTTATCCCGAAACCATTTCGAGCCTTTGCATTCGTAACCTTTCTAGACCCGGAAATAGCACAGTCACTATGTGGAGAGGATCACATAATCAAGGGAACAAGCGTTCACGTGTCAAACGCGGCTCCGAAGAGTGTGAACGACCACCGCGGAGGCTTCGGTTCCCAAAAAAATATGTCAGGTAATATGCGTGATAAAAACATGTCTGGCCCCTACGGCGGAGCCAATCACGGGAATCTAACCAGTTTAAACTACCACAATTCCCCAAACCCCGCCTGGGCCCAAGGGGGAAATATGTCTAATCAAGGTCCGAGGAATTTGGACATGCCCAATCTGCAAACGTTGGGTATAACAGGACAAAACAATGGTCCTCAACAGAACATAGGTCCCGGAAATCTTGGCATGGGAGCTTTGAATTTGGGGGCCCTTCCAATGAACCATGCACTTGTTGCCGCTGCCCTTAACCAAGCCGGTTGGGGTGGTTTAATCAGCGGCATGCAGAACCAACAAGGTCTGCAGAATGACAACTTTCCAGGGCCTTCGAACCTTTCTTATCCTCCTAACCAAGGAGGAGGAGCTGGAGGGTCTGGTCCTCCACCAAATGCACCCGGAGGATTCCTCTCTTGGATGAATCAAGGAGGTGGCGGTGGAAACGACGGAAGTGGAGGCAACTCCCAAAATCAGAATCAGGGTTCGTGGTCCAGGCAAAAGGACAAATCCTTTTTCTGATACGATTGAACGGAAAATTAGGTACGGTTTTTAAGGAGAGAGATGGGGAGGGAGAGATTTGAGGAAACGTAATGAGGTTCATTTTTTTTTAAGTAGTACATCGTCTCAGTAAGAGTAGTACAACGTTCGTCCACATGTCTCGATAGGAAAACCGCTCTGACTGCCCAAGTAAAAGCGAAATGTCCTTTTTTTTAACTAGCAAAAATATGAAAGGAATGACAAATCGTAAAAAATTCACGCGGAACAAAAAGGAAAAATTTTCTTTTTGCTATTGTTTGTTGACTGAAAATGAACAAGTGTAAAAAAAGCGTTTCAATGTTTGTAATACCAATGCAGCAAAAATAAGTAATCGAATGTAGGGGAGTTACATTTAGTGTACAGAAGAAAGTCGATAGTTTTTACTCACCGACATACATTGTATATGTGTATGAATGTGTGTTACATATATGTATGAAAGATATGACTGTCGTGTGGCAGAGCAATATCGTTTTTCGAGTTGTGAGTGTAACGTCGTTTAACGATTGACTAGACTGTAAATCTTTGATGTCACATTGAATTTTATTTCTTTTTGTTTTTTATTTTTTTTCGAAGTAACAAAACTAGTGTCGAGTGAGTGTGAATGAAATTTTATTGTAGTTTGAAAGCCAAAAGGTGAAACAGAAATTTGTGGTGTGTAATGATTCGCGGAGGCTTTGTAGCGGCAACCAAATGGGGACGTTGATGAAGGGTTTTATCAGTTGTCCAAAAAAATGTTTTGTGTTCAGTAGAATTTTATTTTTCTATTGATAATTAAGTAATTGATTAATAGTTTTGCTACCGTAGATTGTAGTGCTTTACGTTTATCACTGAGATATTATTGTTAACTCAGGAGTTACCATATTAATGAGAAATGCGTGCACAAATTCGAAAGACGTTTTACGTGATGTCCGGGCCGACAGCTGTAAGCGGGGCGGGATTTTTATTAACTGCCAGATGGATTTTTTTTTAATATTTTTCATTGACGAAGTTATTTTATTATTAAACGTGAGTTAGCATTCTGTCTGTGTGTTTGCGCGTCTGTCTGGTAGATGGATTGCAGTGGTTTTTTTTTGCGAAAACATGAGTTAATAATATTATGTAAGACAAGAATTCGGTGTGGCAACACAAATTTTTGTACTTAACACCAGATTTTAATTGTTTTTTTTGTTTTTATTATTATTTTTTTTTGGCTTATTTATAATTTGTGTATTTTCGTATTTTGGTGTCATATCATATGAACAACTCGAAAAACGACACTGCCCTGTTTTATTATTTTCTCTCTTCACTTCTTTTTGTATTCGGTGCGAGTAACTGGGAGTGTTTATTCTGACGACTGTGTATGATTTGGATCGGGACTGGGTACAGAAATGGGGCCATGAATGGTAGAAAAAAAGCGGAATTTGGTTCTTTTATTTTTGCTGCCGCCTCTGTTGTTGAGAACGTGACGAGAATTGATGAAAGTAATGAAAAACTGAGAAATGAAATTATTAAGTGTGCATACAAAAATATGATTGCATCTGCCTCATCTGTGGTGTGTGCTTTTTAGTCTTCAGATTATATAATATTAATAATCAAAGTGTTGTGTAACTGAATCTCTGTCTGTGAACTACAATTATTATTATTATTATTATTATTTCTCTTCTTCTGTTGTTGGGGAAGCTCCAAATGAAAACTGTCCCCGAACTCTGTAAGAATTTTTATTTGTTTTTTTTTAAATGGCTGACGATTGTGGAACTGTAAAGAAGTGTTTGTTTCGTTTTGATTTTACTTTTACTTAATTTTTATTTTCTCTCTTCGGATTTTTCTGCATGAATTTTAAGCGGTGTGAATGAGGGGAAGTGTATTGACTTGTATTGTCGGTGGAACCTTTGCAAAATTATCAGTCGAACCCGTTTTGAGTTCGTAGCACAATTTGAGAAGCCATTTTTATTGTTTTTCACAATCAGATGGTCTTCGCTTCAAATATTATTATGTTACTCAATCATCCGGTTAGTTGCGTTGCTTCCCAAGTCAAAATAGGAAGACTGAAGTGTGCGTGGGAACAAGAATCTTATGTATGCGTGTGTGTGTATGTGTGAGATGTGTAACTGTTGGTCGAATTCGGTATTATTTTGTCCAAGAATAGCATGGGGATTTTTAGTTCTGTTTGATATAATTCAATGGACGTCGTCTGAGCAATTTGTTCTCCATTTTGACTGTTCCTCCCGAACGAGGTAGCTTACCACCAATTGCTGACCTCCCCCTGAGAGTGAAGACTTAGGTTTAACATTTATAAATTCGGTGAGCTAATGAGTTGCACTTTTCCCAAGGGGGATTATTCTAGTCGAGTTTTGAATTGAAGTCTTACTGATCACCCCCGATGACCAAGTTCATATCTATTAATTGGTACGTGCCTAACGCGTACGCGATGTTTTCCTACTAGTTTGCTTTTCTCACTAGTGATTTTTACAGGATTTACAATCTCACGCTAATTATGGTTAATTATTTGTTCATTGAACAATAAGTGGAGTGATGTTCGACCCTGAAACGGGAGTTTTGCAACTACCAAAAATAATTTTTAATTCGTTTTATTTTTTTTTACAAAGACATGGTTGAAATTGTACAATTCGGTGCAAGTTGCCCTCACAGGGATCGTTTGCCAGCCCTTGCATGTTTCTATAAATAAAAAAGTAAATAAATAAATAGGCAAATGATTGGTTTCACCATTTTTAATAGTCCGGTCGTATAATTTTAGGTTATGGAGTGCACGCGTGAGAGTGATGGGGATGACATTTGCGGACGACGCATAGTTTTGCTTTATCGGGAGAGTTTCTAGTGTGGCAGATGATCCGGAGATAGAAATTTTGATTTATTTTGAGTTTTTTTGTTTGATTTTAATATTGACACAGTAGGTGACTGTGAAACTGATTGAATTTTTTCTCTTTATTTGTAAAGACATTAGTGTGACGTGGAAATCCCCCCCAAAAGAGAGTGGAATGCCCACACACCCCGAAGTGTGTGTTATTTATTTTTATTTGTAACGGGAAACGCTGCATTACTTTCCCAAGTTCAATTGTTGGGGGTGAAAGTCGGGTGAAAGCACAGCCGAAGGTTTAAACACGCTCGGGAAGCATGACAGGAACCGCAGAAATGTTTGAACTCGAGAGCCGTTGCCCAATAATATCAATTATTATGTATTGCAACTAATGACGTAGTCGCCTTACTGTTCGCCCACAGACATTTTGTAAATGAAAAAATTCCAGTCGCATCATTGTCTCCATTTTTCTTCCTTCTAACTGTGAGAGCGTGAGTTTAAATTTTAAGTTTTAACTTGTACACTCTTATTGAACATTAACAAAACAAGCATTTCTTTACTGGTTTGAATGATTGGCAATGAGTTTTAATGGTAACATAGTAGTAAATAAATAATTAATTAAAGAGGTAAATGAATAATGCGAAAAATGTCGATACAGCTTTTAGAAAGTGATCATGATTCGTGTACTGTGTGCTCCGTGCATTTATCATGAATAGAAAACATGATATTTATATTTATATATATAAATAGTAAAAAAGGAAACAATTTATTTGTATGATTGTAAATTATTTGGTAAATGGTTTTGATTTGTATGCCTGGTCAAATTGGAGTGTTCTATACTTATTAATCTTTGTGGTTACTAACACTTATTTTGTCTCCTGCTCCCGAGAACCCAAACCCCGGCTCCTCGTCCCACGAAAATGATGACATCGGTTGCCCGTGGTGGGATTACCTGGTGTTCCTTGACCAACCTAACCAAATTCCCGTCCTCCCCATTGATTTCGTCCGAAAGTGTCGAACCGATTGAACGACGGTCGTCGATGCGGAGGACTCGTCTCCCTGTCTTATTTTTCTCTCCCCATTGTCGAGTTCCCATTCCGTTTGTTGAATCCTTGACGGTGGGTCGTAAAAGCAAATTATAATTAGCAAAAATTAGATTTTTGTACGTTTTTTCGCCTAGCAAATTCTTTCTCGTTACTTTTTCATTGTACGCATACATACAACACGTGACAAATAACAATTGTAATCACCAAGAGAAAGAGAAATTATGTATGACATAGTTGTTAAGAAATTATTATTATTATTATTATTATTATTATTATTATTATTATTATTATTATTATTACACAGGAGAGAAAAGATTATTGATTTGAAACAAAAACATTAAAAACAAACAAAACGAATGAGTAATAAATAAAAGAAAATCTAAAAATTGCAAAAAAAATTTATGTGGATTTATTTCAATTGATTCAGGGGGTTTTCGACGTTGGCAGTGATTCCTTGATTTTGTCCAGCTAACGATGCCCACGGGGTAGTTCTGGTACTCAGTTCGCGGGGGCAAGTATTGATTTCTGATCGATTAAGTTAGACCGGCAGGGCCAAATAGAGCCATAAATTATTATCAAAAAGACAATTATGCATTTCTGTTGTAACGTACGTATAAATAGGTTGTGAGTTTTTCTTATCTTCTTATCAAATTGGTGGAGGTACCCTAAAATAGAAGGAAGAAGTTGACAGTTTTGCCCCGTCGCAGGGTGTACCTTCACCTCTTCTTCGCGCGGGCAGTTTTCTCGGGGGATGACAATCAGGAAACAGTCTTGTCGAAAATCTCATTCCCCGTCAATCCTCTTCTGTCTTTGAATTCGTCATATCCAACCTCACCTCGGAGGGAAGTCCAAAATTTTTGTCCAGCGAGGAAAGCACAGGGTACCTTCGCCGGACGAAGGGTTTGGACTCCCGGCACGACGGCCACAGCTTCCCATCCTCACCCGAAGCTTTCACTGCACTTTCCCCTGATATGCCCAAAAAGCGAGAAATGTTATTTTTGTGTGTTTAGTGCGGGTGCGCTGTTTACTACCATAATAATAATAATGATGATAATGATATTAGTTTTCGGGAGTGCGAGCGCGATTGGTGGTAGTGAATGTGAGTGAAGTGATGTGTATATCTTTTTTTTTTTTTGATACATGGAAGGTCTGCTTCGGGTTTTGTTTGGTAGGTTATGAGTGAAAAGAGTGTCTGCATTATAATATTCTTAAGTGTTCTTTTCTTTGTAGTTTTATAACGACAATTTGTCTCTCATAGAGAGAGAGAGAGAAAGCACCTCTCTTTGGTCTGACCAACTTTAGGTCAAGTTCTTCCTCTGCTACTCTTGATGACACTGTCTGTTTGTGTTTACTTGTTTGTTTACTTATTTTTATGCCTGTTTGAGTTGTTTTTTTTATTCCGTTTCCACGTAACAGAAGTTGACAGGTTTTAAAACAAAAAATGAACTCTCCTACTTGTCGTGCTTAAATATTTCTTACAATGTCGTCGTGAAAATGGTTTAAATGAAATGTTTCAAAGAGAGAAGATTTAAACCAGTTTCATTTGTTGCCACAGCTTATGTATTTATGTGTCGACGTGAAAAGGTTTTTCTTCACGTTTTTGAATGTCTGACCATTTACTCGTGTCGTATCGTTTTAAACGGGTCAAACTGTTTTTTTTTTTATTTCACCGGACGACTCGGTGCGTAACTTTTGTTGGTATTAATAGCCGAGTTTAAATGCATCGTACAATGTTACTAGGTCCAACAGGAATTCCTGCTGGTAGCGGATACGGATATCGGCGACACTGATGGCAGCAAACGCACAACCGACACAATCGCCGCGCAAGAGACGTGAAAAGACAGAGAGGAAACTCGCTGAAGGTGCTGTCTATCGTCAAGGTAGGATGAACCTTTTTGTTTTTTTTGAGTGTCGGTCGCATGCCGGTTCGTTGCTGGCCCGTGAGTCAGATGCTTCGGACGTACCTGTTGGTGACAAGGTGGGAATGTTCGAACGATTCGGCTTGTGCCTACGAATTTACGGTCACGCGTTCAAAACATGTTTTTCACGGGGTCGCCACATGACTTTTAATTTCGTTATAGTCTCACAAATTGTGTATCGATTACCTGCTAATAATTCACGTCAGAGTCAGGTGTTTGAGTTGTATGCAACATGCGTACAATTTCAGTTAGCGATTGTTAACCTAATACTTGCCGGGGGTGGAGGGGGGGAGGGAAACGACGATGACGGAAAAGACGGAGGACAGACACGTATCAAGGCCGGACGAACCCCGAATCCGAGAGAGTTAACTCGTTGTTGGTGGATTCCATTGGTTAATAGAAGAAGGAAAGGTCTGAAAAGGGCAATTGGCAGAACCACTTAGGGTACAGTCAAGTGCCGACTCACTGAAGACTCTTTTATTGTTACTAACTGCGTTTAACCTTATGAATTCCCCGTCAAGAGAGAGAGAGAGACAGGGAGGGACTTTGCTGTCAATGTTGAGTTTTATGAACTTTGATTGTTGGTCCCACCTTGTTAGACAGCTGGATACCAATGCAGTCTATGTGCCCTTACATCCCACAATAAATGTAGATTATCGCCCTAATTTAAATTATTAATCTCGACCGGTGTTTTATCGCAAATAATTGATCCCAGGTAGAAAAACGAGAGCAGTGTCGGTGACGTTAGAGTATTACGGTTCTATCACTGCACCATATTGTTTTTGTGTTACTGACTCTCTTTCTTACTTCTACGGCATGTTGCTTTAAATAGCAGTCACTGACACAAATCTCGTAAATTGACAGACGTAAGACGCTGTAAATTGTAACTATTCGGGTCATGTGTAGATCCTGTAATGTTTACTCGTAAGAGAACCGCAGAAATTAAGAAATATTTGTTTAAACGATAGTTAGTTCAACAGTAATGGCGTCTGCAGGTTTATCGTCTGTTGGGTTTTGGTACCTTGTCTCCTTCTCTATTTCTTATTCTCGGTTTCACCTCCTGTTATTTCTCCGACCGTACAGATATCCGACAAGTACAGGTACTAATATTAGTACTAGTTTCAAGTACTAATATTTCTCTAGTTTCTTTAATTAGTCGAGGGCTGCTCCGAAGGTGTCTGATTTTGACAAAATGCAATATTAAAACGATCTTTCCGGCACGAAAAGCTCCACTTCCCCACTTTCCTCACGGCACAAAAAAAAACAAATCAGGTTCAATTCCATGTCACTGCTTGAACCTGAACCTGGCAAAATGTCTACGCGAAAGCGGAAATGAGAAATGTAAACAAAACCGAGATTCGATTTCAAGGTTGTGTCTTCGACCTTCTACAATCTACTCTTGTATATTTTCTCGGTTATCAGTTTCTGGTTTCCTGTATTATCAGCTGCTGACGGAAAGGGTCTGTTGTTACGTAAGAAGAGAACGGAGCTCTGGTGTAAGGGACACACTTTTTCATTCCAGAATTTTCCTTTTCTGCAATAGGTTATCTGAACCGGAAACGGATAAGAGAGGCACCATTTTCACGGGAACTTGTGTGAGGAGATTTGGACACGGAGACAGCGGAAGAAAGTGAATTTCGGATCGTAAGAAAAGACTACGATGGAACAGACACAGACGGGGTATCGAAGTAAAATTTGAGCGTTTTTGATTTGACCGGAAATGGTGTCCGGAAACGAGGAAAGCGTTTTGAGTCGATTGTGCGTGCATTAAAAAAACAAGTTAAATCAATTTAAAAGAAGAGACTTGAACTAACTGAGTAGGAGCCAAAAGGGAAAGCGACGGCAGGACCATCCCCGAGTTAGGCCTGAGGTAGCAAAAGGAAGCCTCCAGGAGCGGCAGCAGATTTTTTGTACCTTGCGGAGAAACAAAGGACAAGTCAAAGGAAAAGTGCTCAGCAGGGAAGAAGAAATAGAATCTCAGTTTCAAACGGGAAAATGTCCGGAAATTTTTTTTATTTATGTGCACATTGAAACTGTGTAAAATAGAAAATACAAAGAGTTTCATTTGTTATTTTTGAATTTATCACGATTTTTCCTGCTAACAGAGCCGACATGCTACCCCCAAGCCAATCCGGCCGGCCTCGGCCTTCCCGACAAGAGGTTTCTGCTACCTCAACTACGTGTGAGAAAATGGCGGAAGTCAGATACTCAATTCCGTACATCTTGCGTATTTTTACAGTGCTTTCATCGGTTTGAGTTGCTTTTTCTACTCTGCCAAAACAATAAAACCAAAATGCCGTAGTGCCAGAGTCAAAGAAGACGTCTGTTCCCCGGCACTTGGACGAACTCCACGTCAAAGTAGTCGTAACTTTCGCCTACGTTTCTTCCCCAACATTTCGTTCGTTAAATTTCCGATTGTTGAAATGAAACGAACGAACGAATTATTTCCACCACCACCACCCGGAAGAAAGTCGAAAAGACAAAACCGACAAGACGAATCGTCCGTTTTTTCTATTTTTCCCGCTTGACTCGGCGCTTCGTTTCGAGAAGGCCGAGAGAAACGTCCGCCATTTTGTGTCCGACAAGGAACGTTCATTTCTTTTTCACTTTTTGTCGGGTGTTTGATGTTTGCCACGATTCGACCGTCCGGTCCCCGAACCCCGAAAGCTCGGCTGTAACGCGGCAGAACGTTTTTCTTCTTTTTCGGACAAAGTCGAAAATATGAGAGCGGTGACAAATCCGGTGGGAATCTGACAGAGACACATCTCGCCGTCGAATTTCTAGTCGGATGAAAGTTGAAAAGTCGAAAATAAATTCGGTTTTTAGAATTCGCATTTCATTCTGTCGTGTTTTTGTGTAATTCTCACGTGATCCAAGCAAACCTGGCCAGAAAAGAAATAGGAAAGTTCGGGTGGGACGCAGTACCCGTGCTGGATTTGGGACGATTTCATTTCGAACCTGACAAATGAATAAGTCGCAGTAAGTTGACTTTTCTCAGTAGCTCACCTGGGATCCTACATCATCCTCATCCTTTCTTTCTAGTTTACGAAAGAAACGAAAGAAAACAAACAAATTTCGTCTCGAAGGGAATTAACAACAATCACCGAGGTTTGGTGTTGAGCTGATTGAAATTTTTTTTTACAATCAACGTACCTGAAATGTTTCCAACGAACTTTTTTCGCTTTTTTGTATTTCGTACCTTCAGCCGTGCTGGGCTGCGGGAGAGTACGGAGAGGGCACAGGTACCCGACATTCAGGTTTTTCGCGTTTCCTATTTGAACTTATTTAATTTA
Organism: Polyplax serrata; assembly: GCA_037055365.1. Classification (NCBI taxonomy): domain Eukaryota; kingdom Metazoa; phylum Arthropoda; class Insecta; order Psocodea; family Polyplacidae; genus Polyplax; species Polyplax serrata. Next base: position 1,252,504 of record JAWJWE010000044.1, read on the forward strand.
TAGCGTGACTAAAAGTCAGTCGAACTCCAAAAAATGGCGGCGATTTTTGTTCAAGGAGCAGTTTGGTCCTTCTTTTTGTTTACAAGTTACGTAACACTCGCATCGGTTAGTTTTGATGTTTTGGATTTGCAATTTCCCTCTACGAGGCTCGTTTCAGGTACAACCGTTGACTCCACGCCCCGTCTCTTCTTCTTCTTCTTCTTCTGGTACCAAAATTCTGCTACTTTTGTTTCTACTTCCTTCCGTTGCCCTTCACTTCTACTCCTTTGACTTGTCAAACACAATCAGTGACATTGAGGAAACACAAACGGAGGCTGCGGGTTTTTTTTTGTCCTCTTTTTCCGGTCTCGTTAAGTCTGTCCCAATCGAATTTAGAAAGACGTCTCCTGTCGTTCCGTCTGCAGGAGCACACCGCCGAGGCTGAATTTTTAATTCGTCGAAACGGTTCAACCTCACTCGGCGAGTTCTTTCGATTTCTTTCCTGCCGCAGAATTGGCCGTTTTCCCAGTCTTAACAGAGGAAAATTCTTCCTGATAATTTAAAATAACTTTTGTTTGCAGCTTTTAAATTGTTTTGTGCCAAATTTCCGTTCGGTCGGATCCTCCCGAGTCACCCAATTCTGTTTCCTCTGTCCTTCGCTTCGATTTCCATCAATTTTCTACCAATTGACCTTGCTCGGTTGTGACCACCGTCCGATTTGTCCTGTCGGTCACTTTCTTTCCAATTTAGGTTTAACGTTCCTACATCAGAACTCATGTAGCTAAGTTACGTTAAATGTTAATATTATTTTTGGAATTTTCTCGTATTTATGTACGGCGCACGGTGCGTTACGTGATTTATGTTTAGACAGACTCACCGATCCGTTTACCGTACACCTAAATCAATAAAAATATGTACTTAATATCGTTATTCAAGTAGTTTCTGTAATGTTTGACCGCGGCGCCCACGAAAATGTGAAAAATAAAACGAAACAAGAAAAGTAGAAGGCACACCACTCGAGAGGTCTCCAGGTGGATTTCCATGTCCGAGACATTTTATACCTAAAGGAAGAACCTGAAAAGCTGGTCAGATAGTAGCAGATAATTAAATATCGTAGCAGGTAGACAGTAAAGGACGTTTTAAAGAATGCAAAGCAACAAGTAATTCTGCTACTACGCGTACTAGTTTTAAAATTTGAAAACAACAAAACAAACTATTTTTCGCGAACTAAATTTCGTTGTCTGAAACTTTTTCGGCTTAATCTGTTTATTCCGAGTTGAAGTGAAACTATTTTTGCGTTTGTTTGGCGTGAAATCATTTAACCGTGGGAATCGAAGGGGGATTTTTGATTGATTAATGAAATTTGAGTTTTTTTGGCACTCCGATAGCAAGTGTTTTTTTGGTGTGCGGTACTACTGGTTTTTTGTTGGAGACCAGTAAGGGTATTGGAGCTAAAAATACTACACGGCACAGGGTTGTTCCCAAGTTTCATGTTGAATTTTTCATATTCCGAGATTTCTATCCGATCCGAATTTTCTAAGGGCCTTAACATTAATTTGAAAATAAAATTTCGCTTTTTGGGTTGCGAAGAATAGTTTGGAGGTCAATGCGTTCGGGCTGTAGTTTTGGCTGTGAGAATTTCGAAAGAATCGCTTCTTCTTGGCCGAGTTTCAAAGCGGATTTTCTATTGTTTCCGGGTTTACTACTATTTTGCCTAAAACTATAGTTTTACCATTTCCGATTTTTTCACTTTTGTGGCGTGACACATAGCCGCCATCCTCTGCGTCAGGTCACCTGTCCCTGCCGCATGGACCGTACCTTCTGCCTCTTTTGGTTTTAGTACGCCTCTCCCATAGTTTACGTAACTTGGTGGTTTTAAAGGCTTCCGTTATCTTTCCATACAAAGCTAACGTTCTATTCTTATACAACAGGTCGATCGTTCTTTCCGATAACTTGCCACCGGTGTCATGTAAATAGGTAAACGTTGAAAGGATTGTGCTTGTCCCGGGTTCAGGTCGTCTGTTTAACCTTCCACGATGTTGTCGTTTCCATTGTTTGTTTATTTTATTCTTTCTGTCGGTTCTTATCTCGTGCGGTACCTCGTCAGTACCATTTTCTAGGTTATAAAACTTGATTAATTTCACTGTGACATCGTGGAAGCCGTGGAGTAAAGAGACAGGGTGAGGACATTTGACAGGCCAGAACAGAAAGGGTCTACTCATCGTCGAGAGAAAAGATGATTCTTTTTTTTCTGTATGAGCAGGTGTGGACACCAGAAGAGAAAAAAATGACGAAAAACTTTCAGACCTCCGCAGAACTTTGTGTTGTTCTTACCAAACTGGTTCAGGCTCCTTCCTCTGTAGCATCTACGTCTCGTGTTGTTTATCTTTTGTTTTCAAATGTAAATATATTCTGGCCTGCCTTGTCTCTACCTTTAGACTGGAATTCGTCTACCTTGATCACCCGAAACGTCACATCGTGCGGTTATCGAGTTCTCCTACAAAGCCCATTTTTAATTTTAACTCTGCAGGACTCGTATGTTCGGTTCCGCTCGCAAAAAAACAGGTCTTTTTTCAATGAGATTTTGTGTGTTGTTGTTTTACGTACGCGTTTACAACTCAAGGTTACTTCCAAATCATTCCCAATGTAAATGAATTCCCTGTTAAATGGAGTCTGACCGATGGTTTATGCGACTCCTTTATTACCAGACGTTTCCTCTAAAAGCTTTCTAACAGCCCGTTTTCACTCAGAGAGATGTTCTCCCCTCATTCGAACTTTTATAAATAAGTACGAAAGTCACGTAATATGGTCTATATATTTAGACAGAAGTAGAAGTTATTTTTGTGGGTTCTTTTCTACGCCAAGGCGAAAACAAACGTCCGCACCATCGAGCGCGAATGCTAAGGTTCTTGTTGGTGTATTACAGAGCTGATTTGATGAAGTCCTAAAAGATACTGCATGTCTGCACATGAAGTAAGGAAATTTATAGTGTAAAACAGGTTCATGAAATGGTTCAATGAAATTAATTTGTGAGGGAGACATCATTGCATTTCATGCAATGCAACCATTCAAAGTCTTCGTGATACTGAAACATGGCAATATTTAAAAAGTTGATCCAACGTTTTGTAGTTGAGTTTTATTTGCAGAGTGCGACATTTTCCTGTTTGTTTTAAGCTCCCTTCCTTGTGGTCAGGAACAAGTTTTTCGGGTTTCCAAATTAATTCTAAAATTATGCACATGTGTGCAAGACTGCAAGACATGCAGACCGCGCATGTTTCATCTAACAGGAATGCAAAATGAGTTGAATTATGAAAAATGTATGAAAGTCTAGTGTTACGAAATTGAATAATTAAGATTAGACGACGGGTTCGTTACCAGAAGAGTCTAGGTCTTTTCCACATTTTCATTACCGACAAGCAACAATTGGGATTCTGTCCTGGCTATGGCGCAACATCAGAAACTTTCTTCCGTTTTCTGGTGTCAGTCCATTTCGGTTACCCATCCGTCGAACAACCAGAAAAGGTTTGTGGCACCAATTCCCTAGGGTGAGATAGGATGATTTGTATAGGCCTGGCGTTATCTGAGCCGCCCACCGAACACTTGGCTCTGTCCTAAGGTCCAACACACTCCTCCTTTTCGACAGCCAGTTCCTCCTGTCGAATTCTCCTCATTTCTGTCTCCACGGTCAAACACATCGCAACTCATTCGCGACAACGCAAAATTCTGTACGGCGGTGGCCATTCCGCCACTCGGGTACCTGACCACCTGTCGCCAACCTGTACTTTTTACCATTTGAACGACGCAAACGACTCGACCGCGTCCTTCTTGACTTCTCCTCGTGTTTATTAGTTCGAAATTAACCGATTGTTAGATTCTTCCTCCACAAGTCTCGGCCGCAATCAGTTGAGTACGAATCGTTAGCTGGGAAATAGGAAAATAATTGTCAGTCAACATAGATCGGTTTGACTAGGTGCACACTACCTCGGCTCCGTGTTATCTATCCTCACCTTCGTGTTCTTGGTGTCCGGTTTTTTTTTTTGCTAGCAGTTGTGTCCACCAGTGTCTGGAATGGTCGCGTAAGTGTCATTAATATTCCTCGAAGTAATTCTGGAAAGGAACTATCAACCTGTTGTTTTATTGGTTTTTTAATAGTTCAAAACTTTCTATTGTTATTATTATTGTTATCGCAATTGTTTTTATTTATTTATTTGGAATAGCGTCGAGTATATTAACCTTCCGTTTAGGTATTTCACGTCTGTTTGTTTTTCTTTTACATATCAAGGAAAGCCTTAAGAGAAGTGTAATTTTGCTCTGCTTTTGGGTAGTTTTAAATAACTTCCGGAACGACAGCTTGCCCAGGTCATTGATCAAATCGATCTGATTATTGATGAACACGGATTAAACAGCTGATATTCGATATGGTTCTGCGTCTGATAACAGGCCGTGTTACTGATTATGACTCGATAGGAGAAGTATTCCTCTCAGAAATGATGACACCTGCCAATCTTTGATCAATTATTTCGATCATGAAAACCTAAAAGAATTTGGTCGTTGCATTTTTTTTCTATTAATAGTCTTATTTGGTCATTTCCATAAAATTCCGTAGTGTTATTTAGTTTGTTGAACTCTTTCGTGGAATAAAATTTGCCCGGCGTTGGAGCTGAGCCACGACATAAATTTTTGTTTGTCAAAAAATTACATTTGTTGCGTGAAATGACTCGAAGGACCGTAATGATGATGCGTATAAGGTAGTAAACCTTATGCTGCGTAAACTGCGGAGATTCGCGGGAATCTCAAGAATGCGTATAAATGCGGAGGTTCGGAGGAACCTCAAGAACTTGCGTATAAATGCGTGCGTAGGTTCGAAGGAACCTAAATGCGGAGGTTCGGAGGAACCTCAAGTAATTGCGTATAAATGCGTGCGTAGGTTCGAAGGAACCTAAATGCGGAGGTTAGCGGGAACCTCACGATGCGTACGAATGCGTGAAATAACTGCGTTGCACTGATGCATGTTGGAAATATATTATATTAAATATATTATTGTACACTTACATATTACACTGACACTCACTGACACTATCACTGCTGATGATGACTGACTGACATGGTTACGACTCACTGCGATGGTTAAGAATGACTACTCAATGACTGCACGCGTGAAGAGGTTGAGGTTTGGTATTTATAGCCATCCGCGCTTCATTCATTCGGGAATGGAAGACGCGGAGGTTATGGTATGAATAGGGTTGTCAAGGACAAGGAAAGGTTGGGTCTAGCCTATTGTCTAGGAAGGCGTCGGACTTGAGTCGAAGGATACAGGCAGAATAGGACCGGCTACCCGGCAATAAACCCTTGGATTAGATCTTTTGACGAGTAGCTACGGTCGCTATAAACCTTATTGAGGTATTGGCAGGAAAGGCAAAATTACAATAGGCATTTATTGCGGTCGACGTCTGATGCGTGACTCAATGAGTATGACTTTTTGTAAACTGAATTCCATAGATTATTGTTTTACCTCCGATTTCTCGGAATGCTGGGGGTGGAGGGTTTTGTTCTTGCGGGTAACAATTGAAAATGGTAGCTAGTAAACGCGGTAAGGCAAGAAATGCGCGGCTCACAAAGAGTACAAGAAAAAATATGAAAAACGTCGTTAACATAGCCGGGCCCCATGAAATATTTTTTAAATATTTCGTAATTCTTGCAAACACATGCAACTTGTAAAACGGTCTTTTAGTCTTGAAATGGTAAGATGCACAGCTTTGTCAAAGGACGTTTGAGTAGTTTGTTGTTTAGGCGAATTGTTGCGACCCTGACGATGCCATCATCTCCTGGGTGAACTTCTTCGATTCTTGCGAGCGGCCAACGATTGTTTGGATATGGTACATCCTCCTTTAGAATGACGACTGTTCCTGGCTGGAATTTGACAGAGGGTTGATGCTGCCATTTTACTCTTGATTGAAGTTGTGTTAGATACTTCTTTCTCCAATGGATCCAAAATCTTTGAATGATGTCTTGAATAATGTGGAACCTCTTTGCGTTGTTGGTTTGTAAATCTACTTCTTGCTCTGGAAGTGAAACTGGGTATCGTCCAATGAGGAAATGCCCAGGTGTTAGAGGTATTGGATCAGAAGGATCATCGGACAGAAGGGATAAAGGTCGAGAGTTGAGGATCATTTCAATTTGGCACAAAATGGTTACAAGCTCCTCATACGACAATGTGACGTTGGCAGTTGCGCGTTTTAAGTGATGTTTTACACTTTTTATTCCTGCTTCCCAAATTCCGCCGAAGTTAGGTGCTCTTGCAGGAATGAAGCTCCATTTAATTCCTTCGTTGGCTAAGGAATTAGAAATGGTGTTGTTCTCCTTCTGGAAGAACTGATAAAGATGTTGTATTTCTTTGTGGGCACCTATAAATGTCTTGGCGTTGTCTGAAAAGAGTTGGAGTGGTCTCCCTCGTCGGCTTATGAACCTTCTTAGGGCTGATAAAAAAGATGATGTGGTTAGATCCAAGACAGCTTCCAAATGAATTGCTTTGGTGCATAAACATATGAATAGGCAAACATAAGATTTGATTGGTTTGGCGTTGCGTGTGAATCTGTCTTTGATAAGAAATGGACTAGCGTTATCAATTTCCATGTGTTGAAAAGGGAAACTTGGGTTCACCCTTGTTGATGGTAAATTTCCATCATGTATGTTCCTGATTTTGGTTTGTTTAAAAAACACACCTTGCATTTTCTGATTGCTTGTTTTGCCAGGCTTTTGATAATTTATTTCTTTCTCTTGTAGGTTGTTTTGTAACTTCTGTCATGTGCCCCATTTGAATATAATTTTGCATGAATTTGACATATTCTGACCACAACTGGGGCGATTGAGATAGCTTTCTTTCTAAGCCGTAAAATATTTTTTGTGCTTGCGTAAAAGAAGTTCCTAAAAGATGAACTTTGTCTTTAAATGGTACCTTGACAGTAAATTTATCGTCTTTTCCTCGCTTGATATTTGGTTTGAAGTGTTCTTCGCAATATTTGTCCTCTTTAGTCATGGACAGAGGTTGATTTAACGTTTCTTCCAGTTGCCGAAATTTCTCCCGATCGAAATTAGGCTTCTTGACCGCCACGCAACTGATAGACTGATGTGAATCACTTGGTAAGCTTCCTCCCACGATCCAACCTAATTTTGTTTTTTGAAAGGTCATGTTTGTTCCATGAACTTTTCGTCTCTGGGTTTCTAAAACGTCCCAAAAAACAGAACTTCCCAAGAGTACGTCAATTTTCTGCGTTACATTGAACGTTGGATCGGCGAGTTGACAATTGAATGGAATGTGTATGCCTTCCGTCTTGAATGATTTTAGGGGTACGTTACGTGTGATATTCTTTAGCACCACGCAACTTGAGCGTCTTCTGTACTTAAAGTTAGTACTTGCTAATTGTAAGGTTACTTGGCTTCTTGATAATTCGTTGGATTGTCCGATTCCTGATAATGAACAGATGATGGAAACTTGCTTTACCCCAAGCTTTTTGCAACATTCTTCTGTAATGAAGTTTGTTGTAGAGCCGCTGTCCAATAAAGCTCTACATTTAATATGTTTACCATGTGCGTCTTTGATCAACACTATGGCCGTAGATAAGATACCGGAGTTCTTGTGCGTGGAACATATGGAACTAGCCGCAATTTCTTCCATTTTTGCGTTTGAAGAAATGGGTTGTTCGCTTGAATTGATTCTGGAATCTTTCGTAGTTTCTTGATGAAGTAGTGTGTGGTGCCTTTTTCCACATTGTTTGCAGTGATGCGATGATTTGCACTTCTCAATGGCATGATATCCGCTTAAGCAATTAATGCATACACCTAATTTTATTATTTTCTGTCGCCTTTGTTGTGGGAGCAATTGGAGAAATGAAGGACACGTGAACAGCCGATGGTTTCCTTTACATACGCCACATTGGTTATTATTTGGTGTTGACGCATGCACGGAGTGTTGACTGTGCCTGTACCTTTCATTCTTACCAAGAATTGTAATGTTGGTTTGATTTGTGGAACAGACCGCCATACTTTCTAAAACTTCGCACCTTTGCATGACCAAGTGCAGAAGTTCGACCAAAGAATTATTTTCCTTATTAATAGAATGTCTCTCCCACTCCCTTTTGGTATTGAAATCGAGTTTATCTACTATAATTAAAACAAGAATATCGTCCCAATATTCTACGGGTCTATTAAGATTTTTTAACGACTGTAAATTGTTGTTTATGTTGTTGTAAAGATTTCGTAAGTCTTTAGGAGATTCCTTGTGAATTTTAGGAAAATTTAATATGTTCCTGATATGCGTATTTACTATGAGGTTGTTCCGTTCGTACCTCTCGACTAAAGTTTTCCATGAGATAGCGTAATTCTGTGCAGTTATAGGAATGGCTTTGATCGTTTCCAAAACATCATCCTTCAGTGATGATCTAAGATAATGCAATTTTTGCACGTCGTTAAGATGCACATTGTTATGAACAAGTGCTAGAAAACAGTCTCGGAACTCTACCCACGTATGGTAGTTGCCATCGAATTTTGGTACGTTGACCGCTGGTAGATGAACAGGTGATGAAACTGCATGCAAATTGCTGTTGCTGATTTCTTTTTGATCGTGATTTTCTGCATTTTCAATAATCCATTGCAGCCGCGCCCATGTTTTTAAATGAAGTGAATCAAAGTCGGTTCTTTCTTGTTTTTCCTTTTCACTATCTTTAGAAAGGTTCTCAATTTCGGGTTGCACCTGCTTGAATTTCTTTGCAACTGCTTCTAATTTTGATAACTGACACTTTGCTTCCCACTTGTCAATAGGTTCTTCTGTGTTGTGAACCCATGACACTATGCTAGTGAGTTCTTCTTGTTGTGCCTTACGTTGGGCAACGAGATTGTTTAATTTTGCCATGTTTGACTATTTGAAATGTACTGGATTTGTGAAGGAAAATTGGAATGGACTTACCAAATCTCAGTTTCACTTGACCTTTTGAGCAATTTGAAGACTTCTTGATGAATCTTCGGCGTTGATGAATGATTCGTTGCTACCACTTGAAGCGTTTCAGTGTTGTAGTTACCCGAATCCGGCTCGAAGGACCATAAAATGTGTTGCGTGAAATGACTCGAAGGACCGTAATGATGATGCGTATAAGGTAGTAAACCTTATGCTGCGTAAACTGCGGAGATTCGCGGGAATCTCAAGAATGCGTATAAATGCGGAGGTTCGGAGGAACCTCAAGAACTTGCGTATAAATTCGGAGGAACCTCAAGAAATTGCGTATAAATGCGTGCGTAGGTTCGAAGGAACCTAAATGCGGAGGTTAGCGGGAACCTCACGATGCGTACGAATGCGTGAAATAACTGCGTTGCACTGATGCATGTTGGAAATATATTATATTAAATATATTATTGTACACTTACATATTACACTGACACTCACTGACACTATCACTGCTGATGATGAAGACTGACTACTCAATGACGTGAAGAGGTTGAGGTTTGGTATTTATAGCCATCCGCGCTTCATTCATTCGGGAATGGAAGACGCGGAGGTTATGGTATGAATAGGGTTGTCAAGGACAAGGAAAGGTTGGGTCTAGCCTATTGTCTAGGAAGGCGTCGGACTTGAGTCGAAGGATACAGGCAGAATAGGACCGGCTACCCGGCAATAAACCCTTGGATTAGATCTTTTGACGAGTAGCTACGGTCGCTATAAACCTTATTGAGGTATTGGCAGGAAAGGCAAAATTACAATAGGCATTTATTGCGGTCGACGTCTGATGCGTGACTCAATGAGTATGACTTTTTGTAAACTGAATTCCATAGATTATTGTTTTACCTCCGATTTCTCGGAATGCTGGGGGTGGAGGGTTTTGTTCTTGCGGGTAACAATTGAAAATGGTAGCTAGTAAACGCGGTAAGGCAAGAAATGCGCGGCTCACAAAGAGTACAAGAAAAAATATGAAAAA